>JAUIMM010000455.1:0-600000 GCA_031769625.1 Taudactylus pleione | reverse complement strand
GTGTCAGCATGGAAGCATCACACATTAGAAGGAAAGCATCACGTGTCAGCATGGAAGCATCACACATTAGAAGGAAAGCATCACGTGTTAGCAGAGAAGTGTCACACATTAGCAGAGAAGAGTCACACACTAGCAGAGAAGAGTCACACACTAGCAGAGAGAAGCATCACATGTTAGCAGAGAAGCATCACACATTAGCATAGAAGCATCACATGTTAGCAGAGAAACATCACACGCTAGTAGAAAGAGGACACATCTAGGACTGTTGAACACATTAATATAACACTTACAGGCACAGCTCCTTGATCTGTGTGGCACGCGGTTATTTCCCGGAATACAGCGAGGAGCATGTACACAGCCAGGTCACGGTCTGGACATTTACATTCCTGAAGGAAACATAAGATGTGGAACATTCTGGTAGCACTATTGCACTATAAATTAGTCAGTAAACCTCAAAATAGTACTTTTCAGATATGAAGCATGAAGGCAAGGCCTAATGGCACTGTTACTATACAGCATATCGCAGCGCTGAAAGCCTTCCTGCATACAGAAGGACGGCTCCGTCCTCATACTTGCTAAGGAAGAAGCGGCAGAACGTCCGTTCTTGGCCTTACATGTATGCTTTGTTACAATATAGGTGTTTTGGTACAGCCTTTATTGATTTAATTGGCTTTTTATAGACTAACCTTAGAACCTTTTTGTTAGTCAACTGTCTAGCTGATGAACAAGTAACGTCACAGGGAACCCACCCGGGGTGTCCCTTCTCCCCAATGTTTTTATATTTCATTCTTGATCCCATGCAACTTATTCTTCATACTTGGCAGCTCCTTTGAGGTATTTGCGTTGGGAATGTGGAGGCAAGGTTAGCATCCTTTGTAGGCAATATTTTGGACTGACTCTATTGGACACTGTCTAGGTATCAGGTCTATTTGAATAAGCCTCTGCACTCTGGCTTCGGTCGGGTTCCTTCCGTCCCTCTTGGGCTGGGAAGACTTAAATTTTGTGTGTGACTCAATCTATCCCATATCTCCATGTGCAAGTGCCTAAGCTTTTGTCCCAGCTATACCACTTCAACCTCAGTAAATTGATTGCTCTATTGAAAGGGGGATTTGGGTTGCTCGGTGCTTGTCATAACTGGTTAAAGCCAATCTTTATACCCCCTTGCCCTTGACAAGCAGAGACGTCTCCTCTATAGACACCATATTTTGTAAATTGCTGTGTGGTTGCAGGAAGCCCAGACTGGGTTATCATTAAATGACAGAGTCTAATCCCATGGTGACTTTAATTTTTGGAACATGACTCCATACAACCAGGAGGCCCAGCTGTGGTATCTCCGAGAGTGAATGAATAAATACAGAAACTTATGAATCTAATACCCCTTTAGAACAGGCTTTTCTGCCCGACATGCAGCTGACTGCATTTGTCCATGTCCCGATTGTGAGGTCCAGCAGCATGTGGGCTAGAATCCCCTTCTGACCTTCATATCACTTATTATTCATCTTCCCCTAGTGGGTAAATGACCTTTTCAGCAGGCATGGCGTCCTACAGTGGCAAACGCAGGATTTCTAGAGGGGGGTTTCCAAATTCTTGATTTTAGAGTGAGTGTGGCCAGTCCATGAAGAGGGTATACAGTGGCAAACGCAGCATTTTGAAAGGGGGGTTTCCAATATATATATATATGTATGTATATATGTATATGTATATATGTGTATATATATATATATATATATATATATACATATATAATATGCACACAAACTGCACAGCAAGCTTAGGTTTAGCCTTTGCCTTTACTAGCCATCAACGTGATAAATGCAAAAATACAGTAGGTGTCAAATATATTCCACATGCAGTACAGTACCACATACTAAGAGTGAGATACTGAAATCATGTGAACAGAAAATATGGGAGAGTCTGTGCGCCAGGTAAGATGGACCTTTTTATGGTGTAGTCACAAGTTACACAGGTCTATGAAACTTTAGCTGCTGAGACAAGTTAAGAATCACGAAGAACAATGACAAACATGAAGCAGAAACAATGAGCATCTAATTTAAGCAAGAAAATTGTATTAACCAGTAAATGTTTCCTTACATAACAATGAAATTAAATCATAAAGAGGTCTCAGTAATATACCACATTATTTTATGCTGACTGAGTTAGAAACATACAAATATATATATATATATATATTATATTATTACACACACTGACAGACTACACACATGCACACACTGACAAAGACTACACACAGACTCACTGACACACACACTGACAAAGACTACACACTGACACACACACAATCTAAGACTATACACTGACACACACACACTCTAAGACTATACACTGACACACACATACTGACAAAGATTACACACTGACACACACACAATGACAAAGACTACTCACTGACACACACACACTGACAAAGACTACACACTGACACACACTCACAAAGACAACTCCTCCCTCCTCACCTCCGGCAACCCCACATGTGATAGACACACCTGCGGATCCGGGGGAGAGCGCCGGGTATACATTCAGTGAGACCCCCACAAGTAATAAACACACTTGCGGCTGCGGTGGGAGAGTGCTGGGTATACATTCAGTGAGACCCCCACAATTGATAAACACACTTGCGGCTGCGGGGGGAGAGCGCCGGGAATACAGTCGGTGAGATCCCCCACATGATAGACACTTTTGCTGCTGCAGGAGAGAGAGCGCCGGGAATACAGTCTGTGAGACACCCGGCGGCAGCTCAGCCTCTCAGAATGTTCCATGGCAACCGCCTGCACCTGGGAAGGGCTGCGCGCTGCAGCTCCCCCTACATTCTGTCAGCCCACCTAGTATAGTAGCAGGGACAGTTACCTGAACTCCGGTGCTCCCTCTCTTTACAAAAAAAATATATATATAGTTTAGCAGCGCGGCGGCCAGGGGGGGTTTCTAGGTACTCAGAAACCCCCCCTGTGTGCGCATATGGTATAATTAGCACTTAACCAGCTTTATTATGCATCATACAAAGTATATTGTATTGCATAATTCCAGCATGTACAGGACCAGTGATCACAGTGGCAGTAGGTCCATCCTGTCTGAGCAGAATGTTTTTTTTTCCAGATGTCGGCATCATTCCAGAGCATTGGAGCAACTCGGGAGTCTGGGGGAGCGGCAGAAGAACCTAGCACTGCCCTGGACATATATGTACATATTGGTCTCCTTATGTACTGGATAGTGTATTATTATACAGTAATAATAATTAACCCTATTGATGGTCTATAGCAGTGCACCCGTAACAGTGCATGTTTTCCACATCTCCTAGTTGGTGCACAGGTATATTTATTACTGGCTGACACATTTTAAAAGATCCACAGGTGGTGCTAATTATTTCATTTGTGATTCTGAGAAGAACATGCAGCACTAGTAACATTGTATTATATTACTATTTCTATTGTGGTCATGATGTGTGCTGGGGAGGGGGGTTTTCCAGGCAGACGGAATCCCCCCCCCCCCCCTCCGTTTGCCTATGTCCTACCCCTTCATTCTGTGAGATTGGGTAGGTTTAGGTTGTGTTTAAAATTCTAGACTGCACTTATATAATGCTGTGTCCCCCTTCCCACTGGCTTTTCCCCAGACACACCATTATGGTACTGCTGTATGCTGCTTTATCTCCCCCCCCCCATGATTGGCATGATCCCTTTGATATTTTACGTTCTGATCCCCTCAGCTATTTCTCTTCATTACGATTTCCGGATAAAGCCCCTGGATTATTGTAAGAAAACAATAGGTCTAATGAAATGGCTGGTCCACTTCCCCTCATTATCTGCCGAGGCTCTCCTTACAGTGGTGGCTTCTTCCATTCAGGAGGACACTGTATGCCGACATTTTTTAATTTATTTTAATTTAATTTAATTTTTTTAAAATTTAAATTTTTTAATGTCTATTACTATAATTACATATGTTCCCTCGTTTTATATATGTGTATAGGGATAGTTTCCAAAGAATCTCAGACCCTAATGTGGCTGCTTTTTGGGTCAGCCCAAACTGTAATCTGATAGGTTGTGGAATGACGATTAGAGCAAAAGACCCAACCAAGCCACCATAGGTACCCACATCGCTGTGTCTAGGTGGAGAACGTTACATTGTTGCTGCAGATCCCTGAATTCAAAGATTAATATCAAAGATTATAGAGGGGCTTGTGTAAAAATATGCTACTCATTGCTTTATTTAATGTATAGGTGACAGGTCCCCTGAAGGAAACACTGGATACCTGTATGGCTGTTACAATCCGTTCTTCTTTACATTCAATCAGTGCTCTACCAAGACCATCTCTCAGACCTTTGTAGCTGTGGCCACACACCAAGAACTGGTCAATATGACTTGTCTGATTGTTCTGCAACAACAAATGCACAATCATCATTGGACCAAATGCATAAAATACAACATCAGAGAGTAGCATGTGAGCAAAATATATACTGTATATATATATATTTTTTTTTTGCATAAAAAACATTTTTTACCTTCTTTTTTAACATATTTTTAGGAAACATCCATCCTAACTGAGGATCTTTAAAATGCCTTTGAACAGTGTCAATGCCATCCAGATTTGCCAGTTTGCGAATTAAATAAACTCTATACCAGTCATTGCCAGACCGGGAGCATAAATCCATCACACACTTCAAGTATTTTTCATTGAAGGTTCCTGAAACACAAATTTGAGATGACCAGAAATAAGTTTTCCCAACAGAATAAAGGTTCCAGCCTACCCTTGCAGCAAAGATGCTTCATTGTTATTTTGTGACTGTACAGCATATCATCATACTATCATCAGAGCATATTTATAAGATAACACACGTTCTGCAAAGCACATAACATACGCTCATACAAGCAGTACACTCTTTGGCATATTGAACAACAAGTGTACAAATGAGCTGTAACCTGAAAGTGTGTGAAATGGTCTCTGAATCATCTCATATCTATGTACATAGTAGCTGGCAAAAAAGGGGGGGGGGGAATCAAGAGTTATGGTATAACATAACTTTGTTAACTCTTTTTAGAGGTCCATAGGGTCCACAGGAATTACCTTGGGGGTATGTAGTTGGATCGCATCCAATGCACCAAACATCAAAGCTTTGGGGCTCTCAGCATGCACCGGACCTGCTCCCTATATACACCGCTCCCAGCCACAAGCATTCAGTTTGTAAACAGGCCTAATGGCAAGAGACAGAGAGGTACATTTACTAAGATGGGAGTTCTATTAAGAAGTGATGTTGCCAATCAGATTCCAGGTATTATCTTCTAGAAGGTGCTAGATTAATGAGAAGTAGAATCTGATTGGCTGCTATGGGCAACATCACTTCTTAAATAGAACTCCCATCTTAGTAAATTTACCCCAGAGAGTGGAGAAGGAAGTACAATGTACACAAGAAACACTCAACACACGTAGAGGGAATCTGTGAAATAAGGCTAAAGAACAGATCCCAACTGAGGCCAGGTGCGTCAGAGTGGGTGCCCTGTCGACCTCGAAGAAAAAGAGTTAACAAAGCTATATTATACCATAACTCTTAATTTCTTCTTTGGGTTCCATAGGGTCCACAGGAATTACCTTGGGGACGTCCTAAAGCAGTTCCCTTAAGGGTGGGGACGCTCCTGCGCAGAGAGGAGAATCCGCCACCCAAAGAAAGCATCCTGGGAGGCAAACGTATCAAAAGCATAGACTTTGATAAACGTATTAACGGAAGACCAAGTGGCTGCCTTGCAGAGCTGTTCAGCCGAGGCGCCATGTCTAACCGCCCACGATGATCCAACAGACCTAGTGGAATATGCTGTCACCTTATTAGGAACTGGTAGATCAGCCTGTTTCTAGACCTGAGAAAAAGTCATACGGAGCCAGCGAGCCAAAGTTTGTTTGTTTGCTGGCCAACCTCCTTTGTGAAGTCCATATAACAGAAAGAGAGAATCTGATTTCCTGATGGAGCTGGTCCAATCCATGTAGATACGAAGAGCTCAAACCACATCCAGGGAAGCTTCACCTGTAGACAGGTCTGAAGACTGAAAGGCCGGGACTACAATCTCCTCATTTATATGAAAACGGGAAACATCCTTTGGAACCACCTGCCTTGGTACGGAGAACAGCTCTATTTTGATGAAAAATCAAATATGGAAAGCAACATAATAATTCTGCCAAGTCAGAAACTCTGTGAGCTGAAGAGTTGACGAGAAGAAAAAGTGACTTCGCTGTCAGCCATCTCAAGTCCACCTTATCCAAGGATTCAAAAGGATGCAACTGCAGTGCCCTGAGCACCAGAGATAAATCCTGTGATAGATGAGAGCGGAAGCAGGCTTCCTTGCCCTCAGCATCATCTGAATCACAGAAAAGGAAAAACCCTTGGCTTTTAAGATAGAAGACTCAAGAGCAATGCCGTCAAATCCAGCAGAGGTCAATCTTGGTACAGGCAGGTACCCTGCATTAGCAGATCCGGCCGTAGAGGCAGTGGAAGTGGACTGTTTATGGATAGACGTGTCAGGTCGGAGAACCAATCCCTCCTGGGCCAGTCAGGGGCTATTAGTATCATCCTGCTGCCCTCCTGCATTAATTTTCTGACAACTCTTGAGATGAGTGATATTGGTGGAAACAAGTATGCCAACCAGAAGTTCCATCTCACTGCCAGAGCGTCCTTGTTTAAGGAGGTATTAATTTTCCCTACCTAACCATATTTTCAACCCTGTTTTCCAGATGGGATATATATTTTAGATTGGATATTCTACTCAACTGGTTATTAGCATAGATACACACGTCTGGTACTACCCCCCATTTTGGAATCCACTATAGATGTGTGTATGCTAATGTGTAGGCTGAGTAGAATATTTCTGATAAGGTTTGACCTATTTCGGTAGGTTTTTATGTTTTATGTTATATGTCTTGTCATTTGTCATAGATACATTACCTTATTTCATTATGATTATATTAACAGTTATGTTTAAATTAATTCATATTTTCAAGAGAGCTCACGAAATAGAGTTTCTTTTTTCTTCTTTCTTTAACGTCCTTGTTCTGGCCCTGTAACTGTGGACCTTGTGGTTATGACGTGAGGCCATGTGGTCTATGTCCAGTAATCCGCTCTTGTCCACCAGGAGTTGAAACACGTCCGAATGAAGAGCCCATTCTCCTGCGTGTATGTCCTGGCGACTTAGGAAGTCCCCTTCCTAGTTGAGAACATCTGGGATGAATATTGCAGATTGCTGGAAGATGGCATTCCGCCCACAGCAAAATCTTTGCCACTTACTTCACAGCTGCCGGACTTCGTGTGCCTCCCTGATGATTGAGGTAGGCCACAACTGTCGCATTGTCGGACTGAATCTGGACTGGCCTGCCCTGTAGGAGGTCCTGTGCCAGTATGAGTGCTTTGTGCACTGCATGAAGTTCCAATATATTTATTGGCAGGTGACTTTCCTGGACTGTCCACCTTCCCTGAAAGGTGTGATGACCTGTCACCAATCCCCATCCTCGCAGACTTACGTGGTGAGGATCTGGGATCCATAACGGATGATCCTTGTTTAAATGAGTCGTCTCCAGCCACCAAGCGAGGGAGAGCCGAACCTCTGGTGAGATGCGAATCATCTGAGACTTTATCAGATAATACTGACAATCCCATTGGAACAGGATCCAATGCTGTATGGACCTGGAATGAAACTGGGCATAAGCCACCATGTCGAATGTGGCTACCATAGAGCCAAGCACCTGCATCGCCAAGTGAACTGACACTGTTTGCTTGCAGAGTAGACTGTGCACACGAGATTGTAGTGCTACAATCTTGTCTTCTGGTAGAAGAATCCTCTATCGCAGGGAGTCCAGCAGCGCCCCAAGTGCACCATTTGCTGTTGTAAGCAGACAATGGTCATCCGTATATGACATTGTAACATCTCCTGAGATTGTGCTAATATCAGGAGGTCATCTAAATATGGCAGTATCCCGACTCCTTGTCATCTGAGATGATCCGTCCATTATCTTGGTAAATACCCGAGGGGCTGTGGCTAGACCGAAGGGTAGAGCCTGAAATTGGCAATGTTCCTGATCTACCGCCTGGTGGGATCTTGCAATCGGGACATGCAGATATGCATCTTGTATGTCCAGGGAGACCATGACGTCTCCAGGCTCCATTGCCAGCATAATTGACCGTAGGGTTTCCATACGGAATTTGGGCACCTTGATGAATCTGTTGAGAGACTTCAGATTCAGGATAGGGCGGTGCGACCCATTGGGTTTTTGAATCAAAAATAAATTTGAATAATAACCCGTTCCCTGTTGCATCACAGGAACGGGCACTGTGACTCCTGACTTTAGGAGGGCCCCAATAGACTCCCGGTAGGCCGAAGCTCTGACTGGATCTGCAGGAAGGTTTGTACCCACAAACCTCTGAGGGGGATGCCTCAGGAATGTTATGGCATAACCCTGAGAGATCAGCTCTCACACTCAGGCATCTGTAGTTGTCTGATGCCAGGCCTGGGTGAACTGTAAAAGTTGGCCTCCAACCCTGACATCCTCCACGGAGAGGCCCGCCCCATCAGACAGTAGGCTTACTGTCAGGCTTGGAAGCCGGGCACTTGGCTGACCAAAATTTCTTGGCTGCAGTTTCTTGTTGGAATGACTCTGTCTAGCAGAGGACTGTGGGCCTCATTCAGAGGCAGTCGTAGGATGCAAGCGGTCGTTCAGAAACAGGGCGGCCGCTTGCATCCTGAACGGCCGCCTCCATGTCGGTTGTTAGGCTGTGGGTTAACAAACACAGCTCTAACGACCGCTAAGGGAAATGGTCGCGATGGTCAAGACCATCGTGACCATCGGGGCTTACGACGAGACCCTAGGGTAGGGTCTCGTCAACCTTAAGCCCCAGGGAGCTTCCTGCTGTGTTTCAGCAGGAAGCTCCCCACTGACATCACTGATGATGTCAGTGGGGCCGCCCCCAAACGGCTAGCGTTCCGGCGGGAATGCCTCCGTTTGGGCAGGCACGCCCCCTGCCCGCCCAGCAAACAGAGCGAGTTGTCAATCAACATCGACAGCTTGCTCCGTCTGCTTCGAGCCCACTAACGACGGATCACCCGTCGTTAGCGGGGGCTCGCGCATGCATACGACGGAGCTGGCTCCGTTGTGCGCATCGCTCAGCGCTCGCGACCGACTCTGAATAAGGTCCTGTTTCTTTGTCCTACCTTGTAGACAAAAGGACCAAGATGACGACTGCCTCTTAGAAGTAGACGTGGATGGAATTTAGCAGACTTTGGTGTTGCCAAAGAAGTTATTATGTCATCCAACTCTGGTCCAAACAGTACCTTCCCCGCAAAAGGCAAAGATTCCAGAGCCTTTTTGGACCCTGCATCCGCCTTCCAGGTCTTTAGCCATAGGGATCTTCGGGCTGCAATTGAGTTTGCCAAGACCCTAGAAGCCACAATACCTGAGTCAATAACCGCTTCCCCCATATACGCAGCTTCTTCTCGCATTTACCAGAGAAGAGACTGCTGCTCTCTGGTTGCATCAGATATATAGTATCCTCCAGAGACTTTGTCCAATCCTCCATAGCCTTGGCCGGAATGGGATTGTAAAGCCAGCGGCGTGAGTCCATGAGGAGGAAATCCCGAAAGCTTGAGATAAGTACCCTAACCCTCCCCTTTCCCCCCCTCTAACCCTCCCCTTAGGGGAGGGGTGCCTAACCCCAACCTCTCCTGGGGGTGCCTAACCCTAACCCCCCCTTCCCCTAGCCTAACTCTAAGTCCCCCCCGGGAGTCCCTAAACCTAACCCCCTCCTCCCGCGACTAAGAGGACGGGCCCGCATTGTCCTGGATTCCGGCATCAGGATTATGTCAGGCGTCGGTTATCTCGATGCCTGTCATAAATCCCTAGCCAGCATTCTGATCGGCGACCGCAACATAATTACAACCCCCTTGGCCACCCAGGCTGCAACTGTAGCTGGTCTGGTGATAGCTCCAGATAATGAAAACATTGATTTCAAATAATTGTCGTTTTCTATCTGTAACCTCTTTTAGAGAAGATGCTGCAGGAATGGGTAACGTAGCGCTCCTGATCAATCTTGTCACGTGAGCATCTATTGTTGGGAGAACTTCCCATTTATTACACTCTCCTGGTGAAAATGGGTATCGAGAGGTTATATTCCTTGTAGCATAAAAATGCTTACTAGGAGAACCCCATGCTTCAGACATGAGTTAAGTCAGCTCCCCTGACTGAGGGAAATAATCCTTAGTCACCTTCTGACGTCTTAAGATTGGCTCCTTAGATGTCAGAGAAACCTCCTCTTCTTCCATATTGAGGACAGATCTAACCGCTCTTACTAGAGAGGGAACATCCACAAGGGACTGATGGTCTTCTTTCACTGAGACAGACCCAGTGTATCAGAGTCTGATGAGGAGGTTGAGTCAGAGTCTTGAGGCAATGGGTGACGAGAACCTCTCTTATGTCCCTTCTTAACCACCACTGGTGGCGACGGCAGCATACTCTCAATAGAGTGAGCAGTAGAATTAACCCACATGCACATAGAAGGATGCACATCCCATAGCATGAGGCAATACTACAGCAGCCGGAGCCCGTGCCTCTGCGGCTTTGTCCATTAAATATGAAAAAACCTGAGGCGAAATGGCCACCCAAGGTGACTCTAGTGCTAGTGCCGATGTACCAGATACATTAGGTAGCTGTTTGCAACAGTTACTACACAATCCATTTTGGTTAACATCCTGCTCTTACAAACCTGCTAAACAGGTCTTACAGGATGTAAGCACTGGCAGGCTCTCCTTCTCACCTTTACCTTCAGACATGACAAATGTATAAGTGGTATAAGGTATACAGTATAAATGCAATGTGACTTTATTTTATCAATGAAACACCCCACACACCTTCAGAGGGATGAGGAGAAACACAGTTATAGCTATACCTGACAGTTTTAAAAGACAGGCAGTGTACAAGCAGCAGCTAGCATTCACAGTCACATACAATGCATAAATACGCACATTTGCTAAAGCAATATGGACTCTGAATCAACTGACCAGCCCTGGAGGGGTAATGGTAGGATATAGAGTGCTATATGCCAAACCCAAGGGAGAGGTATATAGAGACACAGACCAAAGCTCTGAGACCAACAGCTTCATCAGTATACACTAACTGCGAGTGTCTCCAGACACGAGGTGGTCAATTGTAGCAAGCCAGACGCAGGAATCTGTACCCGGAAGTTTGCGTTTGGGGGGAGGAGCGGCCGGGGGAGCACCTATCTCCTCTAGGCTGCGATTTTGATGGCCGGGTATGCTGGCCTTCACCCGCAGCCGCCTCCAATGCGTTTCTACACCGAAGGCGAGGACTGCTTCGCGCACGATTCCGAGAGGAATCGCTTACCTGACATCTCCGTGACCCGACTGCAGTCCCGGACCTCAGCAAAAGCCGCTAGCCAAGCCACGCTGAGGCCTGCCGAAAACCTCGGGGCATATAGCGGTACTAGTGTTTCGGCGTCGGCGGAGATAGAAGTCACGGTGCAAGCATCATTCCTGGCGCCTGGTACCGCTAAATCCTGAAGTTTCAAAAAAGTAAGGTAAACCATAAAAGTAAAAAGCTTAGGACTGCCTAGGCAATCCTGGGAATAACAGGTGCATCTTGCCGCACACCAAACAAAAAAAACTGAATGCCTGTGGCTGGGGGCGGGGTATATAGGGAGCAGGACTGGTGCATGCTGTGAGCCCCAAAGCTTTGCTGTTTGGTGCATTGGATGCGATCCAACTACATACCCCCAAGGTGCTTTCTGTGGACCCTATGGAACCCAAAGAAGAAACACCTATAGGTGGTTTGTGCATACAATATAGGAAATGAGCACATTTACTCATATGCTATATTTTTGTACACAAAAGGCTACATGCAGTCAACTGTTAATCAGATTAGGGATGGCCATTGACCATCAATGGTTAGCAACCATCGATGGCTTGCCACTAATGATCGATGGTTTTGTGATTGATGGCGGAGGTCCAATGCTTCTCTTGTCCTTAATGGCAGAGGCTCGGCACCGACATGTGATCATCTCCCTTCCCTTATTGGCTCGCCACATACAGTAGCCTGCCTCCTCGTTAAGCCCCTTCGACCCACCTCTTCCATGACTGGCCTATTGTGTATCACAGTAGAGATAGCAGGCATCTGATGCCCATTCATGGTTCAAATCATCAATAGTTTTAGATCAATGCTTCATGCCATCGATGTAAAGCACAAATGGCACCATCGATGGAGCAAGACTCTCATTGGTGAACCCTTCGATTGGAGAGAGAGCAGCATGCAACTGGATCAGAGTTGTTGGTACAAATCACATCTATCTCCTGACTCATATGACTCCCAACTTAAATGATCTATGAGGCAGAGAATTTTTAATGCAGAGGTAAATATGTACATGCTGGCGTATCCCGCTTACCTGATTTCACAGAGAGCATTCCTGCAGCCATGTCCAGAGCCAGCCTCACCCTGGCCATGTCTTGAAGGAACTGTACAGAAGTTTCATTCTGTTTATGCTGTTTGTTGTCCCTTAAGTATTTATGCAGGAAGGTTCCTTCACCTTCTAGGTATTGTTCTCTACTAGAAGAAACACTGCAGACTTTTTGTCCCTTTTCAAAGAGCGAGTCCTACAATAAAGTAAGAAAAAGTGAAACAATATTCCATAACTAGCATTCTTTATACATACAGTATGGGAAGGTCATTAACTATTATTGTTCAAAGGCACAAATTTGTGTGATAACCACAGAAGTGAACCATCGATTAGCTTAGGAGTTAGCTAGAAGGGTTGGGTATGGGATGCAGGCGCTCAGAATCCAGACGCCGGAATCCCGACTGAGTTACAATGCCAACACCTACCGGTAAGGAGGCTAACCTTAACGCTTCCCCTAAACCTAACCCTTACTCTCCGCAGCCTAAACCTACCCCCCACCACAACCCCCGCAGCCTAAACCTAACCATTTCCCCCCCACAGGCAAAACTTAGACTTCCCCCTAATGTCTAACCCTCCCCCTAACCTCAATACTTACTGTCGGGATGTCAACAGTTGGGATTCTGGTGCCGGCATCCCGGCCGCCGGGATCATAACTACAACCCGGCTAAACAATATACTTGATGAAGCTGGAAAGGGATAGTGCACATTCCCAGCAGTAGTACAGTACTTTACCATACAGGAAATGTAATGAAATTTAGTCTCACAAACATTCTTCATACGTATATGAAAGTAATGAAAAAAATAATACTATTTGTGACATTGTCTGATCTGCTGTATACGGGAAAGATTTCTGGACTGCACAACCTGACTATATATATGATGGGAGGTGCTACCTGATAATACTAATTGCAGGCACAGAAACAGACAAATCTCAGGTGCACAACTCCAAATTATTAATAATATATATGAATGCAATTAAATTTTGCAATCAATAGAGGTTTTTAGCATAATCATGGCCAAGGTTATGGGCCTACCCACCATATCCAGGTAACCTCTTTCGGGTAGGTCCCTAACATACTAGGGTTCAAATCCAGAGTGCAGGACCCCCCAAAACTGGCCCAGCCAAGCTGCCCCAGGGCACCACCATAGTAAGAAAAGTGCAGTGGTGCCCTGGGGCGGCTTGGCTGGGCCAGTTTTGGGGGGTCCTGCACTCTGGATTTGAACCCTAGCATGTTAGGGACCTACCCGAAAGAGGTTACCTGGATATGGTGGGTAGGCCCATAACCTTGGCCATGATTATGCTAAAAACCTCTATTGATTGCAAAATTTAATTGCATTCATATATATTATTAATAATTTGGAGTTGTGCACCTGAGATTTGTCTGTTTCTGTGTCTGATCTGATGTACAATGGTCACAATAGGGGGTGATTCAATTCAGCTCGCAGTTTAGTCCGATTAATGATTTCTTCTCGTACCCTCCGGAGGGTGCAAGGAGAAATCCGACTAAAGTGCCGGCTGCGAGGCTGTTTTTCGGCTTAGCGCAGCGCTAATAGCCTCGTAGCCGGCACTTTACTCTGAGAATGCTGGTTCTCGCGACTAAACGCCCAGGTTAAGTAGCGGAAAGCGATATTCTCTGACTTAACAGCTTCCTGTTGGAGTAAACATCGCGGTGAGTTATATAGATCCGGGAGCACCCTCCCGGCGCTATTAATAGATATAATTAAAAGGTAAAAATTTATCAATTGTGTACATAAAACACAAATACTACAGTGTGTTGCAGTGTGAAAGGCGATGTACGAGTCTTACCTCCAAACAGTTTACAAACAGCAGGTAGACTTGTGTGGTGTCCTCCAAAGTCAAAATATTGCTTCGCTCCACTTTAGTTAAATAGTCTTGAGCATATTGCACTATATATTCAAAGCTGAAATACACATAAAGGAAACATTCGTCATATTTCATTGAAGGTCACAAGATGGTGGACTCCTTGCAAAATGAAGTCTTTTACTGTACCTATACTTCAAAAGCAGCTTCAGTATCACCGAACGTATCACTGGGGTTTTATCCACAGCGTCCTCAAATGGTGTAAGAGACCTGGTAAATTGCTTGGACCCTGTGTTTGTAAGGATGGGAAATTTGGTGCGAGACAGTATCAAATTACATTACTACCACATACAGTATCACATTACATTGTTACCATCTAACAGTGATAACACATAATGTAACACATCACATTGATACCATATGCCACATTACCAGAAACGTAACTAGATAATTGAACGCGCCATAACAAAAGTTTGTAGGAGCCGCTAAATACCACCCAATTGTGAAAAATTTATATCACATGTAACTTTGACAGGGAAGATGGGCCCCCCTCAGCTCTGGGCTCCATAGTAGCTGCTCCCTCTGCACTTATGGTAGTTACACCCATGCACATTACATTGATACCACATTGCTTGATACCACTCGTACTGTGGGTCTGATTCTGACCCACTCGCGAGCGCAGGACGCTCGCAAGCGAGTCGATGGTGCCCTAATGCGCATGCGCACGACAGAGGGAGCTCCGTCGTGCGCATGCGCACGACAGAGGGAGCTCCCTCTGTCGTGCCGTCGCTCGGGGTCTCGCACCAAAGGGGGCATGTTGTCGATGGTGAGTGACAGCACGCCCCCTTTTGGGCGTGCCGGGGACATGGCTGCCAGATGGAGGCGTTCCCATGGGAACGCCTACCGTCTGGGCCCGGCCCCACTGACATTAGTAGTGATGTCAGTGGGAGTGATTTTGGCTCTGATAGAGCCAAAATCACTACAGGGCTTGCGGCAGCGAGACCCTACCACAGGGTCTCGTCGCAAGCCCGATGGTCGCGATGGTCTTGACCATCGCGACCATCATCATGGACGCTCGCTATAGCTGTGGGTGTTAACCCACAGCTATGCGAGCGTCCAAGAGGCCGCTCCAAGTTGAGGTAGGAGGGCCCTGATTCAGAGCAAGCGCTCTGGTCAGAGCGTCCGGCTCTGAATCAGGCCCTGTATCACATAACATTGATACCACATACTATATCACATTACATTGATACCACATACTATATCACATTACATTGATACCACATGACTTTGATACCACATGCCACATCACATTTATATCACATTATATAGATACCACATTCTGTATCACATTACATTGCTACCACATACTATATCACACTGGATGTAGTCAGGAAGCCGACAGTCTAAATGCCGACCGCCGGCTTCCCGACTCTCTAATCCTGGCACGGTACTAATGACAGGCGTTGAAAACTCGACGCCTGTCATCATCCATACGCCGGGAGCCCGACTCCCAGCATTCCGAACGAAGGTAAGCCGGGTGTGGACAGCCGCGCGAGGGAGGGTTAGGTTTTAGGGCTCCCGGGGGGACTAGGAGGGGTTAGGTTTAGGCTAGGGGAAGGAGGGTTAGGGTTAGGCACCCCCGGGGAGGAGGTTAGGGTTAGGCACCCCCGGGGAGGAGGTTAGGGTTAGGCACCCCCCCGGAAACTTAGGTTTAGGCTGCGGGGAAGGGGGAGTTAGGTTTAGGCACTTGGGGAGGGGGGGGGGGTAGGAAACTTGGGGGGGAGGTTTGGGTCAGGCACCTCTAAGGGAGGGTTAAGGGGTAGAATTAGGTTAGCGATACTTACCTTTTGACGATTCGGGATTTTCACCCTTGCCGGGCTGCCACTGTCGGGATTTGAACCGCCGGCCATACCTACTACACCCTTATCACACTACATTGATAGCACATACCGTATGACATAACATTGCTACCACATACTGTACCACATAGTGTATCACATACCATTAATACCACATACTGTATCACATTACATTGCTACCACATAACATTGATACCACACACCACATTACATTGCTACCACATAACATTGATACCACACACCACATTCTATTGCTACCACATAACATTGATAACACACGCTACATTACATTGATACTACACACCGTATGGAATAACATTGCTACCACATACTGTATCACATAACATATAACATTGCTACCACATACTGTATCACATTACATTGCTACCACATAACATTGATACCACGCACCACATTACATTGCTACCACATAACATTGATACCACACACCACATTACATTGATACCACACACCGTATGGAATAACATTGCTACCACATACTGTATCACATAACATATAACATTGCTACCACATACTGTATCACATTACATTGCTACCACATGCCACATTACATTGCTACCACATGCCACATTACATTGCTGCCACATAACATTAATATCACACACCACATTACATTGCTACCACATAACATTGATAACACACACCACATTACATTGCTACCACATAACATTGATAACACATGCCACATTACATTGCTACCACATAACATTAATACCACACACCACATTACATTGCTACCACATAACATTGATAACACACACCACATTACATTGCTACCACATAACATTAATACCACACACATTACATTAATACTACATACCACATTACATTGCTACCACATAACATTGATAACACACACAATACATTGCTACCACATAACATTGATAACACACACCACATTACATTGCTACCACATAACATTGATACCACACACCACATTACATTGATACCACACACCGTATGGAATAACATTGCTACCACATACTGTATCACATAACATATAACATTGCTACCACATACTGTATCACATTACATTGCTACCACATGCCACATTACATTGCTACCACATGCCACATTACATTGCTGCCACATAACATTAATATCACACACCACATTACATTGCTACCACATAACATTGATAACACACACCACATTACATTGCTACCACATAACATTGATAACACATGCCACATTACATTGCTACCACATAACATTGATAACACACACAATACATTGCTACCACATAACATTGATACCACGCACCACATTACATTGCTACCACATAACATTGATACCACACACCACATTACATTGATACCACACACCGTATGGAATAACATTGCTACCACATACTGTATCACATAACATATAACATTGCTACCACATACTGTATCACATTACATTGCTACCACATGCCACATTACATTGCTACCACATGCCACATTACATTGCTGCCACATAACATTAATATCACACACCACATTACATTGCTACCACATAACATTGATAACACACACCACATTACATTGCTACCACATAACATTGATAACACATGCCACATTACATTGCTACCACATAACATTAATACCACACACCACATTACATTGCTACCACATAACATTGATAACACACACCACATTACATTGCTACCACATAACATTAATACCACACACATTACATTAATACTACATACCAAATTACATTGCTACCACATAACATTGATAACACACACAATACATTGCTACCACATAACATTGATAACACACACCACATTACATTGCTACCACATAACATTGATAACACACACCACATTACATTGCTACCACATAACATTGATAACACACACCACATTACATTGATACCACACACCGTATGGAATAACATTGCTACCACATACTGTATCACATAACATATAACATTGCTACCACATACTGTATCACATTACATTGCTACCACATGCCACATTACATTGCTACCACATGCCACATTACATTGCTGCCACATAACATTAATATCACACACCACATTACATTGCTACCACATAACATTGATAACACACACCACATTACATTGCTACCACATAACATTGATAACACATGCCACATTACATTGCTACCACATAACATTAATACCACACACCACATTACATTGCTACCACATAACATTGATAACACACACCACATTACATTGCTACCACATAACATTAATACCACACACATTACATTAATACTACATACCAAATTACATTGCTACCACATAACATTGATAACACACACAATACATTGCTACCACATAACATTGATAACACACACCACATTACATTGCTACCACATAACATTGATAACACACACCACATTACATTGCTACCACATAACATTGATAACACACACCACATTACATTGCTACCACATAACATTGATAACACACTCCACATTACAGCTACCACATAACATTAATACCACACACCACATTACATTAATACTACATACCACATTACATTGCTACCACATAACAATGAGCTAAAATAAACAATCCACTTACCATTGCTGCCAAAAAGAAGAGACAACAGATGACGAATGACCTCCTCGTCTGGTGGGCTGCTGTCTTTGAAGCACATGGTGCAAATTATATCGACAAAAAATCCATTGCACAATTTTCTAAAGTGAACATTTTTCTCTATGGAATCCCTTGAAATAACAAGTAAAGAGGAACAGGTCTTTCAGTTAATCTCATGCTTTTCAACAGGTGAAATTAAAAGGATGAGTGAGCAGTTATTACAATGGATGGATGCATTTACAAAATTAACCAGAATTTAACCTGTATGAAATTGTTTAAAATTAACTCGAGAACTTTACTGGCTCCGATTCATTGCCTGATG
The DNA here is from genome assembly GCA_031769625.1 of Taudactylus pleione. Lineage (NCBI taxonomy): Eukaryota > Metazoa > Chordata > Amphibia > Anura > Myobatrachidae > Taudactylus > Taudactylus pleione. The sequence goes on along the minus strand of JAUIMM010000455.1, from coordinate 580,974 downwards.
TATACGCTAGGGGAACCTCTGGCTGGGAGAATCATTTACTAATCTAGTGTGCCTGGTGAGCGACGCTGTATGCGGCTACAATGCAAAATTCTGGAAAAAGTGCCTAAAGTTCAGGAGTCAATACCCGTGGCGGAGCATCTAAGTCATGCCAAGCATCTCACGCCATATAGTGCACATACACTAGATAACTGAGGACACATCTGTACTAGGACATATCAATTTGCACACACAAGCTCTTGTTTTTATTATTGTATACAGTAGGACTGAAACACGTATAGATCTGTAAAGTCTACAAATAGATGTAAGATTACCGCATTTCCTTAGACACAACGATAGTGAAGGAGTCTGGCAGCTGTGCTTTGCACAATGGACAAGTCATCTTACCAGTATCTAGCCACTGCTTTAGACAAGACTGGCAGTAAGCATGGTCACAGTCAAGGCACACTGGCTCATTCAGGTCCCCTCGGCAGATTGAGCATGCTTGCATTCGAAACCTATAACAAAGATATAACAATTAAAATATTAATGATAATATTGATCAACACTATATTTTCACAGTCAATGTAAAGTAACACTAGTGTGTCCGCATCACCCATCCCCCACACATGTGCTGCAGGATACGAATGCCCTGTAAATACTAACCATCAAAGCCGTAACTAGACTTTTTGGTGCCCTGTGCCAGAAAGAGCATTGGCGCCCCCCTTTATTTTTCAAAGGGACATAATGCACCCAAAAAAGGGCTATGGCTTTATGGGGAAGGACCAGGGAAGAGATAGGGGAGGCCAGGAGATGCTGGGGATGAAATAAGAGGAAGCTACATGCAAGAATGATAATAAACATAAATTTGAGAGGTCCAAACAGCGCCCCCTGACCTGTGGTGCCCTGTGAGATGGCACCGGCCGCACTACCCTAGCTACGGCCCTGCTAGCCATATTGCCGTATACATAAATGTGAAATGTGTTATTGGTGACTCCGCTACACATCCTTAGGGGAAATTTGTTATTTCGAATAGCTTATTAACACTAGAAATTAATTTAGGAACATGTACGTAAATCTCACCCTGTTGGGATCAGGAGATCTAGTGGTGATGATATGGTTATAATTATTGAGAACCAGAGCACTGTGCCATAGGGTCTTCTATCTCTAATGGTCCAATGGAGAGACCAAGGTAGCTTCCACACGGCAGCAGCACCACAGTAGTTCTAGGAGGTACTGGCTTATGCCACAGTAGTCCCTGGAGGCAAAGCATTACAGTAGACCCTGGAGGGTTCCAGTAGCAGCAGCAGAGTGATCGATGTTCCATGGGTCTTGGGAAAACACCTTTGGAGCTGATTTTGGCACAGAGAAGGCACTAGACTCTAGGGAAGGGACCCTGGAACATACTTTTGGTGGGGATTTAAAAATAAATATCCCAACCCAGACAGACAGTAGTGGCACCAAGGTGCAGAGCAATTTTGTCTTTAATAGCTCTTTTAAGCTGGACTAATGGCCACTAAGCATCATTAGTCCAAAATATCTTGGCTATCTCAGCAAGATGGCTATACATTTGACCTACAGAAAAGTCTTGTGTTGAGCTAAGCATCCTGAGAAAACACTCAATGAGGTTCTGCAGCAGTTACACACACACCAAACAGTAGTTAGCTACCTTGAAGGAGCCTGCTGGGGAAAACACAGTGGTGTGGAGTTGCACTTATAGTTAGGCTGGGTACACACTACACGATGTGTGTACCCAGTGACGGGACAACGCGATGGAACGATACAATGTGCCTTCTGCAAATTCTGCATGATGATGTGTACGATGGCGCAAGGTGCCGTTTCATGCTGCATTTAGCAGCATGATAGGAAGATGCTATGAATGACTAACGTGAAAACGCAATTGGGCACACACACTGTGTGATCCAAACGATGTATCGTTCCGATTCGCTTCAAGACCATATATTGTCCAACAAGTCGTCTAATGTGTAGCCTTAGTGAGTATCTGATCGTTACGTAACTGTATAAGTGATCTCTAACCAACCTGCAAACTATACCCCCCAACAGGGTGGCAGAATAAGCCCATTGTGTTACACATAGAGAAATTGTAGGAGCCAAACACATTATCTTGTGCTGAATAATCTGATATTAATGATTTTCAGAAATAAATACATATAGAACTTTCTTAAAATATTACCTTGAAACGGAATTGGCAACTTCATTTCTGCATCTATGAAGAACATCAACAACTGCCATGAAAGGTCTGTGAGACTTTACATCAGCAAAATCCTCCAGGCACTATTGAGGAAAGCACCAAAACAATATTATTTCTAGGGAAAGGTAACTGGCAATACTCAGAGAAGTCAGCAAATTAGCAGTGTAAAGTAAAATGAAGACTTTGCCTATAATCTTCAGAAAAGTTTGGGTACGGGATGCCGGTGGTCAGAATACTGACGCCGGCATTCCGACAGGGTTAGAATATCGACATTTATCGGTCAGTATTCTAACCCTCCCTCCACAGTGCCTGACCCTAACCCCCCCCTAGTGCCTAAACCTAAATTCACTCACCCCGCACCATAAACCTAACCCTCACCCCTTAGTACCTAACCCAAACCCTCCTTCTAATGCCTAACCCTAACTCTCCCCTCAATGTCGGTGATGGGATTATGACACGTGTCGGGATTCCGGCGCCGGCCTTCTGAGCACCGGTGGTCCCGCGGTCGGGATATTGACTGCATTCCCCATTAGAAATTATCTATTAAGCATGGGGCAGATGTATTAAGCTTTGGAAAGTGATAAAGTGGAGAGTGATAAACGACCAGCCACTCAGCTCCCAACTGTCATGTTACAGGCTGTGATTGAAAAATGACAGTTAGGAGCAGATTGGTTGGTCGTTTATCACACTCCAGAGCTTAATACATCTGCCCAACAGTATGAATATTTTTCACAGATATATTTACTTAACCAAACTAAAGTATTTCCAACACTTCACTAAAAGCCATGTCTGTTTGTGTCAGATGTACGCCTGTATCCCATGTTTGTTTGTGGTGTGGAAGAGCTTGGGGACATAGAGGATTAGTGGGTCCTGCATCTTTCATTGTAATGAGCCCCACAATGTCTAATGATAGCCCTGCCGGCTGCTACTGGGAACTAAAACTAAAGACAATCTCTTCCTCATTATATAACAATGTGGAGGAGGGTATGTGTAGCAATATTTCAATTAAATGGAGCACAATCTGAGTGCTTCTTCCCTTGTGCTATAATGCTATTGCTACTCCTTGTCAGGCAGGTGGCAATATAGTACTGTACTGTGATGTGTCAAAGTCCAAGGTATACTATGTAGACAAAAGTGATTGGACACCGACAGCAAATAGATCAACAAGATGTTATTGACATCACTACTTTGCAGGTCCACCACATGCAGTGATTACTGCAGACACCCTTCTTAGCAAACTGTCCACATGTTCCTGGACAACAGCAGGCAGTACGGTCATGGACAAAAATTTGGTGAATGATACAAGTATTGGTTTTCACAAAGTTTGCTGCTTCAGTGTTTTTAGACTTTTTTGTCAGATGTTACTATGGTATACTTAAGTAAAATGACAAGCATTTCATAAGTGTCAAAGGCTTTTATTGACAATTACATTAAGTTTATGCAGAGTGTCAATATTTGCAGTGTTGACCCTTCTTTATCACGACCTCTGCAATTCACCCTGGCATGCTGTCAATCAACTTCTGGGCCACATACTGACTGATAATCAATGCTTGGAGTTTGTCAGAATTTGCGTGTTTTTTTTTGTCTACCCGCCTCTTGAGGGTTGACCACAAGTTTTTATTGGTATTAAAATCTGGGGAGTTTCCTGGCCATGCACCCAAAATGTCGATGTTTTAGTTATCACTTTTGCTTTATGGCGAGGTGCTCCATCATGCTGGAAAAGGCATTGTTCTTCATCAAACTGTTCTTGGATGGTTGGGAGAAGTTGCTCTTGGAGGATGTTTTGGTACCATCCTTTATTCATGGCTGTGTTCTTAGCGAAAATTGTGAGTGAGCCCACTCCCTTGGCTGAGAAGCAACACCACACATGAATGGTCTCAGGATGCTTTACTCAGGGCCGTAACTAGGGTAGTGCAATCTGTGTCATGGTACAGGGCACCGCAGGGCAGGGAGTGCTGTTTGGGCCTGTCAATTTTCCTGTTTATTATCACTCTTACTAGTAGCTTCCTCTTCTTTTTATCCCCAGCATCTCCTGGCTGCCCCAGGAGTACCTCTATCTCTTCCCTGGCCCTTCCCCATGAAGCCATGGGCATTTTTCAGGTGCACTATCTTATGTCCCTATTTAAAAAAAATGGAAGGGGAGGGGGTGCCAATGCTTTTCTCTGGCACAGGGCACCAAAAAAATGGGATTTTGGTACTTACCGGTAAATCCTTTTCTCTGATTCCACAGGGGACACTGGAGGTGCTTACGCTGGGGTATAGAGTCGTGGATAGCTGGAGCTGGCACTTTAAATAATGTAGAAGTGTGAAGCTCCTCCCCCTCTATTCCCCACAATTCCTCAGTTTAGAAAATGAAGACCGAGAGGAGATGGAGAACAACAAGAGTGAAAAGGAGAGAAGATCACTCAACAACAAAACCATACAACATATGGAACAAACTGAACAGGCTGGCGAAGAGCGCTGAGGTGGCCATCCAGTGTCCCCAGTGGAATCAGAGAAAAGGATTTACCGGTAAGTACCAAAATCCCATTTTCTCTTTCATCCACTAGGGGACACTGGAGGTGCTTACGCTGGGGACGTCCCAAAGCTTTCCTCACGGGCGGGAGCGCTCTGAGGAACATGCAGAACAAGGCGGCCAAAAACTTGATGCAGAAACCGCAAATGCATCATACCAGTAAAATGTTATAAAAAAGGGTGAAATGAAGACTAATTGGCCATACGGCACAATTGTAAGAGGAGGCACACCACCCAGGCGCCCACGACCCAACCACAGAATGCGTGGAATGAGTCGAAATGGACAAAGGAGGCTGACTATCATCGTTGAAATAAGCCTGACGGATAGTCAGTGTAATCCAACAAGCCAACGGCTGTGTGGATGCTGTTCAACCCTTCCGAACAGCAGCATAGATGAGAAAAAACGACTCCGACTTGCGGAAGGACGCCGTCCGAGCAACCTAAATGCGGAGAGCTTGAACCACATCAAGAGTAGAAGAAACACCCGAGGCCTCTACCAATAAGGCACAACAATAGGTTGGTTTATGTGGAAAACCAACAAAACCTTAGGAAGGAAAGCGGCTTCCGTACAGAGTTTCACCCCATCATCATGAAACACAAGGTAAGGCAGCTTATAGGACAGAGCCCCCCCATTCCGAAACTCTGCTAGCCGAAGCCAAAGTCAGGAGGAGGACCGTCTTCCAAGGTAATTACTCAATACCAACCTCCTCAAGAGGTTCAAACATGGAAGACGGAAGAAATAAAAATACCAATTTTAAGTCCCAGTGAGCGTAGGTGGTACAAAACAAGTTGGCTGCACAGTTAAAACCTCCTGAAGAACTTCAGGTATGAGGGCCAACATGCACTGAAAGAAATTGGGAAAAGCAGAAAATCCCAGACGCAGGTCCGACTCTTATCCGGTTAGGAGAAAAAAACAAAAACAGGAAAACCGGAAAGTCCTAGACGGAAGTCCCCAACCTCTACACCAAGTATACAAGAACACCAGAGGCGATGATAATGCACAGCCAAAACCAGGTTCCTGGCGCGAAGCATAGAGAGGATAACAGAGTATGGGAAGCCTCTGCATCTTAAGATATCGTACAAGAGCCACCCCGTTAAAGCAGCTGCGCTAAGTTGGGGTGTATGAAAAGACCCTGAAGCAGAAGGCACGGGCGAAGAGGAAGAGGCCCGGAAAGTCTGTTAGGAGGGACCGAAGGTCCGAGAACCGACTTCACCGTGGCCAGTTCGGACCCACGAGAAAGACAAGACCGACTCGTGATGTATTCTAGAAGACGAGGAATTAATGGAATCGGAGGAAACAGGTGAACCAAGTCGTAGTTACACGGAACTGAGAGTGCATCGACAGCCAACGACTGTGGGTCCCGGGTTCTTGACAGGTATGCTGGGAGCTGCTTATTCAATCGAGGCGCCATCAAGTCCACCTGAAAACGATCTCATTGATGTACTAATGCGTGGAATACGTCTGGATGAAGCTTCCCTGCTCCAGGATGGATATTCTGGCACCCTAAGTAATCTGCTTCCACTCCCGAGATAAATACTGTCAACAGAATTACTGACTCTTGGCCCGCCGGAGAATCTGAGATACTGCCCGCATGGCCATGCGACTCGAGTTCCTCCCTGGCGGTTGATGTAAGCAACAGCTGTTGCGTTGTCTGACTGAAATCTTACCGGAAGAGACCTTAGCCACTCTGCTGCTTCTAACAGAGCATTGTAAATACTCTGAGTACTAACACCTTTATGACCCACCGTCTCTGCTGTGGGGACTATCGACCCTGAAAATGATAGTTGAGGACCACTGCTCCCCATCCTCGTAGACTGGCATCCATTGTCACTATTAACCAATTCCACACTCCAAATGGGATTGTTCCCACCAGAGGAGAGCTACCCTGGTGGTCGGAGCCAAACGGATCAGTCGATGTAGATTCAGGCGAGATCCCCTGTGATAGCAGGTCTAGCTGGAAACCTCGCAAGTGGAATCGTCCGAATTGCAGTGCCTCGAAAGCAGCTACCATCTTCCCCAAGAGATGCAGACAAAGAGGCAAGGACACACTCTTCAGTTTGAGGACTAGCTGAACCAGCACCCGGATATCCCGGCCTTGTCATCCGGAAGGCAAATCCTCTGTAGTGCTGTATCCAGAATCATCCCCAGAAACTGGAGTCTCTGGGCCGGACTGATATTAGATTTCTTGAAATTTATTTTCCAACCATCAGTATTAAAGTCTAATGTGTCAGAGAGGTGGTCCAAGAGAAGAGATTCCAAATGGAACCTTGATCAACAGGTCGTCCAAGTAAGGAATTATGTTCACTCCTGACGACCGAAGGTGTGCAATCACGACATAATCCTTATGAAAATGCGGGGAGCTGAAGATAACCCGAACGGCAATGCCCGAAACTGATAGTGATTTTGCAAGATTGCAAAATGCAGGAAGGCCTGATGCGGTTCCCAAATGGGGACATGGAGATAGGCATCTTTTATGTCCAGGTAAATTATGAACTCCTCTGGTTCCAAGTTCGCAATGACAGAGCGAATTGACCCCATATTGAAACGATACATATTCAGATACAGGTTTAAGGATTTCAGGTTTAAGATGCGCCTGTCTGATCCATCCGGCTAGGGCACCACAGAGAAGTTTGAATAAAACCCCATACCTCAAAGATGCACTGTAACCGGAACTAGCACTGCCGATTCTTGCAAAGACTGGATAGCTTCCAGCAGCATCCTGGCCCTGTGTGAATGTATTGGCAGACTCGTGGTGAAGAACCGATTTGGTTCCAAACTTGTTGAACAGTCTGTAAGCGAGCTCCCACCGCAGGAGATCCCAGGTGGGACGGAAAATTGGCATGCCACCTTGTCTTGCAACTGTATGAAAGTGACCCTACCTCTGCTGCTTCTTGTGGGAGCATCTCTGGGCTTACCACAAAAGGACTGTGGCGTACGAAATAAAAGGAAATAGGAACCCGTGTAAGTACTTCTGGGAGCCGGAGCAGTAGAAATGGAGGAAAGAAGACTTACCTCCAATGACCTGGGATATTCCTTTGTCCAATTCTAGGCCGAAAAGCATATCACCAGTGAACTGTAAACCCTCAACAGCACGTGTGAATATTGCGTCCGCCTGCCACGAACATACCAGAGAACTCTGCAGCCAGAAACGGCAGAAGCGGATATGCAAGCACTGATGTCACCGATATCCCTGAAAGCCTCGCCCAGGTAAAATGCTGACTCACGGATGTGTTCGGCTAGAGGACGTAACTCTGCTCTGGAAGTCGGAGTCCCAGCCTCAACTTATACCGCGTGAAAATGAATGAGTAATTTTGTAGTATGCACTCAACCACCACATGGTCTAATCTCTCTGTGCGTAATCACCTGGACTGCCCAGCAAGTAACAGCTTTGTTAACCCAAGTGCTAACAAGTGTAGGTCTAAGTTGAGCTCCCGCTGCAGTATAAATAGATTGCAGTGTTGTCTCCAACTTAAGATCAGAAGGGTCCTTACCTATGCACCCAGCATAGGAAGCGTTGTATACTTAGACAGATGAGAAACAGACGCATCAACAGGAGGTGGTGTTTTCTACTCTTCCATCATGGATGACGGCAATTGATATGGATGGGAAACGACGGGGAATCCTTATCAGGTTGTTTCCCGGACACTGACAGCTGTTGTGAGAAAGGAAAAACAGCCAACCCTTTTATAGCTGGCTGTTAAATAATTCAATAGGGTTGCAGGAACTATGTCCTCAGGTAGATTAAGAATCTGCCTGACCGCCACAATTACGGACTCCACCCCTGTAGAGGTGGAATCCAAATCTTGGGGCACATTATCGAAAACCTCCTTCAATTCCCCTTCCTCAGTATCCTCATGTGTGAGGAGCTCCTCGTCCGACTCCTCTAACTGGAGGAATGTCGTGAGAGGCCGCTTATGAGAAGGCTTTGATAGGAAGCGGTGAATAGCAGTATTATTATTATTATCCTTTATTTATATGTCGCCAAAAGTGTTCCACAGCGCCTTACATAGTACATAGAACTAATAAGTGAACAAGAAACAAGTAACTTACAGTACATAACAGCGCAGGACAAGGACACGATTTATATACATTGCTGCAATAGCGATTATTACATTCACAATAAGCAGCAGGGGTTGGCAGTCCCGTGTTAGGTGCCCTTATGGGGAGTAAAGAGTAGAAGAAAATGTAAAGAGAAGCACATGAGGGAAGAGGTCCCTGCTCGTGAGAGGTTACATTCTAAAGAGGAGGGGCAGACAGACAGGCGTGACACAAAAGGGGAAGATAGGGAGGAGAGAGCATGAAGTGGGTTAGCATGAGAGCTGGAAGGCCTTGATAAAGTAGTGGGTCTTGAGAGCCCGTTTGAAGATTTGTAGAGAGGTGGAGAGTCTGATACGGACAGGGAGAGCATTCAAAAGGTAGCACGGGCAAAATCTTGGATGCGGGAGTGGGAGGAAGTAATCAGATGGCAAGAGAGGCGGCAGTAGCCCCATAACCTATACCAGGCCGTCTAGAGACTCTGCCCTGCCACCCAGGAGGGTGGAGACTTACAAGTCCAAGTCTGCTATAACCCCTACCATGTCAACGGCCCCTGGTGCGGTGGGTGATGCAGTAATAGAATTATCTAAACAAGCATCCCATAACGTGGAGCCAGTTGCATGTGGCTAAGTTTGTTTTACACTTGTAACAAACAAATATCTTTAGAGAAGCCTTTTCTTGTCATTTATACAATCCAGCCACACAGACAACTTTAGCAGAAAAGGAGACAGTATACATATACAGACATTGATAGTATACAGAAAAAAAACAGAAGAAACAGAAGGCTGATGTTGGGAACAGAGGAGGACAATAACACCACACATTCCCCACAAATGAAAATTCCCTGCTCACTATATATACACCCTAGTTGTCTCACAGCCCCCTTTGCCAAGGATTCTGCAGTATAGGGATGAGAGCAGAAGAATTCAGCCTTCTGTAAGTATGCTGCACTCTTATAAAGGAGAGATGCAGGCATGTATTATCAATAAAAAACGGCAGCCACGCTGTTTTACACAGCCAGTTGCCACGTAGAGGACAGAGAGCCTGCGCTGCCTAGGCTCCGCCCCCCTTCTATGGCTGAAAAGATGGCTGTGTCTGTGGCCATTACTTCCCCCTCCGCGCTACACCTCGTGTATCAGCGGGAAGAGGAAGAAGGAGGAAGTTGCGCTGTAGCACTCTGCACTACTAGTTACCCAGTGCAGACATGTATTAGCGCTGGACAGCTGCGGGAGCCGAGGGATGAAGTCTCTCTCGGCAGTGCAGCCTGTCGGCTTCAGCACACTCTTCTGTGTGTTAGAGATGTGCTGTGGCGATAAGGAGCTGTCAGTGCTTTTAGGATAAGCGTTGTGCACTCCTTCCTGATCCTAGCGATTCAGGGCGCCAGGTACCCGGACCCCACCTTTAGAGAGCTGGTGAAGGGTACCCAATAAGTGTAAAAAGATGCTTAAATTTTTTTTTAACTAAATAAAATATAATTCAATATATTGTTGGATCACAGCAGATTGTGACCAGCTCCAAAGGGCACATTTTCTAAACTGAAGGATTGTGGGGAATAGAGGGGGAGGAGCTTCACACTTCTAAATTATTTAAAGTGCCAGCTCCAGCTATCCACGCCTCTAAACCCCAGCGTAAGCACCTCCAGTGTCCTCTAGTGGATGAAAGAGAAAGTCTAGTTACGGCTCTGGCTTTACTGTTGGCATGACACAGGACTGATGGTAGCGCTCACCTTTCCTTCTCCGGACAAGCGTTTTTCCAGATGCCTCAAACAATCTGAAAGGGGATTAATCGGAGAAAAATAACTTTACCCCAGTCCTCAGCAGCCCAATCCCTGTACCTTTTGCAGAATATCAGTCTGTCCCTGATGTTTTTCCTGGAGAAAAGTGGCTTCTTTGCTGCCCTTCAACACCAGACCATCCTCCAAAAGTCTTTGCCTCATTGTGCATGAAGATGCACTCACACCTGCCTGCTGCCATTCCTGAGCAAGCTCTGCACTGGTGATGCCCCGATCCTGCAGCTGAATCAACTTTAGGAGACGGTCCTGGCGCTTGCTGGACGTTCTTGGGGGACCTGAAGCCTTCTTCACAACTATTGAACCTCTCTACTTGAAGTTCTTGATGATCCGATAAATGGTTGATTTAGCTGTAATCTTACTAGCAGCAATATCCTTGCCTGTGAAGCCCTTTTTGTACAAAGCAATGATGACTGCACGTGTTTCCTTGTTGTCAGCTGGTCCTTTTGTGGCAGGGCTTAAACGCAGTGGAAATGTTGTTTTTAGGATTAAGGGCCCGATTCAGACCCGCTCGCTAGGATGTGTTCGCACGTAGCCTGCCAATATTTGCAATCTGCGTATGCGTACAAGTCACAGTGCGCGAATCAGTCCATGCGATCGCCCCTTGTACATAGATGCCTCACTAGAATGAGTGAGAGGACAAGCCATTTGTGGGTGGTGACAGGGGTGGTCGATGGAAACAGGAGTGTGGTGGTGCGAACGCAGGCGTGTGTGTCTGAACGCCGTTTCAGAGGCGTGCATATTTAAGACGCAGCGTCATCAGACACGTCAGATGGCTGTTTTACACACTGCTGCATTCGTAGTGCTTGCAGTAGGGTATGGTCAGCCACAAGTGCTACATATGGCTCCAACGTTACTCGATGTTACCGATTGTGTAATACACTTCCTGGACATGAAATGTGTTACTAAGGGAAAGTGGGCGTCTTGTGACTGACTGGAGTGGTCTAAATACATACCGTGATCACACACCGAGACATAGTGGGCGTGATAAAGTCTTGGCGTGCGATTTTGGGATTTGCATACTTTGTCAGCTGACGGCTGCGTGCAAACGCATCTAGCGAGCGGGTCTGAATCGGGCCCTGAGTTCATTTTCATGGCAAAGAGGGACTTTGCAATTAATTGCAATTCATCAGATCACTCTTCATGACATTCTGGAGTATATGCCAATAGCCATCATAAAAACTGAAGCAGCAGACTTACAATACTTGTATCATTCTCAAAACTTTTGGCAATGGCTGTATGTTTTGCCATTCCACCTTAAGTACAGTGACCAACTGTGACACTGAAGAAGGTCCAGTCGGCCTAGAACGCACCCGTTGCTCCAATTCGTCCCAGGGGTTCTCAATGGAGGTAAGATCTGGACTCTGAACTGGTCAGTCCATCCAGTTTAGCAAATTTTTTGTATACCAGTCCAGTGTCACCCTGGAAACATGACAGGTGGCATTGTTGTCCTAATAAAAACCATTTGTTTCCGTAGAGCTGACACAATGTTGGGAGCACAGAGTTATCGAGAACATCTCTATACTTTTCAGAGTTAATGTGACCATGCATTACAACTAGAGGACCTATGCCAAACCAGCTGAAACTGGGGGTGTCCAATCACTTTTATCTACATAGCGTATATATAAGAGTCTATTCATAAGAAGAGAAAAGCCCTGTTTTGAGGTAAACAGGGCTTTTCTCTGCTTGTTGCTATTCACTGAGCGTGTTACCATGGAGAAGTTCATTACTTCTCCAGCGGCACCCATGCTCCGTGGCTGAATCGCATCATCAAAGGACTGAAAGCTCTGCTGTTTGCTTCTCATGTGTATTCAGATTCGCCATCTGTACTCGATTCATTAAAAAACAGAAAGCTCTGCTTTCCACTTCTCCTGTGTGCTCAGATTCGCCAAGTCTGAACACTGTAACGAAGCTGGCAGGGAAGTTGTTTCTTCCCTGTCTTCTGCCTTGCACCCAGTGCTTGCTCTACCCCTTAACATCCCAGCAGCCACTACAGCCTCTCTTGAACTGTGACCAAGCGCATGAGCAGAATGGACATGGCTAATGACTTCTTGCTTTCCAGAGAGGACAGCAGCTGAAAACAGGACTGGTGACCTGGTTCCTGGATCGCTTCGGCGGCATGGTAAGTATACACGAATTGCTATTTAGCTAAGCTATATATCACATCGAACTGGACACGGACATTATTTCCTCTGTGCAACTACATTGGAGAGGGACCGTTTTATTCAAATCTATTCCTTGTGGGAAAACCAGATGGCTCTTTCCATCCCATCGCGAACCTGAAATCACTGAACATTTACCTCAGAGTTCCCAAGTTTAAAATAGAGTCCCTCTAGTCCATCATGCACTCTCTGGAACCAGGAGATTTCTTAGTGTCACTGGATGTCGCAGACACTTATTTGCACATTCCGATCAACGTTCCCCGCGACATTTGAGTTGTTGGACAGCACCTCGGTGTTTACCAGAGTGATATCGGCGGCTCTGCGGCTTCAAGGGATCCAGATGATGATCTCCGTGCAACCGAGTGGATAGATATCCTACAGGATCACTTACAAATGACGATTCAGAGCCTTCAGTCTTATGGGTGGTTCCTCAATTGGAGCAAGTCCAGTGACTATCCTTATGATAGATGCCAGCCTCAGGGGCTAGGGTTCAGTCACTCTTGCAACAACCTTCTAGGGCTGCGGGATGGAATAGGAGTCCTGGCTTCCTATCAGTATCTTGGAACACCAGGCGGTTTACAAGGCCTTGTATCAGGCAAGATATCTTCTGCAGGGTTGTCAAGTGAAGGTCCGCTCGGACAATGCTACGGCTGTCATCTACATCAATCATCAAGGCGCCACAAGGAGCTCCCAAGTCATGCGCAAGGTGCGTAGGGTTCTCCGGTGGGCAGAACGGTTCCTACAAGCTTTGTCAGCGGCATACATTCCAGGAGTCAACAACTGGAAAGTCGACTATCTCAGCCAACAAGATATTCATACTGGAGCATGGTTTCTCCACCTGTAGGGAGGTCTTTTAACAACTAACGAAACATTGGGGCCATCTATTGATAGATATGATGGCATCTGCCTGAAACACTAGTCGGCTCATTACAGCTTTAGGGCTCAAGATCCAGGGACCTTTCTGGTGGATGTGTTGTGGACCTTCCCTCTCCTGTATCACTTTCCCCCAATGTCTCTTCTGCCAGGGGTCATCGGCAAAATAAAAGAAGAAGCTGGAACAGCCATTCTAGAGGCTATGCAGGGCGTGGTATGCCAACCTCAAGAGCATGTAAGTGGCTCCTCCTTAACGGCTACCCCTCAGACTGGATTTTCTTTCAGAAGGACTGTTCCCCTACCAGGATCTTCCTTGGCTAGCTTTTATGGGGTGGTTGTTGAGACAGCTCTCTTGAAAGCTAGAGGATATTCAGAAGTGGTTTTAAAGACTATGATCTGTGCCAGGAAAATGGTTTTAGTTAAGGCATACTATTTAAGTGCTTTGCCTCACAGATTTTCGTTCCTGAAATTTCACCTAGATTGGGTGGTACAGCGGACAACGCAGGTTTTTCTTCCTAAAATGGTTTCTCGTTTTCATATTACTCAGGAGATTGTGGTCTCGTCTTTTTCTGTGGAGGATCCTGGGGACCATCAGTTGTATTAACAGACTTTGGACATAGTGCGGCCCTATGCATATACGTTGATAGAGTCAAAGACATTTGTCTCATGGACTCTTGTTTTGTGTTCCACTCTGTTGAGTTTGGCCTGTCTCTAAAAAGATGATCACCCATTGGATGAAGGCAGAAATTTGTCAGGCTTACTCTTTGGCTAACCTTCCAGTTCCAGCTTTAGTGACAGTTTATTCAACACAGCTGGTGGGAAACTCCTGGGTGACTTGTCATGGTGCTTAGCCGGAGCAGCTTTGCAGGGCTTCCACACGGTCCTCAGTGCACACCTTTATAAGATTATGGGCTCTATTTATTATCATTATTTTTACTAAAATAAAGTCAAAAAGGGTGTTTTCACACCTGGAGGTGGTGTTATCCAGGGTTACAGGGAACAGAGAGGAGGAGGAGGAGAACATACCCACCAGGCACACCGACACATACATAACCTGAAACCCTAAACAAAGCCAGGAGCGAACAGGAGGTTACAGGGCTCCTACTCTGCTGTAACGGGCAGAGCACAGCCCGGAGCCGGTCCCAGTGATCAGCTGTGTGGTCTAAACAGACCACAAGCTGATCTCTGCTTAAAAAAAAAAGTAAAAAAATTTTTTTTTACTTACCTGACTCCAGGGACCGGTGAACAGGGCTCCGGTGATGTTCTCTCTCCGGTCAGCTGGTCTCCCATGGTGCACTGCGGCCCGGTCATCAGGTGACCGTGTCCCAGTGCAGTATGGGATGTCAGCTGACCGGAGGCATGGAAGACATCACTGGAGCACCGATGACTGCAGGGGGGGGTTGCGCGGTGGGGTTTTGGGGGGATAGCAGCGACGGTCGGTCGGCGCATGCGTAGGCACTTTGCCACGGTGTTTTTTGCGAAAATACCGTGACTAGTGTGCGGAGGGGATTCGCAGGGACAGAGCTTTATTGCAAGCTCTGTCCCTGCAAGGGATTTGTAGTAAATCCCTGTGATATTGCCTGAATTCGCAATGCGAATTCAGTCGATAATATCACACTACAATCTGCATTACAAGATGCGGATTGTAGTAAATAGAGCCCTATATCACTTTGACAACGTCGCTTCCAGGGACACTGGTTTTGGGAGAAGGCTTCTGCGCAACGCGCAGGAGTGGAACGGTTTGGGACGTCCCCAAGGTATCTGCAGTGTCCTCCATGGCTAAAAGAGAAAACAAGATTTTGATTCTTACCGGATAAATCTGTTTCTCTGAGGCCATGGGGGACCCTGGACGCCCTCCTGTTCGCTCCTGGCTTTGTTTAGGGTTTCAGGTTATGTATGTGTCGGTGTGCCTGGTGGGTATGTTCTCCTCCACCTCCTCTCTGTTCCTTGGGCTTCTGCTAGTATAATCTGTCTGCCCTGGTTAGAGGGTGGGTTATAGGGGAGGAGGAGCCCAAGTGGTCTTATAATTAACTTTTTAGTGCCCAGACTCTTTCCACACCAGCTATACCTATGATATCTCCAGTGTACTGAATGGTCTGAGAGAAACAGATTGATCAGGTAAGGGTCTAAACTTTATTTTTGTGCATCACATACAGTTGCTGCACTGCACATGGCCTAGTGACAGTACTCTCCTGCATATGTCTAACGCTTGAATCACTGTGCTCTTCCAGAGCTGGATCAGGGATGACATACAAGAGCAGTAAGGGCATGCAGATACACTTAAACCATGTTCCTTTGAGATGCATCTCCATCATTTTGAGATACACATATCTTTGAAACATGCTCCTTACAAACGTGAATCCTCAGTATACACAAGTTAGTTGCAGCCTTCGATAATGGATGCATGTGTGATCTGGATGCATCTAATGCTAGCTATAATGGTGCGCGTATCTTAAGGTACGTATACCTCAAGTTTTTTAATATATTCTGGAGAGAGTACACTTAAACCTAACACATATTAATATATATATATAATAATAAATATATATTCTTTTACCCGTCCAAGGAAGAATGTGTGATCTCTTATCATTTTCTGCATCTGTATATCCTGAACGTACTCGTCAACAAGCAGATGTTCCATAAATAGGGTCATAGAAAATACACAATTCCAGTCTGATCTGTGGCGACACAAGAAAATATAAATGAATGACTACAGTGGATCGGTTAAAATTTTGAGTCTATATGCTCATCCTTGATACCTGCAAATAGGCCATGTTTTCTAGATTATAGCACAGCAGTGGTATGAAACAGCCCAAAACACAATTCAATCTTGAAAACAATATTATAGGGCTATACGGTTATGTTGACTTGTGATCATTATCTACTAAAGGAGACTTGTGTCGTTCTTGTCCTTGAACCTCCCACCTTCAGCAAGCCACCGCTGCTCTCTGAACTCTATAATCTAGGTCCCGCTGACTGTAAATTCAACCGAAAGAAACAAAAAAGAGTGAAAGTATCTATAGGCGAGATAAGTAAAAATTTTAATTGGAAGTCATACTGTATATACCAATCTAGCAGCTAATCTAATCAAAGAGGATTGCTCAAGATATCTCTTCTGACAAACAGACTCATCCTAAAAGGTATTTTGCCATCAATCAATCAAAAAGAAAAAAAGGATTTGATTCAGAGTAATAAAAAAAAAAAAAAAAAGTACCTGATTTGGTTAATTCCGTGTTCGCACCTAGAACTGTAGCCCTGCAAGTATCCTTCTGAACATATAAGCTCAATTGGCATTTGCATGTTTTTAACTTGGCGTATCCAGGTCTCTGGGTTTACACTTTGCACAGTTTCTTTTAAAGTTTCTAGAGAAGCGATGGCAGCAAACATATCAAGAGCCTAAGAATAAAGGAAGACAAAGCACAAATCTACATGTCCTGCAAAGTACAAATTTACAGTACACAGGACAAGTGTTACCGCATGTAACATTTAGCTTATTTAGGGCCTCATTTATCAATGGGTTTTATCTTTCACAATGAGTGATAAAACTCATTGCGCATGATAATGGTGCTCCAGCCAATCAGCTCCCAACTGTTATCTGTTTGAAAAATGACAGTTGGCAGCTGATTGGCTGGAGCACCATTTATCATACACAGCGAATTTTATCACTCATTGTGAATGATAAAACCCATTGATAAATGAGGCCCTTAATATGTTTTGTTTAACAGCATCATAATATATACATAATAATCGAACAGTGAATAAAAGATATATGACCTGAGTGAGAGGTGGATGCAGACGTTGCCATGGCTACATCTGTTGGTTGTTGCCCGACTGCAACTTTATGCAAATGCTGCTTCCCTGGTGCCCATCCATGCGTACGCCCATAAGATAGACCATCTCTATCTGTCTATTCAGCCACCTCCCAGTGACCGCCCAGCACTTTTCTAAGACATTTTTGATACAGTGCATCTCAATTGCAACAGCGCATTTGTGCATACACTCATTGGGCCGCATGCGCGCCGTAGGAGTTTTTAAGGATGCACGTGCAGTAGCAAAGGGTCGCTCAACTTTGTGAACATTGGCGTTGCATGCCGCTCTGGAACAGGCCCTTATGCTGGACTTAGTACTGAGAGAATTGGTTGGTACACTAACAAAAGTTATGTTTGGACTATATCAATAGACCTCAAGCGTGCGCAAAAGTCCAGTTACTTCACAAAAACTCTCTCAGGCAAACGGGCCAGAGGCAGAACACGTTCCTTTTAAATATATCACAGCGCACAAGGAGCTATACAGTATACATACTGTATAATGTAATCCCAGAACTTGGCTCTCTAGGTTGTGGTAAACTGAATGTATACACATCCTTATGGCTTTAATCACACACTTGTTTTCTTGTATGGTTTTGCATTGATGTACAAATAAGTCAAACTAAAAGAGCATTACTGTATAGCTCAATAAGTCATTCTAATATAAAATCATTTGAGGAATTAGTCCCAGACACCTAGGGATCATCGTAGGAACACACCACTCCAACACTAACTATGTCCTAATAGTTCTACACATGCAACAAATATCCTGATTACTAATCCTATCTATTTGTGATCTTAGAAGGCAGCTTGATGTTTGATTGCTCTTTTAGAAACTTATAATACATATAATTAAAAAAATATATATTTTAGTTAGTCTTTACTCTTACTGGAGTATGATTAGAGGCACTAAATGCAATTTACAAAAGCGGCAACATGTGAATCCCACAGTGCGCATACTGCCTTGTGACGTCACGCGTTTAGCAACCCATGTTTTTTGTTGTCATTGATTTAGAGCACTTTTTTTTTTTTTTTTTTACAGTTATCTCCAAATTTTTCATAATGCTCCCCAACAGTGGCGGAACTCCCAGAGACAATGGAGTCATTTGCCGCCGGGCGCCAGCCCTGAAGGGGGCACCTGGCTCCATTGTCACCAGGCACTGCTGAGGAGGAGCTACATGGAGGAGCCGCTGATTGGCACTCCACCTCCATGACCTGCTGCTACCGGAGTGCTCTATGGTTGCGAACGTCACGTAGCATGTGACCGCCGCGACCCGCCTGAGCACCCGACGCACAAGCAGGGGGATTTCTTAGTAAACAGAAACCCCCCCCCTGCCCGCCGATCAGTATGAAACACATCACCGGCGATGTGTTTGTTTTAGCAGCCAATGAGAGTCAGACAGACTCTCATTAGCTGCTTTATCTACGGAGGGAGCCGGGGCCGGGCGGAGCTCACTCATGATCTCCGCCTTCCGGCTCCCGCAGTGGTTATGGGAGAGATGTCATGACGTTTCTCCCATAGTGCTGAGCAGGAGGACAGAGGAGCGGACGTGGCGAGCGCAGGAACGGGGATTCAGGTAAGTAATCTGTGTGTGTTATATCTGTAAGGGGCACTGCATTGGGGGGACCCACTACTGGGGCCACTACATAGGAGGGGATCCCACTACTGGGGCACTACATAACGGGGCACCGCATAGGGGGGACCAACTATTGGGGGCATTACATAAAGGGGCACTACATAGGAAAGTCCACTACTGGGGGCACTGCATAAGGGGACCACTACTGGGGGCATTGCTGGAGGCACTTCATAAGGGGGACCACTACTGAGAGCATTGTATAAAAGGCACTACTGGGGGCACTGCATAAGTGGACCACTACTGGGGGCACTGTATAAGGTGCACTACTGAAGGCACTGCATAGGGGGACCACTACTGGGGGCACTGCATAGGGGGACCACTACTGGGGGAATTGTATAAGGGGTACTACAGGAGGCACTGCATAGGGGGACCACTACTGGAGGCACTGCATAGGGGGACCATTACTGGGGGGGCACTACATAGGCGGGAACTGCATAAGGGGCACTGCATAGGGGGACATCTACTGGGGGCACTGTTTATGGGGCACTACTGGGGGCACAGTATAAGAGGAACTGCATAGGGGTGTGGCGGCAGCTGTGGCTGGCATAGGTGCTGGGGAGGTGGTAAATTTTAATGTGTGTGTGTGTGTGGGGGGGGGGGGCACCAACATTTATCTTGCCTCCGGGCACCTGGGATGAAGATACGCCACTGCTCCCCAATGTTTGTCATCAGTAACAATGAGTCCAACAGTCACTGTACCTACAAAAATATCATGGACACCAATAGTTTAAAGACTGGCATAACCTTACCATCTGATTCTCAATAGCTGACTCTGTTTTTTGGATGAGGGAATCCAGCACAGAAGGGTTGATGACCAAAATCCTACTTAGAGTTTGCAGTCTGTGCTGAAATTTATGGTATCCAACATGCACCCATGGAAGAGTCAGCAGTTCATGGGCTCCTTTAGAAGCTCTCAATTCATCAATACATGTTGAGAGCGCTATCTCCATCACCTGCAACATAAATTAAGTACTTAAATGTGGTTCAAGACATAAAAACAATATTTCTTCAAGAAGTCAACAACTCTGCACTGTTATTCTTACCAGTAACTCTTCAGCGGATGATATACTCATAGTCATAAGGAGAAAGTCAGTCTTATAATTCAGGAACAGAGTGTGCTGATCATTGTCTGCTTGGGAGGAAATATATTTTCCCAACGGTGTCTTAGAGAATATGTTGGCAAACTCCATTTCAGCATCTAAACAAAAAGAAAAATCCTTTATTCTCTGAATCTGAAATCAAACTAAATTCTGGGAGCACTGTTGCAGAGCTACTCACAAAATGCTAGTAAATGACTATCTAAAAATATGAGATATGGTAAGAACTTACCCTTGTTATCTCTATTTCTACGAAGTCCATAGGGTTCCACAGGATACCTTGGGTATAGGTGTGACGTCAGTCGCCGGGCACCATAGAGTTAAGCTTTTCAGCCTCCCAGGATGCACTAGGGTCCCCCTCCTATACCCAGCCCCCGAGCCAAGGCACCTCAGTTAGTTATCAAGCCATAGGCCGGAGGAGGAGAAGGAAGAGAGAGAAAAAAGATCTGGACACATACAAGAATCACATTCTCACCAGAGGGAGACGGAAAACCGGTGACCAGAGCAAAGCCCATCAGCAGCACAGGTGCGACAGGGCGGGAGTCCTGTGGAACCCTATGGACTTCGTAGAAATAGAGATAACAAGGGTAAGTTCTTACCATATCTCATATTTTCTACTTCAGGGTCCATAGGGTATCCACAGGATACCTTGGGGATGTCCCAAAGCAGTATCCTTTAAGGGTGGGGACGCTCCTGTGCAGAAAGGAGAATCCGCCGCCTGAAGGAAGCATCCTGAGAGGCGAAGGTGTCAAACCTGTAATACCTCACGAAGGTATGGACAGAAGACCACGTAGCAGACTTGCAGATCTGGACTGCAGAGGCACCACGTCGAGCTGCCCACGAAGGACCCACAGACCTAGTGGAATGAGCCTTCAGAGAAGGAGGAACCGGTAGGCCTTCATGAAGATAAGCTTCAGAAATAGCCATACGGATCCAGGCTGCCAAAGTTTGCTTTGAAGCAGGCCAACCCGTTTTACGGAAGCCATAGAGGACAAACAAAGCGTCCGACTTCCTAAACGAAGAAGTGCGGTCAATATAAGTCCTTAAGGCCCGCACAACATCCAAAGAGGCCTCACCCACGGAAAGACCCGGTGAGTTAAAGGCCGGAACAACGATTTCCTCGTTAACATGAAACTGGGAAACAACTTTGGGAAGAAACTCGGGCCGAGTGCGGAGCACTGCCCTGTTCCCATGAAAAACCAAGAAAGGGGGTCTACAAGAAAGAGCCCTTAAATCAGAAACACGTCTGGCCGAAGCAATAGCCAGAAGGAAAACAGTCTTAGCTGTTAGCCATTTAAGATCCACTGAGCCCAGTGGTTCAAACGGCGGTCCTTGGAGAGCCCTCAGGACCACAGCCAAATCCCAAGGCGCCACAGGTGGAACAAAGGGCAGCTGAATGAGGAGAACACCTTGCATAAAGGTGCGCACATCCGGGATTGTAGCAATCCTACAGTGAAACCAGACAGATAGGGCCGAAACCTGTACCTTCAAAGAAGCAAGGCGAAGCCCATGATCTAGTCCCGCTTGCAGGAAGGCGAGAATCCGAGACAGACGAAACTCCCGTGGTGCATAACCTCTCGGTCGACACCACTGGAAGAACGTATGCCACACGCGATGGTATATCCTCGCGGAAGACTGTTTCCGAGCTCGCAACATGGTACGCACAACAGAGCTGGAAAACCCCCGGGACCTCAGCATGGCCGTCTCAACAGCCACGCCGTCAAAGACAGCCGAGTCAGGTCCGGGTGAAGACAAGGACCCTGAGACAGAAGGTCCGGTCGTAGCGGCAACCGCAGAGGACTGTCCACGGACAGACCCTGAAGGTCTGAGAACCAGTGCCGTCTGGGCCACCCGGTAGCTATCAACAGGAGCGTCCCTCCTTCCTGTTTGAATTTCCTGGATTACCCGTGGAAGAAGGGAGACCGGAGGGAACAGGTATGCGAACCGGAACGTCCACCGGACGGACAGAGCATCCACCAGAGACGCCCCTTCGTCTCTTGTGCGAGACCCGTACACCGGCAACTTGTTGTTGTGCCGGGACGCCATGAGGTCGATCTCTGGAAGACCCCACCTGTCCACCAGCAGTTGAAAAACGTCCGGGTGAAGGGACCATTCCTCCGGATGAACGTCCTGGCGACTTAGAAAGTCCGCCTCCCAATTTAGCACTCCCGGGATGAAGACCGCTGATATGGCTGGAAGATTGCGCTCCGCCCAAACCAGGATCCGAGAGACCTCTACGAGAGCCGCCCGGCTGTGAGTTCCTCCTTGCCTGTTTATGTAGGCCACGGTGGTAGCGTTGTCCGACCGGACCTGCACCGGGTGACCCTGGAGAAACCGATGTGCCTGCTGGAGAGCATTGAAGACCGCACGGAGTTCCAAGATATTTATTGGAAGCTCTGCTTCTGTCGGCGTCCACCTGCCCTGGAACAAGTGTGGACCCAAAACTGCTCCCCAGCCCCGAAGACTGGCGTCCGTTGTCAACAGGACCCAATTTGGAACCCAGAACGGACGTCCCTTGTTGAGGTGGGTCGTCTGTAACCACCAAACAAGGGACAGGCGAACCTCCGGGGTGATCACAATCGTCTGGGACTTCAGAGACTGAGGCAGCCCGTTCCACTTGGACAGGATCAGGTGCTGCAGAGGTCTGGAGTGAAACTGGGCGAATTCCACCATGTCGAACACCGACACCATGGAGCCCAGTAACCTCATCGCCGAGTTTAGGGACACCCGGCGGCTGTGCAGATAACTGCGCACCCTTGACTGTAAAGCGGAGATCTTGTCCTCCGTCACGAAGATCCTTTGCTGTCCCGAGTCCAATAAGGCTCCAAGATGCAGAATCCTCCGAGACGGGATTAGAGTGGACTTCTGCCAGTTGATTAGCCAGCCGTGCCGCTGCAGCAGTGCAATGGTCAGGTCCAAGTGGCGTAACAGGAGCTCTGGAGATCCTGCCACCAATAATAGGTCGTCCAAGTACGGCAACATGCGGACTCCCTGCAGCCACAGAGAAGCCGCCATGACCGCCATCACCTTGGTGAAAACACGTGGCCGTGCTGCCCCCCCCCCCGCAAGGGAATAAGCGGACTTCAGGCAGATCTCCACCTTGCGGTCCGTAGCATCCTTAAGGGAGGACATGGATGGCATCGGCAATGTGGCACTACGGACAAGACGGGTCACGTGAGAATCCACCTGTGGAGGGTATTCCCACTTTGCAAAATAATTATCCGCGAATGGATAAGCCACCGTCGTGTCTCTCTGCGGCTGGTATCTTTTGCCAGGGTGTTTCCACGCCTCCTCTAAATGGTCCACTAACAGACCCGAAAGAGGAAAGACTGTGGCATCGCCCTTCACATCTTTGAAAAAGGCATACTTAGATTTAGCCGCTGGGGGAACTTCGTCCTCAATCACCAAGGCTGTGCGGACCGCTCGAATAAGTCCAGGAATATATACTTTGGACTTAGCATCAGCGTCCTTAGTGTGGAGAGGTTCCTGATCGTAAGGATCCAGAATCTCCCCATCATCAGACGTCCCCTCGTCATCCTCATAAGGAGCCGACAGAGACGCCACCGGCCGTTTATGCGGCCGCATCACAGACTCCCCTTGCAACACATCCGACAAGTGCTGTACAGAACTCGTCAGGGAGTTAAACCACGCTGGCTCCTGAGAAACCGGGAGCGGGGCAATAGGGAGACTGTGGGGTACCACCAATTGTCGTGGGAAACCCTGCATGGGTGACGACACCACTGACTGCTGGGACAAACCCATCGGAGTAAACACGGGCTGCGGAGCTAACTGGCCCACTAAGGCTGTAAGCGCCTGAGCGAAACAAGCCCAGGGCGGCTCCTGTACCGGTGCTGTAACCGTAAGCGGCCGCGCCATGGACAAACACTGCCGGCAAAGGCCCTCCGCGCTACCCTCCCACTCCGCTAACGGTACTTTACACGTAGT
The DNA here is from genome assembly GCA_031769625.1 of Taudactylus pleione. Taxonomy (NCBI): domain Eukaryota; kingdom Metazoa; phylum Chordata; class Amphibia; order Anura; family Myobatrachidae; genus Taudactylus; species Taudactylus pleione. Next base: position 556,927 of record JAUIMM010000455.1, on the reverse strand, counting down.
ACACTGTAGCCGGAGAGGAAAATCACTTTCAGACATGATGGCAAAAGGTATGTGACCCCTCTCACCAATTATATAGTAAATAGGCGAGAGACCACCCTGCAGCACCGCACCGCAAGGGCTTAGCAGAAAGAACAGGGACAGAATAAAGCTGACAGTTTAGAAGAAAAGTTACAGGCAGCAGCGCTAGCACAGTCACATACAATGCAAAGAAAATCAATTCCTGCACTAACAGCGCTGATCACTCAACTACGCAGACACGGGGCCTGGTAGGACACAGCACTGCATACACAGACCTGACCACAGCGGAGGAGAGGTATGCGGGGGGACACAGACCACGATGCTTCCTTCCAGGCTTCCAGCAGCGTTCACCATGCGTTCAGAAGAAGATGGCCGCCGAGGAGCAGAGAGGAGGCTGGCCTGGGGGAGGAGCGCTGCGACAGGGCCAGTCGACAGCGTGCAGAGAGGGCTGTGTGCAGCGGGGGAGGCGCCGGCTGTGAGACAGGGAAGGCGCGCTCCCCTGGCATGCATTTAACCCCTGGGACGCCGCGGCGCTACCGCGCTGCTGCGGTCCGCTGTCCCAGGGGGTAGTGGAAGCGCAGGTTGGTCGCCTGGCTCCACACTGCAGCCAGTCCCCAGGGAGCCCAAACTAAACTGCGGTGCCTTGGCTCGGGGGCGGGGTATAGGAGGGGGACCCTAGTGCATCCTGGGAGGCTGAAAAGCTTAACTCTATGGTGCCCGGCGACTGACGTCATACCTATACCCAAGGTATCCTGTGGAGACCCTATGGACCCTGAAGTAGAAAGTGAATATTAAAAGTGACTACTGAGACACAATTTAAGTGATAAAGTTGCAATATAGTATATTATGACACCACTAGATAAGTTAAGTTAGACAGGAATGTTCCTTATACGAGGGTTGTCCAAAAAGTAATGCCTAAATGCTCATAACTCTGAAATAATAAGCAACATTTATTTGAAACTTTGTCAGTTTGTACTTTAATATGTCTGCTAACTATATATGTAGTTTTGTTTAGGTAGTCCAAGAAATACCATGGAATCCAAGATGAAAAAAAGAGCAGTCATTGAATTTCTGGAAAAAGAAGGCTGCAGTGCTACAGAAATCCACAGAAGACTGAAAAAAGTGGATTGTAAGTGTACAATTGACTATAGCAATGTCAGACGGTGGATGAAGCATTTTTAATCGGGAGAATCGTCCGTGTGCGACAAACCTCGTGGTGGCAGACCATCAACTGCAGTGACAGCAGAGAACCAACACAAAGTCGATGCCATGATTCAGAAAGACCATTGTGTGACCATCAGCGATATCAGTGATGAACTGGAATGTAGCCATTGCACTGTAGAAACACTAATCAATGATTTGGGATATCGTAAAGTGTGCTAAATGGGTTCCAAAGCAATTAACCAGGGATCATAAGTCCCAGAGGTGGAAGTGTGCAATGATCTTTTGACCAAATTTGAAGCCAACCCTGAGATGTTTTTGGAAAATGTCATTACAGGAGATGAGAACTGGGTATTCCATTATGACCCAGAAACAAAGGCGGAATCAATGCAATGGAAACACCCATGTTCACCTAGACCAAAACAGTTGAAATCACAGCGATCCGTAAACAAAGTCATGGCCACATTCTTCTGGGATTGCCGAGGTGTTATTCTTATCGATTGCTTGGAATAAAACCAGTCAATCAACAGTGATCGATACAATATTACACTTAAGAAGCTGAAAGAAGCCAGCCACAAAAAAAGGTCAACAATTTGACTGTCAAATGTCATCTTACACCACGACAATATTAGACCTCACACTTCGATGGCAACATCTGCGGCCATTGCCAAAATGGGGTGGGCAATAATGCCACATCCACCACACAGTCCTGATTTGGCCCCTTCTGACTTTCATCTGTTTGGCCCTCTCAAGTACTGTCTCCGTGGTCAACATTTTGAAGACATAGAGGTTGTTAAAAACGCTATACGTTCCTGGGTCAAACACCAACCACTGGAATTTTTCCAAAGTGGATTCACAGCTTGGGTTGAGAGGTGGAGAAAATGTTTGAGGGCAGATGGTGAATTTTTTGAGTAGAGTCATTCTGTTACTAGATTTGCCACTAACACATGGAGTCTTAGTAATAGAACACCAAGGCTGACAAAGTGTAATCCTCTTTTATGTGCACCTGATGGAACTGAAAAACGTACTGGAAGGAAATGATCATCCAATAAGCAGATGGGAAGCTTGGTTTTGTTGTCACAGACTTGTTCCCTGGTAACAATTGCAGCAAGCTCTAACCTAGGGATTTAAGAGGCCAAATAACGTCTATTGGAAGCCCATCTTCCAGTTTACTCAAAACCTCACCCGGCAGACAAGGATTGGAACAATCCTCTAGATTTGCTGCTGTCACACCTTCCTGTTTTGAAGAAGGCTATCTCCTATTATTATGTTTTTTTTCGTGAGGACATGGATCACTCCATTTCCACCACAGAGATGGCACAGTGGCTGCCGCAATTCCTCTCGATTTCAGTAGATGATTTGTTAGCTGCGCTTGCGGTTTCCCGTAGAACATTACCATCGGCCATGTATACCGAAACGTTTCTAAACATTTTTCACCCAGCATATTTATTTCCACGCAGGAGCTTCCTCATGGGACGTTCCTCCTCTCATGCATGTTATCAATGAGGAGAGGACAATGCAGCCCTGTTTCATTGTTTCTGGCTCTGCTCACTGGTTAGAAAGTTCTGGCTCCAGGTCAAGCGTTATGCTGAAGACAATTTCATTATCTGCCTTTCACTGCAGAGTGGGTGGTGCTGGGTATTTTGCCGGTAGCCACTAGGATTAGTAAAGGGGGAAGGCGATTGCTCCTAGCTATTAGGGCGGCTGGCCGTAAGGCAATTCTGCAAGAGTGGATTTCCGTATCTCCCCCATCATTGTCCCTGTCTAAATCTAAGCTTTTCTACTTGTTACGCATGGACTGGGTAGAAGTAGCTATGGATAAGGAGCATAAAGTAGAAAGTTTATTTAACATGTGGGAAAGCTATATTTCTACACTATCTATAGAGATGAAACGCCAAATTTATCATAGGTTACGTAGTACTTCTTGACATGTATCGCGTATAATCAACAATGATCCGCCCATTGATCTTGATTCAAACTCTGTTTATGGATCGGAGGGTGTGGGGTTCTTCTGTGGCGGGGGGGGGGGGGGGGTGTATTTTCTATATTTAATCTGTGAACATTATAAGGACAACTATATATATATGTCTGTGGTTCTGACTGTTCATTACAATATTCAGTCATGTTCACTCTTCTGTATGTGATATCTATTATATATTCTGTATTTCAATTGTACTGATTCTACATCGATATTATGTTATCTTTCTGTATTTTATATGATTCTTCAATAAAAAAATAAAAAAACCTCACCCGGATCAGAGACCTACTTAATATTGATGGGTATCTGTTAAGTATCTACAGTTACACATTAACCCTGCAGTGTTAAGTGTTTTGGTCCTTGGACCGTCTCTCAACACATGGTGTGTTGTAAAAACACGTAGCAAATGGTCAGCAATGTGAGTCAGTCAGCTAGAACAAAAGAGCCGCCAAAAAAGAGGAATCTGACCATGAACACTTAAAGCAGAATCTGGATCCGAAAGTCAGACACTGGAATTGTGCTCTGCACCACTGCAAAACAGAATACAATTTATTCCTCTAGAGACATGCAATAGAGGACAGGAACTTGATTGAAAGATATTAAAGCATATTTGACTTAGAACGTAAGAATCATATACTCCTTAGACAGGGTTTAATTCAGAAAATCATGCACCTCCAGTGTTTCCATGGGCAACTAGAAGAATCAGAAGAAGAAAAGATCATCCAAGGATATATAAACTTATTGCACAAAGCAGCCAGCGATAGCCCATCCAGAAGTATGTTTTGCATTGTGTTAAGGTCTTGCAATGAAATGGAACATAAAAATACCAACCACAACTGCCTATGCACCCAAAGCATGCTGCTCCCTGGCTCGTCTCTCAGAAGGAGCCTGAATATAACTCTTGGTAGGTGAAAATCAGGATGAGAGCTACGAAGCGGTTAATTTAGCTAGAGCCTGCTTTCCAGACATCCTTCACCCACTGGCTTACATACCAAGCCGACCAGGGTGTAACACGGTAACTGGTACTAGACTTCCAACTGGAAAAGTAGCCTATATGCAGAACTAGGAACATATCCAGAGACTAAAGTCAGTACTGGACCACAAACATGGGGAGAGAAACATAACTGACTGCACCAGATAAAGAAAGTCAGGACTCAACATAATGGGAGGATTGCCAAGACAGAAACTACATTGGCCATGAACACTGTAGCAACACAAGGCAGGGCTCAAAATAGGGTGAGAACTGTTCTATGCTGAAGAAGGCAGTACTCAATACAAGAAGCGGTGGCGAGTACCATAACAATCTTAAGCAGATAATTAAAGTCAGCACTCCACAAAGTATAGAGAGTACAGTCACAACCTATTTAGCCGAAATGTCAGCACACGAGGTAACTCAAAAAGATACAAACACACATTAGCTGATAATCAGTACTTAATAGATATTGTAAGAAAATAATTTAGCTAACAACATTGTACTCAATACATGAGAGAGAGTAAAGCACCATGATACTATATAGCAGCTAGTGAGTAAAAACCAAATAACAGGATTTTGATACTTACTGTTAAATCCATTTCTCCGATTCCACAGGGGAAACTGGAGGTTCTGACAGTGGGTTGAGTAGAGCCTGGCACTTTCAGAATCTAAAAGTGTGACTGGCTCCTTCCCCTCTATGCCCCATCAGCCCCAGTTTTAAGAAATGAGCCCGAGAGGAAACGGAGGACAAAAAAGGAGAAAATTCGGACCAACACACTGCAGGTACACAAACAGTCACACAACAATAACAGACAAAACGGCAACAGAACCGAAGCAGAATAAGTAACAGGTAAGAAGCACTGGGTGGGCGTCCAGTATAAATGGGTTTCAACGTAGTTTCCAATTTCCACTCTGAGCTTTCCTTTAACGTATTAGCTCCTGGAACTGGAAGCGTGGTTCTCTTCAACAGACGAGAAACCGAAGAGTCGACAGGTGGCAGAATCTCCCATCAACTTCTATTCTCTGTAGGAAAAGGATAAAGGGATAAACACGCCTAGGGATCTGGAATTTACAGTCCGGACGCTGCCAGTCTGCCGCCATCTGTTCGTCTAACTTACCTGAAACCGGAAAGTTAACAGAAGACTTCTGTTTCTTAGCAAACAAGGAGTCATCTAACGATCCTGGAGCCTCAGGGTCAGAAACGTGAAGTACTTTCCTCGCAGCCAGGATAAGTGCTTCAATACCCTGCATCGCTTCAGGTTCTTGCAAAGAAGCCTTTATTTAGAATTCGTCCAGCATCTCCCCTTCCTCCTCCTGAGACGAGTGATCTGCTTCAGAATCCTCATCTGACTGGAGAACCGCCGGAAGTGCCCTGAACCTAGACGGCCAACTTACCACGGCCTCAGGAGACTTAGGAGCAGAACCCATCACCTGGGAAAGGCTATTTACTGAGCGAGCTAGATCCTGAGCCCAAACTGGTTCTGTAGCAAGAAAAGAATGGTGAGAGGTGCTAGGTCTATCCTAGGCAGCCTCCCGTTCCCTACGGGAAGTGGCTAATTCTGATGCAAGACCTGCCATGATCCTTGCCAAACTATTTATTAAGGCGGGTGTGATTATTAAGGAGGGTGTGACAGTCTGTGCTGTGTTAGCGCTCTCCGCTTCACAAGCACCGCACAGGGATGACCCTTTAGAGCGAGCCTGGTTAAATTTCTTCTTGCACTTACTGCAGGCAAACAGTTTCTTTGTAGCAGTCTTGTCTGTTGCTTTGTAAGACATCATAACCTCTCTCAGACAAGCAACACACACAGTTGCAGAGACCTGTGACAGCCAATGTAAACTGAGGAACAGAGCAACAGATAGGGAGGAGCAGAATATCAATATAAGACTACCAATGTAGAATAGACAGGCTTATAAATGAATGCTACCCCACAGCTGAACTCACAGACCCCTAAGCAGACTGAAGTTGTCTGTCCACTCTGCTCTGATGTGCTGAAGTCTTAGGGATGAGAAGCCCTGGAACCGCTAGCTGTCCACTCTGTATAGGCTAAGATGGCGCGGCTCCTTGTGAGCAGTGCGTGCCAAATCCACTGAGATATGGAGGAGGAAGAGAAGGCGGCGCATAACTCTCACATAGAGAGACACTATCACTATGCCCGCTGCCAGGAAACTCCGCCCCCCCTGAAATGGCTCCGGTTAACAACTAACTATACCCTACCCTCCAACATGACCCGTTCCATTAGTTACAAAGCACTCCGCTCCTGGACTTTCCACCTAATGTATGATTGCAGTCACCTGTGTTGAACTAGGTAATTGATGAGACAGGTGTTTTAGCACAGGTGACTGCAATCATAAATTAATAGGAAAGTCCAGGAGCATAGCATTTTGTACCTAATGGAACGACTCATGTTGGAGGGTCTGCTATGCAGAGTATAGAGCAGAGGTTCCCAAACCGTCATTACAGTCCAGGTTTTAGGGATATCCAGGTGACTTAATTAGTACTCCAGTCAATTTGATTTAATCCCCTGGGCTCAAGCATGGATATCCTTAAAACCTGGACTGTAATGGCACAGTTTGGGAAACACTGGTATAGAGCACAGATCGAACAGCTCTCAGTAGGAGAGCATAGAAATGCCCCCATCTAAGACAGCGTCGGTGCCCTTCTCCATTATGCACCGGCACGGTACTCAAACAGCCGTGTCCAAGCGGCTGTAAGGGGACCCGTGCTCCCGGAAGCTGGAGCCGGTGCTACTCTCATGCGAGCATTGGCGCAGCAGGCAGTCAGCTGCGTCCAAGCAGCTATAAGGTACCAGCGCAATGCAAGCGCCGGCGGCAGGCCGAGAGCCACATCAAGCAGCCCTGGAAGCCAGCGCCGGTGCTTCTCTCGTGCAAACACCAGCGCGGCAGACTGACAGCAGCGCTTCTATAAGTGACAGTGCATAGCAACTGACACTAGCCCAGCTGGAGTTTACTAACACCTTTCCTGCTAATCAGGAGAGGTATGCATTCTCACAGAGCTATTGCGGCCAGGATGCTGGGCAGTGAGGGTGAGCAGGGAGCCCGGACACGAGCCGGTTTCAGGTGTGGCGGACCCCGCTGAGTCTGTGGACTCTCTATCCTCCATGTGGGGGGCCCCTCCATGGGGTGACCGGACACATGCTGCAATAGCCGTGGCGGTACACTCTTTGGCAGCTCCCACGGTGCAGGCAGACTGCCACAGCCAGCAGTCTGCCTGTCCTCATTGATCTTATTATAAAAAATTAAATAAAAACCAGAAAATAGGGCTGGAGACAGCCCCATGTGCACCGGCTCTCTTGGGCACATTCTAAAAACTGGGGCTGATGGGGCATAGAGGGGGAGGAGCCAGTAACACTTTTAGTTTCTTAAAGTGCCAGGCTCTACTCAACCCACCGTCTATACCCCATTGTCAGAAACTCCAGTGTCCCATAAGTGTAATAAGAAGTGTGCCAGGCCAGGCAGTGGTGTCAAAATGTGGGTGAAAACACAATGCAGGGCCTGCACTGACCCTGCCCCCAGGTCTGTAAGAAAGGGAACCGGAGGGATACCAGATAACTCAGAAACTGTTAAAGAAGAGAACATAACACCTATAAAGTTATTGTATAGATGGTACTATGTGCCCGTCCGACTTCATAGAATATATCCTGACACTCCAGACATATGCTGGAGAGGATGTGCCAATGAGGGCACCTTTCTTCATATATGGAAGTCATGTCCAAATATAGTAAATCTAAGTCATTGGTCTGATAACTTGCTTACTTAATGTCGCTATTCCCTACGATCCTAAGTTTCTTCTTCTACCCCTAGACCTCCCTACGTTGACTAGGTATCAAAATAAATTAATGCACCACATCTCTGTCACGACTTGGCAATTGGTGCCAATCTGGAGACAATCTACTCCTCCTTCTATGCTGTTTATTATGTCCTGAATATGGTGTATTTATCAAATGGAATTCATTACTACTTTTATTAATCACTCTTCTAAATCATGACAAAATATAGAGCCCTTGATTAGCTTCTGAAAACATTCCTTCCCCTTTTGTCTTATAATAGCCATTTATATTTAGTATTGTTTTTACGTTTCTACCCCTAGGATCCACCCAGGAGGTTCTTTTCCCCTTCCCCTTTTTTCTCTCTCTCTTTCTTCCTCTTTCTCCTGGTTTTCCTTTTTTTTTTCCCTGTCACTATTTCTCCTATTCAACCTTACCCTTTGTCGTATGTGTTGGAAGTTTTCTTTTTTGTTTTCTAGAGTTCTAATATAAAATTGATCACAACATTGTGTTTTTTTTGTGTGTAGACCTGATATATATTTCATCTATGCTATTTTATTATTGCGTTTTCATTGTTTTGGTATTTGTTGTTTATTGTCATCAGCTCAATAAAAATGTATATTTTTTTGTAAAAAAAAGAAAAGAACATAATGTTCAAAACTGCTCCTGTAGTTACGCAAAAATAAGCCCAAACCAATGTGGCATAGCATTACATCGAAAGAGCAAGGCATAGTGGGCAAGGCAAGAGCAAGGCACCCATTTCCCCAACAACTACTGGTTTTCTTTTTGGAGGAAACAGCCTTTCAACTTTATTTCTTCACCTGAGTATTACAAATATCTCCAATTAAAATGCTGCACATGCTAAGACTGCCAGCTAACGCTTATAAATGATAGGGGGAGTTTTACCTTCAACAGAAGTAATGTAATAAGCTTGAGTCCAAATTTCTTCCAAATATTCTTTAATCCTCCAACTGAAAGGTAAGCGAGGTTGGCTAAAAGCAGAGATGTTCATGTAGTTTTTCACCAGGATTGTTTCAGTCTGTGAACTAAAAATGAACAAACACATTTTTTTTTTTCTAATATTATGCTTTGGTCTACTAGTGTTTTGTATACATGTTGCACTATGATGATATGTTTATGTCTCAGTGATGTTTTGCGATGTTACCAAATCTCTGTAATCTGTGCTGACCATCCTGTACCCCTCAAAATTGATAATTTAGTTTGCTGTTTATGGGCATTAGAAAAGTACTGAAGTTTTTAAATAATGTCAAATGGCTGATGTGTATTTTTTTTCTTAAAAAAATGCAAAAGATATGATAAAAAGCAAACTTTTTTGTTTAATCTCAAACGAATTAAACAAAAAATAAAGGGGAAAAAAAGATTTTTGGGGTACTTTGAAAAATGATAAAAACAATATTTTTTCAATTAAAAAATACTGTAATTACATTTGGGGTGCCTAAACTAAAAGTTAATTTTGGTAGTAATTTGAGGCCATTTGTGGTTTTTGGGGGTTTTTTTACTACAAAAAAATTACATGTAATTATTGGACTAATTAAGCAAATTGGAAATTTCCAATTGCCTAATTAGTTATTGGGGGGTGTCCAAGGTGTTCAGCCTGATGTCCCGACATTTTAACCTTAAAATAAAAATGATCCTTTCCATCTCTTACCCTCAGGGAGGTGCGAATGGAAAAATGCGAATTCTCTCTGACTGGTTCAGTGCAAGTTGCTAGTTGGATTGCAAAATCAATTCACTGTGTGAATTCGAAGAGAAAACAGCAACTCGCACCTAATTGGAATGAGCCTTATGAATGCTGCAGACAGATAGAAAATGTAGGGCCTATGGCTAACAGATAGCTTCAGAATGTGAATTTATACCACGATCCTTAATAGCATGTTAGGACATACAACAGAATGCTGTTACTTAAGAAAACTAATAACATCTAATTGTAGTGTTAAATGTTTTTACAGAATCAATTACTGTATTAACATACTGATTACCTTTATACCAGTGTTCTGTTTTATTATGTAATACTTCTTTGTGGCAAGTTCCGACTTTAGTTTATTTTAACTATTAAGCCTGCACTCTGCTCCACCCCGCCCCCACTCTATCCACCCCTCCCATCCTGCTGCTCTATCCGACTCCACCCCTTGCTCCGTTCCCCGCCCCCTGCTCTGTCCTGCTCCTCCCTCCGCTCCGTCACCGGAGGCCCGGCAGTAACTCCATCCTCTCCAGCCGGGCTATGGTCTCTCCAGTCTCCCTTTAAGTGGGAGCAGCTGGATAGGCAGCGTGTGCCCCTGCTCCCAATGCACAGGCACGTTGGAGACTGGACAGACCTTAGCAGATGTATTCCCATGAAGAGTAAAAGCAGACCTGCACTGCATGTAATACAATAATCCAAAATTTTAAATATTCAACAGACTGCAAAATTTGCCCTACAGATGTATATCAATACAGAACCATACAGGAGAAGCACAATTAGGGCTTTAATTAAAGCAGCAAGAAGAAACAACAAGTTACCTAGTCTTTTCCTTTTATTGCATATATAAGAAACGTACTGTACCTGCGGTTGTAGCAAATGTTGAGAAGTCTCTCATCACAAAAAATGAACATCCATAGAGATTTAATAAAGTCCTCCACGTGGGAATTCACAAGAAATTCCAAGTTGGCGTTACGATCAATAATGGACAATATTTGGGATAAAAATGGAGTCACAGCTGTTTGAATTCGTTTCCAAAGGGTTTGCCTATACAGAAAAAATACATTGATTTGTAATAATGTGATAATACTACATCAATGAGATATCACATATTAAGGATGAGATTCAATTAGCCTCAGTTTGTCCCGCGCAGCTTCATCTCTCAGGTAAAGTTAACGGAGTTATTAAATTATAAGCTCAGATTAAACTGTAGCAAAATGTAGTAAAAAGTGTTGTTTTCCATGTATTCTATAAATACGTCCTCCTCATCTCCACATCTCAGTACAGTGTACTACCAGCATCAGCCACCACTGCTCTCATCCCATACACTGTCTCTATGGCTGCTTCATCTAGGATTTCTCACATCTCCAATCATGTCACCAGCTGCCTTCACATCTAACGTGAAATCCTGCCCCAGTAATACAATAATATACCTGTCTATTTCAAACTGCAAAACGGGTACTGTAAATGGCATAAAATAAAATAAAAAAAGCATTACATCAAAAAAGTTCTAATCTAACAATTTAATAATGGAGGATAACTGGACTATATATAAAACACATGTTTATAAGCTTGTACCTTGCTATTTTTTATCACAATGCGATTGATCACTTTCTTGTGCATGCTAAGATAAAGCTTTCATATTAAATACTTACTGTAAAAAGTATTCAATGAAAAGACTTAACATACACTATATGGACAAAGTATTCAGACGCCGTACCATTACACCAACAGGGACTGTAATGACATTGTATTCAAATATATATACTTTAATGTGAAGTTGGTCCCCCTTTTGCAGCTATAACTCTTCTTGGAAGGCTTTCCACAAGGTTTGGAGGGCTTCTGTGGGAATTTGTGCCCATTCATTCCGTAGAGCATTTATGAGGTCAGGCACTGATGTTGGACAAGAAGGTCTGGCTCGCAATCTCCGTTCCAAAGGTGCTCAAAGGGGTTGAGGTCAGGGCTCTGTGCGGGCGAGTCAAGTTCTTCCACACCAAACTCATCAAACCATGTCTTTACAGTCTTTGCTTTGTGCACTGGGGCACAGGCATGTTGGAATAGAACAATGCCTTGCCCAAACTGTTGCCACAACGTTGGAAGCATAAAATGTATTGGTATGCTGAAGCATTAAGATTACCTTTCACTGGAGATAAGGGGCCTAGCCCAAACCCTGAAAACCAACCCCATACCATTACCTGCAAACAAGCAGGTAACATTCTCCCGGCATCCGCCAAACCCAAACTCGCCCATCTGACTGCCAAGCAGAGAGTTTCCACTGCTCCACAGTCCAGTGTCGGTGTGTTTTACACCACTCCATCTGACGCTCGGCATTGGACTTAGTGATGTGAGTCTTGCATGCCGCTGCTTAGCCATGGAAACCCATTCCATTAAGCTCCCGCCGCACAGTTTTTGTGCTTACATTAATGTCAGTGGACGCTTGGAACTCTTCAGCTATGGAATCAGCAGAACGTTGGCGACTTTTACGCACCATGCGCTTTAGCAGACGTTGACCCCGCTCTGTAATTTTACATTGTCTGACACTTCGTGGTTGATTTGTGTAGGGGAAGGGGAAATAGGAGGAATCAACGCACCGACAACGTTATAGCTATATACAATAGAAAAGACCGCTATTATATTATGATAATCTCATTATTAACAAAATGACTGATGTATAGATATCTCAAGTTGCGGTGGTGCTCACTAGAGTAAAACAGTTATATCAAAAATAAAGAAAAAATAAACTATTTGTGAGCACTCTTATATAACTGATATTATTACTTAAAACATATCTTTAATTGGCATATTGATGCCTACATAACTCACAGTATGGACAAACAACAAGAAAACGACATAGTACAACATGAAACATATATAAATCCGATTGTCTTGTGTCATAAAATCCAGCTAAATTTAAATACTCCCAAGAGCAGATAAGATTAGGTATTGCTGGAAGATTAGTAATCAGACAACTAATCGGAAGAAAATATTAGTGCCTCCTTTTAATAAATATAGTTATAAGATAAGTCTCAAATTGGCAGAAAAACAAAGTGTGTTCTTTATAGTGGCAAAATATAACAAATTATCATAACTGTCATACACAGCTATAATAGCTAAATTGAACTAGTACTAGTTTGTATAATAACACAATATGAGGTACACATCATGTATGACGTTGGCCGGATACCAGATAATACCTATAGGTATAAGTAATACCTTGGAATATCAGAATAGTAAAGACACTGTTACACTAAATTCTACTGCTCCTCACTTAGCATCAATGAGGAGTGAGAGATTATTCGGGAGCAGTTGCCCCCTAGAAACAACAGTGTAACCGCAATGTTACTCAATTTTTCATTTCTGCTGTTACGGGTCTTACATAATGCATAGGACCCCCAATGAGAGTTACTCTGATTGAGACAGTCGTCAGTAAATAGAGTAAATAGAAAGTATGTAGACAGCAGGTATCAACATTATTTTGACAAAATATACATAAGGCAGTATGTTACTTAATGGTAACTGTAATATGTAGCCCCTGCTAATAATCCAAAAACATGTCACTAAAAGTGAAAAGTGACAAGCAGGTGTTGAAAGCCAGCTGCTACAGATAAATAAAAGAAAAAAATAGCCACTGACCATTAGTCATAGGCTAGCAGTAAGTGGGTTTGTCACATCAACATTAACCAGTGTGCACAAAATCTCTATCTAATATTGCTGCCTGTATGATTCAAGATGTATCCTTTCTCAAACAGTTAAACAACAATAAATGGTTTAATTAAATCAGCAAGATGTATTGTCATGCATTCACAACAATATATTTCGGGGCAATTCTCTGCTGATTGACTGCTAATATTAGAGTGAGTAACGCAGCATTTAGTAATACGCTCTAACCTCAATTATTATACACATTCATATGTAATATGCACATATTATATCATATGATCCTGCTGAGGAAAAAATGTGTCATGCATAATAATACTGTTCGCTCAGCTGGTCAGAAAAAAGAGAGAGATAATTGCAGTAAATAAATAATAAACTTCTAATTATATATTCATGACAGGATAAAGTACAAATGTAAGCACTGTTGTAAAAGGTCCATCTAACCCCGCTGTATTAATTCAACAGGTCAGGAATTAGAAATAACCAGGTTACCAAATAGAAAAAAAGAAAGATGGTCATACATACAAGCTACTGAACATAGGTCAAAAGCCTGTCAGTAATCAGTACAAGATGATGTGAAAAGATTCGTTTACATCAGCATAATTCCGGACCAATAAAGATAAATATAGTATCCAAGTAGCTATTATAAGTGCCAACATAAACAGGCCGCTAAACACAGATCAGACACCTGTCGGACAACAGTGTGCAGTCATGCAGAGCAGTCCGCCCGTGCAGGCACACCATCCGGACCAATATACAATTGTGAAATATGATAGATAGGTATACAAACTAGTAGATGGGGTGTCCTGTGCTGCGCAGACACAGGCACCCGTCCGAAGCGCGTTTCGCCGATCAGGCTTGTTCACGGAGGTGAGAGCACTGTCTAGAGGTCTCTGAACTACCCAAGCTAATATCCTGTGCGGTAGCGTCTCATACGTCATTAAGACGTGATTGACACATGGTCCGGCCTGTAAGCATCAGTGCCAGGCCGAAGTAATTGAAGGTGATAAATAGATTTAGCCAAGACCTCCTGTGATCTGGATTGACGGAACTTCCGTCATATGAAAAAATCTGGATTCTAAGTTAAATAGGTTGTCAACCTTCGTGGTTGAGTTGCTGTTGTTTCTAAACGCTTCCACTTTCTAATAATATCATCTTACAGTTCCCCTGTGGAATATCCAGCAGGGATGAAATTTCACGAACCGTCTTATTGTAAAGGTGGCATCCTATCCCGGTACCAGACTCACTGAGCTCTTGAGAACGACACATTTTGTATCACAAATGGAGACTGCATGGCTAGGTGCACACATGTGTCAGTTTTCCCATATATTCCTTGGGTCCTTGTATGGTTTATCACCCACAGTGCAACCTTAGTAGCTCGCCCACCATGGCTGCCTCACCTGGTACACTCGTGGATGGGATGAAAAATACATGGACCTGACTATTATGTTGGGACCCTACTCCTAGCATCAGGATGCTGCAACCACCCATTTTGTGTCATCTCTTCTAGGCGTGACCTATTCCACCCAGGGTAATCCTACGTAGTGCGCCCAAAACGGCTGCCTCATTTGGTACCTTTGTGGGTGGAATATATAACCCATGGAAGTTATTTCCCAAAATGTCTCCACCAACCCTGCAATATGCTTATTGTGCTCTCTAGGTTTTGGTTGATTTTAATTATCTCGGTGTGGTTTTCTATTCTTTTGCAACACCAAATCCTTCTACAATGTACCATGTTTTCTGATGTCTGTAAAGCGACTTTGAGTCCTACTGTATGGGAGAAAAGCACTAAATAAATAAAATTATTATTATTATTATTATTTTATACACCTGTGGCAAAGGGTCTGAATAAAACACCTGAATTCAATAATTAACAGGCGTGGCCAAATACTTTTGTCCATATAGTGTATCTTTCATTTAAACTTCATAGAATCTTTGCATGTGTGGGTGGACCAGTGACTCCTTTTAATGAAACACCTCACAGACAGGGGGTGTCGGGAGAGGTGGTTATTACTGGTACTACATACAGATGTGTATGAGTAGAGAAATTACTCATATATCAGCAATTTCCCCAATGGCATGAGTGATAAGCAGGTCATCTGAGGCAGGTGGCAGGGTTATGAACTGCATAAATCCAGTGCATACCACCAATAATGTCCTGGCTTACTGACTAATCTGTGGGTTATATACTTGTACCCACACCCCATGGCTCTGAGTGAAAAAAAAGAGTAGTAGCATAGCTCACCAAAACACTAGACTGGGACCTACATTACTGTGCCACCCCCACACCCAACCTGGGGGCAAAAAGGTTTATGCTGCAATATTCTTTAAGACTCAGGGAAATGTGATGCTAGACAGTAGATGACACTACTTCCTAGTGAACTGACACAAAATGGCTGCCTCTATAGTGTGTGGATGATGGGTGTGCTTTAGGCAGAAGCCAAATTAGTGTTTTATTTTATGGTTATACCTGAAGGTTCCTGCTTCCTGTAAAGCTTCTTGATTTGTGGCCGCTCCTAAAACCCAATCTTCTGCATTATAGGAGCTCACTTCCTGTGTCTTCAACATTCCATGTAGACGGAGCTTCAGCATCTTTAAGAAAGCGGCTGCAGAAACCAGATGAGCAAGATAATGAATTGTACATAAAATTTGATGTTTTTTATAAAAAAAAAAATAATAAATTTTATATATGTAATGAAAAGGTCTGGGAAAACAATTAAGGGGCATGTCCAATTAGACCCGAAAAGCCGAGTTTTTTTTTTTCAAAAAGTTTCACCGCCGCTAGCTTTTCACACATTACATATCGTGCAATCCTATTTCTGCGGTTTTCGCACCTGCGAATTCTCCATGGACAAAAACCAGCAAAAAGTATTCATCATCTCAGAGCAGGTGAAAAAGTGTGCAAAACCCCTATTTTTGGATAAAAATGTTGGGACTTGGTTTAGAACCCCTTGAACACCCTCACTAAATGACCAATTGAGCAAAATTATATTTTAATTATTTTAAATTGGCAAATAATGACATGATGAAAGTGTTGGAAAGTGGGTTTAAAGTATTGGGTCTGGTATTTTGGGAGTCTATATGGATGGGACATGTGTTTTAAAAATTGCTGGTGGCTGCACTTGATGTATTTTTTTTTAATTTTAAAAGTGCCCTAAAATGACACCCTTAATTCAACTGCAGCAGTTATTTTGCCCCCCAAAAAACATTGCTTTATATATGCTGCTTTATCCACTGTTATAGAAAAATTCTTGATGCCCTTCTGCTCCACGGGAGGTTTCTGTCCTCCCTGAGCTCGCCTTAGGACACCTGCGTTACGATTTGACAGAACACCTTAAGAACACCAAATACTTTTATTAGGGCCACTAATACCTTTCTATATAGTTTTCATAAGTCAGTTTGCCTTTTTATGGGGTACAGACAGATTTTCCCAATTTCTACTGTACTTTTCATAGGTTACACCATGGACAGTTTTCGGGCGAATGCTGCATTGCGTTTTTTGTAATAGGATAGGATAGTGCTAAAAAACGGGAGGGCAAAAGACGCAAAATGATCACACCAAAAGCCTTAAAGTGTGCGAAAAACTTCACCCACGTTAAGTTTTCGCATTATCACGGCTAATTGGATACGGCCCTGAATGTGCATGAGGTTTTTTATTACCCTGCAAACAGTAGGGCAAAGTGTCTCAAAACTCTGCTCAAAATGTAGTTATGCAGCCTATAGGGTGATCAAGCATCAACCAATGCTGTTGATGCCCGAACAACCAATAGGCTGATGAGGCTGGGGATTCAGCGCCGCTGCAGTAGCTGTAAAGGCTAAATTTCCAGGTTGCACATGCTCCCACCAGGCAAGCAAGAGCACAAGGAAGGAGAGGGCCGGTGGAGACAGGAGGGAGAAGGATTCCGCAGTCAGCTGCACGGAGTGCACCCACAAGTGAAGCAGGAGGAGAGTGGATTTTATTAGGCTACGGAGCAGTGGCTGCCTGTGTGTGCATCTCCACACAGCCCACTCTCCACAGCAAGAGCAAAGCAGACCACAGTACAGCAGAGAGTGTTCTGTGACAATGTGTGATACAGTAAGTCACAGAGTAGACACTGATGGGGTGGGCATGTATGTACAGTAAGCAAACTGCATTTGGTTTCCTTAGGTAACAAGTTTAGAGAGCTGCCTGGCTGTATGATGAAAGAGAGCAGGTTGCAAAGCAGACATTTAATGTAATTAAGGAATACCATGTAATCAAATTTAAATTATTAATTGATGCATGGATAAGTAGTTAACCATGATCATGACAGAGCTAAGTGCAAGGTACGTTTTAGCGTAAAGGCACACATCCACTAGACGATTAATTTGAGCGATTGAACGATAACGATATCGTTATCATTCATAAATCGTTTGCAAAAATGTCTTAAACGACCAGCGATGCGCTCGTTCAGTGTAGGAACATCACAGACTGACAAACGACTGCACGATTACAATGTTGTAATCGTGCAATCTTTTGCCTGTCGTTTAGTCCGGCTTGCCTACCCTCCCGATTTGGCCGGGAGCCTCCCGATTTTCGGAAGCCTGCGACCCTCCTGACTTCACCCCAGAAAAAACTAGAAACCCCCGCAGCCGGGGGTGGGGGGGGGGTAGTGACGCGATTTGCGCTGTATCGTGTCATCGTGGCCCTGCCCTGCTTCACAATGCCGAAAATAACGGCATTGTGAAGAGGGGGCGGTGCCACGGTGACACGATCGTGCGGCTCTGCCCCTGGCTCTCCCTCAATGTGACGTCAATGGCCGGTCCTGCCCCCCGCTGTTAGCCGACAATCAGCTCCCTCCCGGAAGGCCGGAGCTGATTGTCGGCAAGTATGCGTTTAGTGGATGTGTGCCTTAAGATGTACAGATGTGTCTTGCCTGGCATCTTTTTTTTTTGCAGAAACGGAGACTCTGTTGCAATGTGATACGCCTAGGACGCACCAGGAGACTGCTCTGATAAATTTGTTATATGACATTTACACATCTGTGTGCCACTGAGTCTATATAAGAAGCACAATGAATCTTGACGTGAAAAAAAGCAGCACTACAAATACAGGTTCAGAGACTCAATTACGCAGAGATATACACAGATATACAGTACAAGTGTTGCATACCAAATTAATCAGTGCATTCCCCTGGCGTGTCCTAGTTGCAAATAAGAATAAGAATAATAAAAATATTTAAACAAATCTTGAAAACAGATGTGCATAAGCAATCTGACGGGAAGGGGAGTTATATGCAATAAATACAATATCATTTTAATAATAAATGCAATATACAGCTAATACGTTTTATAAACTAGTCTCTATAAAAATGATAAACGGGTAACGATACCGGTTATCTCATCCTTTGTGCTCAGTAGAGTTATCAGGATCTCAATCCTCCTGGTGCTGCGACTGGTCACATGCTCATCATCTCTCAGCAACCCTATAGCGCACTGCACACAACTGCGGATGAGAATGGTGGTGTCCAGCATCTGCAACATGTGCAAAGACCACTATTATCAGGGGAGGATCGTAATCAGGAAAATCATATCATATGAGTAATCTGTGTTGTATTAGCTTTTTGGTACAAGCTCAACCATTCAATCTGATGTTGTAAGTTACAGTGATTGACCAAGAAAGAAGAGGGCTCCGATAAAGACATTATAAATAGGAAACATTAAATACCCATATGAAGTATTGGTGTAGTAAGTGCTCATAGTTACTAGACCTCATATGCAAACATAACAGGATAAATATAAAATTATAAAAAAAATACGGTAAATATTTACAAATTATACCACACACAATAAACACCAGTGCTATGTTCATCAGTACTACGATCATCGGTAGTACTAAGCCATTGATAGGTTCATCAGCAATAATAGGTCAACTGTAAAAACAGAAGTAATGATATGCACCAGTCCTAACAGAAGTAATTCTGCGGCAAAACATATACTGGTGTGCAGAAGGGCTAGTGGCAATGCCCAGTTCTCTATCAATCAATAGTAATGCTATGACTGATTGACAGCAGCACTAGTAGTAATGGCCATACTATACCCTCAACAATAATACAACTACTGATGGGCAGCAGCAACTAGTAGTAATGACCATACTATATCCTCAATAATAATACAACTACTGATGGACAGCAGCAACTAGTAGTAATGGCCATACTATACCCTCAACAATAATACAACTACTGATGGGCAGCAGCAACTAGTAGTAATGGCCATACTATACCCTCAACAATAATACAACTACTGATGGGCAGCACCACTAGTAGTAATGGCCATACTATACCCTCAATAATAATACAACTACTGATGGACAGCAGCATTTAGAAGTAATGGCCATACTATACCCTCAACAATAATACAACTAATGGGCAGCAGCAACTAGTAGTAATGGCCATACTATATCCTCAATAATAATACAACTACTGATGGACAGCAGCAACTAGAAGTAATGGCCATACTATGCCCTCAATAATAATACAACTACTGATGAGCAGCACCACTAGTAGTAATGGCCATACTATGCCCTCAATAATAATACAACTACTGATGGACAGCACCAACTAGTAGTAATGGCCATACTATGCCCTCAATAATAATACAACTACTGATGGACAGCAGCACTAGTAGTAATGGCCATACTATACCCTCAATAATAATACAACTACTGATGGACAGCACCAACTAGTAGTAATGGCCATACTATGCCCTCAACAATAATACAACTACTGACGGGCAGCACCACTAGTAGTAATGGCCATACTATACCCTCAATAATAATACAACTACTGATGGACAGCACCAACTAGTAGTAATGGCCATACTATACCCTCAATAATAATACAACTACTGATGGGCAGCACCACTAGTAGTAATGGCCATACTATACCCTCAATAATAATACAACTACTGAGGGACAGCAGCAACTAGTAGTAATGGCCATACTATATCCTCAATAATAATACAACTACTGAGGGACAGCAGCAACTAGTAGTAATGGCCATACTATGCCCTCAACAATAATACAACTACTGATGGGCAGCACCACTAGTAGTAATGGCCATACTATACCCTCAATAATAATACAACTACTGATGGACAGCACCACTAGTAGTAATGGCCATACTATGCCCTCAATAATAATGCAACTACTGATGGGCAGCACCAACTAGTAGTAATGGCCATACTATACCCTCAATAATAATACAACTACTGATGGACAGCAGCAACTAGTAGTAATGGCCATACTATACCCTCAATAATAATACAACTACTGATGAGCAGCACCAACTAGTTGTAATGGCCATACTATGCCCTCAATAATAATACAACTACTGATGGGCAGCACCACTAGTAGTAATGGCCATACTATACCCTCAATAATAATACAACTACTGATGAGCAGCACCAACTAGTAGTAATGGCCATACTATGCCCTCAATAATAATACAACTACTGATGAGCAGCACCAACTAGTAGTAATGGCCATACTATGCCCTCAATAATAATACAACTACTGATGAGCAGCACCAACTAGTAGTAATGGCCATACTATGCCCTCAATAATAATACAACTACTGATGAGCAGCAGCAACTAGTAGTAATGGCCATACTATGCCCTCAATAATAATACAACTAGTGATGAGCAGCAGCAACTAGTAGTAATGGCCATACTATGCCCTCAACAATAATACAACTACTGATGGACAGCACCAACTAGTAGTAATGGTCATACTATACCCTCAATAATAATACAACTACTGATGGACAGCAGCACTAGTAGTAATGGCCATACTATGCCCTCAATAATAATACAACTACTGACGGGCAGCACCACTAGTAGTAATGGCCATACTATGCCCTCAATAATAATACAACTACTGACGGGCAGCACCACTAGTAGTAATGGCCATACTATGCCCTCAATAATAATGCAACTACTGATGGGCAGCACCAACTAGTAGTAATGGCCATACTATGCCCTCAATAATAATACAACTACTGATGAGCAGCACCAACTAGTAGTAATGGCCATACTATGCCCTCAATAATAATACAACTACTGATGAGCAGCACCAACTAGTAGTAATGGCCATACTATACCCTCAACAATAATACAACTACTGACGGGCAGCACCACTAGTAGTAATGGCCATACTATACCCTCAATAATAATACAACTACTGATGGGCAGCACCACTAGTAGTAATGGCCATACTATGCCCTCAATAATAATACAACTACTGATGAGCAGCACCAACTAGTAGTAATGGCCATACTATGCCCTCAGTAATAATACAACTACTGATGAGCAGCACCAACTAGTAGTAATGGTCATACTATACCCTCAATAATAATACAACTACTGAGGGACAGCAGCAACTAGTAGTAATGGCCATACTATGCCCTCAATAATAATACAACTACTGATGGACAGCAGCACCACTAGTAGTACTCGTCTTGTCATAATAATGCTTCTGCATTTTTAATATGACCCTCTATTCATTCCCCATGATATGGCCACCACTGCCAGCTTCTCTTGTATTTCTACTGCTGTTTGTAGCACTTCCCTGATAAAGGTGTATGTTAAATTCTAATTGGTCACTGCAAGTAGCCAATTAGAAGGAGCGGACACTCAAGCTTACAACACATGATACTGGAGCAGCCTAAAACCAGCACAGGTGAGGTGCTGAGTAGTTAAAGCACAGATCACTTATGGTGAGGGACAAATAAAGTACTGGGCACAGACAAAGATATTTTCCCCTTGCCAGTAATATTCCAAACCTGGTAAGCTGAACAAATATTCATAAAAATAAATCCTATGAAATCACTAGGAAACACTGGCATCAACCTCCTCAGAGATATCACTGGTGACTAGAGAGGATAAGCTGCATTCTGAGAGGAAACGGTTAATTCCACAATATGGCTGCCTCCATTGTGTGGATGACATGGGCGCACTTTCATATTTTTCTGCCTCTTAAAAGATGATTTATTGCTGTACCTGTGATACAGGATTCCCTGTATCCCATCCATAACCAAAAGTAAATGCTAAAACGGTCAAAAGCCCTACATAATAAGGAATTAATTTCCAGGCTCATACATAGGCCCACACACCCCTCCCCCATCCACACATTCAACCACCACATTTATCAATTATTTTTATATTTTCCTACATCCTCAGATTTGGGCGATGCCACATCTGTCTCCATTTCATGGTCTTCATTTATGTCATCTTCAGTCTCCATTTTGTCATTCGCTTCAGTTTCTATTTCCATTTCCACCGGTTTGGGTTTCTCCAAGTTGATGTTGGAATTTGCTTCTCTGCCGCCATTTACAAAGCCTATTTCTACTTCCATTTCTGTTTCTGCTATGTGGTTTCCACTGCCCTTTGCAGGTTCTTTTATTTCTGATTCTGTAAAGCAAAATAAATAAGTCTAGATTCATAAAGAAAAAGTAATAAAAATATGTTCTAATAATAAATAATAATCCTTTACCAGAATACTTTGTACATAGGGCTTGCCGATAGGCAATACACTCATCTTGGGTCTGCCGATTATGGCTGTTGTATGTGTGATACCACAGTGTAATGAAGCACAGGAATCTTAATGATATAAGACTGAAGGGGATATAGGTGACCCTTAATGTGGACACCAATGGGCCAATCCTGGCACTCATCACTCATTCACTTGGCCACAGTTTTTGCACAGACCTATTAGTGCAGTTATAATTAAGGTGAGAAAAAGCGTCATAGCAATACTAATGCTAAACAGTCGGATTAGCACAGATCAGGGTAGACAGTACTAAGCAGCACTTTCATTCTCTTAACGCTCTACGACACAAACACACACAGACACCAGGCAACATTTTGTCAGCAGCTAATTAAACTATTGCTATGTGTATAGACTTTGGGCCTGATTCAGATTTGGGAAGAGAGTAAGAAAGAGCAAGTAACTGTGTATCGTGGTAAAACCATGCTGCGCTGCAGGCGGGGCAGATGGAAAATGTGCAGAGAGATTTAGATTTGGGGGGGGTGTGTCCAAACCGATATATCTAAATTGCAGTGTAAAACTAAAGCTGTCCAGCATTTGTTGGATAGATGTAAAAGCAGACAGTATTTACCCTGCATACAAAATAATGTATGTATTTACACTTGTAGCATTACAACATGGTTTGTCCAAGTATACAGTTACTTGCTTTATCTTAATCTATTCCCAAATCTGAATCAGGCCCTTTGCTAACAAACTTAAGGACCTAGAGGACACCCGTGCACATACGGAGCAAGTCTAAAAATACACGCAGGTGGTTAGAATGAAACCCATGGCCCCAGTGCTTTGAGGCCACAATGCTAACCATTGTGTCACCCTATGCGATCTCTCAGTTTATATGGCCACCTTTAATTGTGGACCTGTGTCATTGTTTGTAGCATGTGAAACATGAAAGACAGAGAGACAGCGCTGGAGGCATATAGATTAGCACAGCAATAACTCTCACATGTTAATCACTTTCTAGTAATCTATGGGCTGATTTGTGCTTTTTCAGAGCCTCTACCCCATAATGACAACGTGTAAAACGTTTTTTTGCGATTTTTTTATGTACATAAGTATTTACAACCTTTGCTCAATACTTTGTTGATGCACCTTTGGCAGCAATTACAGCCTCAAGTCTTTTTGAATATGATGCCACAAGCTTGGCACACCTATCTTTGGGCAGTTTCGCCCATTCCTCTTTGCAGCACCTCTCAAGCTCCATCAGGTTGGATGGGAAACGTTGGTGCACAGCCATTTTCAGATCTCTCCAGCAGGGGTGTATCTAGGGATCGAACGCCCCTGGAAATGTAATGGACTGTCGCCCCCCTCCCCCCAGAATTTCTGAATAATTACACTATACATTAAATAAGTACTTAAAATATTTCCCCAGCTACCCCCCTTCTGTCTCCCCAGCCAGCTCACATGTTTGATCAGCCAGCACCTCCATCTGTCTCCCCAGCCATCCCCCTATATAGTGCCCCCAGTAGTAGTCCCCCTTATGCATTGCCCCCAGTAGTAATCCCCCCTATGCTGCAGTGCCCCCAGTAGTAATCCCCCCTATGCTGCATTGCCCCCAGTAGTAGTCCCCCCCTATACAGTGCCCCCAGTAGTAATCTCCCTTATGCTGCATTGCCCACAGTAGCGGCCCCCCTATATAGTGACCCCAGCAGCAGCCACTCCCCCCCATAAAGAGCCCCCAGTAGCGGCCATCCCCTATACAGGGCCCCCTAGTAGCCATCCAAAGTGCCAGACTTACACACACAGAAAAAAAAATAAAAAGCAACAAACTTACCTGAATCCCGGCTCCTGACGTGACCGCCGCTGTCCGCTCCATCCGACCCACTCTGCACTATAGGAGAGACATCATGACGTCTCTCCCATCACCCGCTGCGTGGGGAGCCGGAAGGCGGAGCTCATATGTGAGCTACAGCCGGCTCCCTCCATGGATGCAGCAGCCAATGAGAGTCTTTCTGACTCGCATTGGCTGGCTGCTATAACACGCAGCCGCCGCTGGCGGCTGTGTGTTTGTTACTGTGTAGGGCGGACCGCTCTCACTGCGGTCTGCTCTACACTTGTGGGGCCCGGGGGACTAGCAGTGGGTGCAGCGGTGGCTATGGGCCCCTGCGCCACAGCGGGTCCATATGCAAAGCACCGGCTGCACCGCCGCTAGTTCCGGCCCTGATAGCCCCAGCCTGATTCCACCCCTTGCCGGCTGGTGGCACTTCCGGACAGTGCCCCCCTTTGGCCGGCATCCCTGGCGAGTGCCATCCTGGCCAGTGGGTAGATCCGCCCCTGCTCTCTAGAGATGTTCAATTGGATTTAAGTCTGGGCTCTGGCTGGGCCACTCAAGGACATTCACAGAGTTGTCCTGAAGCCACTCCTTTGATATCTTGGCTGTGTGCTTAGGGTCGTTGTCCTGCTGAAAGATGAACCGTCGCCCCAGTCTGATGAGCTCAAGAGCGCTCTGGAGCAGGTTTTCATCCAGGATGTCTCTGTACATTGCTGCATTCATCTTTCCCTCTATCCTGACTAGTCTCCCAGTTCCTGCCGCTGAAAAACATCCCCACAGCATGAAGCTGCCACCACCATGCTTCACTGTAGGGATGGTATTGGCCTGGTGATGAGCGGTGCCTAGTTTCCTCCAAACATAACCCCTGGCATTCAAGCCAAAGAGTTCAATCTTTGTCTCTCATGGTCTGAGATCCTACAGGGTCATTTTAGCAAACTCCAGGCAGGCTGCCATGTGCTTTTTACTAAGGAGTGGCTTCCGTCTGGCCACTCTACCATACAGCAGTTCCGAACTTCTTCCATTTACGGATGATGGAGGCCATTGTGCTCATTGGGACCTTCAAAGCAGCAGATATTTTCTGTACCCTTCCCCAGATTTGTGCCTCGCGACAATCCCGTCTCGGAGGTCTACAGAGAATTTCTTGGACTTCATGCTTGGTTTGTGCTCTGACATGCACTGTCAAGTGTGGGACCTTGTATAGACAGGTGTATGCCTTTCAAAATCATGTCCAATCAACTGAATTTACCACAGATTGGCTCCAATTAAGCTGTATGAACATCTCTAGGATGATCAGTGGAAACAGGATGCACCTGAGCTCAATTTTGAGCTCATGGCAAAGGCCGTGATTTCTTAAGCTACATACACACACAACGATTTTGTTACCAACGATTTTATGAACGATTATCTGTCAGATTATCTGTCAGATTTTTTAAAGTGTAATGAACGATTTTTTGGAACTACAAACGATTTTTGTATATTCCCTTAATGAAAATCGTTCAGTTGAAAAGTCTGACTGAACTACAAACTACAAAGTGAACGCGCATGAACGATAATCGTTCATCGTTTCACTCAGAAAGTGAAAGATTTTTTCAACGAATATCGTTAAACGAAATCATTTAACGATAATCGTTCAAAAAATCGTTGTGTGTGTATGCAGCTTTAGTGTTTTTTTTTTTTATTATTAAATTTGCAAAAATCTCAAAAAAACTTTTAACAGCTTGTCATTATGGGGTATTGTGTGTAGAATTTTGAGGACAAAAATGTATTTATTCTATTTTGGAATAAGGTTGTAACATAACAAAATGTGGAACAACTGAAGCGTTGTGAATACTTTCCGAATGCACTGTATAACCAAAGACCTATGAATGGAAAGCATCCCTGAAATTCCCATTATCAAGAGTCAGAATTCTACAGCCCTCCCACACACCATTGAGGCCGAGTGCTGAGGCCAAGTGGGACTTGCCTTTTGAAATATATGATAAGGACAAGTCCTGCTTGTTATTAGCATTGAAGGTGTTAAACTGACTGTTGTCAACTTACCTTCACTATAGAACAGTTGGCTTATGGTGAGATTCTGAAGTCCTGTTATATCCGTCACCATATCCTTGGACTTCCTGAGATCATCAATGTGTACAGACTTCCACAATCCTGACAAATACACACAGCACAATGCATTAGGAAAAGTGCTCTACAACCACTTTGATCATGGCAACAACTGCAAAGACTATACAAAAAAGCACGTAGCCCATTCAATTTAAAAACGATTATAAACATGGTCTTATTTGCACCATTTAGACTAGTTTTGGGAAAGTCAGGCACATGCAGCTTACTTACATTGTTAATTGTTTCTAAAATGACTTATCTTCAATTTTGTGATCCTCCCATAACAATCCAGCATTGCAGAGCCAAATGTAAGGGTGACCAGGTTTTGTGTATATAAAAATACAGAATATGGTATATTTGTAGGTTTAGAGAATAATGTAGTTGGCAACATAAAGATGGGTATAGACAAAAAAGAAACTGAAATACTGTACAAAAAGTAATGAATATATATATCAGACCTTCACAACTGAACTTCATCACATACACAATAATGCCCCTAATTAGTAAATAATTTTTATAAACAAATCTAAGGTATTTAAATAATTAAATACTTCTTCTGATTGTTTCATAAATTGATTTCCATGACTTTCCCAAAATATATAGGGCCTGATTCAGACCCGTTCACTATATGCGTATGCAAATTTTTCAAAGTGACGCCAGGGAAAGCGATCGCTCGCCAAGGCATAATCACGCCCACTTTGTGTATGCGTACGCCCAATCGCACAGGCAGTGCTGCCCACCAGCAACACGCCATCTCCGGGAAGTATATTAAAACATTGGTACACATTGGTTATCACCCACAAACGGCCTCTCCTGTCACTCATTACCCTGGGCTGCCTTTGCTGGGCGAGCGAGAAGGTTGCGAACGCAGTGTGTAGTTCGCGCACGCACAGAACGAAGCTTGCGCATGCGCGTACGCAGAACATCGGTCCGCTTTCGAATGCAGAGCGTGAGCGAGCGGGTCTGAATCAGGCCCATAGACCGTGTCTCTACCAAGAACTGTGGTAGGTGCATAGACAGACTCCAGACTGAATGGATTATAGAAAATGTGAGTATTATTTTTAATTATGCTAAGAAATATTCAATGTTAATAGTATTATGTATACAAAAATGACAGTAACAGCAAAAATTGTTATTCCAAAACAAAATAAATTAGCTAATTTTAATCTATAAATAACCGGCTAGGACTATAGAAATCTTTTTCAATTGCTCTTTACATCTACATAACACGTAGTCACAAAAATTGGATTTTCGGTACTTACCATCTGGGGGACACTGCTACCTTGGGGTGTAGAGGTGCATACTTGGAGCAGGAACACATCTTCAAAGTCAAACTGTTTGTGGTGTCGACTCCTCCCCTATATAACCCTACAGCCTAAACACTCTCTCTCCAAATGCCAGTGTGAACTTATTTAAGCCCAGAGAAGAATAGAACCAACACTCAAACAAGATCAACTATATAATTTTTTTTCTCTAACAATGAATACAATAGCAGAATAAAAAGGGTGGGAATGCAGTGTCCCCCAGATGGATTCAGAGAAAGAAATTTAATGGGAAGTACCAAAAATCCTATCTGGGGGACACTGCTACCTTAGGGAGTTTCCAAAGCAGCTCCTTAAGGGTGGGGACTAACAGACGCAGTTACCTGCATCACCTTGCGTCCAAGGTTGGCTTCCATGACTATACACATTAAAATGACTAAACTGTAAAAGTGTGAACGGAAGAACAGGCTGCTGATCTGCATAACTGTTCCACCAAGGCCCCATACTGCGCTGCCCAGGAAGTTCCCACCGATCAGGTCATACGCGTAACCAGGAGTTCTGGCGCGGAGGTTCTCTCCTAGATATACGTTTAATGTATCGAAGCAGTAATCCATCTAGCCACAGATTGCTTTCAGAGGCTGGCCATCCCATATTCTCTGGCCTATTCGCATAGATAGGTAAAGCACATACTACACCCAACAAAGAAAAATACTCAGCACTTGAAGCTGGGTTAGTAGATATGGCTGGTATAAATTTGTCCTGATTTAGATGAAAAAACTAGAGACACCTTTAGGTTGAAAAGTTGGTCTAGTACATAGGACTGCTCTAACTTGGAGAAATGCCAAGTACGGAGAAAGACTAGAAAGAGCCATATGTTCTGGCGTGCTGAAGCAACAAATTAAACACTGGCAATTGGAGAGCGAGAGTCCAAGTGTAGGGAGGTAGATTGTAGCACTTGATACACCAAATTAATCAGCACAGTCTGCTGGTGCATCCTAGTCACTTCACATTTTCGGCAAAAAAGATGCCCGCCGCTAGCAGAGTCTCACACGACCTGGTGTGCCGAGAGGTGATTTTTGGCGCGACTGCAGCAAAGATGTGTAAGGACACATCTGTATGATTTATTGCAAAATTTTATTGCATAATGTATTTATATATAATTAGTGATTTGGAGCACCTGTGATTTGTCTTTTTTTGTGAGTAAAATGATGTAAGTCCACAATGCAGCCAGGGAAATTGTATATATCCTACCTCCACGGAAGCCCACGTATGATGTCCCTCCTTGCATTCTGGGGAGTTTTGTTATAAAATAGACAAATACAGACACTTTCTCAAGATTCACTTTGTTGATTTCATTCACAGCAGAATACCTGGGAAAAAAGGTAATTCTCATGAAGTTTTAATAAACTGAAATTATGTAATAAACTAAACACCTACAGGCACATATACAATATGTTGAATGCATTTTACGACAAAAGCTCAGAGGCAGTGAATCTGCAGACCCATAGGTTAGCTTAAGTGGGAATGAACCTGTAATAACCCAATGAGCCAGTCTGATAATAAAAACAAAAACTCTTGGATTTGATTTTTCTTACAATATTCTCCAGGCAAATAGGGATTAATAAAAAAAGGATTCACTTTCCACTTACGTTGCGCACTACAGTATACAGTCGGCAGACCGCCCGCGATATTTCTGTGAACTACGTCATTCACAGACATATCGCTGATACACACTGGCCGATAGGCACCAGATAAATTGGCCGATCAATTGATCGGCCAATATATCTGACAGTGTGTACCCAGCATTAGCCACATAAAATAATTTTTATCCTTGAGCTAAAAGACACATAAACAAGATCATTAAAGTATTAATAAAAATGACTCAAAAGACAAGGCAAACATCATATAAACAAGCTACTCTTTGCTTTTCCTATTTTCTTTCTCTGCCTCTCTAATAACTAATAGCTAAAAACAGATTAAAATATGTACAATGACTGTACCCTGTAAATACAATAATAACCGTTATTAGATTTTCACTTCAAACTACAGATGCCTATGCATAGTACTTTATGGCATTGAATGCATCAAGACCTTGTGACAGTCTGTATGAGCTGTTTAGCAAGATTAGTAGCATGCATGCCCTTATAGTTTGTAGCAAGGATTAGGTTAATGATTCAGTTTATGCCGCATTTTCCATAATCTCTGCCGTAAGAGAGTTCTAGCTCTTCCCAGGTAACAGAGGCTGTGTGGTATTCAGGCAGCCAGTGAGAGCTGTGAGGAGGCAGGGGCAATTTTGGCAGTTTTTACACATCTCACTTTCTAACGTCAATATCAGTCATTTATTTGTATAGTCCAACTCAAATTACTTTGAAATTTCAGCAACTTTCTCTTATGACAAAGAAAATCTAACCATAGTGGGCAAAAATATATTTCTATTTTTGCATTTGAGAGAAAATGAACTAAAAAAAATGTGTGTATTTTTTTCTTCTAAATGATTCTACTCACGTCTGTGCTAATTACTGTAGTGATGGGTAATATTATCTTATCTACAGACGACAACAACTAGAGGTCCACATACTTTGGAAGGGGTTTATTGAAGCCAGAATGGGGGAGATTCTCCCATCCATGGACAGTTTAATAATTTATTGAGTGTAGGGTTTATTCCCTGGTGATCATATGAGGGGACCGAGTCTGTGGGTGCCAGAATAAGGAAGACAGGGTATTTATAATGTATTACCTGCTATCCCTTTACTTTTTATATTTTGGCTGTGAGGGGATGGGGATTAATGATGACACTGAGAGGAGGAGTGATGAAGATATATCTTAAATTAATTAACTTGAACTGAAGAATTTAGGAGGAGTATAGCTTATCCTTATCAGGTTTAATGTACATCTAAAAGACGACAGCCACTCATACCTAGAAGTGTAGTGGGTAATAGACTTTCTTTACATTCTATGGGCCGTATTCAATTTGAGGCGAAAAGTCCGTTTCCGCGTGTTTTTGGTGGAAACTTTTCGCCGATGACGTCATTTTCGCCTGTTTGACTTTTACCCCATATTCAATTTGAAAGGCTTTCTGCCTAGGCGGAAAGTCAATGCAATGTAGTAGGCGGAAAAGTTTCGCCTATGAATGGGAGGCGGAAAAAAGTGCAGAATTGGGGTTTTGGGGTGCAACGTTGCGGGAACCCCCGTGCAGCCTTTAGACAGTCCCCCAAAGGTAATCTGTGTCAAATTTTTTTTTTTTTTAAACTTAAGGACACCCCAAAAAATTACTTTGAAAAAGGGGGCAAAAAAAAAAAATGTTGGGGTACAAACTTAACAACTAGCGAACTTGACTCTTGGGGGGTCCCCAAGTATACCTCAAGTGTTTTTTTGATTGCAGGTGTTTGCGACAGGTGGATTTTTCACGATTTTTTCAATTTCACTTTAGCAACTTTTAAATATGCTGACCCCCATTTTCAAGTACCCCAAATTTACTGGGATAAGTTATTTTCAGGAAAAAATACTCCTGAATACTATTCTACATCACGTATAGAAAAATGCTATTTAGCAGCTATTGAGCCAGTTTAAAAACACCAAATACCTTCAGCAAGCCAAATCGGGGGGTACCATAGGGAACCCCCATGTCAGAGCATCTTTTGGGGGGTTTCAGGCTTATTTCCCCAAAACTGACAGTACTTTCCGCTGGTTTCAGTTTCGCTGGGTCCCATTTTCGCGTACTTCTATATTGAACACGGGGTAAAGCAGTAATACTTTTCCGCCTGCAGAACAGGTGACGTAGGCGGAAAGTCCGGGCCGCGGAAAAGTATCGCGGCTCAGCTCAAATTGAATTAGGCTCTATGTGGGAAACTCAACATCAGAGTTGACCCACATTAATGATTTTTATATTATCTATTGAATTCATGTTGGTGAGATGTATTCTTCTTATGGGGAGGAAAACATGAAATACAGAATCACAGGAACTTACTTTGCTGATGCAACAAGATTTGCTCCTTGAGAACCCTCTTCAAAATCCGTCTGTATGATAAGTATTAGATTTCCAGCAGAACACTCCAGAAAGCTCCTAAATTGGAAGAAAAGACTATTAATACTGTAAAACTGAAACAAAACAAGGTAATCAGAGGTCAGCACTAGTTTTATGTGAGGACCAAAGGTTATGCTGCTTAAATACTCTTGGGCACTATTGATGTCATTGCACCTATGTGAAAGCTTTGCAGCAGCATTGAAGAATTGCACAGAATTAAACTGTGTCATTCATTTGCGAGTGGCCAGATTTCTAGAAGGTTGATTGTATACTACTTGACATATATATGTATGTCAGCTCTTTCAAAATAATATGCATCTTTGTATACATTTAAACAAGTATATTCATATGAGTGAATGCCATATTTGATCATTTGTTCTTGTCTGTAATATAGAAATGGTCTTGACTTTATATGAAAATTTTATATGAAAATATAATTATGAATCTTTCAAAAACTTTGTTATACTATTCATTTTAGCATTATACTGTTATAGTATTCATCTTTTTAATTTTGGCTTTTCTATTTCCTAGACCAAATTGACAACTGCACGGTTGACCAACAAGACTCACATTTTAGCCCTAAGATCAGAATATACAAATGGTTTATAATTGCAATCTACATGTGTGTGTGACCGTTTGCTATTATTATCATTATTATTATCATCATTTATTTATATGGCGCCACAAGTTGTCTGTGATTCATTTGCTCAGTCATCTCTTTTTGATATTGTCATTAGTTTGTGGCCAACTTGGACACAGATTCAGCCCGTCGGCCAAACAGCCGCACCCCAATGTTATTATTGCTTCCTATATAGAGTCAAACTACTACAGACTCACCGAATTTTTTTCAAAAAGGAGTATTCTGTGTCAAACTGCTGCAGGGACAAAATTTCCATCCCGTTAACCTGGTTCTGCAACTCGGCTTCTAATATCTTTTTGTCAGCAGATGTGAGAAGGCGAGAAAATGTGGTAATCTAAACAGAACAGAGGCATCATTTATTTTATTAATATTCTAATCTAAAAGGTCAAATAAATGATAGCCAGGGTCAGTTTTTTCTATGCACAAAATAAATGAATTACTAAAATACATGCAATCAGGGCCGGCTCCTGGATGACGTCATTTGGGGCATGTCCATATGGCACGCCTCCTATTTTACGTCATGCTGAGGTCAAGCCCAGCACTCCATCAGCAGCTGGGCTGCCCCCTGCCGTCTCCCTGCACTGAATGGATTCTGCGTGCATGCGCGCAGCATCCATTCAGCTTCACCAGTACTACTGCTCTCTGCAAGCAAAGCTGAGCTGCAGCATTGTGCATCCTCAACCTACCAACTGACCACGAGAAACTTCAGCCCGTGGGTGGAACAATGGGACAGTGCCCGAAAAACGGGGCTGTTTCGCTGAAATCGGGACGGTTGGGAGGACTGCGCTCTCTATGGGGTGGCGACCACACTGGTCGAACACCCCTGGAGCCAGCCCTGATCCTTCAAAACTCTCTTTCCCCTTTAAAATTATCTGTCTTCCAGTTTGTTGTGCAGGTTATGATATAGGAACCTTGTATATCTGTGTGCACCCAAGTCTGTAAATGAAGCACAACGGAACTTGAAATGAGAAAAGCTGCGGCCGGTACATTGTTGCAGTTCGTATACAGATTCAGAGACTCAGTTGACACATATATACAAGTATTGCATATCAAATTAATCAGCACAGTTGGCTGGTGCGTCCTAGTCACAATGAAATTTAGATGCACAAAAGGCGCTCAGCGCTAGCAGAGTCTCACGGGACCTGGTGCGCCGAGAGGAGCATTTTGCCGTCATTAGAGCAAAGATGTGTAAGAACACATCTGTAACTATGGAATTGCAGCCCTTTAAAAAAAACACTCTGGCTTGAAGCAATATGTAAACAGTATTTCAAAGTACTGCAATACAAAATATGATGTTAAAACATTAAAATCTTGAATCTATATATGTAACAGAAAACAAAGCAATATAGGTGTTAGAATACCTCAGTGAAAACAGTGTGGTTATCAGATCCAGAAGTCACATGACCACAAAGGAAATCCAGTATGGAACCGTGATTCTGTTTCTTGAAGTACTCATCAATCATTTCTTTCCTTCCGAGGCGGATAACAGAGTCAGGTGTGGCGCAGTCAAGCAAGACATATTTTGCTTTATTCTTCAGCTGTGTTATACTTTCAGCATCAAGTTGTGTTTGCTTCATGTTATCTGTTACTTGTAGAACAATGGAGGCACAGGTGTCTGAGTGGTAGCCAATAAACACATCAGAAGGGCTGTATTTCTGTAGATCTTTACCAAAGAGATTGCTGATGTTGGGCTGGCTAAAATCTTTTACCCAAGCCTCCAGTTCTTGTACAGTTACTTTCAATTCTTTCTTCAAAAATGTGTTTATATCCAGGTAGTGCTTCTCTAGCCTGTTTATCAGTGGAATTGGAAACTCTTTGTACACAACTTCTTTTTCCTCAATGACTATCAATCTGAACTTTGGATGGACTCTGCACTTCACACGATGTGTGCCGAGGCCCAAATCAACATATTTTTGACCAGCTAGATACACATAGTACTGGTTTAATGCATCATATAGGCTTTCATACAGGTTCTGGAGATTTAAGAGGATGACCATCTGTCCTGTTTCCATGCAGATCTTAATGCGGTTGATATTTCGACAAATTTGTGTATACTCTTGATCCTTCGGGAAGCTTGACCCAAAGATGATTTCTGATTGCTGGTTCTCCTTAATGAAGGCTTGCTGGAGTATCTGTAAAGCAGCATAGTTTTTGGTCAGTATTAGCAGGTAACGACATTCGCAATCATCACTGTCGCTTTTAATGTTCTCCATCACCAAATCTATTGTATTAATCTCAGGGATGTTTTTCTTTTCTTCACCCATAAAAATGTCCAAGGCTTTAATTTCATCTTTCCCACTGAAATTCCTGAGGACAGACCAAGCGATTTCAAGTGCCTTCAACTTTTCCTGAGACTGCTTGGTAAAAGTAAATACCATCTTTATCAGACTGTAGAAGTCGCGTAGACCAAAGAATTCCTTTTTCTGTTTCTTTTGAGTCACACAAACCTGGTGATAAGCATTTGCAAAGCTCAGGAAGGTGTCAGAGATTTTACTAAGGACCAATTTATCAGATAAGCAGATGCCCTTTGCACTTTCAACAAGTTCACGTATATCGGGATCTCCTCGAGATACAAAAATACCTCGGTTCATTTTTGCAGGATCAAGAGCCCAGTTAGAGATGCCGATGAATCCAACCTTTTTGTGTGGCAAAACGTCATCCTCAATGCAACCATCTTCCAGCAAAGGATGAAGGGCCTTTAAAGGCATTTTAGGAGAGTCTTCTGCGAGACCAATTTCATCGAGTACAACCACAGACACATATTCACTTAAATTCTTCCCTTCTTGGAACCGGGCACAGTGCTTAAATGTACCTATGATACCTTCTGGAGTTGAATGAGGACTACACTGAAAAGATACAAGATGGATCTGTTTAAGGTCTTTATAAAGTTCTGTATGTGCGGATTGCCCTTGCATGGCATCAGCAACAATAGTCTTTGCGAGGGATTTTGAGCTTCCCGGTTTCCCAACAAGAAATAATGGAATTTTAAGCTCAGCACATATAACCATCATAAATAGATTTTCCTTCAGAGCAAGATTTTTTGCAATGGTATCTCTTAAGTTTACACCTTTCAAGAAGAGATCCTGAATGTCCATTATTTCACGTGAAATAGACTTTTGTTCTTTGTAGGGGTTAGGAAAAAGTTTACATATAGTCTTTCTGTAGGGTTCTTTGGTTTCTAAAGATGCGTGGTAACATACACCAACAGCTAGCACCAGAGACCAAGCCACTCTATCTTTTGGACTAGAAGTATTTTCTCTTTCCTGATGTTGCAGCAGCTTCAGATGATGTTTATGAAACCACTGGAAGACATCGATACAACGCTCTACGTCCCTCAAGCTCACAAAACTGCATTCATCATTTTTCCTTCTCATGTAAGACTGGGAAGCGGAGAGAACACAAGTTAGTAAGTGGATGTCAGTATCTGATATCTGTATTTGCTTTGCTAAGCGTTGAACAATTTGTTGAATGTATTTCTTCTCAGTTTCATTATTCAGCTGCCCAAAGTCCCATACAAGAGGCATCATGCTTGGAGGCAAAGCATGAACGCGGTAAACAAGCTGTCTCAATGGGATGGAGCCAAGCCGTTCTTTAGTCTCATCTGCCTTAACTCGGTAACCAAGACCAGCAGATTCTAAGCGTTTGATCATTTTGTCTGTGTGTTTGCGGTAAGGGTTACAGGCTGCAATGATCTGAAGTCCAGAGTTCTCTTTCAAAGGCACTCCTTCTACTGTGTGATCACACAAAGCTTCTTTGATGCTACTAATAGCATCAGTTGTGTTTGCCTCATCAAAAAACAGTATGGTATCACATCCATAGTCTTTGTTGAAGCACGCAATTTCTTGTGCTTCCAAAATTTTTTGGTAAATCATCTCAGCAGTGGTTCCACCATGAACTTTTACAAGCTTCATATTTTCAGTTTCAACTTCAAAGCCCTTACACAATTTACACAAAAACTTAATGAGTCTGGTTTTTCCACAGCCAGTTTCCCCCATGATGACAACGGGGATGCCACATCTGAATCTCATCTTAATGGCCAGAATCTTGAGAATGTTGTCCATGGTAAGTTCGTATGTTTCATCAGGATCAAATGGCCACTGAATTCCGAGCACCATACATAATTTACTTATCTTCTCATGTCTAGGCAAACTGTCAAAATCAATATTGAATGGCACTCTTTGAAGCTTTAAACCTTCATAAAGTTGCACAGACATGATATTTTCCCGAATTATTATGTTATCTCTAGGATTGATGGCATCCACGCCTCCAACATTATTTGGTTGTAGGTGGAACCCAATGAATGTCATTGAAATGTGGTCATCATTAAAGAAGATATAGGGATGTGGCTCAGACTCCCACTTTTTCCGCATTAAGAAAGGAGCCAGGTCTTGTTCCTGAATTCCATCAAGGTTAATGATTTGCCTTCCTGGACTCTGATCTGCAATATGCAAAGAAGGGGTAGCAAAGTCTTTGGCCATCAATATCATGAAGTTGACCACAAATTGTTTAAATCCTTGCAGCGTGTCTCCAACTAGCTCAAAATTACAGAAGGCAGAAGTTTCACAATCTTTAAGCTGAAGATTTAAAAACCATGCAAAATTCCTGAGCTCAGACCAGGTAGGATCAACTACTCCACAGTATATAAGGAATATTTGCAGACACCTCATGGGATCTCCTTCTCTGTGACTTTCTGTGTAAACAAATGTATCAAGATTTTCTCTCTGTTCAAAACGAATCAGATACTGGTAAGGTCTCTGGAAACATTCACTACGGAATTCCTCAACATCCATTCCTGGATCCCCACAACCTCCTCTTACGTCATCTTCTGTGTTTTTTGTCAGGATCTCTTTTGGTGAACAGCAGAATGTTTTGGGAAAGAAGTCAATCAAACGGTTTTGAACCACTTGAGGAGCCTGCACATAAAATAATGAAACTGTTAAATAAAAAAGGTAGTAAAACAGAACAATTACAATTTAAAGAAAATAAACTTCTAAAAATTATGTGTAAATATGAATATGATCACTGGATATCAATAAACAGGCATTAATTGCTATGTGACTAAGGAGGTCTGATTCAGAAGTGAACATACTTGCAGACGCGGTTGCATCTTTTGCCGAAACAACTACTACGTCTCTATGCTAATGTCGATGGTCCACCTACTGAGACACCATCCGTGGCTCTAATCCGCTGTTGTGCGTATTCAGATGCACCATCGCATTGAAAATTTCACCAGCCCTTTAGATACAGTAGCTGACTATGATGCGTCTGCTTCTAGCTAACCACCCCCATTATCACCCAGAAACAAAGTTACATGGATCTGCATGCAATTTGAGAGTTATAAATTTATATAGTGACACATGAGAGGGCGAAGGGGGGGTTACAGATGCAGGGTGGCCTATGGACACTTTTGGGTGGGGAGTTTGTGCTACTGGGATCTATCACCTCTGGTGGGGTGGGAGATGATGCCAGTGGACAACTGCTGGTGGGGAATTTATTGATACTGGGGGATAGGAAATCATTTTATAATGGGGGCCTAAGGACACAGTTGGGGGAGGTGGTTGCAAGACACCCTCTAGGCATATTTTGTTTTTTCAATAAAATATTTAAATATATTTGATAAAATATGTTCTAAATGTATTTAAATATCTGGGAGGTTTTTGAAAAAAAAAAAAGAAAAATAGCCAGGTAAGTGGTTAATAGTAAAGTCATGAACGTTGAGAGAGATCAGAGTGTAACCTATTCCAGGAAAGTACTCCAGTATAGTACAGCATATTCAGTTCAGATAAGTCAGAAATGTATATAAATTACACCAGAAAAGACAGACAGTGATTACCACTTGCATGAAATTACAGAGATCTTACAGTGTTGAATTGTTTTCTAAACATCGTATTTGAGGACTCCAAAATCTCAATGATGTACAGGTGACTGGGTAGGCGCTTCCATATTCTTCCCTCAGAATTCATCAGGTACTGCAAAACCAGCAGCTTAAAAAGGAATTCTGATATCCCGCTGTTCACCTGTAGCACGAGGAGAGAATACAGCAGCTGGTGATATACCACAGATCTGATAGGGACGACAGTTACTGATTCTTCTTAAAACGTACAGTATCCTAGATCAATTGCTTTGTGCAGATCACAATGGTGGCCTAATTATATGCTACTATGTGTATGTACAGTAGTCCGTGCAGCCCACCACACAATGGGGGCCCCAACAGAGCCGCAAACAGCCGAAATGTATGCCTCCTTGAGCTCCAGGATCCTAAATGCCTAGACTCCATTCACTGGTGTTACCTGTACCATGGCTCTCAACAGTGTCTCAGACGTGATGGATTGGTGCCATGACCCTTCCAGAAGGCTGGACCACTCACAAATTCGGGAGAGTATACTGCACCTCCCACCTGGACCTTTTAAATGTCATCAACTATGATGTGTGAAGTGTACTGATGCTCACCTTATGGAAAATACACTGCAAAAGATTTGTTTTTAGGGTATGATTAAACTGTAGCAGGGCATGCTGAGATGTATAGTTGCAAAGCAGCTGAAGTGGCACACATTGCTTACCCCTGCACTATAGTGTTCATGTACTAGATCATTCTCTAGCCATAGGAGGAAGGATAGAGCATGTCAGTGCTACCTATAGTTTACATATAAGTGACACGTTAGAGAGGTGTCTGGATGGAGTATTTCAACAACAAGGGTACAACATATAAGACCTCTGATAGATGTAGAACAAATCATTAAATATTCAATACTTTTAATATAGGTGAACATCTAATTTAGCAACGGTTCCCGAGATGTGGAAAATGGAACTTGAGAGAACTGAAGCTCAAAAACTTTCAAAACCAGTCTGGGTGCCCGGGCAAAAGCCGTTGTTTTACTCACGGATGATGTGATGTCAATGTGGAAAATTACAGGACAACTCTTTAGCTTGCCATCCAGAAAAGGGAGTAGTGTTTCCAGTACTTTATTTTCATCCACTTCAGGTTTAATCAGCCGGATTATTTTAAGGACAGGCTTGTGACTTCGGTACTTTGACTCAAGCTTTTCATAAAGCCTTTTCACGTACAGAGATTTTCCTGGAACAAATAGACAATACTATAGCATATAATCTGACTGCCATCTAAATGGAGTGTGCATTGCATTGCTGACAGTTTTGAGGGGTAATGCGGCTCATTTTTTATTCGGGCGATTTATTCTGAATTGTTGGCTGTCAGCTTATTTCCTATTTGTCCAACTATTTACTGAATTTCCAATTCCCTGGAGGAACAACTTTAGCTAGAAGTCAAATTAAACCAAAAGGATGAGTAGATCAGGAACACAAGATGCCATATACAATATAAAAAGAATCACAAACATATCCATATATACTGTACAAAAATTTCAGAGCAGACAGCGACACCCCTGGCAGGAAAGAGGAACTGCACAGGTTTTAACAGGTGCAGGGTGCTAGAATGAACACTAAAATGCTATAGGTAAATATCACTGGACTGGATGGATCATAAGACCACCACAAGTAATAATCAGTATTTTTACTTAGCATACTTAATTCAACCCAAAACTAAATTTTATTTTGAGTAGACAAAATTGTAATAATTATATTAATTTCAGAGAAAATTGTTACTTACCAACTCCTGCTCTTTTGGATGACACAATTCCAGCACTCATTCCATTTTTAAATACATGGGCGGCCGAAACCAGTGCAGAACTGACAGCAAAATGCGTTTGCAGATAACGCTGGATGTCCTCCATAGGTTTCTGAGGGACCAAGTGTACTCTGTATTGGCTGAAGACAGAGGGGATGTAGCAATGCTCTCGGTCGGAGTTACATATGATCACAAGATAGTACTTTTCTGGGCACAAAGTCTGCAATTGCTGGAACAGCTGCTCCGACTTGTATCCTGTATCATAGTTTAGTTCATCGGCATATATTAAGCTATAAATCTTCTGCCCATTGTAACCTGGCGTAAGACACCTTCTAAAAAACAAAGCCACCTCTTCAAACGTAGTCTGAGGGGAGCACAGCAAGACTTCGTCATAGGTTGGCAGCGGCTGGTTAAAGCTGTGCATGTAAACTGCTAATGCACAAGACAAGATCTCTGATGAAGGACACAGAACCAGATTGGGCCGCCCCGGCTGAAAGCTGGGATGAAGGTCACGGTTTAACTGTTTCTTATTTATTTCTGCCAAAGTGCTTAAGCGCGTACCAAGAGCATCAATATCTAAACAACCCGGGAACAATGAACTCATATAGGACATAGAGAACTCCCAAATCATCTCCAACTTCTCCAACACATTTGTGCAGCTTTGAAATTTCAACGCAAATTCCATTTTGCCTGGACGTTTCTTGGGGAGAACGTTTGAGGAACGAATGTTTGGGAAACAGGAGTTGATTGTATCAATTTTTGCACATTCAGGTTTAATGAATGATAACATTAGAAGGGCCTCCTCGCTCATATCTCTTCCCTCAAACTGTTGGCACAGGTACACCAACTGCTCTGCTGTGTAGTAGTTTAAGTAGTAAAGCTCAGATCTCTTCTTATTCATGAAGGCCAGCCACTGTTCTAATGAATTCTCCAGTGTTCTGCAGATATTTGGGAGTAAATTGGTAAGAGGCTCTTGTCCTTCAAATTCACCAATCCCATCAACGTTGAAGTTCATCTGAATGCAAGACTTGGCATCATCCGAGCAGTAGATCACGGCCTTCCAACTTCTGAACAGCATATTTCCAGCTAGATAGAGGTCTATAAATGACCTGGCCATCCTCTCCACATTGGAGAATATCTGGTTACAAGAAAGACAACATTTAATATCAGTATTTTTCTATTATAATTTCAATGACTACTGAACATAAGAGATAGGTCACACATCACTTTGCTGATCTCACAATAAATTGGGAAATAGAAGGGGTTCATGTAGAGTAGGGATGGGGAACCTCAGGCCCGGGGGCCGTATAAGGCCCGTGGAATAATTTGGTCTGGCCCTCTGAGCTTTTTTCTGCTAGCCTCAACTGGCTAGCAGGGTGCCTGGAATGGCACCCTGCAGTTAGAATCTATGCAGCAGTGGCGCCTGTAGTGTCCTTAGCGCTTCAGACGGTCACACCGCTGCCCTTACAGCTCCCCAGTGAATCCTCTGGATGCTCGGGCATTGATGTAATCACTGGCAATTGTGGTCCCGCCCCCGTGTGATGTCACATGGAGGGGCGTGGCCTGCACTGGGCCCATGAATAATGTTATATATTTAAAAATGGCCCTTGGCAGAAAAAAGGTTCCCCACCCCTGATGTAGAGAATCATATTTAAAAATAATAGTAGACATGATTGTAAAGTATCATACATATGTGTTCACATACATCTATCCACCGTGCGATACAAGTCGCGTTACACATAACGCGTGGGCACTGTGCAACTCGGTATCGCTGAGTGTCTTTTTGTGCAACTTTTTCCCTTAAATACTTCTTATTCGCAAAGCGATGTGAATAGGATGCACAAGCCGCTTATGATGATGAAAATGATACATGATGTGGCATGCCTATATTCTGTGAGCAACTGCAGTTATATCTGCATGCAAAATGCTACGTTACAGTGTCAGTGACACTATACCGTAGTATTTTGCATGCAGATACACCCGTGGTCGCACACAGAATATAGGCATGCTGCAAATCATTTTAATCAGCATAATGTTTGTGCTCCCTATTCGCATCGCTTTGTGAATAAGATGCATTTTAAGGGAAAAACTTGCACAAAAAGAGACGCTCAGCGCTTTCTAATCCATGGCATGGCGCGACTGGAAGGGCTGTTGAACGTGGACACATCTGTACTTAAAGTTGAACTGTCGACACAGTTAAAATGCTTTAAATAACATTGTAGGCATGTTGACTTTGCCACCGTCCCATCCGCATATACAGATGTGTCCTCATACACTGTGACTTCAATCGCAACAAAAAGCTTGTCTCTGTGCGCCACATCCTGGGCGACTTAGCCGCGCCAAACATCTTTATCCCTCAAAATGTGCATCTTATATGGACAAATAAAACAACTGTAAGCAACCAAAGTACACTGCTAGTTTGCACTGATCAATCTGATATAGTCAGGTGCATAAATATTGGGACATTGACAGAATTTTCATATTTTGGCCTCTATTCACCACCACAATGGCTTTGAAATGAAACAAACAAGATGTGCTTTGACTGCAGACTTTCAGATTTAATTTGAGGGTAATTACATCCAAATCAGGTGAACGGTGTAGGAATTACAACGGTTTCTGTATGTGCCTCCCACTTTTTAAGGGGCCAAAAGTAATGGGACTATCAACTCAAAAGCTATTTCATGGACAGGTGTGGGCTATTCCCTCGTTATTTCATTATCAATTAAGCAGGTAAAAGGTCTGGAGTTGATTCTAGGTGTGACATTTGCATTTGGAATCAGTTGTTGTCGACTCTCAATATGAGATCCAAAGAGCTGTCACTATCAGTGAAGCAAGAAATCATTAGGCTGATAAATCAAAACAAACCCATCAGAGAGATAAAAACATTAGGTGTGGCCAAATCAACTGTTTGGAACATTCTTAAAAAGAAAGGACGCACCGGAGAGCTCAGCAACACCAAAAGACCCGGAAGACCACGGAAAACAACTGTGGTGGATAACAGAAGAATTATTTCCCTGGTGAAGAAAAACCCCTTCACAACAGTTGGCCAAATCAAGAACACTCTCCAGGAGGTAGGTGTATATGTGTCAATGTCAACAATCAAGAGAAGACTTCACAAGAGTGAATATAGAGGGTTCACCACAAGATGTAAACCATTGGTGAGCCTCAAAAACAGGAAGACCAGATTAGAGTTTGCCAAATAACATCTAAAAAAGCCATTACAGGTCTGGAACAACATCCTATGGACAGATGAGACAAAGATCAACTTGTACCAGAGTGATGGGAAGCGAAGAGTAAGGAGAAGGAAAGGAACTGCTCATGATCCAAAACATACCACCTCATCAGTGAAGCATGGTGGTGGTACTGTCATGGCGTGGGCATGTATGGCTGCCAATGGAACTGGTTCCCTTGTATTTATTACTGATGTGACTGCTGACAAAAGCAGCAGAATGAATTCTGAAGTGTTTTGGGCAATATTATGTGCTTATATTCAGAACTCAATGGACGGCGCTTCACAGTGCAGATGGACAATGACCCAAAGCATACTGCAAAAGCAGCCAAAGAGTTTTTTAAGGCTAAAAAGTGGAATGTTATGCAATGGCAAAGTCAATCCCCTGACCTGAATCCGATTGAGCATGTATTTCACTTGATGAAGACAAAACTGAAGGGAAAATGCCCCAAGAACAAGCAGGAAC
The DNA here is from genome assembly GCA_031769625.1 of Taudactylus pleione. NCBI lineage: Eukaryota > Metazoa > Chordata > Amphibia > Anura > Myobatrachidae > Taudactylus > Taudactylus pleione. Next base: position 512,959 of record JAUIMM010000455.1, on the reverse strand, counting down.
TGAAGACATTTGCAGTAGAGGCCTGGCAGAGCATCACCAGGGATGAAACCCAGCGTCTGGTGATGTCTATGCATTCCAGACTTCAGGCTGTAATTGCCTGCAAAGGATTTGCAACAAAGTATTAAAAAGTGAAAGTTAGATTTAGGATTGTTTAGTTTGTCCCATTACTTTTGGCCCCTTAAAAAGTGGGAGGCACATATAGAAACCGTTGTAATGCCTACACCGTTCTCCTGATTTGGATGTAATTACCCTCAAATTAAATCTGAAAGTCTGCAGTTAAAGCACATCTTGTTTGTTTTAATTTCAAAGCCATTGTGGTGGTGAATAGAGGCCAAAATATGAAAATTCTGTCAATGTCCCAATATTTATGCACCTGACTGTATATAACATTTGTACGGAATCGGTATGTCATACCTAAGCCCGGCAGATGAAAATATGAGATATGGTAAGAACTTACCTTTGTTATCTCTATTTCTACGAAGTCCATAGGATTCCACAGGATACCTTGGGGTATAGGTGATGACGTCAGGCATCGGGCACCATAGAATTAAGTTTTCAGCCTCCCAGGATGCATCAGGGTCCCCCTCCTATACCCCGCCCCCGAGCCAAGGCATCTCAGTTACGTACTAAGCCATAGGCCGGAGAAGGAGAAGGAAGAGAGAGAAGAAAGATCTGGGCACACACAAGAATCACATTCTCACCAGAGGGAGATGGAAAAACCGGTGACCAGAGTAAAGCCCATCTGCAGCACAGGTGCGACAGGGCGGGAGTCCTGTGGAACCCTATGGACTTCGTAGAAATAGAGATAACAAAGGTAAGTTCTTGCCATATCTCATATTTCTACATCAGGATCCATAGGGTATCCACAGGATACCTTGGGGATGTCCCAAAGCAGTATCCTTTAAGGGTGGGGACGCTCCTGTGCTGAAAGGAGAATCCGCTGCCCGAAGGAAGCATCCTGAGAGGCAAAGGTGTTAAATGCGTAATACCTCACAAAGGTATGGACAGAGGACCAAGTGGCAGCCTTGCAGATCTGGACTGCAGAGGCACCACGTCGAGCTGCCCACGAAGGACCCACAGACCTAGTGGAATTAGCCCTCACAGAGGAGACCTAGTGGAATGAGCCCTCACAGAGGATGGAACCGGAAGGCCTTCAGGAAGATAAGCTTGTGAAATTGCCATACGAATCCAACCTGCCAAAGTTTGCTTTGAAGCAGGCCAACCCTTTTTACGGAAGCCATAGAGGACAAACAAGGCGTCCGACTTCCTAAAAGAAGAAGTGCGGTCAACATAAATCCTTAAGGCCCGCACAACATCCAAAGTGGCCTCACCCACTGAAAGATCAGGTGAGTTAAAAGCCGGCACAACGATTTCCTCCTTGATGTGGAAACTTGAAACAACTTTAGGAAGGAATCCAGGACGAGTGCGCAGCACCGCCCTGTTCCTATGAAAAATCAGAAAAGGGGGTCTACAGGAGAGAGCCCCTAGGTCAGAAACACGTCTGGCCGAAGCAATGGCCAGAAGGAATATTGTTTTAGCTGTAAGCCATTTAAGGTCCACTGAGCCCAGTGGTTCGAACGGCGGTCCCTGGAGAGCTCTCAGGACCACAGCCAAATCCCAAGGAGCCACCGGTGGAACAAAAGGTGGCTGAATGCAAAGAACACCTTGCATAAAGATGCGCACATTAGGGAGCGCAGCAATCCTACGATGGAACCAGACTGACAGGGCAGACACCTGCACTTCAGGGAAGCAAGGCGAAGCCCATGGTCTAGGCCCGCATGTAGGAAAGCCAACACTGTAGACAGGCGGAACTACCGAGGGGCATAACCTCTAGGTCGACACCACTGGAAGAACGTATGCCACACATGATGGTAGATTCTTGCAGAGGATGGCTTCCGAGCTCTTAGCATGGTTTGCACCACAGAGCCGGAAAACCCTCTGGATCTTAACATGGCCGTCTCAACAGCCACGCCATCAAAGACAGCCGTGCCAGGTCCGGGTGAAGACAAGGACTCTGTGACAGCAGGTCCGGCCGCAGTGGTAACCGCAGAGGAATGTCCACTGACAGACTCTGGAGGTCCGAGAACCAGTGCCGCCTGGGCCATTCAGGAGCTATCAACAGGAGCATACCTCCTTCCTGTTTGAATTTCCGGATTACCTGCGGAAGAAGGGAAAACGGAGGAAAGAGGTAGGCAAACTGGAACGTCCACTGGACGGACAGAGCATCCACCAGAGACGCCTTTTCGTCTCTTGTTCGAGACCCGTACACCGGCAATTTGTTGTTGTGCCGGAACGCCATGAGGTCTATCTCTGGAAGACCCCACCTGTCCACCAGAAGTTGAAAGACGTCCTGGTGCAAAGACCATTCTCCCGGATGTACGTCCTGCCGGCTGAGAAAATCCGCTTCCCAGTTGAGGACTCCCGGGAACACCGCTGATATAGCCGGGAGATTGCGCTCCGCCCAAACTAGGATGCGAGACACTTCTGTGAGTGCCGCCCGACTTCGGGTTCCTCCTTGTCGATTTATGTAGGCCACGGTGGTGGCGTTGTCCAACTGGACCTGCACGGGGTGACCTTGGAGAACCGATGTGCCTGCTGGAGAGCATTGAACACCGCGCGGAGTTCCAAGATGTTTATTGGAAGCTCCTTTTCTGCCTGAGTCCACCTTCCCTGGAACAAGTGTGGACCCGTGACGCTCCCCAGCCTGGCGTCCGTTGTTCACAGGACCAAGTTCGCCACCCAAAATGGGCGACCCTTGTTGAGGTGGGTCGTCTGAAACCACCAGGCTAGAGACAGGCGAACCCCCGGAGTGAGCACCATCATCTGGGACTTTAGACTCTGAGGCAGTCCATTCCATTTGGACAGGATCAATAGCTGCAGAGGTCTGGAGTGAAACTGGGCATATTCCACCATGTCGAATACTGACACCATGGAGCCCAGCAACAGCATCGCCGAGTGCACAGACACTCGGCGACACTGTAGACAACTGCGCACCCTCAACTGCAAAGTAGAGATCTTTTCCTCCGTCACAAAGATCCGCTGCTGCCTGGAGTCCAACAAGGCCCCGAGGTGCAGGATCCTCTGAGACGGGGTCAGGGTGGACTTTTGCCAGTTTATCAACCAGCCGTGACGCTGCAGCACTGCAATCGTCAGGTCCAGATGGCGTAGAAGGAGCTCTGGAGACCCTGCCAACAACAGAAGGTCGTCCAGATACGGTAATATTCGGACTCCCTGCGTCCGCAGGTGAGCCGCCATGACCTTGGTGAACACTCGTAGAGCTGTCACCAGTCCAAAAGGCAGCGCCCGGAACTGGAAATGTTCATTGTGGATTGCAAACCTGAGGTATTGCTGATGGCGCAAAAAGAATAGGGACGTGCAGGTAAGCATCCTGAATGTCCAATGACACCATGTGTAATCCCCAGGTTCCAGCGCCAGAATAATGGACCGAAGGTTCTCCATCCGAAACCTAGGCACCCTCAAGGACTTGTTGAGGGCCTTGAGATTGAGTATCGGACGATAAGACCCATTGGGTTTCTGCACCAAAAACAGATTGGAATAGAAACCCTGGCCCCTGTGGGAGAATGGAACAGGCACTATAACTCCAGCCTGGAGCATAGTGTGCAAAACCTTCCGCAGTTCCAAGGCTTTGTTCCGGTCTAGTGGAAGGCCTGTGGTGAAGAACCGGATGGAGGCCTGTGCCGAAAGGAGAGGGCATACCTGTGAGAAACCACCTCGTGAACCGAGGTGTCCGTCGTAGTTATCGACCAACACTGGGCGAACCAAAGCAGGCGGCCTCCCACTTTGGGATCCCCAGACCATCAGGCCGCAGGTTTATCATCTGACTTAGGGGTCGGACGTCTGGTACTCCAGGCCTGTTTCCTGGGCTTGGCCGATTTCTTGGGCCCAGCCTGTCATGGAAAAGACTGTGCTTTAGGCCTACCCTGGGCCCTGTAAGGCCGAAAGGACAACGTACCAGAACTCGAAAGGACCGTAGCAGACGGAAGACATGCAGATTTGGCTGCTGCCAGCGTAGCTACAATTTTGTCCAGATCCGGACCAAATAGGACTTCTCCATTAAAAAGCAAACCTTCTAAGCCCTTTTTGGAATCAGCGTCCGCTTTCCAAGATCGCAACCATAAGGTGCGACGAGCAGCAACAGCTGCAGAAGAAATCCTGGAGGTGAGGATACTGATATCCAAGGCCGCTTCATTGATGTAAGTGGCCGAATCCCGGAGATTGCCCACCAACTCGGCCTGTTCAGCCGAACAGTCAGAGTCCAAAGACGCCTCCAAACTATCAGCCCAGCGCTCCATAGCTCTGGCTACCCAACACATGGCCATAGCCGGGCTAGGCCCCCCCCCCCCCCCCCGCAAGGGAATAAATGGACTTTAGGCAGATTTCCACCTTCCGGTCCGTAGCATCCTTCAAGGAGGACATGGAAGGCATGGGCAAAGTGGCACTTCTGACTAGGCGCGTCACATGAGAATCCACCTGCGGAGGGGATTCCCACTTAGAAAAATAATTGTCAGCAAACGGATAAGCCACAGCTAAGCGCCTCTGAGGCTGATACAGTTTTCCGGGGTGTTTCCACGCCTCCTCTAAATGGTCAACTAACTGACCAGAAAGAGGGAACACTAAGGCATATTTGGATTTGGACACCGGAGGATCATCATCATCAACTAAAGCCGTGCGGACTGCCCGAATAAGGCCAGGAATATATACCTTCGACTTAGTGTCCGACTCTTTAGTACGGAGAGGTTCCTGGTCAGATAGATCCAGAATCTCCCCATCATCAGACGTCACGTCGTCATCCTCATAAGGAGCAGACACAGACTCCCCTTGTAAAACATCCGACAAATGCTGTACTGAAGTTGTCAGAGAATTAACCCACGCAGGCTCCTGTGAAACCTGGGGAGGGTAAATAGGGAGACTGTGGGGTACCATCAGTTGTCTCGGGAAACCCTGCATGGGTGACGACACCACTGACTGCTGGGACAACCCCATCTGGAAAAACGCAGGTGGCGGAGCTAACTGGCCCACTAAGATTGTAAGCGCCTTAGCGAAACAAGCCCAGGGAGATTCCTGTACCGGAGCCGTGACAGTAATTGGCCGCCAATAAATAACACTGCCGACATAGGGATAGTGAAATGGCTGACAGTAGAAAGTGAAAGTACAGGCAGCAGCGCTAGCAGAAGTCACATACAATGCAGAAGAAATCAATCCCTGCACTATCAGCGCTGTTTCTCAACTACACAGACACAGAGTCTGGTAGGACACAGCGCTGCATACACTGACCTCAAGCCAACGGAGGAGAGGTATGCCGGGGAACCCAGACCGCGATGCCACCGATCAGCAGCTTCCAGCAGCGTTCACCATCAAAGATGGCCACCGAGGAGCAGAGAGGAGGCCGGCCTGGGGGAGGAGCGCTGCCACAGGACCAATCGGCAGCGCAATTAACCCCTGGGACGCCGCAGCGCTTTGCGCTCAGCCGCGGCCCGCTGTCCCAGGGGGATAGTGGAAGCGCAGGTTAGTACCTGGCTCCCCATGCTGCAGCCAGTCCCCAGGGAGCCCCCTGCCTGGGGACTGTGGACCATGTGCTCAGCAGGGACCCACCGCGGGACCCCCGCTTCTTACCTGCTCCCCTTAGATCCGGCCATGGTCCGAAGCATCTGGGGTCACCGCTAGCCGTGACCCCAGACATTTACCAGCATCCCCGGATCAGTACCGGCGGGGTGTAGGGGAGACGGCATGGACGTCAGCATTGACTGTCCATGCTGTACTCCCAGATGTGCAGCCACAGCTGCCTTGAAAGAAACTTCAGGGGCTAATCTTAGCCCCCCTCTAAACAGGTGCTCCGAATCCGAGCCGGGCACCAACGAAACTGAGATGCCTTGGCTCGGGGGCGGGGTATAGGAGGGGGACCCTGATGCATCCTGGCAGGCTGAAAACTTAACTCTATGGTGTCCGATGCCTGACGTCATCACCTATACCCCAAGGTATCCTGTGGATACCCTATGGACCCTGATGTAGAAATACTGACGCCGGAAGGCAGGCAGCAGAAGATCCCGTCAGAGGTAAGTAAACCCCCTAACTCTCCCCTCACCCCCCCTAACTCTCCCTTAGGGGTGCCTAACCCTAACCTTCCCCCCTAGTGCCTAGCCCTAACCTCCCCCCTGGGGTGCCTAAACTTAAACCACCCTCCCTGCACCCTAAACCTAACCCTCCCGGGGGGATGCCTAACCCTAACCACCCCCCTGGGGTGTCTGTAAAGAGATGTTCAGATGTAAAATAATGATAAGTTGTGATCGAGTGTGGATTCCATAAGGCACATTTATTGATTTGGTGGGTGATGGGGGACACGTGAGGTTTGCAGGATTTGGTGGTATGTCACCAGTTAATAAAAGCAGGAGGATAGAGAAGTAGATATAGTTGTAGGAGGTGTGTAAAAGTTTTTTATAGTGACACAATGAGGCTGTAATAGTCAATGTATGATGAAAAGAAAGCTCATTAGTTTTTAGAGAAGGTGAGTGAATCAAAACGGCTGCAATTGAGCACAGAAAGGCGAAATGCAAGGAAAGTTAAGGATGTTATATCTTTAGAGAAAATACAAAGGAGTGTTTTGATGAAAGAAAATGTGTAGAACATGGTGAGTTTTAGGCTTGTTACTTATAGACAAATTTTAAAGAAATCACTTTTTTTAATCTGAAATTACCTTAGATGTTGGTCAATGTTTGTTCAACTGTTTGATTAACTGTTATGTTAGCACGCTGTGCATTTAACACTTGGTGCTTTTAACCCCAGCTGCCAAAACAGCCACAGCTGCCCCTATACTGAATATAAAGGAATGGTATCTCTTGATTAAGACAGGCTACATCTGAGTCAATTGGTCTGCTGATCAAAGGAGATAACTTGCTCTGAGTTGGAGCAAAAAACAGGCCAGATATATACCATAAACTATGCTTCACTGAACAATATAGACTATACAGGTAAAAACAAATCTATGCAAGAGAGACAGTCACATACATTTAAAACCACACATGATTGCATGAAGGTCTATGCAGAGTATAGAAGCAGTATATATAGTATAGTATGGATGCAGATTGTATATCGGTAGACTCGGATTGCGTCAGGACCCAAGTCATGGCCATCTATTTGCATTACATAATTAGCATTTGCATATGTACTGCAGGAGTTCAGAATATTCCCATTTGATTTTGCAAGGTGAAGACAATGGATGTTTGAGGTTTAATTTAATTTGTACTATTATTTTGTGTTTATGGCTGTATTTAATTGTACTTTACAAGGTACAGGTATATGCGACTTCTACATTTGTTAGTAACACTAATGTACAGTATTTTAAGTATTCATTATAATGTTAAATTGTGTACATATTGGGACCTGTGATTTTAGCATTTACTACCAACACTAAACCTAGGTACTGTACACACAGTAATAGACACAAGATAATAATCTGGCTGGTTGGAATGACAATCTGGTAATGTATGGGAGCAAATGACAATAGACCAAACACTTGAAAACAGACAAAAATGGTTGTCCAGTCCGTTTAACCAATTTGTACAAACTACCGTTTTTGTCCATTTTCCAGCATTTCAGTGGCAGGAAACCATTGGCGATGACCATTAGGCACACAGTGCAAGCAGCGGCTGTAACACTGGGGGAGGTGATACACACAGGTGGCGGGCTGATCAGGGAATGGGCTGGGCTATGCAGGCCAGATCCAGGGTGGAGCTAATCTCTGTAGCCTACGTGCCGGGGGAGACAAAAAGTAAATCATCCCCACTTTGTATCCATCAGATAAATTATATACATATATGGTATGTAGTCAGGAAGCCGGCGGTTGAAATGCCGACGCCTATTATTAACCCTACGCCGAAATCCCAACGCCCGACATACCGATTGTGGTAAGCCGGGCGTTGGGAACGGATAGCCGCGGGGGGGAGGGTTATGTTTAGGGTTTCCCGGGGGGACTTCGGGTTAGGTACCCCCTCTGGGAGGGTTAGGCATGGGGTAGGGGGTTAGGCACCCCCCCTTCCCGGGAGGGTTAGGTTTAGGGTGCAGGGGGGAGAGTTTGGGTTAGGTTTAGGCACCCCTGGGGGGAGGTTAGGGTTAGGCACTAGGGAGGAAGGTTAGGGTTAGGCACCCCTAAGGGAGGGTTAGGGTTAGGGGGGGAGAGGGTTAGGGATAGCCTTTATACTTACCCTGTCGGGATCTCCATCTGCCGGCCTTCCGGGGTCGGTATTTCATCCGCCGGGCTAACGTCCGGCGGCATTAAATACCAATTCCATATATATATATATATATATATATATATATATTACATACACACACACACATATGTCTATATATTTATTAACAGCGCACGATGGTCAAATAATTTGTAATGAATATATAATTCAACAAATACTACCATGTGAGCTGTTTTAAAAATTATACACATTTATTGTACAGTATAAGACATCACCATCATATGTAACGTCAGAGAGAAATAGATGTTTCAATTATGCATTTTAGTCACTCTCTGTATCCTCTCATATAAATGTCATGAGGTCCTGGCAGGCACACTAAACTGAAAGTATATCCAGTCTCAGCTTTCCTATCATGCAATGATGTAATAGGATTTGTGGTAGTTGTAGTATTTACCCCTCCTGAGTTTTTCGAAAGTCCAGTAGTTGGCAGACAGACTGCTCTATCAGGTCCAGAAACTCCGTTATAGAAGTGCCTACAGCCGTGAAGAGCAGTTGAATATTTGAAAGTAGGGGGATAATTCCAGATGGAGTTGTTTCCGTGTGGAGAGCAGAGCTAGACTCTGCCTACCTGACTCAGAGATTCCGAGAGCTCAGCTCCGCTCTCAAAGACTCCACCACTCTCCACACGGGTACTTGTTGTGTCACTATACCCCTACTATCAAATACTCCACCACTCTCCACACGGGTACTTGTTGTGTCACTATACCCCTACTATCAAATACTCCACCACTCTCCACACGGGTACTTGTTGCGTCACTATCCTTCTACTATCAAATACTCCACCACTCTCCACACGGGTACTTGTTGTGTCACTATACCCCTACTATCAAATACTCCACCACTCTCCACACGGGTACTTGTTGTGTCACTATACCCCTACTATCAAATACTCCACCACTCTCCACACGGGTACTTGTGTCACTATACCCCTACTATCAAATACTCCACCACTCTCCACACGGGTACTTGTTGTGTCACTATACCCCTACTATCAAATACTCCACCACTCTCCACACGGGTACTTGTTTTGGCACTATCCCCCTACTATTGGGATCGGCTTCAGCACAGTGGTCTGTGTGCCACAGGCACCATCAAAGACTCCACCACTCCCTTCTGTTCTGAGCACATCTATAGCGCTCGTGACCAGTTATTTATATAGAACTCAGAAGTTTCCACTTCCTCAGCCATATTCTCCACATTTACTATTAGGGGCGAATTTTCTTTTACCATTGGGAAAGTTAGATTTTTTTTTACCTCTGAAAACTTGTCAACCTCCAAGTTGCCCTGTTCTCCTTTGCCTGACATAAGCATAAGCTTGTTCAGTAGCTCCTTTAGCTCCTCTAATGTGTAATAGCGAATATTATCACCCGCTGCTCCATCCTCCGGGAGACTCAACTGCATGACACTGTCTGGGGTAATCTGTGGAAAATATATAGTAAAGCATAAAAACACAATAAAACTATTATAATAGTGTAAAGGAACATAATAAGTAACATTAATATAATTACATGTTTAAACGTATGTTTTGAACAGCAATTATGGACCTGAGTAGCACGCAGCAGCGTCTATTGGCGGTCGCCTGTCTGCGACTTTATGCAAATGCTGGTACAAACACCTTCCCTTGTGTGCATCCGTGTGGCTGAATGTGCAAGGACTGAGACACCCACTTTAGCATCCATGCACGCTGTAATACTGATCGGTGCATTCTTATACGGTACTGTCAGTGTCACCATCAAAACCTACCCCCCCGTGTCTGACCATGGCTTCCTATGATAAAAACAGTGACGTGTGGTGAAGTAAATGGTTGGGGAGGCACTGGCTAGTATCAGAGCCAGATTTACAGATGCATATATGAACCCAGATACATATATGAAAGGACCAAAAGAGGCTCCAATGGTGCTGTAGTCGATGCCCACATGGTGGCAAACGCGTTTCGTCGTGGAGTAACCGACAACTTCCTCAGTAGCATGATGCTCCTGAGGAAGTTGTGGATTATTCCATGAATAAACACGCTTGACACCTCGTGGGCATCGACTACAGCGCCATTGGAGCCTCTTTTGGACCTTTTTCCGGACCAGCACCATCCTTCTTTTCCAGCCTTATGTTCTCCATCCTCAACACGCCATTGCAGAAAAGTTTTCTCCATTCCAGACCAGGCGTGTGGGGATTTCTTTCGGAACCCTTTGGACACCCCCTTAATGATAAATGACCCAGAAATTTTTTCGTAAGTTGCGCACTTTGGCGAAAAATTACGTGCAAATTTTGGGTAAAAAATAAAAAAACTTTGAAAATGGTTAATGTATTGGGTCTGATTTTATGGGGGCTGGTATGGATGAGTGAAGAATTTAAAACATTGCACATGGTCGCAGCAGGCGTTTTTTTACGGTTTTTAAAATTGCATTTGTACGACACAAAAATATACTTGTACTCATTGTAACATACCCCCAATTTACGTGGAACAGTAATTTCCTGGAAAAATTTTTTTTCATTTTCAAAGTTTTTTATTTTTTTTCACCCAAAATTGCGTGGTCGTTTTTTTGCCAAAGTGCGCAACTTACGAATTTTTTGGGGGGTAATTTATCATTAGGGGGGTGTCCAAAGGGTTCTGAAAGAAATCTCCAAATTTTTAGCAAAAATAGGGATTTTGCATTTTTTTTCACCTGGTCTGGGATGGAGAAAACTTGAGTTTTCGCCTGTTTTTTTGCAAAAATATTGCCGTTTTTTGGCGAAAAACAGTCGTTTTGTCTATGGCGAAAAAAATTGCCATTTTCGCCGCTAATTGAATAAGGCCCTAAGTCGGGTAATTACTAACAAGCTGGATAATATCCTGGATTTACTAATGCTGCCCATCCACTACTAGATGTGGGGGCAACGGCACGATTATGACATCATATTTGTGCCGACGTCCCCCTAGGGGTGAAGTGCATACACTGAACGTTCAGACGTTCAGTGTATGCAGATCAATCATCCCCGAACATGGCAACCTGACGGCGGTCGTCAGGTTGACTGTAATGTTCGGGCGGTGATAGATGTTAAAAACGACCAGCGGGTGCGCGCATCGCTGGTCGTTTTTAACATTTTACTGCCCGATTTGCGGGTGATTACCAAGCGATTGAGCAATAACGACGGTCGTTATCGCTCAATCGCTAGGTTTAATCGCCTAGTGGATGGGCAGCATTACTGAGGCTAGTGACTGCTACACCAATGAATATTGTTGTTAGCCATTTGAACTGACTTTCATTTTACCATTTTTTAGTTTATTTTTTCATCTGCAACGATCCCATTTTTTATGCATACACCTGTTTTTTTATATTTGGACTTAAAGCGACAACATATCTAATTGTGTTATATGTTTTCTATATACTGTATATTTTTATATATGAAATTGCAGTAATAAATCAATTTTTTTAATCTTCCAAGCAATGTATATTTTATGGTGTGTATATTTAATTGAAATACAAGTTCTGAAATTAGAGTTATGGTATAACATACCTATGTTAACTCTTTTTCTTCGAGGTCCATAGGGTCCACAGGATCTACCTTGGGGTATGTAGTTGAAGCGATCCACTGCACCAAACAGCTATAGCGTTAAGGCTCCCAGTGTCACAGTGCACCGGACACCCGCTATTGCTTACCGGGTCCGGCAGCACTGAAACCTCCGGCGGCGGGAGGAGAGTCCCCGGCTCCCGCTGCCGTGACGTCAGCGCTGGGTTCCCCTCACTCTTCACAAGTGCAGGCGGCCGCGGCTCTCCTAGAAGCACGCGCACCGACCTGCAGGGGATTTAAAGGGACAGGAGCGCCACACGTGAAATCACGTTTGGCGCAAGATTTGGATTTCTCCCTATAAGAGGGAGTCTCTGGCATCAGATAGGTGCCAGAGTATAGGCTCCATACCATACTTCCGCGTTCTTGTACTCACCTGTTATCCTGATCCTGACCTTGGCTTGTTTGTGACTCCGATTTCACCCGACTCCTTTGTACTGCTCCTGATATCTGGTTCTGACCTCGGCTATTCCCTGTGACCTGTCTTCGTCTGCTCCCTGGTACCGTTTTGTCTGTTTGTTATTGACCCGGCCTGTCGACTACGTTATTCTTCTGCACTACATCCAGTACTCACCAGCACCTGTATAGGGGAACCTAACCTGAGGGCCACGACCTGTGTGTAGGACGCAGCCAAGTCCAAACCTTCTTGTGAGGGTCCCTGGTGAATACCGCCGGCACATTAGACTCCGCACCTCAGGCATAGGTCCAGCCAATTCCCTAAATACGGGCTGCATCCACGATCCGTCCAAGAGTTTGTGACACCCAGCATGCACTATATACCCCGCCCTCAGCCACAGGCATTCAGTTTGTAAACAAGCCTAATGGCAAGAGATGGAGAGTGGAGAAGGAAGTACAATGTACACAAGAGACACTCAACATACAAAGGGCGAATCAGTGATACAAAAAGGCTAAAGAACAGATCCCAACTGAGGCCAGGTGCGTCAGGGAGGGTGTCCTGTGGACCCTATGGACCTCGAAGAAAAAGAGTTAACAAAGATATGTTATTCCATAACTCTAATTTTCTTTTTCAGGGTCCATAGGGTACACAGGGTCTACCTTAGGGACGTCCTAAAGCAGTTCCCTTAAGGGTGGGGACGCTACTGCGCAGAGAGGAGAATCCGCCGCCCAAAGGAAGCATCCTGGGAGGCAGAAGTACCAAATGCATAGAATTTGATAAAAGTATTGACGGAAGACTAAGTGGCTGTCTTGCACAGCTGTTCAGCCGAGGCCCTATTTCTAACCGCCCATGATGGTCCCCACACACCGAGTGGAATGTGCTGTCACCTTGTTAGAGACAGGCAGACCAGCCTGTGTATACACCTGAGAAATAGTCATATGCAGCCAGCGTGCCAAAGTTTGTTTGTTTGCTGGCCAGCCTCGTTTGTGAAAACCATGTAACACAAAGAGAGAATCTGATTTTTTTTATGGAGTTGGTACGATCCACATCCAGGGAAGCTTCACCTGTAGACAGGTCTGAAGACTTAAAAGGCCGGGACTACAATTTCCTCATGTATATGAAAACGAGAAACAACCTTTGGGAGGTAGCCCGCCTTGGTACGAAGGACCGCTCTATTTTGATGAAAAATCAAATATGGAGAGCGACATGACAGTGCCGCCAAGTCCGAAACTCTGCGAGCTGAAAAAATAGCGAAGAGAAAAAGTGTCTTCGCTGTCAGCCATCGCAAGTCCACCTTATCCAAGGGTTTAAAAGGCGATTGCGATGCCCTGAGAACCAAAGATAAATCCCACGGTTCCAACGGTGGGAGAAATGGAGATTGCAGCCAAAGAACCTCCTATAAGAATGTTCTAACATCCGGCAAAGGGGCGATCTTGCGCTGGAACCAAACTGTCTAAGCCGAAACTTGGACTCTCAAGGTAGCCAGACGAAGACCTAAGTCTAATCTAGCCTGAAGTAAAGCAAGTACTATTGATACCTTGAAAATCTTAGGGTCATATTTTCTGTGAGAACACCATAGAAGAAATGAATGCCAAATTCTGTGATAGATGCGGGCAGAAGCAGGCTCCTTGCCCTCAGCATTGTTTGGATCACAGAGACAGAAAAACCATTGGCCTTTAAGATGGAAAACTCAAGAGCCATGCCGTCAAAGCCAGACGAGGTAAATGCTAGTATGGCAGGGACCCTGCATTAGCAGATCCGGCCGTAGAGGCAGTGGAAGTGGACTGTCTATGGATAGACATGTCAGATCAGAGAACCAATGCCTCCTGGGCCAGGCAGGAGCTATTAGTATTATCCTGCCGCTGTCCTGCTTGAACTTTCTGACGACTCTTGGGAGGAGGGAGATTAGAGGAAACAGGTATGCCAACCTCAAGTCACATCTCACCGCCAGAGCATCCACAAAGGTGGCTGAGTGGTTCCTTCTTATGGACCCATACCTGGGAACCTTGTGGTTGTGACGAGACGCCAGTAGGTCTACGTCCGGTAATCCCCACTTGTCCACCAGGAGTTGAAAGACATCCGGATGTAAAGCCCATTCTCCGGCGTGTATGTTGTGGCGACTTAGAAAGTCCGCTACCCAGTTGAGAACCCCTGGGATGAATATTGCCGAGATTGCTGAAAGATGGCATTCTGCCCACAGCAGAATTTCTGCCACTTCCCTCATGGCAGCCAGACTTTGTGTGCCTCATGGATGATTGATGTAGGCCTCTGCTGTTGCGTTGTCGGACTGAACCTGGACAGGCCTGCCCTGTAGGAGGTCATGCGCCAGTATGAGCGCTCTGTGCATTGCACGAAGCTCCAAGATATTTATTGGTAGGTGACTTTTACTGAACTGTCCGCCTTCCTTGAAAGATGTGGTGACACGTCACCGCTCCCCATCCTCGCAGACTTGCATCCGTGGTGAGAAGTACCCAATCTGGTACCCATAATAGATGACCCTTGTTCAAATGAGTCATATCCAGCCACCAGGCGAGGGAGAGCCGGACTCCTGGCGAGATGCGTATCATCTGAGACTTTTTCCGATGATACTGACCATCCCAATGAGCCAGGATCCATTGTTGCAGGGACCTGGATTGGAACTGGGTATAGGCCACCATGTCGAATGTGGATACCAGCACCTGCATTGCCAAGTGTACCGACACTGCGCACACGACTCTGTAGTGCCACAATCTTGCCTTCTGGTAGAAGATCCAGCAGCTCCCCCTAGTGCACCATCTACTGAGTTGGAGAAAGAGAAGACTTTTTCCAATTGATTACCCAGCCGTGCTCTTGTAATCAGACAATGGTCATCCGTAGATGACATTGTAACCTCGCCTGATATTGTGCCAATATCAGGAGATCGTCTAGATATGGCAGTATCCGGACTCCTTGTCGTCTGAGATGAGCCATCATGACTGCCATTATCTTGGTAGATACCCGAGGGGCTGTGGCTAGACCGAAGGGTAGAGCCTGAAATTGGTAATGTTGCTGATCTACCACCAATATCAGAAAGTCTTGGTGGGATTGTGCAATTGGAACATGCAGATATGCATCTTGTATGTCCAAGGATACCATGAAATCTCCAGGCTCCAACGCCAGCATAATTGACCCTAGGGTTTCCATAAGAAATTTGGGCGCCTTGATGAATCTGTTGAGAGATTTCAGATTCAGGATAGGCCGATGCGATCCATTTGGTTTTTGAATCAAAAATAAATTTGAATGATAACCCCTACCCTGTTGCATCACAAGTACGGGGACTATAACTCCTGACTTCAGGAGGGTCCAATAGATTCCTGGTAGGCCGAAGCTCTGACCAGGTCCCAGGGAAAGATTATATCACTGTAAGGAACGTAATGGCTTAACCCTGATAGACCAGCTCTTGAATCCAGACATCCGTAGTCGTCTGATGCCAGGCCTGGGCGAACTGTAGCAGTCGTCCTCCAACCCTGATATCTTCCAGGGGGAGGCCCGCCCCAGCAGACAGTAGGCTTACCATCTGGCCTGGATGCAGGACATTTGGGTGACCAAGATTCCTTGGACTATGGTTTCCTGTAGGAATGATTTTGTCTGGAGTTAGACTTTCTTTGCTCCACCCTGTGGGCGAAAGGACCGAGGTGACGACTGCCTAAATTTAGAGATAGTCGTGGATGGCAATTCAGCAGCCTATGGAGTTGCCAAAGAAGTCATTATGTGATCCAGCTCTGGTCCAAACAGTACCTTCCACGGAAAAAGCAGGGATTCGAGAGCCTTCTTGGACCCTGCATCCGCCTTCCAGGTCTTTGGCCAAAGGGATCTTCGGGCTGCAGCTGAGTTTGCCGAGACTCTAGAAGCCAAGATACCTGCGTCAATATCTGCTTCCCCCATATACACAGCTGCTTCTCGCATTTGGCTGAGAAGAGATTGTTGTTCTCTGGTTACATCAGGCATAGTATCTTCCAGAGATTTCGTCCATTCTTCCATAGTTTTGGCTACCCAGGGTACAGCCATAGCTGGTCTGGTAATAGCTCCAGATAATGAAAACATTGATTTTAAATAATTGTCAAGTTTTCTAATCTGTAACCTCTTTTAACGAGGATGCTGCAGGAATGGGTAACATAGCGCTCCTGATTAACCTTGTGACATGAGCATCTATCGTTGGGGGAACTTCCCATTTGTTACACTCCCCAAGTGCAAATGGGAATCGAGAGGTTATATTCCTTGTAGCATGGAAATGCTTACTAGGGGTACCCCATGCCTCGGACATTAGATTCGTCAGTTGCTCAGACTGAGGAAAATAATCCTTAGCCACCTTCTGACGGCTAAAGACCGGATTCTTAGATGTCAGTGAAACCTCCTCTTCCTCTATACTGAGGACAGCTCTAACCACTCCCACCATCGAGGGGACATCCACAAGGGACTGATGGTCTTCTTCCACTGAGTAAGAGGCAGAACTCTGCGTATCAGAGTCAGCTGAGAAGGCAGAGTCAGACTCTTGAGGCAATGACTGACGAGAACCTCTCTTATGTCCCTGCTTTACAGTCACTGGTCTATCTACCTGCGGAGAGGCTATAGACAGTGGCATACTGACTGGAGTGAGCAGTAGAATTAACCCAACAGGAATTCATGGGGGGCATACACATAGTAGGATACACATGCGGTGAACACCTCATAGCATGAAGTAATACTGCCGCAGCAGGAGCCCGAGCTTCTGCAGCCTTGTCTACTAAGTATGAAAAAACCGGAGGCAAAATGGACTCCCAGGGTGGCTCTAGTGCTGGTGCACCAGATGGCCCAGGTGTCTGCTTACAACAGTTACTACACAATCCACCCTGTATAACATCCTACACAGACAGGCCTGCAAACCAGGACTTGCATGTCTTCAGCACTGGCAGTTCATCCTTCTCACCTTTACCATTGGACATGACAAATGTGTAAATGGTATAAGTTGTACAATGCAATGTGACTCTTATCAATGAAACTCCCCAAACACCTCCTCAGATGGATGAGGAGAAACACAGTGGTAGATCTAACCGACAGTTTGAAAAAACAGGCAGTATACGCACAGCAGCTAGCATACAGTCACATACGATGCATAAATACTCACAATTGCTATTGCAAATGGACTCTACATCCTACCACAACCCCCTCGGGGCTGGTTAGTTTACACAGAGTTCTATATACCAGTCCCAGGGGAGAGATATACAGAGAGACAGACCAAACCTCTGAGACCAACAGCTACAGCAGTACACACACACAAACGGTAACTGCAAGCGTCTTCTTACACAAGGTGGTCAGATATAGTGAACCAGACGCGGGAATCCATACCCGGAAGTTCTCGTCTGACGGGGAGTAGCGGCCGGGGGAGCGCCTATCTGCCCTCGGATGCGATTTTGACAGCCGGGTACGCTGACCTCATAGTAGTAAGACATTGACTAGAGCGCCTCTAGTGCGTCTTACCACCGGTCCCCGGCAACAGACGATATGGCCTTGGCCGCCTTAGTGAAGACACGTTACACGAGGCCTTCACACGCAACTGCCTCCGATGCGTCTCTACACCAGAAGCCAGGACTGCCGCAGACGATTCCCCAAGAGGAATCGCTTACCTGACATCTCCGTGAATCGACTGCAGTCCAGACCTCAGCGAAAGCCGCTAGCTAAGCAATGCTGAGGCCTAGAACCTCAGGGCGTATAGCGGTACTGGTATTTCGGCGTCGGCGTAGGTAGGAGTCGCGGAACTGCGTCATTCTCGGTGCCCGGTCCCGCTAAACTCTGAAGTTCAGAACGAAGGTAAAACATAAAATAAAAAAGCCTGGGACTGCCTAAGCAGTCCCGCTGTTATAACAGGTGCGAGTGGTCTTGCCGCGTACCAAACAAAAAAACTGAATGCCTGTGGCTGAGGGCGGGGTATATAGGGAGGAGGACCAGTGCATGCTGGGAGCCTTAAAGCTGTAGCTGTTTGGTGCAGTGGATCGCTCCAATTACATACCGCAAGGTAGATCCTGTGGACCCTATGGACCCAGAAGAAGAAATAATGAATTTTTTGGTTGATTGAGTTATGGTATAATTATCTTGGTCTATAAGCGCTGTTCAATGCCTTGTTCTTCTGTGACAGCACAGCACCAAATTTCCAGCTTATAAGTGACACAGTGTCCTGCGCATGCGCAGTAGACTCCGAGCACAGACTAGTGCCCGGAATCTACTGAACCTGTCAGTGCGCCGTGGCCGCCGGAGAGAGAGAAGGGGGCCCTGGACGGTGAGTGAACATGGGCCACTCCTCTCTAAATATGCCCCTGGTGGGGCAGCCCTCAATTCTACTATCCTTGAAACTTCTACTATATTCTCCTTGACACCTGGAAAATTTGTAAAAGTGCTAAAGTCACTGGTTCCCAAACCGGGTGCCGCGGGACACTTGCAGGGGTGCCACGGGTTGGTGGTCCAGGACCAAATCAAGTTATTTATGGTCAATTTGATAAGCAAAACCAGTGCTGGTGGCTGCCAATAATAACATTTGTGAATCAACAGAAGCGCAACCCTATCCACCGAATAACTAACCCTAATGCCAGGTACACACTAAACAATGTGTGTACCCGGCCGACGCACAATGCGATGAACGACATAGCGGGAGGTCGTTTGACACCGCACAATATGTCATTCACCAGCCGCCTCCACAAGCATGGGGTCGTTCATCAAATTGATAGATTGAGCAACATGTAGAATCGATCTGTCGATTTGATGAAGGCCCGCACTGGAGCGCGCAAGGTTTGGCATAGTGCGTATACACTTGAACGATATTTTGACCCAATCCGCCGGATCAGGCGACATATCCTCTAGTGTGTACCCAGCTTAATCACAATTTACTTCACTTAACAATTTTTACTGAATTTCTCACCAAGAAACTTTTAGTCTAAGGGTGCTTGAAAAGAATGCTGATAGGGCACCGTGATTCAAGAAAGTTTGGTAACCACTGGCATATATGATGTTCTAGTCAGAAATGACGGTGAAATAAAGCATTGTGAGGCTCCAATAAACTAAAGATTACATTAAACATAAAAACCTTTTTGCTGTCTTTGGGTGCTTGGATGATGTAAATTCCTTTTTTATTTATTGTAGTCGCCAAGGACAATGATGATAATTCCACTGAACCGTGGCTTTCTTTCACAGTTTTCAGCCATTCTATATGACGAGCACAGTCTCTCTAAAGAAACAAGATGAGACACAATATTACTGCATTAAAAATATATATTCAAAATAGGATAAAATGCGTTACAATCAGGCCCGGCAACAGAGGGGGACTACGGGGAAACCCGCACCGGGCCCAGAGGTTCAGAGGGGCCTCGAGGACCGGACAGGCACTGATACAAAACGGGGCCGCGGACGGAGGTCTCTGTTCCAGCCGGCGGGCCACAGCCGCCGGGACCCATAGCGGCCGCCCAGCCCCCCTAGCTTGGCTCGGGCAGCACTGGGCTCTTCCAGGTGGCTCAGCTGCGGCCCGGGCCAGGCCTGACATGTAGGTGAGCAATGCGGTGGCGTGAGGTCAGAGGTCACGTCGCCACACGACAGGCAGGCAGCGCCGCTGCAGACTGCGTAGATGGGAAGAGCTAGATCCCCTTCCGTGTCTGGATAGAAGTGAAAGTGAATACCGCATGGTGAGTCTGAGTGGTGCTGGGGACGGAAGAAATTAAAGGTGCATAGGAAGCCGATAGCGGCTGGGGGCAACGGAAGCTGATGGGAGCTGGGGATAGAGAAAGATGAAGGGGCATAGGAAGGTGATTGGGCATGGGGGCAGAAGGTGACATGGGCTGGGGAGCAGAGGAAGGTGACATGGGCTGGGGGCAGAGGAAGGTGACATGGGCTGGGGGCATAGGAAGGTGACATGGGCTGGGGGGCAGAGGAAGGTGACATGGGCTACGGGGCAGAGGAAGGTGACATGGGCTGGGGGGCAGAGGAAGGTGACATGGGCTGGGGGGCAGAGGAAGGTGAGATGGGCTGGGAGCAGAGGAAGGTGATGGGGGCAGAGGAAGGTGATGGGGGCTGGGGATAGAGGAAGATGAAGGGGCAGCGGAAGGTGATGGGGCAGAAGGAGACACGGGCTGGGGGCAGAGGAATGTGATGGGGCTGGGGATGGAGAAAGGTGAAGGGGTTAGAGGAATATTATGGGGGCAGAGAAAGGTGATGCGGGCTAGGGATGGAGGAAGGTGAAGGGTGCAGAGGAAGGTGATGAGGCTGGGACAATAGATGATGAGGGCTGGGGACGGAGGAAGGTGATGGTTCTTCTGGGCTAAGGATGGCGATGAGAGGCAGAATTTGAGGAAGGTTATAAGTACTGTGGATAGCTGGCTGCAGACACCATCCATCCTGAGGCATCCACAGCGCTGTCATCAAGAAGACCTTGCAAGAGACGGAGGACAAGAACTACAGCCTGTATCATCCGTGACAGAGAGACAGTGTGGTAAGTCATAGTGTATTTTTACTTTATTTAAAGGCTGACATATCTTTCAATTAACATTATCATGCTTCACATATCACACATGCAGGGGAGGGATGTGCAGGGTCGTGGTGAGAATGTGGGGCCCCCAGAAGCATCGGTGTACCGGGCCCAGAGACTTCTGTTGCCGGCCCTGGTTACAATCACCCAAACAGTTTAAAATACTACTGCCTGTTTATCACTTTTATGTACACTATGTGTGACTCCTACAGTGCAAATCCTCTCAAGCCTGAGTCCAGGATAAAGTAGGATAGTAGATTATACTGTATGTAGATTAATTAAAGTTGTAATAATTTAAAAGGTAAAACCAACATGGTTTTGCCTTCTAAATTATTGCCGCTTTAAATTAAAAGACATTTTTCTGTGATCTAAATTTTAACCACTGGGAATAGTGGGACTGTCAGTACAGGGGATTGGCTCACTGTAGGTAGGGTGTACTCCAAATTTTACCTAAATAGCCAACTATACAATTATAGTTTTACAAAAGGTTCTTCTCAAAGGGACAAAATTATTTTGCAAACAGACATGGTCAAAGGTTGGCCAGTGTTCCCCTTAATTGTCAATATAGGATAAGCCGATACACCTTCCATGGCCCACAGTATTTGTGCTTGTACCCTTAGCAAAGGTTTGCAGCTCACCACTGAGGCTATACCTCAATTATTGATTTGCAAACTTTAGGCATCTTATTCTAAAAAAATAAACCTAACTCACTTACCAGCTTCTTTGGAAGGTTTCGGTCATTTTTTAAAGCTTTCCATAATTTTTCCAAACATTGCATTAAGTTGTCAAATCCAGAGTCTGGTTTCAATTCATACAATAACGGGGAATAACCTAGAACTGCGTCATGGAAACAGGCGACACGATCTACATCCATATCGTTCTCACCAGCAGATATAGAGGCCAGGTCAACAAACACTTTCAGTTCATTGACATCTAAGTGATATGAACCAAAATAAGAAATGTGACATATTAATAAAATAATTGCCAATACCCAATAATTATTTGCTGATTAACTCATTCACAACATACCGTAAATACACACGTTTGTACTGTACCTTTCAATGCTTCTTGAACCCAGAGGATAAAGTCCTTTCTTAAAACAATTTCCTTAAGACATTCAATATGTTCTTCCTTTATTTCCGACAGAAGTTTTCTTGTTTTCATTACTTCGTTGCTAATACAAGATAGAGGCTTTTGCTTACAGTCCTCAAAGTCATCAGCCTGTAATATCAAATAAAAAAACAAGATAATAAGCAGGCCTAAGCTAAAAGATTCAAGTTGAAATTTTCTCTGATCTACT
Organism: Taudactylus pleione; assembly: GCA_031769625.1. NCBI lineage: Eukaryota > Metazoa > Chordata > Amphibia > Anura > Myobatrachidae > Taudactylus > Taudactylus pleione. Next base: position 490,949 of record JAUIMM010000455.1, on the reverse strand, counting down.
AAATCTAAAATGCAAGTTCTTTATGCTATATAAGATGCAGGCTTTTTAGAATACAAAAATGGTTGAGGTGGGAAATTTAAAATAATATACATGGAAATGCAGTACATAAAATACTGCTGAAGGATCAATCCAGATGAAGTAGTCCAACACATGACTTGACCATTTAAAAAAAAAGAAAAAAAGAGCCAGTTATCACTCTTAAACTAATGGGATTTTAACTGATAAATAATTTTCTCTAAATTCCATGGGAGACACTGGGGGTAGAGGAGGTGCTGGATGAGTCTGGGCACTAAAGGTGGGTACACATTAGACGAAATGTCGCCTGATCCGGCGGATCGGGCCATCATATCGTCCACATCGGCAAATGTATACCCACTATGGACGACCATGTTTGCGCCTGCTGGTCGTCCATCGGGGTCGTTCCATTGGCCTGCATGTAGGGTTGATGGGACGACCCAGCTGCCAACACCAGGTAGGTGAATGGAGCCGGTGCCCAACATATTGGTCAGTCGGGCACCGGATCGTGTAATGTGTACTGGCCCGCCCGATATGTCAGCCCGTCGCATCGCTAGGTACACACTTCATTAAGTGTGTACCCAGCATAAGGCTCCTCCTCCCCTATACCCTACCTTCTGCCCAGAGCAGCCAGTCATAACCAACAAAGCCCAAAGGACAGAGAGTAAGAGAAGAGGAGAACCAGCTACACACAAAAGGCCTGGACCACCACAACCTTAGGAAATAACACCAAGCACAACCAGGGGCGTAAGGGCGGGTGTTCAGTGTCCACCATGGAATTCAGAGGAAAAGATTTATCAGGTAAGTAACAAAATCCCATTTTCTCTTTCATCCATGTGGGAGACTGAAGAGATGCTGGGACATCCCAAAGCACTCTACTAAGAGAGGGAACGCTCCTGTGTTGTGTTTAGGACCCTTCGCTCGAATCTAGCGTCTCTAGAGACAAAGGTGTCAAAATTGTCGAATTTTATGAAAGTATGTGCTGAAGACCATGTAGCAGTCCTGCAAAGCTGCTTTGCAGAGGTCCTACTCCGAGCAGCCCAGACAGAAGAACCCAACTGACTGGGTAGAATGGGTCATCACAGAGTCCCGGACATTCATGCTTGCCAAAGTGAGGACTGACGGATGACCGCCTTAATCCAACAAATTATTATCTGCTTGAAGGCAGGCAAACCCCATTTGTGTATTTTATAGAGCACGAGCGTAGAGTCCGTGCATGAAAAAACTTTGGCCCTGTAAATGTAAATACGTAGATCCCGCACCATGTCCAAAGTTCTAAAGGATGACTGAGGATTCTACTGATCCTCCACATGAAGAGCAGAGACCACAATTCCCTGGTTGATCTGAAACCAGGAAATAACCTTTAGAAAAAAAGCCAAGTAGGTTCATAGGACTTCACAGTTATGGTAAAACATCATGAAAGGTGCATTTAACTCAGAAACACCGTTGGCAGAAGAAATAGCCAGAAAGAACACAGTCTGCCATGTAAGACATCTAAGGTTCACGGAGTCCAAATATTAAAAGGGATGGTGCTGAAGAGTTATAGGACCAGAACCATGTACCAAGGGCCAACATGGGGTACAAATGAGGGATGAATGTGGAGCATCCCTTGGAGGAAGGTCTGCACCAGATGAATGATCGAGAGGGACAAAATTTACACCTTAAGGGAAGACAGACGAAGGCTGGGTTGGAAGATGTCCAACCCAGCCTGTTGGATGGCCAGAATCCTGGAGAGGCGGAAAACTGCAGGATCCAACTTCTTGATGGAACACCAGGAAAAGCAGACTTGCCACACCCGTCAATATGCCTTAGTTTAAACAAGTTTACTGCACACAGCATCATATGCACAATGGTGTCAGAGAAACCCCTGACCTTCAGGAGGGTTGTCTCGACAGCCACCCTGTCAAAGCCAGACGAAGGACACTCCCATTACTGGGATGGACTCGGAATGAGATGGTCTGGCTTGAGCAGGAGACGACAGGGAGCAGCCACTGACAGCCTGCAGAGGTACGCATACCATGCCCTTCAAGGCCAATCTAGGCTCACCAGAATGGCTGATACACCTACCAACCTAAGCCTGCGAACAACTGTCAGAAGCAGGAATACAGGTGGAAAGATGTACATGTTAGGAGCCTGTGAGGTAAGCCCAGAAGAGAGCACGTTCCCTGTAAGGAAAGACTATGCACTGAACTGTAAAGCCCACACTATAATATTTGTGGCTTCAACGTTTCAGAGAAAAACTGCTAATATGCTAGGGTTACAAACGAACAGTGGTTTCTTGTGAGCAACTACAGAAATAGACACTTTAGCAGAAATATACAATATATGCACTATAAATGCATACAAGCAGGTATGCAGTATATACAGTTGTACTGTATGTAAAACATACCTCCCAATCACCTTGACTTAAGCGGGACAGTAACGCTTTTTGGGCACTGTCCAGCTGTCCCATTTGCAGGGGAGATGTTGGAAGGGGTGTGTCACTGCTGCTCTGTATAGAAGGACAATGGATGACACGCACATGTATGCGTCATCTGCACTGTGAGGGGAGAGGCTGGGTCAAGCCCTCCACGTGACATGAATTAGGGCATGACATGCAGTCACTCTCCCAAAATGTGAGGACCACTTTCACTTTCATCGGATCCAGCCTCATTCCCATTCCCATCGCACCATTATCACCACAGCACCATTCCCATCCACACTGCTCAGCAGTGCAACACTCGCACCATACCCAGTCACTCCACACCATACTCACCCAAGTTTTTACCACTACACCCAGGTAGAGCGCACCTTACCCCTTTTATTCCCATTCTCACTCAGTGCAAGAACGGTACTCTCGCACAAAGGTGCAGCACTCCGTACCACAACACACCACCCCCTGATCAACAAGAGCGCAGTTCTACCTCCCATTTTCACCTAAGCAGGATATGAGAAAGAAGGGCGTCCAGCATCTGACAGGAGAGGGTAAGACGACCTTTGGAGGACGGTCGGTGGAAGGGGGCACACCAAAGGGTGGGAAAGGAACGAACAGGCTCCTGGCCTGGGCCAACCGCCAGGGACTCTCACCATTCTCACTGTGTTTCATTATGTATCTGGAATTGCCTGAAACACTGAACAGCATTGGAATTAGTGTAAGCCTTTCAACTGCCCCATCTTTAGTTTCTCCAATTTGGCTTTCTCAAACACTGACTGCAACTGCCTTTTCTTTAGCCTCTTGTTGAAAACAAATAACCATGTACCAAGCGACACATATAAACTCTCAACCTGATCCACTTGTCACTTTCACTAAAACATCCACTCTCCTACAAATACCATGTGCTGTACTGATTATGATGCCTCTAACAAAAAACTTTAGCCGTAGACAATGCAGCTTCATCCACCACAATAGTCTCCGGCAACCAAAACAGACACGCCAGCTGTAATAATGTTTCTGCACTGCTGAGCTCCACAGGGGGAAATATTGCTTCCTCCGTTATAAATTCATATTGTCAGCTTATAACACTGTCCTTTACAGTTAATTTATTCCTTCAAAAGTAATCTGTGCCTCTGGAGCCCTTCATACAGTATATTGTCAATAACATGGATCTCATTGGAGATGTGTCTCTTTACTCAATGATACTCAAACAAGTCTTTTGCCTGCAGTGTTACTGGATGTAAGAGCCAGATAACCCCCTTTTAGTAGTCCGTCAAAAATGAGACATCAAAATTAGACACCAAGTAACAGCTTGCATATTCAATTTGATCTAGATTACTAAACTCATATTCATCTCAACAAGCAAAACATACTTTATTGAGGTTGTGCGAGGGTTATATAGGAAAGTATTTACTTACAAATTGCAGCAGTATTTCCAATGTTTGAAAGTTTCCTCCAAGCTTTAAAAAACTCCTCACTTCGGATATGGACTTTGCAGAACGAAAGGCGACATTAAGCTGGTGGTACTGCTCAATTTGCTTTACACGATCAGGGATCCACTTCCCATCATCCATGCTCCAGAAAAGGTGCAAGGTTTTAAGCTCATTGTGCAGTTTTTCGTATTTGTCTTTAAAATCTGTGAAAAAGCGGTCTACCACTTCAAAGGTAACTTCTTCTGTCTTGAGGTCATTGTAAATGGCTTTACACTTTTTAAGGCATGGAATAAACAGTTCCTCACTTATTGCATCGATTGTGAATTCAAAATCTTCATCTCCACTTTCCTCATCTGATTGGTCACTGGCACTATCTGCTAGAGCAATGGCTTGGCGTTCCCAGCAGGTAATGAAGACATGACTATTCCCTAAAGTGTTTAGATCTTCAGCCATGCTAATCAATTCAGGGTTAAGGTTATAATAGGACACCTCACTTCCTGGTACATCTTGAGGAGTATTTGGCGTCTTTACCCGCATAATATCATTCAGCTTCTGTGGTCCCAACTTTTTATTGTGCAGCTCCAAGATTTCAGAAATATGTACTACATGAAAAAGACAGTTAATTCAACATACTGTAAGTTGCAACCCAACATTCAATTATTTAATGCCTTCAAAATACCTACAATTCACTAACAAAAGATCTGGGAGCAAATGTCACCTTTTTTTCTTCTGCCCACCATGAGTGTCAGTCACTATGCCCCCACGCTCAACAAATCAGTGAGGAACGGCTACAACTACGAGCAATGTGAGGAGTGTGTGAGGTGCAGTAAGCCAAAAAAAAAGACATACTAGGAACGGTTAAATGAAACAAGCCAGCAGAAAGGGAGGAAGCAAGTGAAAGATCAAAAGCAGAGATGATGAAAGGAAACTGTTGAGGAAGGCAAGGAGAGAAGATGATGCAAGTAGAGGAGAGAACACAGGTATGGAAGCAGTTAGCATATAATAGAAAGTCAGAAGTAGGCACCATGGGACAGCTTATTAGGGAGAATTGAAAGTCAAGAAAGAACCATACAGAGTTAGGGATAATATAAAGGAATGGAACTCTGCCCCTTATGTGGCTGTCTACTTAAATGGGCAGCTCTATACCACCCTACTGGATAGTGACTCACAGCTGTCCAATGTAATTGAAGAATGGCACGAGGAGAAACTGAGGTGCCCATCAAACCACTGTCCGGAGTGACCATTTGTCACTTGAGCCAACAAAGCAACACCTACTTTAGGTACATCACCATGCCTGTAAGGTTCACTGAAGATGTAGCTGGGATTGACAAGGAGATTCAAGTGGCAGTACAGAAGTGCCCTGAATTGGAACCAATTCCCATCTCTGCCGAGAAGTAGATGGAACAGACCACAGTAATAAACTAATGATCCACCAACTTTGTTTGGCTGCTTACTTAAGGAAGGAGGAGGAGAGAATATCAATTACAGATAACCAGGTTTGATCCTTGCTTTGAAGGGTGCAATACAAAAAAAAAAGGACAAGAACTGCCTCGCTGATGCTTCAGAGGGGTGCGTGGCCTGGCAGTATGTGTAGAACACAGAATTCTACTCACAGAGAACAACCCTTTCTGAGAGCAATCTCAAAGATTATCTCCAGCAGCTAAAAAAAAGTTGGAGAATGATGTGAAAGTACAGTCTGAGAGTCCTTACACATCGCCTATCGTACTCTAGTAGTAAACAACAAAAACTGGTTGCCTACAGAAATAATAAATAAACTGACAATACCAGACCAGCATACAGTCCATAGAAAAGAAAAAGCACTTTACTGCCTACAAGGAAGCATAGTCGTGCAGGATTGTGACCCATTCGCGGCTCAGCGACTCCCAATCAGGACGCAAGGGGTGAAGGCTGGACAGTCTGCCTCTGTGGGGAATCCCCCCGTACAGAGCAGGGAACAGATAGCAGAAATGATGGTCCGCACAAACAGGCTCAGCAATGTCCGTCAGTGTGTCTCAGCAACACTGGTGGGTATTAGCATGCAGGTAGTGCAAATCCCCAAGCAATGGTTCCACAGACGGAATACAGCAGTGTAGTAGGGTCAAGAGTTGGAAAAGCAGTCCAGAGAACACCTTGACATGTTTCTCCTCTCTTACAGGGGTTTTTTCAAAAGGTAATGAAGTCGAAACTGACGGACATTGCTGAGCCTGTTTGCGCAGACCATTATTTCTGCTATCTGTTGCCTCCGCTGGACGGGGGGATTCCCCACAGAGGCAGACTGTCCAGCCTTCTCCCCTTGCGTCCTGATTGGGAGTCGCTGAGGCGCGAATGGCTCACCATCTTGCACGACTTCCCTGCTTTTGAGTCATTGGAGCTACGCACAGCCCCACGGTTAGCCGCCGGAGCGTCGTTTGTCACAGGGACCAACATCACACCTACTTGTTTCAATTTGTCTGGGAGTCGCAGGAGCAGTTGGTTGCTAGGGAGTCTTTGAAGCTTTGAGTCCACTGGGACAGGTGAGATACTGGACTGCGGGTTTTGGTCTGGAGACCCCCCGCTATTATATTCACCATACCAAGATTTTTGTTAGCTCCACGGCTCCGCTATTTAGGGAGTCACTATACCCTATATCAGGTTTTAACAGAGTGACTATACCTACTTTACAGATTGACATCATTCTGGTTGCTAACAGCAAAATATGCTGATTACCAACAAGGCTCTACATAGAGTTTAAAACATCTATCTTTTTTCCTATGATATATTGGAAACAGTATGTGTTTAGATTATTAATGTAACATTTAATTTTTTTTTCATTCAATGTGCAATGTTTATATATGTTTTTAGAGTTGAACTGCAGTTCATTTTTTCATATGTTCAATAAAATAATATATTTATGATTTTCACAGCCTATATTTTTTATATAGTGATTAGCGCAGACATCTTATTTGTATTCTTGTTCCTTTTTGAGGGTGATTTGCAGGTATCCCTCTGGTGTCAGCAGCAAGTCTCTATATTAGACAACACCTGAGTAATTAGCGCACCAGTTTCTCTTTTTTTTCAGTTTAAGCTGATTACCCAGGGAGTGACTGGGGCCTCAGCAGGGATGACATTGTGGGAGGTATGAACTTCCGCAAAGTGCTATTTTACATCAATGATATGATATTTTTTGGCCCTATGGTGCAAGAGCACAATGAAAGGGTCCTGAATATTCTGGACCAGCTGGTGAAGAAGATGTTAAAGTTGTCCCAGAAAGTGATACAGACGATTGGCCGAGTTGCCTGGGACCTGGAGCGCCAAGAAGGGCTGTGTGCCGCAACTGCAGCAATATTGTATACGGACACATCTGTGCGTGGGAAACATTGTAAATCGAGGAGGGATTTCCACAGATATAGATAAGGTTGAAGCTGTGTTATTTTAGCCCAGGCACACAAAGCTTAAGGAGTTATGGACCCTCTCGGGGTTCAGTGGTTATTACCGAAAATGTATGTCCAACTGCAGCAAGCTGATGAGAACCCTTACTGATCTGATCTGAGGCTACTCAGCCACAAGAGGGAGCAGTCATAAGGTGAAACCACTGTATCAGGCTAATGATTTGTTTAGAGAGGTGGACAGATGCCAGCGAGAAGGTTTTAGAAGAATTAAAGGCCAAGTTGACTATAACCCCAATCTTAGCCAGCACTGATCTGAAGCTGCCCTATATATTACATATGGATGCATCGTTCGAGGGACTAAGGGATACTGTACCAGCTGCAAGAAGGAAAATTAAGACTAGTATAGTACATCAGTAGAAGCCTATCTCACAGTGAACAGAACTACCTCAAATTCTTGACCGACAAGTTGGCAATCGTTGATAAACTGCACGATTACTTTTTTGGTATACCCTTCGAAGTGCAAATGGATAACAATTAGTTATTGTATGTACAGACAACCTCATTGTTGGACACAATAGGATCATTGGTCGAAAGAGATACTAATTTACTTTCTTGGGACTCCCGCTCCAATGTCTTTCCAGTGAGGGGAATGATTGTGGTCCGCTGAACACAAACTAGATTGGAGGAGTCTGCGGCTCCATTGTACAGCATTAAGGACCTCATTCAGAGTCGGTCGTTGCGGCTGCACGGTCGTAAGGGAAAAGAGGCCGGATATGCAAATGATGCACTCGCATGTTGCGTCCTTAAGGTCGGATCGTTAGCTGGCCGACCAAGGGGAGGATGCGGCAGTAAGCCAAAAAATACGCCCCCTTCTCGTACGCATTACACGTCATCTCCGGGCATATAAGGATTAATCGAGACCATCGGAACTGGTCGTAGAGCTTAAGGTTGACCATACCCTCTCTTAAGCACTACGATCAGGTCAGTGTACAAACCACCCATGTCACGTGTGCCATGACACTACTTTGTTAATTATGCACTCCCATAAAACGCTGTTCGCATAATTAGGCACGCCTGCGTTCGGATCTCCACTCCCCCGTTTTCAAGCACCTTCCCCTGTTACCCACCCACAAACGCCTCATTCTGTCACTCAAACTACCGACCTGGCTGTGTTCAAGGAGAGAGAAATTTCTGATCGTAGCAGCTAGTTTGCGCACGCGCATTGCGAACTTTACGCATGCGCAGTTCAGCGAACATCGGTGGCGTACGACCGTGCGGCCACAACGACCGACTCTGAATGAGGTCCTAAGTACCTGGGCTTCAGCCTAATCACGAGTTCTGTGGGAGTGTAAATTATACAGACTATTCCTAGCCTCTGTATGCCGCAACTATGACCAGATAACCAGGACTTACGAGATTGAATAGAGCGTTAAGACACATACCAACAGTAGCTAACGCTCTCCCTCTGCACCCGGATCACTGGAATCAGAGCATGACAGAGACGTTGAGATTGTGCACACCACTGAGCCAATATCATCAGAAGTCCAGTGCTCTCCTTCAGCTCCCAACTCACTGGATATTGAATATAGACTGGATGTAGGGGGATATATTTATCATTCTTAGCGAACTTGTGCCCTCCCCTGTGTGTACTTATCTAAACCCTGCTTAGATTTGCTACCTAATAATAGTGGAAAAGAGAATATTGATACAACAGACTGGAGTTTCTTGTATACCACAGACACAGAATATCAACTTTTTATGAGGGGGAATACAAAATAATAATTTTTTATGAAATTATGGTCTTTTTAATAGAGGTTACTTTGTAATTTGAAAGTGTGTTCACATATTTTTATTTAAGGAATAAATGTCAATTATTTCACTATAGAGTAATGTATTTCTTGCGCCCCCTTGATTAATGTGTTTATCATCTCTACATAACAATTAGTAATTGTATGTACAGACAACCTCATCGTTGGACACAACAGGAACATTGGTCGTTAGCCGCATTAGATAGCTACACCTTCACAATCAAGTACCAACCCATAAGAGGGAATGTAGATATTGATGCACTAGCACAGCTACAGGATTGATACTTTGAATCTCAAGAGGGTGTATGGGTTGTGGTCCCTGCACCAGAAGTGCGAGGTATAGGTCAGGAACAACGCCTGGTATTACCCCTAGTTCGAGAAAGCCCATTGTCCTTACCCAGGCCATATTGCTGGCTGAGCCACTTTGAGCTGGATTAACTTCAGAAATATAGTTAGGCTCAGGTGATAGAGGACCAGCAGTGGAACCCTTCCATATGAGTAATGTTGTAGTCTCATAAGCACCACGTAAGGATAAGGCCAGGAGCTGTGATGATGGCAGAGGCTCTGATACTGCCCAGACAGAAAGGTTGTTGAGTTGTACTACTCAGAGGAGAAACCACCTACAAGAATTGTAGGGTAAAAATACAGTTGGTGCTGCCCAAGAGACATTGCCCTATGGTAGTTTGAGCTTTAGACAACAATTATGGCCATTTGGGAGTAGAAAAGACTTTAGGGCTCATATATAATAGCCAACCTGGCTTTGCCTTTTAAATTATTGCCGCTTTAAATGAGAGATGTGCATGGACCACGTTTTTTCATTTTGGCAAAAAAAACCTTAAATGTTATAGTCTTGGTTTTGGCAAAACCCTACTCAAGTATTTTGGTTTGGAGACGGTTTTGGTTTGCTTTAAAATTGATAAAAACAGCTAAAACCATAATTTGGACCGGTTTACATGCAATCCAAAACAGAGATTCGTTTTTTAAATCTGAGTTCAGAACTTTCAGCGGGCATGAGCCGAGACTGGTTCTACTCGGAACCCCAAAAGTGATCCAAGCCAGGACGCGATTCGACTCAGAACCCCTAATTTCGGGTATGTTCATTATTCAGGAAAACTGAACCGAACATCTCAACTTTAAATCTATTGTCTAAATCCCCGAAATCAGGCCAGTTCCTACAACTTGCAGTCTATTATATATTGGCCTAGGACTCTTATCGGACCAACTCTATTGCCCAAGGATGGAGAGTGATGTGGAAAAGTACTGCAGGTCATAATGAACATGTATATTAAGAAAGACACGCCTCTCCCACACCCCCTATGAAAATATATCCAGTGATGCCACACTTATTACATAGATTTCTTGCCAGTGAAACCTGATGAAACTTTGGCAACATCCTTTTGGAAAGAGATCATTACACCAGATATGCTCAGAAGGTGACAATTGTGGCCAATGTACTCTGAGAAGAAAATCTCTATCCACTATGGTTTGACTCTAGCAGCATGCATTCATTCCGACCAAGGTCGAGACTGTGAAAATAAGCTAATAAAATAAATTTGTACCATCTGTAAGATAAAGTAGTCCAGTGAAAACAAAGAAAGATATGATCTCAGAATCTGAGAGCACATCTTAGAACCTGGTGATCGGGTCTTGATTCAACATCTGGGCATTTCAGGAAAACACAAGCTAGCCAATTGCTGGAAGCCACATGTGGTGGTTGCAAAATTGCTTAATAATCCTTCTGATTAAAGTGAAACGTGGAGAGGCAACCGACCTAGTTAAACTAATTACAGGCAACGCCTACTTCCCATTGGGAGAGAAGTTTGACTTCAAGATATTCCTGGGGAACCAGGAAGACCTGAATGGCGAAAGAATAGTCAGTTAGTGTCACGACCAGGGCCATGTGTGCTCGGGGGCAGCGGACCTTACCTGTCCGGACGCTATGGCTGGTGGAGGTGCGGGCACTTGGAGATCAGCGCTGCATGCCAGGGGGTCCCAGAGACATACTGTCCTGAATGCTTGTGGTGAGTCTGGGTCAGGTTTGGCAGCGCTGCAGCACGACATGGGCGCTGCCATCTTGGATTTCACATATTCCAGTCAAACCAGGCAGAGCATTCCAGGGAGTCCTAGCAACCAATCCTGCACTTCCTCCGGGTATTTAAGGGCTGATCTGCAGTCCTTTCATTACCAGTGCAACGTTATTCCCAGCTCTTGCCGGGTGCTAGTTCTCTGTGCTTCTTTGCTGTGTTTCCAGTCCAGTTTGCCATTACGACTCTGCTTGCTTCAGGATCCAGCTACCATCGTTTACCTCCATGTGCAGCAGTGCTTCTCCTGGCTCTCGCTCCCATTTGGGATCCCTGCTAAAGTCCACGACATCAACGTCCCCTCCGACTATCCGGTTACTTACAGTCGGTACCCACGTGCCTTTTTGGGTAAGCGGCCATCTGGGGCACTCACTATCTAACGGGCCACTCATGAGCAGTACTCCTCTCAAGCCAGCGTCTTTCTAGTATCAGAAGACTGTTCTTAAACCCACATCCTGATTCCACTCCAGGTCCAAGTCCACAACCATTCGTGACAGTTAGGGACCAATCAAAGTAGGGAACAAGAGCAAGCCACACACCTTCCCTGAGATTGTTTTAAGATGAGATAGAAGATGAATGGAGCTATAATAAATCAGAATTGCAAGGAGATATCCCTGAGCTCTGACAACCTGTTATGAGACCTGAAAGGGATCCATTACTGGGAGTCCATTGTATGAGATCTTAAAAGATCTGAGACTTGCAGATAATTGTGGTCATTTGACAGCGAGCTGCAAGCTTAAATGTTTTTATCCAAATATGAATAAAAGCCCAATGCTTTTATTTGCTAGATACACACAGATTTGCAGTATATTATTGTTAGCGCTGGTAGCAAAAGACTTTCGGTTTTAATGGACCTGAATGGGTCATGAGGGAAACTCTGAGGAAGAGGAGAAGGATCTGCTAATCCACAATATTAAATATTTAAATAGATATTAAACCCCCAATGATGCTCACCTACAATAATCTACGGAGAGCAACTGAGGTGCCCCAAGTGGTTTATTTTCAATAAATATATCCCTGGCCTTATTTTAAACCTGCCCTTGCTGTTGCAGGGCCTGGTGTGAATGTTGTGAGTAGGTGTAGAGGCAGAATGCCTTAAAATGCTAATCTCATTTTAGGTTGTACATTGACACTAAAAATTTAGAAATTTATGCCAATCCACCAGGGGTTGAGTGTAATCCCTATCGCCAGCAGGGATTATCGAGCTGGTCAGGTTTCTGGACACATCAAAAATGGCTCTTACGGTTGAGACTGTGATTGCTCAGTCAGCCACTAACCACATTTCCAGCTGAGATTGAAGAGAAAGAAATATCGAGATACTTACATAAATGGGTCTACAACCCCGAAAAATGAAACACCAACAAGGACGGAGTGCGCAAATCCCCAAAAAGTAAAAATAAAAGAAACATGGAAATTCGGTGTTACAGATGTGTCGTTATACAATTGATCCTTCGGGCTAATTCAACTAGCTCCGAAGCCAGAATTTATCAGGGGAGGGCGTGGCTTAATCGCAGGAGGCGTGGCCACCACTGCCATAGTCTCCCTGGTCCCACTGCAGCCGCACACTGACAGGAAGACGGCACTTTTATCAGGCATTTTTTGGGAAAGACTTTGAATCTTTCAAGCGAGTCCGTCACCAGAGAAGGAATCTCTGGGTATAAGTTAAACACTGGTGAGCTGGAAAAAGACATCTAGCAAGAAGAGGAGCGTCATTGCAAAGCAGTTTACAATCATCAAACCCCTGCTTAGTATAGTTGGAGATTATCCTGCAAATTCAAGCGTAAAATACAGTAGGGTATATATCTGTTTAGAGACTGTTAGTAACCATATCACTTTGTTGCTACTGAAGCACACACTATCCATTATCCTAAAGTGCACCAACGGAACCAAACAAGCTCACACAGAGTAATTAAGTAGTGGACTTTAGTTGTAGATTGCTGCTATTTCGTGTTAGATTTGATTTGTATTCATTTTACCCATTAGAGGGCTGATGTATCATTGACAGAAGTGTATGTGTGTGTGTGGAGTGTCTGCGAGATCGAGCGAGACCCAATCATACATTGCTTAATCCAAGAATCCTGTGCATATTTACTATATTGTGTACCTGTTGTGTTTAACCAAACTTATGTTTATATAATACTGCATATATGTTATTTCTTGACCCCGCTGCTCATTGCTGCTATATAGCGCATTTGGAATATATACCATAACTACGATTACTTTACAAAAAAAGCCTGAACCACTATCAATCTTCCATTTCCCCTACAATAAATGTGCCATGATGGCTTTTAAAGCAATGCAGTTGTGAAGTGTGCAATCCTTGAGTATGTTAGTGTGGGTTAAAAGGTTCTCCTGAGTCGCCCCAAATGGCTGAACGCATCAACCACATCTGTTCACAAAAGACTTGGGTGGAAGCACTGTTATAGAGAAGGAAGAGCGCAATGGGAATGCTAAGGTACTGCTATTTACATTGCACCCATCTAAGAGCGCAGAATAGGGGTGTTACACATTTTAATGATCCATTTAAGTCACTTGGATTTCTGTTAAAAGCACTAAACATTGAAGATAGAAGAATAAGGTGAATTATTCATTACCTTTTACATGCTGATCAATTTTCTGGATCATTTTAAGAAGACTGTCCACCCACTCGCGCTCTTTCTTTAAAGTGCATAACTCGTTTTCCCTCCATGTGAGCACTTTATTAATCTCAGCCAATGAGATGTTTTCTCGTTTTTCAATTTCTAAAAAAACAAAGGGACAGTGGTCAGAAAGGGGTCATTAAATTCTTACAGAGACAAGCACAGTACACAAAAATTGACTTACTCAGTTTACAGATCGCTAAAAATTGTTTCTTATTTTGTAAAACACATTCCATGTGTTCAAGCAGCACATTCCCATCAATGACATTCCTTTTGGCATCTAGAAACACTGAATCTGAGAGAGCTACCAGCTCCTGAATGTCTTCGCCAAACCCGGATATGATCCGGGAGTCTGTCCCTGTAAAGGAAAGCGTGTAAAATTACATTACTGCCACAATTATTCTCATCCTAATTAACATTATTATAGAGATACCCAGTTTACTCCCATGTGATTTTAAATAATGAAAATCTGCATACAATCAAGTGTTTATTAACAAGGTAATAAGAGCATATTTACATGTTTGTTTGTCAGGTAACAAACAAAAGCTTAACCTGCGAAATGGCTGTTGGTGACCACTTGCTGTGTGGTAACATGCTACAAACCAAATGTGCGTGTAAATGTGTACTGCGTTAGTGCAGTTAGAATGTGTGTTATCCTGCGAGTACTGCATATGAAATTAAACTGATAAACTGACATAGATCTTGTTTTCAGAGAAACGAGAGTCTATCACTCACCAACCCACCAATTGCCTCAGTCTCAGATATGGTCAGCCTGAGGACCGCATATGATATAAAACTAACAAATTGACAACTTTCTTATTAAGAGACTGATCAGACAAACCAGTCTCTGTTACTAACTAATCCACTAATTGCCTCACCATTCAGACTGATGCAGTTTTTTTTTTTAGAACACTTTGGCAGCTACTGTATTGTACTAAGCAGGATATCCTGCTATAATTAACCCATTAAGTTCCTCATTACTATGAACGCCAATGCTGATCTTTTAATGGAGTGTGGATTGATAGACAGTAAAAAGGTTGACAAGGTCTAGGTAGACACCAGATGTTAGACAGTCAATAGGTTGACAGGGACAGAAGGTCAACACGAAAAATGCTTGACATTTTTTTTTCTCTACCCCTAATCTTCACCCTAACCCTCCCTCCTGGTGCTAATTGCTAACCGTCGGATTAGGTGTGTGACCCTAACCATCCCTTCTAGTGCCTAACGATAACCGTCGGGGTAAGTGCCTAACCCTAACAAAAAAACATTTTTGTGTCGACCTTTTGACCATGTCGGCATTTGGCTGTCTAACATCTGGTGTCTATCTATTCTAGACATTGTCGACCTTTTTACTGTCAATCTATAGACCGGATACCCTTTAAATGTGCAGTCAAACATTATACGAATATAACAACAAAATAAACCTAAAGACATCTTCATGTGAATCTTTAATTGCAATGAGCATTGTAAATCAGTCTGCATACAGATCACCAATATTAAACTCGCTGTTGCGGAGAATGTTACTGTCATTTTACTAAATATACAAATGTACAATATACTGGGCAGATTTATATATGATGTTTTAATTGCAATGAACAAATAGAGAATGGCTTACACATGAAATAAACCCAAATTCATGTGAACATCAACCCAGCTTGAAAATGTGTAATATCGGATGTATTTAGAATAGACAAGTGAACGATAGTGACAAAGATTTGTACATTCATTTATTCCTAACAATAAGGAGAATCACTCATATATTTATATACGAGTGATTCTCGTATATAAATATCCGATGTTGGCATCCTGACAGGGTTAGGATACCGACTCCTGTAGGTAAGTATCCTAATCCTACCCCCGACCCTAACCTCCCCCCTCATGTGCCTAACCCTAACGTTTCCCCTAGTGTCTAACCCTACTACTTAACGTCGGGATTTAGGCGCCGGCATTCTGATCTCCACATGCCGACAGCCGGGATTTCAATAATATATCAATGTTACATTATGTGATATATGTAATATTATTATAAAACTATGTATCCAGTTGCACGAACTTGAACAAATATACTTATTGGATATTAAGGGTTAGGCAATGAATCAGCCTGTCATACACATTAGAACAACCAGACAGATTAATGTGTATCTATTACTGTATCTTGTGACATTTTCCACTAATAAACAATTTAATAGTGCAGTAAATTATTGTGGTTTTAACCGCTAACTGGCAGAACTTTAATATCTCTACCGCTAAAGACTTCATCTGCTAAATACTGCGATTACCAGTGGCAAATGCAGGGTTTCTAGAAGGGGGTTTCCAAATGCTTGATTTTAGAGTGTGGCCAGTCCATGAATAGGGCATAATTAGCACTTATCCAGCTTTAATATGCATCATACAAAGTGTATTGTGTGTCATAATTCCAGCATATACAGGACCAGAGATCACAGTAGTCTGGGGGAGCAGCAGAATAACCTAGCACTGCCCTGGACATATATGTAAATATTGGGCTCTGTAGCAGTGCATCCCTAACAGTGCATGTTTTCCAAATCCCCTAATTGGTACACAGGTGTATTTATTACTTGCTGATACATGTTAAAAGTTCCACAGGTGGTGCTATATATTTTATGATACTAGCGCTGCATGTTCTTCTCAGTAAAATTCAATTTTATTACTATTTCTATTGTGGTCATGGTGTGGGCTGGAGAGGGGGGTTTCCAGGCAGATGGAAACCCCCCCTGCGTTTGCCTATGATTACATTTGCTAAAAAAGCAGAATTATTATGCTTTTTGAAGTCTAATGATGAGATGGACACTTGTGTGTGTGATAGTGTGTGTATTAATATGACAACAATTGCTAATTGATAAACCTCTTCAAGAACAGTGATATAGGGATTAATTTCTCTGGTATTTAAGAGGATTGTTAGCACAGTCAGACAACAGAATTCGATGACCGGTCTGGTTTCACAATTATCATTATCTGCGAATAAACCAGTGTCGCCGCTAAAAACTTAATGAACTCAAATATTGCAATTATATTTGCTGAAGAGCTAAACTATTATATTTGTCCTTGAAGTCTAAATGTGGGATAAACAATGTGTCTAAGTACTAATATGATATAAATTACTAATTAATAAACCTCAGTGATGTAGAGATAATTATTTTTCTGTCCGATGTTCTAACATAGACAATTTTATAATCTGTCTGGTCAGATAAACATTACTATTTCCGGATGCATTTATACCTATATCCAACCCTATCTTGTATTCACATTTTATATCACAAACACAGGTGAATATTTGTACCGTGATTGTAATAACCAATTAATAAAGGGTTCTGCTCTAACCTTATAACAACTTATTGAGCTATAGGCTTGTGTTGAGTAATCTCATTTACTATATTTTGTAAGCATAAACAAGACACAGTGAGTCTTTGCTTTTAATTCACATTTCTATTCTTTATCAACACAATTTGTACTTAAGTGTTTCTATGTATGCTGTCTTTTAATCATATTTCGCTGGATATATTTTATTGAGACTTATATTATATATACAATTTGTGAGCCATACAAGACAATGCTTTTTCCTCTTGTTTGTTATGTTTCTCTTTACGGGAACTGTTTAAGAAGTACAAATTTATGGTACTTACAGAATTTGAATTTGTGCAGACGTTTCTTTTGTGCTTCATATGGTTTTTTGTGTCTACATGTTTAAAATCAACAGCAGACAACACCCATTTAAATAAATTTCTTTTTAGGATAAAATCCAGCAATATTTTTTTTCTAGAGGAATCTATCAGTTGGTAAATAACAATGTCCTCCGGAGAGGAAATATGGATCAGCTCCTTATTACAGACTCCAAATATCATTAAAAATATTGTTTATTATTATTAACATTATTTAGAATAATAATAATCTCAATTTAAAATACGTATTGAGCCAATAACGGCAGACCGTAAAAAAAAAAAAAAAATGAACACAGGATTAAACCAGACATAAAACAACAATTACACCACTTAATACCAGCTGTGTAAAAATTGATGCGACAATTTTAGTTGAGGTTGTATTTTATAAGTGCATGAACAACATTTAGCTTGTGTAGTCAGGTAGTGAGTACAAGTACAAGCAGAGCCCAAAAATTAATTTGAAAGGGCCAATCAGTATCTAAGCTCTGGTCACGTGACTATCATCCAACAAGGATGCCCTCTACCTCCTGCCGAGCTTTCCGTCTCTTCCTCCTTGTTAGTGTTAATAGTGCATTTTTTCAGCCAATCTCTATGAGGGGTGTGTAATGCAGCATCCAATAGATTTCATTCAGTAGTGGAAGTTTATTTTTTACAGCACGTACAGTATAGTAAGGAACAGGGTATTAAAGGGTAAACATTTGCTTGCCTACCAAATTGTTCCCTCAGATATATCAGGTAAGAGTAAAACCTATTTAATAGGTAATTTAGACAAACATAGATATTTAATCTTCAATGATTAGTAACATCATAAGTACAAGGGATATAAACACCAGTCAGATTCGACATCAGATATGTCATAACGCTTATAGAACAAAAAGTTTCTTATTGTATATCTATTAGTGATACTTCATATTAAATATGTAGTTATTGGTGTCACCACTTTGATGGTCTCAATAGTAAATTTCCCCAAATCAGAACGACAAATTGTGCATATCGTGTATGCATGATATGCGCACTCCCGCTGCATATCAACCCAGACGATATCGCATGCGGCGCTAAGCATGTTAATAAAAGACGAACCGAATGATCGTTCCGTCCTTCATTAATCACTGCAGTGTGTACCTAGCATGTTTTCACTCTATGAGACACTTGCAACCTAGGTAACCAAAAACACGGCTATGTCGGCCAATGATTATATATATATATGTAAACATATACACACATATATACACACCCACATATATATATATATATATATATATACACATACATACATACACACACACACACACACACACACACACACACACAAATAGTGTTAGAGATCCGGCTAGGCTGTTTTAGCAGGGCTCCGTGCCCTGGCCTATTTCTATAAGGCAGAAAGCACCCTGTCCTCCTTAGCGGCGAAAATGCGCCTAAGTCACAATACGATACGACTAGGACGCACCAGTATGATATGTATTTGTTTGCACCTGAGTATGTACAAATGTGTCCAGCTAGTTTGTTGCTCCATATGAGTCGTGTTATGCTGTAGCGTATGGAGTCCCATCATAACGTACTGAAGCACTGGAAAAGTCGGAGAGTGTAGTACAAGTGTCTGTCCACCAAATGTCGCTTTTCCTAAACTGCACTGCGAATGTGTAAAAAAGACAATGCAATGTCTGTATTACCACCCGCTCAATGGCTGACTGAAGCAGTCATTCGGTACGCTATAGTTGTCATCAATCAAGAGCTGTAATTGAGTGTGTAATAAATGATTACATCATTCAGTGTGCGAGTTCTGAGTACACTTTTGAAAAACAAATTATACATGTGTTCTGCCGTCATTATTACAGTGCTAGAAACATGCACACCTCATTTTAGAAAAGTTGCTGCCATTCCATGCGATGTGCTACAGTACATTGTTTTGCAGGGATATGCGGCACTCACACAGTGATAACATTCCTTAGAAATTAACAGTTGGGTTTGAAGGGCACTGTATAAAAGCATCACTGAACTATAAATCTCAGCCCAGAAAGACGTGTCTCTATATAACAAACTGCGCATACCCAGTGGAACCAGTCAGCAGCGACACACAGTGCATTAGCAGTAGGCTGATGCGCTATGTGCTCAAGAAAGTGGTGTGCGGCACTCATACACTGTACTGTACTTAAGTGATTTCATGACTAGAAACTAGTAGTGGGGTCTGAGTGAAAAAGGGGTCTCTGGATTACAAACTGACTGCGTTTTATGCTGCACTCTTGTGGCACTGTCCGAGCTGCGGCGCTCAAACACTGTACTGTACTATAGTGATTTCATGTCTTAGATACTGTAGTGATTTTATGTCTTATAAACTAGTAGTGGGGTCTGAGTGAAAGAGGGGTCTCTGGATTATAAATTGACTGTGCGTTTTAAGCTGCACACTTGCGGCACTGTCAGCACGTCGGCACTGTGGCGGCTGAAGGTACGTAGCAGGGTGAGGGGGGAAGGTTAGGGAGCGGGGTTAGGTTTAAGGTGCGGGGAGGTTAGGTTTAGGCACTAGGGGGGAGGTTAGGGTATGGGGAGGGGGAAGGTTAGCATACCGACCAACAAGTGTCGGTCTGCTAACCCTGTTGGGATCCTGGTGTCGGAATTCTGACAGCTCGGATCCTGACTGTCGACATTACATAACGATTCCCAA
Source organism: Taudactylus pleione (assembly GCA_031769625.1). NCBI lineage: Eukaryota > Metazoa > Chordata > Amphibia > Anura > Myobatrachidae > Taudactylus > Taudactylus pleione. The sequence goes on along the minus strand of JAUIMM010000455.1, from coordinate 470,856 downwards.
AATTTGCACACAGGATAGTACAAATAGTTGCGCTGCACCCAGCATAAACCTGCACACCGGATCCCTGCTTGTTTCCAGGATCTTATACATTGAGGGCTCCATTTCATAAAGAATAATAACCCGTTTAACACTCGCAAAAAGGGTTATGACTTCAGTCTAGTATTTACAAAAAAGTGGTAAACTTAGCTTATCACTGTTTATTATTGTATAGCTTATGCCTTATATAGATGGCGCTAGCGGCACGGCCCGCTGAGTCCCTGCCAAGTTGAAGCCCAATACGCATGCAAAGACATTCGTTACGTATGCACATTGTTCAGCAACCCATCGCCGGCACCAGTAGGTTGCTTGGAACTCAGCAAAAGACAGCACCAAGGAAGTGGTCATCTCTGGACCTCTCCAGACAGGTAAGTTATCTTAAATACCGGCAGCATATTCTTAAGTGTCAAAGTGATACTAAACAAAATATGCCACTGGTATTTGGTAAAGTGATAAATTAAGTGCTTATGTTATGAATTTTAAAAAATTCAAGCCAATTTGTGAACCAACGCTGACTGGTTCTCCCAACTATGCATTCGCTTTTCTGTTTTTTTTCCACTCCACACCCTGTTCTCTCCAAAATGCACTATCCATTCTTTCCGATTTTCTCTACACCATCTACCGCCCAATTCTCAACACTTTGCACCTCATCTCCCCCAATAGGACTTTAGCTGTATCCTAGATGTGTGCAGAGGAGAAGTAATGCAAATGCAGTAACACACAGAATCACCATCAATATCCTGCTAGCTGGCAGGAGAATGACCGCCGCACACTATGTGCCTTCCACCCCCCCCCCCCCCCCACTGATTCTCTAAACTTTGCACCTCCTCTCCCTCAATACAACTTTAGCTGTGTCCTGGGTGTGTACAGAGAAGTAATGCAAATGTAGTAACACACAGAATCACCATCAATATCCTGCTAGCCTGGCAGGAGCATGACCGCTGCACACTAAGTCACTTCCACAGAGATTACATTACATGCAAGTTGTCGAAGCTGGATAATTGGCTGAGACAAGATCTATTTAAAATTGGATCGCAGCAACGCCATCTTGCTACTGGCCGCAAGACGCCATTTTAGAAAATAAGATCGCAAGACGCCATTTTGCGAATGGCCGCCTAAGCGCCATTTTAGATAAACACACTTTAGTACATGTGGCGATATTACTATTAGCAACATGGGATTGCATCTTTCACCATTTCTCATACACACATTAATACGCACAATTGCGCTGTTAACTGGTCGCATATTAGCGAATGCATAGGACTTTGTATGAAACCGCTGTTTTATTAGCTTTATGCGCACGCATCTGCCCAAGTTAACGAGCGTCCTTATATCAAACCCCGCATACCCACACATTACATATTCACACATAAGGTTTAGTAAGCTTTAAAGTATATGATTTAAGTTGGTTCAGTTAGTTTAAATGCTGTCAAATAAAGATATTTGATAACTAAGGTTCTGTACATGCTAAGAAAGCAGTGTTTGGGTTCGTATTGATGCGTACTCTTTCAACAGAATTCCGGTACTATCGGTGTGGAGATCGCATCATGCATTCTCAACTTATGGACCGCAGAGACTACAAGCAACAAAATGTATATTTTATGAACTGTTAGGATGCAGCATTGGGGGTGGGAGGGAAAGACCCCCAGCTGTTAGAGGCAGGGAGAGTCTATTTGAACCAGCCTGTTAAATGCTCTGTAACAGATGCTTCTCCCCTGGGAACCAATGACATCAGCAACAAACTTCTCTATTGTTCGTTCTATTCTGGGGGGGGTATAAATATGTGTGCTCAAACGCTGGGTTCTTAGTCTTCTTGCTGAATGCTGAATGACAACGGGGTTTCTTGCTGATGCCTATCATCTGGTCCGGAAGCGCTGCGTATGAATACTGTACTTGGGTCTGTATATTTCCTTTGCGTCTAATTGTGTCTGGATCAATAGCGTGTAACTGACTGTACTTTTACTTGAATAATACTTTGTGCTTTGGAACCACATGTTCTAAGTCTGGAGTCTCTATTTACTGTATGACTGCGTACGCAAATTAGCGTCATTCTTAGAGGTTTATAGGTAGGATTTTAGAAGGTATAGGCATGGGTATATAGAGGTTCTGATCCAGTATCGTTAGTTGGGGGCTCGTAGTAGTGAGGTCGCTTACCTACTCACACAGCACATACGGCTATCTATATCTCAGCAAAGGGTGGAGTGGCCACATGCAGGGTTTTCCTGTAACCGCTTTGTGCTGATAGATCGCTATCCGTTTTCGTGTGAGCAAAGGAAGCTGACTAGAATCCAGGGACAAGAAAGGAAAAAGTTTGTTTTCCTTTGTTGGTAGAACCTAACGTTTAGTAGGGGTGCCGCAGTATTGAGTACGCGGTTGAGTCGCAGTTTTGCGTGCAGTAAAAACGCATTTTTGCGTACGCAGCTAAAAAGTAATTATACGGTTGTGCGGTAGTCGCATTATTGTGTATGCGGTTGGTCACACAATAGCGTATACGCACTTCCGGTTCTGCTGCCACATGTTTTAACAAAGCCGTTGAGGTTTAAATTTTTCAATTGTTATCAATATCTGGGTTAACGTTTATTTTTCTGCGCAGGAAAAAGTGTGTAACAGTGAACATTTGTTGAACAAAGTTAAGGGTATCGTATGATCCTTAAGGGCTAGGTGCAAGGGTTAGTCTAGCCGCTCGGTAAGTAGCTTTACCGTTCTTTACACAGTAGCAGGTGTACATGTTGTCTTTGTTGTAGAGAGGTGCGTGGGAGCGGCCGACATATAAACTCCCATAGGTGTGGAAGTTGCCTTACTAAATCTTATCCGGGTGTGGAAGTTGCCTTTTTCAAATCTTATCCAGGTGTGTGGGCGCCGCCGACTTAAATCGTCCACAGGTAAGTGAAAGTATCTTGATTGTCTTTCACCAGTTTAAACCTGTATTGAAAAGCATAGGATTTTGTCTCAGAATGGGAGCCATGCAAACAGTAGAGATGTTAGAAAATGATGTGCTGCTAATGGAGGCGCCGATCGGATCGGACGTCGTTTTACGCATACTAAGTACGGTACTTATGCAATAAGGTATTGTGATGTATGGTTTAAAATGACGATGAAGAGTGTTAGACCGTTTCCCAGAATTGGTAGTTTTGATAAGGATGTATTAGATAACGTCCGGGATCACATCAGTCTGATGCGCTCCCGAGAAAAAAAGGTCAAATATTTTGAATGTTTAAAATTGTGGCAGCATGAAGGGGATGCGTGGCTTAAAAATGTGCAAGCGACGCAAACTAGCGTTGCGAGCGCATTGCCAGAAAATACATCCGCGACGCTAAATTGCAATACGGGCGAGCCGCAAATTGGCGCGCACGTGCGGCAAGGTAGCGTTCTGGAGAGTATTGCCAGCAGTTCACGCTCACCTCCCCCACCTTATGTGGATGGAGGTGCAAGTACAGTTACCAAAAATACCCATAAAAATGTAACAAGCAATTTGTAGCCCCTCTTAAGTAACCATAAAGAAAATGTTTATGATGTGGATGGTGAGCCTATTGTAATGTCTGCCATTTCCCATGCTGTGCAAATGATAGATGCTGCATCACCACAATCACGGGTGGTGCCGCCATCTCCATCGGTAACAGCAAGGGAAGTGTTAACACACTCTGCACCCGTAGAGGAAGTTGTTAATACCATATGTAGCAGCAGATTAAACCCCAGCCAGGTAACCAGGTCAGAGGTAGCAACGCTACCGGTCTGCATCCCATTCGGACGATAACTGTTCCGAATGGAAATGCGGATGCAAACGGTGTAGTGTCCACGAGGGAAGTAGTAATGCATTGTCCATGGACAAGAGCAGAACTAAATTCCATCATAAATGATTTCCCCGATCCCAAAAAGGAACTAGCCAAATGTCAAAGATTTTTGAGAAATTTGGGTAGTTCACATGAGCCAACGAATAAAGATTGGCATGTGGTGTTAAGGGCCTGTTTGCCACGCAATACCGACGTGACAAAATTTATCACGGATTGTGTATTGGATGGCGACGTTCCCTTAACAGACCAAGTAAACCAAGGTAACATTTCCCGCATTGTGACTCAATTGGGTATATATTTTCCAGTAGTAGTTAACTGGAACAAAATTTTCACAATCAAGCAAAAGGAGAGTGAAACTGCAGAAGATTATTGCGACCGGGCTCTGCAGGCTATCACCCAGTACACTGGGATAGAAGATATTAAAGATAGCAATCACCACAGGGGAATGATAGTCACGGTACTCATGGACGGTCTGAAGGAGAACCTAAAGACTCGGGTTCAGACCTCACAGCCTGGCTGGAGGGGACTTACAATAGATAAGCTCATAGAGTCTGCCATAGAACATGATAAAAACATCTCAAAAAAGAGGGAGATCCAGAGTGAAAAACTAATGGCTGTCAGTATCCAAGCTCTGGAATGAATGACGGTAACATCACAGCCAATAGACACACTCGCACCTGCACGCACACTTACACCTGCCCTCACTAACCCCACACAGCAACAAACACAGCTCTATTCCGCAAACCCAATACAACCACAGATCCCATACTCATATCCCCCACAATACCCTTACCCTCCCTATCCTTACCCATCTCCACCACCTTTACCCTCTGCTCAAACCTCACAACAACACGTTTTCATCTGAATCACGGACATGTTTTAATTGTAAACAAACAGGACACTTAAGTAGAAATTGTACAGTAAAACGAGTAGGAATCCCAAATCAGGGGAGATCTGGATATCCCCATAAGGGATATGCACAGAGACCAGCAAATGTTCAATAGGCACCAGCTCCAATTGTGGCTGTAAATGCCTTATTGGAGAATGGTAGCCAACGCTAGGGGTCAGGTCATACCTGTAGTCTACAGATAGTCAGGTTAACGGGAAGTACTAGGGAAGAACCGGTCATGATGGTTGATGTAGCTGGTACTGAATATCCTTTTCTTGTAGACACAGGGGCGACCAGGTCAGTGATGAAATCTCCCGTTAATTTACAGGTGACCAACGAGACAGTACCAACAATGGGTGTAACAGGTAAAGTGGAACGTTATCATTTAACAAAGTCCACAGAGGTTACTATTGGGCCGTTGCATACCAGACATTCTTTTCTTCTGGCTGCTGCGACCCCTACTAACCTGCTGTGAAGAGACTTGTTATGCCAAATGGGATGTGTTATATATTGCACCCCTGATGGTGTATTTCTAGATATCCCAGAGAGAATGGTATACGAGGTGCGGGATATGTTAGACACTCCTCTAAGGATAATGTATCACTCTACTGTTTTAAAAGAAAATCCATCACAGGTAGATGAAATGTCCCAAATCCCAAATTCTCTTTGGACTAAGGATGGACAGGACAATGGATTAATGGCAAACGTAAGCCCTGTAATGGTAAACTTAAAAAGCGGTAGGCAAGCTCCAAAAAATCCCCAGTACCCGCTAAAACAGGAGGTAGAATTAGGGGTGTTTCCAATAATTGAGCGATTATTGCAACAGGGAATTTTAGTTCGTACAGCTAGTGTAGCCAACAGCCCAATTTTTCCAGTAAAGAAGAGTGGTGGGAGGGGTTATAGGCTGGTACAAGACCTTAGAGGTGTTAATAAGGTAGTAGAGAGCCAATTCCCTGTAGTGCCAAATCCAGCTGTCATCCTGGTGCAAATCCCACCAAATGCAACCCATTTCACTGTCATTGACCTCTGTTCTGCTGTCTTCTCTGTGCCTCTCCACCCTGACTGTCAGTACCTATTCGCATTTACATACAGAGGTGTGCAATATACATGGACACGATTGCCCCAAGGTTTCATAGACAGCCCCAGTATCTTCTCCCAGGCATTGCACGACTGTTTACAATCTCTTCAACCTGCCAATGGATCTGTTCTAATCCAATATGTGGACGATTTATTGCTATGTTCTGACTCGTTTATGCCATGTTTGAATGACACTAAACTTTTGTTACTTCATCTCTCGCATACAGGTCACTAGGTGGCTAAGGACAAGCTACAGCCGTGCCAATCCAGAGTAAAATATTCGGGACACTGCCTAACCCAGGGGTTACGACATCTTACAAATGATAGAATCCAGGCCATACAAAACATGACACTGCCGCAGAATCAACAGCAAATTCGTACCTTCTTGGGAATGTGTGGATATTGCTGAATGTGGATCCCAGGTTTTTCTATTTTGGCCTTGCCTTTACAGGAATTAGTCTCTTCCTCAAACCCCGATCGTGTCATACACACAGAGGAATCAGAGCAGGCTTTCCTTAATCTTAAGGATAGCCTGACAAAAGCTCCTGCATTGGGAATACCCGATTATGAAAAACCTTTTGATTTGTATTGTACGGAAGCCGATGGTTGTGCTGCAGGTGTCCTTACACAAAAACATGGTGATGCCAGTAGGCCCGTAGTATACTACAGTGCGCAATTGGACACGGTAGCAAGATCACTCCCTACTTGTTTAAGAAGTGTAGCAGCTACCGCTCTATTGGTGAGTAAAAGTGAGGACGTAGTACTGGGCCATGATATGATTGTCTACACTCCCCATGCTGTATCTGCTCTGTTGAACTCAGCTCAAACCAGACATGTCTCTTCAGCTAGGTTTACCAAATGGGAATTAGCCCTAATTGCACCCGCAAACATCACTGTTAAACATTGCAGCACGCTGAATCCAGCAACGTATCTACCATATGTACATGATGTACAAAGGGTGGAGGGAGAAGAGTTGCTGGCGAGAGGTGAGTTCAGTGGACATAATGATATGCACGATTGTATGACATATCTGAATCAGACCTTTACTGCTAGACCTGACATACATGACACACCTTTAGAGAATGTGGATGTGACTTCTTATACGGATGGGAGTTGTCATAGACAAACAGACACAGGTGAATTATGTACAGGTTATGCTGTTGTAAATGACTCGGGACATCATAGAAGCTAAACCTCTTGGTCCTCCTCACTCAGCCCAGGTGGTAGAGTTAGTAGCACTAACTAGAGCGTGTGAACTGGCAGCAGGCAAATCTGCTAACATTTACACTGACTCGAGGTATGCGTTCGGGGTGGTGCACGATTTTGGCGTCTGAGAAATTTTATGACAGCAGCAGGCACACCAGTTGCACACTCCCGACACATAAAACATCTTTTAGAAGCAATCCAACTGCCCAAAACAGTGGCAGTAATTAAGTGTAAAGCCCATACATGTGAGGATGACCCGGTGTCACTAGGCAACAACAGGGCCGATGAGGCTGCAAAATGGGCAGCAGGGTTGAAAATGTTTTCTCCAACTGAAAAAATTATGTCTTTCCAAACAATTGATATGCTGAAATTACTTGAGATGCAAAATTTGTGTTCAATTCAGGAAAAATCCATTTGGAAGTCCAAGGGATGTGGGCAAGAGTCCTCCGGGCTCTGAAGGGACGGACAAGGTAAACCAGTTGCCCCCAAAGCATATTACCCCAGCCTGGCTGAGGCAGCACATGGTCTGACTCATCTAGGAAAACAAGGTATGTGCAAGTTGGTGAGGGCATACTGGTGGGCACCAGCAGAAAAGATAGCAATGTCCTGTCTGCTTAAGGAAGAACATAGGGAAAGCAATCCCTACCGAACCGTCCCACATTCCACCGACTGATGGACCTTTTCAGGTGATACAAATTGATTTCATCCAATTACCACTCTGCAAGAACCTTAAGTATGTATTAGTGTGCACCGATGTATTTTCTAACTGGGTTGAGGCCTACCCAGCGGCCACTAATACTGCTGCGTTTACTGCCAAGAAAATAGTCCAGGAATTTGTATGCAGGTACGGTATCCCTAAAATCATCGAGAGTGACAGGGGTACTCATTTCACAGGTGATGTTTTTTAAAATATGTGTAAGCTGATGGGTATTAATAGCCGACTTCATACCCCCTACCGACCACAAGCCAGTGCCAAGGTAGAGAGGATGAACGGGACTATTAAAAATAAATTAAGTAAAATTATGGCAGAGACTGGACTAGGATGGCCAGAAGCATTACCTTTGGTCCTACATAGCATAAGGACCACTCCTAGACCCCCTCTAAATTTGTCCCCATTTGAGATATTGTTCGGTAGACAACCTAATTTGATTATAAGTCCACAGGAAGACTTGAAGGGTAACAACGAGGTAACTGTAAAGTATCTTATATCAATGAGTAAGAAGTTAAAGCAACAGCAGCAGAAACTGAAATTGTTGTCTAATGATATGCTTGAAACTAACTGTCATGATGTTGAACCAGGAGAATATGTTATGATCAGAAATTTCTTGCATTCAGGTTGTTTGACTGATCGGTGGGAAGGTCCATACCAGGTGCTGCTGACGAGTACTACATCTTTGAAGGTGGCCGAGAGAGATACCTGGGTCCATTCCACTCACTGCAAAAAGGTCAATCAACCGGTGGAGAAAGAAGTCGGAGACAAAGCTGATAGCATGGACCTGTCAATCGCGAGCTTGTTCCGGGAGGATTGAACAGGTTGTAGTGATATACCTGAACTGAGAGAAATTTGCAGATCTTGCTGTGACAATGGACAGGCCTGCTGTGTTCATTTTCATATTCTCTTTTAGAGTGTTCACCATCCTGATCAGTTCGGGGATATCCAGTGTCTGTGATCGGGGACCGATTGAGGAAACGGGAGCTGATGGCAGTGCTGATGGAATGGAGTCAGGAGGAGTGCAATGCCAATCAGGGGAGTGTCTGACCAATCTTAGTACTGTTATTGTTAAGAGAGCTGTCATTCCGGATACTCGGGGAAGGTGTGGAGGTTTATCGTCTGAAGATTCCTGTATTTGTGAGCTTTGTGGGTCCCTCGTTGATGAGAACTGTATCCAACAGTGCCAACCTAAATATAATCCGTACTGGGGTGGGTATCCTTTAGAGGATTATCATAGCATGGTAGGTAAAGTGTTAAATCAAACTGATTGCTGGGTGTGTTCACATGTGCCACAGGGACAGCATAACGTAGGGTTGGTGCCGTTTCCGCTGAATACCACGGAAATTTTAGAATTGCAAAAAGGGAAAACCTTGGATGGAAAATTTCTCTCATCCAAACCACCTCATTTCAAACTCTATCAATTCCAAGTAGATATATCACTTTTGTGCCTAAACATAGCCAACCCCAATAAACCTGGGAGTTGGGAAGTGACGGGGAATAATCAGACGATGACCTTCTCACAAAGAGCTGATAATAAGTCCATAAACCATGATCTGTTACGCTCAATTAAATCTAGTGGGAAACATTTTAGGTATCGGTATACACTGAGTTCCGCCAAGGAGATTATTGGTAAGGTGCCAGATGGTTATTGTGCTAAAATAATACAGCCAGAGATTTGCATGAACCAGATGGAAGACCCAGAAATAGGATTGTTTGCAAGAGAAATGTGCTTGTTGATAACGATGCATACCATCCCTTATGTTCTCCCTGATAATGTATATCTTGTATGTGGAAGAAAAGCGTATAAATGGCTCTCCCCGAGTTCCAAAGGTTTGTGTTACCTGGGAAGAGTAGTCCCAGAAGTTATGACCCTCACACATGTTGAAATGCTTGGTATACATAAAAACACACCATCACCATATCTTCACACGCAATATGAACACAGAGGCAAGAGAAATATGATACCTGGTGATGTGCATAAAGCCGCTCAGTTAATTAGTGAGACAACTGGCTTTCAAGTTTTAGTCGCACTGGATCCCACTAGGATCGCTCGGGGAACATTAAATTTTAGATATATTCAGGAACTTGCTAAATTGATAGATAATATCACCGAGATGTACGATGACACATTCAGGTATACAGGGAAAGAATTGCAAGCGTACAAGAAAGAACTGGTGCAACACAGGCTAGTGTTGAATTATTTAACTGCTGTTACTGGAGGATATTGCTTAACGTTAGCCACCCAATTTGGAGTAAAATGTTGCACTTATCTCACCAATGATACCAGCGACCCCAAGGAGGTGATAGACCGGAAGATGGATGAAATTCTGCAGCTAAAATGGGAATTTCGTAAGAACCATAATGCTTCAGTGGCTGAAGTAGGGGAAAAGATAGAAGGATGGGTGTCATGGCTGAACCCAGTGAAATGGTTCTCAGGTCTAGGGGAATGGGTCCAGGAGGTGATCGCCAGCATAGGCAAATTCTCGATCCTTATACTAATGGTCATATGCGTCCAGTGTGTTCCTATTGTGTTTAAGTGTGGAAAATGTAAAAATAGAGTGAAACGAAAGAATGAAATTATGATGGTAGCCAGTATGAATACCGAGGTAAATACAGAACTGCATTACAACCCTGAGCTAGGAAATACCATCATTTAATGTATTATATTTAGACATGCATAGAATGTATTATTGAAATGTTATTTTTAAAACACCTCAGGTAATGTCAAGTCTCAATTCCCCTACAAGACTGCTTTTATAAGACTGGTGCATTCCCACATCTTTCACATGATCTTCCAAGATCCGCGTTGTGCGTATAATAGTAGTTTTATGTCCCCACTCAGAGACACATTATTGATGGATTAAGAACCACCTTGTGCCATCCCATAATAACACTAAATAATATGAAAATGTAAGCCTAAGATAAAATCCTGATAACAGATTGTGAAAGCATGTTGTTTGCTATCAAAGGGTGGACTGTCGAAGCAGGATAATTGGCTGAGACAAGATCTATTTAAAATTGGATCGCAGCGATGCCATCTTGCGATTGGCCGCAAGACGCCATTTTAGAAAATAAGATCGCAAGACGCCATTTTGCGAATGGCCGCCTAAGCGCCATTTTAGATAAACACACTTTAGTACATGTGGCGATATTACTATTAGCAACATGCGATTGCATCTTTCACCATTTCTCATACACACATTAATACACACAATTGCGCTGTTAACTGGTCGCATATTAGCGAATGCATAGGACTTTGTATGAAACCGCTGTTTTATTAGCTTTATGCGCAAGCATCTGCTCAAGTTAACTAGTGTCCTTATATCAAACCTCGCATACCCACACATTACATATTCACACATAAGGTTTAGTAAGCTTTAAAGTATATGATTTAAGTTGGTTCAGTTAGTTTAAATGCTGTCAAATAAAGATATTTGATAACTAAGGTTCTGTACATTCTAAGAAAGCAGTGTTTGGGTTCGTACTGATGCGTACTCTTTCAACAGAATTCCGGTACTATCGGTGTGGAGATCGCATCATGCATTCTCAACTTATGGACCGCAGAGACTACAAGCAACAAAATGTATATTTTATGAACAACTGTTAGGATGCAGCATTGGGGGTGGGAGGGAAAGACCCCCAGCTGTTAGAGGCAGGGAGAGTCTATTTGAACCAGCCTGTTAAATGCTCTGTAACAGATGCTTCTCCCCTGGGAACCAATGACATCAGCAACAAACTTCTCTATTGTCCGTTCTATTCTGGGGGGGGTATAAATATGTGTGCTCAAACGCTGGGTTCTTAGTCTTCTTGCTGAATGCTGAATGACGATGGGGTTTCTTGCTGATGCCTATCATCTGGTCCGGAAGCGCTGCGTATGAATACTGTACTTGGGTCTGTATATTTCCTTTGCATCTAATTGTGTCTGGATCAATAGCGTGTAACTGACTGTACTTTTACTTGAATAATACTTTGTGCTTTGGAACCACATGTTCTAAGTCTGGAGTCTCTATTTACTGTATGACTGCGTACGCAAATTAGCGTCATTCTTAGAGATTTATAGGTAGGATTTTAGAAGGTATAGGCAGGGGTATATAGAGGTTCTGATCCAGTATCGTTAAAGTACACACACAAAGAGCATGTGTCCATGTACGGACAGGTGTGATAGCATACATATGTATTCTTTTTTCAGAGAACATTTAATGTGCATACATCTCTGGTGTACAGCTGTGATTGTGTGTGTGCACACTCACTGCCCCATACATGTCCCTCTAGGTCCACCCATATTTCTATGGCTATGCAATGATGGCCGTAGGCTACTTGATCTATTTTGCAGCCTTCACATAAACCATTCTCCTTGCCCAGAGTTTACTCATTCAATGCACTTCTATCAGAGTGGCTGCTGGGGTCTTAATGCAATAAATAGCCAACTCTACCTCCAGATTTGTTTTGTTTTTTTCTGTGCACATACAAGGCAACCACTAAAAATAGTGAAACCCATTACAAATAAAACAGGCAGACCCCCTGATACCCATTTCCTCCTACCTTTTTCCCACCTCACTATACCGACACCTTCATTTACTGCAATGACATGCACCACCCCCTCATTATATATATATATATATATATATATATATATATATTTATATATATATAAACAAGTAACAGTTACTTTAAAGCCTTATAAATCTTCAAAAGAAAATGGATACTTTATGATGATATATATGGCAAAATGAAGCTATAAGGAAAGAGTTAATAATCTGGTTCCCTAGTACAGCTATGAAATCATTATTCTTAAAGCTAGGTGTATTTACAGCGGGATGGGTATGGAATCCCGTCTGTCGGGATGCCGCTGTTCATAATACCAACAGCACCATCCTGACAGCCAGAATCCTGACACCCATAGGAAGTCATGGTAAGTAGTTTTCTAACCCCTACCCTAACCCTCCCCGATCCCTAAACCCTAACCTACCCCCCTAGTTCCTAAACCTAACCTCCCCCTCCCCGTACTCTAATCCTACCCCTCCCTCCCTGATGCCTAACCCTCCCCACACCCTAATCCTAACCCTCCTTCCCCCATGCCTAACCCTCCCCCTCCCCGCACTGTAATCCTAACCCTCCCTCACTGATGCCTAACCCTAACCCCCCCTAGTGTCTAACCCTCCGCCTAGTGCCTAACCCCAACCCCGCTAACTAATGCTACCCTCCCCCTGCACCCCAATACTTACTTTCGGGATGCCGCCAGTCAGGATACTGGTGTCGGGATCCCGACCTGTCAGGATTTTGGCGCCGGTATATAGACCGTCGGCATGCTGACTACATCCCTTAACACCATCATGGTTATGCCTTAACACTGTGTACTAGATTGGCTTACAATGCAATATACAGTACTTACACTCACCATATAAACATATACCATACACTACATACATACAGTACTTACATTGAACTAATAACCCCCATCCTTAAAACATACAAGATAACTAAAAATCTACATGTATAATTTATTTAAGCTACATTAGGTCTCAGGTCTCTTTTTCATATTCTGTCACTCTTACTCTGATCAATGATCTCTTTTCCCGCTGGTGCTCTGCAAATGAAATAAAAACTATTGGAGTCTTCTTCTACAGATGATTAGGTCTATGCAGCACAGCCAATTGGACGTGGAATGACCCAGCCACACCCTGGGTTTGTGGGACTCTCCCCATCAGAATGTTCAGCAGGTGGTTATTTTAAGCCCACTGGGAAGTCAGGCACTGGCGGCGGGGCTGGGTGAAGCATGTTGCATTCTGAAGATCCTTGTGATGTGGTATCTGAGCAGCCATTAGTCACAGAGGTGGGCAGCTGCAGGCACATCGGTCTGGTCCTGGGACACTTAAGGCTCTGCCCCCTCCATCGGCACCCGCCCCTTCTCATCGAGTGCTGTGACTCTGATTCAGTGCCAGGGGTTATAATTTTTTTATTTATTATTTAACAGCTGTGGGAGGCCTCCCCAGTGAGTTTCCTTGTTGTGTTAAAGAGCTTCCCTTACAGATAGCGGCTGCGTTGTAGGGCCTGCCCTCCCACAGTAAGGGAGGAGATTAGAGTCAGTGGGGCCCACCGGGGAATATCCTGGCAGGCCAGTCCGACACGGAGAACAGTCTTCTGGTGATTCCTAGTTGCATCACATTGCAACTCAAGAAAGGAATCCTAGCGTTTAAAGGCCCCAATTCAGAGCCGGACGCTCTGACAGAGAGTTCGCTCTGAATCAGGGCCATCCTTCTGGATTTTTAGAGAGGCCTCCTGGCCGCTCGTATAGCTGTGGGTGACCACCCACAGCTATAGCGAGCGGCCAGGAAGATGGTCGCGATGGTCAAGACCATCGCGACCATCGGGCTTGCGACGAGACCTTTGTGGTAGGGTCTCGTTGCCGCAAGCTCTGGAGTGCTTTCGGCTCTATCAGAGCCGAAGGCACTCCCTCTGACATCACTTGTGATGTCAGTGGGGCCGGCCCCAGATGGTAGACGTTCCCATGGGAACGCCTCCGTCTGGGCAGGCACGCCCACCAAAGGTGGCGTGCTGTCACTCAACATCGACAGCACGCCCCCTTTGGTACAAGACCCGGAGAGACGGCTTACCCGTCGCTATCCAGTCTCGCGCATGCGCACAACGGAGCCGCCTCCGTCGTGCGCATGCGCACTGGGCCAACATCAACCCGCTTGCGAGCGCTCAGCGCTTGTGAGCGGGTCTGAATCAGGCCCAAATACCACACTAATAACTCAATCTAAAAATAAACCTGCAGCGGTATAGCAAACAAGGGGAACAAATTGCAACCCCACAAGCACTGAGACAAAATGGTTAAACACACATACCGCGCTGGTAGGCAATTTAGAATACAATAATAATAATTTAATAATAAATTAAAATGATGAAAAAATAGGACAATACATATATATATATATATATATATATATATCAATAGGACATAGAATCAATAATAAAAACATATTTCACAGTAAATATAAAAAAATGTATGAATGAATATTGTATTCACTAGTTGGTGTATAAATAATGGTACTTGCAGGATATCCTCGCACCAGGAGCAGAGACTGCGGACACTGGCGATAGCGTCTGCAGTCTCTGCTCCCGGTGCGAGGATATCCTGCAAGTCGCGTCCGCGCACATCCCCTCTTCCGGAAAATCCTCCCAGCTTCCCTTTGGCCCTGGTCTTCGGCAGGCAATCATTACTGTGCAGCCGGACAGAGAGCCTTAGCACTGGATCAGCTGCGTGACTCTGAGACTGTTTTCTGACCTGGTCAGCATTCTCCACAGTACAGCTGATGAGAGAACAACGCTACCTCTATTTTTTAGCTGTCTGAGATCTTTAGACCGGTCAGTACTCCTACTTTGTTCCTATTATTGTGTGCCCGACGGGGTAACACTTTGAGTATCCCATAAGTTATTAACTGCCCTTGCTATACAAGCTTCAGATTGTCTATTGTGGATATCTCAACGGATACAGTACTTGCAGGCTAGCGGCTACAATATTACCAATCAATCTATTAACTAGCAAAGTGTGTCTAAACGCTTTTCATCAGAAGCATCTGGAATCTTTCCATGCAGGAACTGTTATCTTGTGATTCTAACCCAGCACATTAGAACCATTATTTATACAACAGCTAGTTAATACAATATTCATTAATTCGTTTTCTATTTTTACTGTGAAATATGTTTTTATTATTGATTCTGGCCCTCATTCAGAGCCACTCGCAAGCGGCAGTACGCTCGTTCCGAGCGATGTTCGCACATCTGCGCATGCGTACGGTTTTTAGTACGCATGCGCGAACCAGTCAGTGCGGCCGAAAATCGTTTGTACGCTATATAGCGAGTGCCTGCTATTTTGAGTGACAGAATGAGGCGTATGTGGGTGGTAACAGGGGAAGGTGCTTGAAAACGGGGAGTGGAGATTCGAATGCAGGCGTGCTTAAAGGTCAAAACGGGCGTTTTAAGGGAGTGCATATTTAATACAGCAGCGTCATTGACCACGTCACTTGGTTTTTTTTAACTCAGAACTGCTCGCAAAATAGCGGTTGAAAACACCAACCACAAAAATAGCGAGCAGTTCATACGCTGTACGATGTACTCGATTAATCTAATAAATAGCGGACATGACGTATGGTGCGTGCGGCCAGGGGGCGTTTTTATCAAATAAACGAGCGTATGTTTTGCTCGCTTGTTCAGACTTAGAGGTGTGAACAGACTGCAATTTGCGAACGGATCATTTGAATAGCCACCCCTTGTTTTTGAACGAACGACCACAAATAGCGAACGGCTCTGAATCAGGCCCTCTATGTCCCATTGAGATATATATATATATATATATATATATATATATGTATTGTCCTATTTTTTCATCATTTTAATTTATTATTAAATGATTATTATTGTATTCTAAATTGCCTACCAGCGCGGTATGCGTGTTTAACTATTTTTGCATCACATTGCAACTCAGACAAATTTTTAGCAAAAAAAAACACTCAACACAAAGAGGCCCAGTGCTAGCAGCGCCTCAAGGGACCTGGCACGCTGAAAGGGTCTTTTCTTTAGCACATTTGCAGCAAAGATGTACATCCAGGGGCGGACTGGCCGTTGACTTCACCGGGACTTTCCCCGGTGGACCAGACCATGTTGGGGCCACTAAAATATGAGATATGGTAAGAACTTACCTTTGTTATCTCTATTTCTATGAAGTCCATAGGGTTCCACAGGATACCTTGGGGTATAGGTGATGACGTCAGGCATCGGGCACCATACAGTTAAGTTTTCAGCCTCCCAGGATGCATCAGGGTCCCCTCCTATACCCCGCCCCCGAGCCAAGGCATCTCAGTTACGTACCAAGCCATAGGCCGGAGGAGGAGAAGGAAGAGAGAGAAGAAAGATCTGGACACACACAAGAATCACATTCTCACCAGAGGGAGACGGAAAAACCGGTGACCAGAGTAAAGCCCATCTGCAGCACAGGTGCGACAGGGCGGGAGTCCAGTGGAACCCTATGGACTTCGTAGAAATAGACATAACAAAGGTAAGTTCTTACCATATCTCATATTTTCTACATCAGGGTCCATAGGGTATCCACAGGATACCTTGGGGATGTCCCAAAGCAGTATCCTTTAAGGGTGGGAACGCTCCTGTGCTGAAAGGAGAATCCAGAGAGGCAAAGGTGTCAAACGCGTAATACCTCACAAAGGTAAGGACAGAGCACCACGTGGCAGCCTTGCAGATCTGGACTGCAGAGGCACCACGTCGAGCTGGTGCACGAAGGACCCACAGACCTAGTGGAATGAGCCCTCACAGAGGATGGAACCGGAAGGACTACATGATGATAAGCTTCAGAAATTGCCATACGAATCCAACCTGCCAAAGTTTGCTTTGAAGCAGGCCAACCCTTTTTACGGAAGCCATAGAGGACAAACAAGGCGTCCGACTTCCTAAACGAAGAAGTGCGGTCAACATAAATCCTTAAGGCCCGCACCACGTCCAAAGTGGCCTCACCCACTGAAAGGTCAGGTGAGTTGAAAGCCGGCACAACGATTTCCTCATTGATGTGGAAACTCGAAACAACTTTGGGAAGGAATCCAGGACGAGTGCGCAGCACCGCCCTGTTCCTATGAAAAATCAGAAAAGGGGGTCTACAAGTCAGAAACACGTCTGGCCGAAGCAATGGCCAGAAGGAAAATTGTTTTAGCTGTCAGCCATTTAAGGTCCACTGAGCCCAGAGGTTCAAACGGCGGTCCCTGGAGAGCCCTCAGGACCACAGCTAAATCCCAAGGCGCCACCGGTGGAACAAAAAGTGGCTGAATTCGGAGAACACCTTGCATAAAGTTGCGTACATCAGGGATTGCAGCAATCCTACGATGGAACCAGATGGACAGGGCAGACACATGCACCTTCAGAGACGCAAGGCGTCCAGTCCCGCCTGTAGGAAAGCTAACACTCTAGACAGACGGAACTCCTGAGGAGCATAACCTCTCGGTCGACACCACTGGAAGAACTTATGCCACACACGATGGTATATCCTTGCAGAAGATGGTTTCCGAGCCCTTAGCATAGTTTGCACTACAGAGCTGGAAAACCCCCGGGACCTTAACATGGCCGTCTCAACAGCCACGCCGTCAAAGACAGCCAAGTCAGGTCCGGGTGAAGACAAGGACCCTGTGACAGTAGGTCCGGTCGTAATGGCAACCACAGAGGAATGTCCACGGACAGCCCCTGGAGGTCTGAGAACCAGTGCCGCCTGGGCCACGCGGGAGCTATCAACAGGAGCGTCCCCCTCCTTCCTGTTTGAATTTCCGGATTACCCGTGGAAGGGAAAACGGAGGAAAGAGATAAGCAACTGGAATGTCCACTGGACGGACAGAGCATCCACCCTAGATGCCTTTTCGTCTCTTGTGCGAGACCCGTACACCGGCAACTTGTTGTGCCGTGACGCCATGAGGTCGATCTCTGGAAGACCCCACCTGTCCACCAGAAGTTGAAAGACGTCCTGGTGCAGAGACCATTCCCCCGGATGAACGTCCTGGCGACTGAGAAAGTCCGCCTCCCAGTTGAGGACTCCCGGGATGAATACTGCTGATATGGCCGGGAGATTGCGCTCCGCCCAAACCAGGATGCAGGACACCTCTACGAGTGCCGCCTGACTTCGGGTTCCTCCTTGCCGATTTATGTAGGCCACGGTGGTGGCGTTGTCCGACTGGACCTGCACGGGGTGACCTTGGAGAACCCGATGTGCCTCCTGGAGAGCATTGAAAACCGCGCAGAGTTCCAAGATGTTTATTGGAAGCTCTGTTTCCGCCTGAGTCCATCTGCCCTGGAAGAAGTGTGGACCCGTGACAGCTCCCCAGCCCCGAAGGCTGGCGTCCGTTGTCAACAGGACCCAATTCACCACCCAGAATGGACAACCCTTGTTGAGATGGGTCGTCTGCAACCACCAGGCTAGGGACAGGCGAACCTCCGGAGTGAGCAGCATCATCTGGGACTTTAGACTCTGAGGCAGTCCATTCCATTTGGACAGGATCAATTGCTGCAGAGGACTGGAGTGAAACTGGGCATATTCCACCATGTCGAATACTGACACCATGGAGCCCAGTAACCTCATCGCCGAGTGCAGAGACACACGGCGACTCTGCAGACAACTGCGCAACCTCAACTGTAAGGCAGAGATCTTTTCCCCCGTCACAAAGATCCTTTGCTGTCTGGAGTCCAATAAGGCTCCGAGATGCAGAATCCTCTGAGACGGGAACAGGGTGGACTTCTGCCAGTTTATCAACCAGCCGTGCCGTTGCAGTACCGCAATCGTCAGGTCCAAGTGGCGTAGAAGGAACTCTGGAGAGCCTGCTACCAACAGAAGGTTGTCTAGGTACGGCAACATGCGGACTCCCTGCAGCCGCAGGGAAGCCGCCATGACGGCCATAACCTTGGTGAACACACGTGGTGCTGTCGCCAGGCCAAAAGGTAACGCCCGGAACTGGAAGTGATCGTTGCAGATTGCAAACCTGAGGAACTGTTGATGGCGTAAAAGAATAGGGACATGCAGGTAAGCGTCCTGTATGTACAACGACACCATGTAATCCCCAGGTTCCAGCGCCAGAATGATGGACCATAGGGTCTCCATCCGAAACCTCGGCACCCGCAAGGACTTGTTGAGTGCTTTGAGGTTGAGGATCGGACAGTACGACCCATTGGGTTTCTGCACCAAAAACAGATTGGAATAGAAACCCTGGCCCCTCTGGGAGAATGGAACAGGCACTATAACTCCAGCCTGGAGCATAGTGTGCAAAACCTTCCGCAGTTCCATGGCTTTGTTCCGGTCTGATGGAAGACCCGTGGTGAAGAATCGGGATGGGGGCCTGCGCCGAAAGGAGAGGGCATACACATGAGAAACCACCTCGTGAACCCAATTGTCTGTCGTGGTTACCGACCAACACTGAGCGAACTGCAGCAGGCGGCCTCCCACCTTGGGATCCCCCAAAGGGAGGCCCGGACCGTCAGGCCGCAGGCTTGTCATCTGACTTAGGGGCCGGACATCTGGTACTCCAGGCCTGTTTCCGGGGCTCGGCCGATTTTTTGGGGCCAGCCTGTCGGGGAAAAGACTGTGCTTTAGGCCTACCCTGGGCCCTGTAAGGCTGAAAGGACGACATACCTGAACTGGAAGGGACTGCAGCAGACGGGAGACATGCAGATTTGGCTGCCGCCAGCGTGGCTACAATTTTGTCCAGATCCGGACCAAAGAGGACTTCTCCATTAAAAGGCAAAGCTTCCAAGCCCTTTTTGGAATCAGCGTCCGCCTTCCAAGATCGCTACCATAAGGTGCGACGAGCAGCTACAGCTGCCGAAGAAATCCGAGAAGTTAGGGTACTGATATCCAAGGCCGCTTCATTGATGTAAGTGGCCGAATCCCGGAGATTGCCTACCAACTCGGTCTGTTCAGACGAACAGTCGGAATTCAAAGAATGCCTTCAAAACATCGGCCCAGCGCTCCATAGCTCTGGCTACCCAACATACGGCCATAGCCGATCTGGATGTCCCCCCCGCAAGGGAATAAATGGACTTTAGGCAGATCTCCACCTTACAGTCCGTAGCATCCTTCAAGGAGGACATGGGCAATGTGGCACTTCGGACTAGGCGTGTCACATGAGAATCCACCTGTGGAGGGGATTCCCACTTAGAAAAATAATTGTCCGCAAACGGGTAAGCCACCGCCAAGTGTCTCTGAGGCTAATACAGTTTACCAGGGTGTTTCCACGCCTCCTCTAAATGGTCTACTAACTGACCCGAAAGAGGAAACACTGTGGCGTCACCCTTAATATCCTTAAAAAAGGCATATTTTGACTTGGACACCGGAAGATCTTCATCCTCAATAACTAAAGCTGTGCGGACTGCCCGAATAAGGCCAGGAATATAAACCTTGGACTTAGCGTCCGACTCTTTAGTACGGAGACGTTCTTGGTCAGAAAGATCCAGAATCTCCCCATCATCGGACTTCATGTCGTCATCCTCATAAGGAGCAGAAAGAGACGCCACCGGCCACTTATGTGGCCGCAACACACACTCCCCTTGTAACACGTCCGACAAATGCTGTACAGAACTTGTCAGTGAAATAACCCACACAGGCTCCTGAGAGACCTGGGGAGGGAAATAGGGAGACTGTGGGGTACCATCAATTGTCTCGGGAAAACCCTGCATGGGTGACGACACCACTTACTGCTGGGACAATCCCATCTGTGAAAACGCAGGCTGCGGAGCTAACTGGCCCACTAGGGTTGTAAGCGCTTTGGCGAAACAAGCCCAGGGCGGTTCCTGTACTGGAGCCATGACAGTAATCGGCCGCGCCAATAAATAACACTATCGACATAGCCCCTCCGCGTTACCCTCCCCCTCCGCTATTGGTACCTTGCACGTAGTACACATAAGCTGGAGAGGAAATTCACTCTCAGACATGATGGTAAGTATGTGACCCCTCTCACTGATACTCGTTAGTATAGTGGGAGAACCACCCTGCAATACCGCACCGCAAGGGCTTTAGCAGAAGAAGAGCAGGGATAGTGAAATGGCTGACAGTAGAAAGTGAAAGAACAGGCAGCAGACGCTAGCAGAAGTCACATACAGTGCAAAGAAATTAATCCCTGCACTATCAGCGCTGATCCTCAACTATGCAGACACAGAGCCTGGTAGGACACAGCGCTGCATACACAGACCTGTTCCAACGGAGGAGAGGTATGCCGGGGGACCCAGACCGCGATGCCACCGATCAGCAGCTTCCAGCAGCGTTCACCATGCTTCTGCAAAGATGGCCACCGAGGAGCAGAGAGGAGCGCTGCCACAGGGCCAATCGGCAGGTGCAGCTAGGGCTGTGTGCAGCGGGGGAGGCGCTGGCTGTGTACAGGGAAGGCGCGCTCCCCTGGCATGCAATTAACCCCTGGGATGCCGCAGCGCTACCGCTCAGCTGCGGTCCGCTGTCCCAGGGGGGTAGTGGAAGCGCAGGTTAGTTACCTGGCTCCACGCTGCAGCCAGTCCCCAGGGAGCCCCCTGCATGGGGACTCTGGATCATGTGTTCAGCAGGGACCCACCGCGGGACCCCGCTGCTTACCTGCTGCCCCCTTGAATCCGGCCATGGCCCGAAACATCTGGGGTCACCGCTAGCTGTGACCCCAGATGCTTACCAACATCCCCGGATCAGTACCGGCGGAGGTGTAGGGAAGACAGCATGGACGTCAGCGTTGACTGTCCATGCTGTACTTCCAGATGAGCAGCCACAGCTGCCGCAAAGAAAACTTCAGGGGCTAACCTTAGCCCCCCTCTAAACAGGTGTTCTGACTCCGAGCTGGGCACCAACGAAACTGAGATGCCTTCGCTCGGGAGCGGGGTATAGGAGGGGACCCTGATGCATTCTGGGAGGCTGAAAACTTAACTCTATGGTGCCCGATGCCTGACGTCATCACCTATACCCCAAGGTATCCTGTGGATACTCTATGGACCCTGATGTAGAAAATACTTTTTTTCTGTTTTATTTATTTATTTTTTCTTAAAAAAGCTGTGTTCCGGCCAGCACTTATCGGGAGGCAGACCGGCCTCAGCTCATGTTCACTGAGCTGGAGAGAGGCCCCGCCTCGAATCAGTTCAGCTAAGCAGCCAGGCTATCAGTTGTGGCGGCTGCCTGCGACTGACAGCCTGGCAGTCCCACCCATCCGGGCCGCGCCGCACCACCACACTACTCTCTACCCGGCTCCTGGATCTCCTGTCTCCCAGATCCCAGCAGCAGCCGGAGCGGAGGTTCTGCTCTGCAGGCTGCTGTGGCTTTGGACGCTGTTACAGTGAGTGTGCGGGGGCCAGGCATGGAACAACAACCCCAGGTAAGTGCTCCCATCCCTGTGTCTCCTCTTTTTTCTTTAGCCCAGTGTCCCCCAAACCCCCACAATCTCACTGACCCCCTCCCCCATCCCAGTGTGTCCCCCAGCCCCCTTCTTACTGACCCACCTCTTAAAAACACCCAGCCAGCCCAGTAACAGTGTCTACTCCATTCAGCCCAGTGTACCCCCTTCCCACCCCCAATCTGCCCTTCGTCCCCATGCAGCCTAGTGCACCCTCATCTCACTGTCCTTTCTAGCCCAGTGTCCCTCTTATATATCACTCCCTCCCACACATCCCAGTGTCCTCCCTCCCTGTGAACAATGCAGTCACCACTTTATCCCCCATTATTAGGACCACTGGGTTGGGTACAGGGTTAGGATACCAACACCAACTGGTCTATATCCTAACCCTTCTCTGTTCCTGGTACTTAAACCTAACCTCCCCCCAATGCCTAAACCTAACCTCCCCATCCCCTAAACCTAACCCTCCTCTAGTGCCTAAACCTATACTTACATTTGGGATTCCGATGGCCAGGATTCTGACAGGTATCGTGATTCCGGCACCGGCATTCTGACGGCCGGAATCCCCGCGGTTGGTATTGTGACCAAATCCCGGACCACTTGTAGGATTACAAGAAAAGGCTGGGGGACAATCTTCAGTAAAACACCTATTCTAGAAACCATATTATTGATACAAATGGTATCAAATTAGCAAATATATTTTAATTGTTAGATCAGAGAAACTCACATTTTGCCCTGCCCCAAAATTTGTTACTATGTATTATCTGGTCGAACCACTATTGCACGATGATGACGTTGGCTTTATTCTTAGGCCAGAGGTTCCCAAACACGGTCCTCAAGGCTCCCCAACAGTACAGGTTTTAGAGATATCCATGGTTGAGCACAGGTGATTAAATTAGCACCTCAGCCAATTTAATTTTACCAGTTGTGCTCAACCATGGATATCTCTAATACCTGAACTGTTGGGGAGCCTTGAGGACAGCTTTTGGGAACCTCTGTCTTAGGCAATTAGGCAGCTTCAGAACCATGTGATCTCTTGCATGAATAGAGAATAACAACACTGCCTGTCCAGGAAGGAAGAATTTCTTCAGATGTTCCTCGTTGCAGAGAAACCACAATATAGGTAAGGTGTATTTTTATTTAGTACACACAAAAAAATAGTAAAGATTTTTTTTTTAAAGATATTTCATCCTCAGCTCTACTTGGTCTAGGCCCGTCTCTACAAGTAGTGAAACACTTGCATAACAGGCAGCGTACTGACGTCTATCATAGCAACCAGGGTGGCCAGCGGAAGATCTCTTCACATCACAAGATGAGACCATTCTTGCCTTCTGAGTCAGAGCTCCTCTTGCGGTGGGGGGGGGGGGTAGGGGGGGGGGAGTATGGGAACCCGCCTCTCACCCACTTAATAGATACTGTGCACATGAGCAGGCATGCCCCAAGTTTGACGAAAACAAGGGGAGTGGCCACGGTATTTCACGTGACACGCCCCTTCTCATAAGGACACGCCATTTTTCAGGCACGCGAAAAATCAATGAGTTGCACTTTCAGTTAGCCAATGTTGGGCCACATTATAATTCCCAATCCACCCCTGGACACATCTGTCCAGTGAAGTGCCAAAAGTAATGGGATAACAGTATGTAAAGGTAATGGTAGGTGCCACCATCTTGTGACATCTTGGGAATGCCTAGATCCATTGTAATCTGACATCTCGTGAGTCAGTTTGTACACTGGCTAGGCTGCTCACATGAATTATCGGAGTTTGAACGGGGCATGATATTCGGTGCCCGATGGATGGGACATTCCATTTCCGAAGTTGTGCAGACACTCAGCATACCTCGATCTATGGTGTTTAGTGTGTACCAGGAATACCTCATGGAAGGAATTACCACCCACCTTGGACATCACCAGTGGCTGACCACGGGTGATTAATGATTATGACAAGTGGTGTCTGGCCAGAATTGTCTGTGGTAACAGACAAGAGACATATCCACATTCAATGCAGGAGGTACCATTGGCATATCCAGCAGGTCAGTGCAGTATTATTATTATTATTATCATAATTTATTTATATGGCGTCACAAGGGTTCCGCAACGCCTCACAAAGTACACAGTACAAAACAATGCAGGACAAGGACATAGTTTATAAACATTGCTGCAATAGCGATCAAACCACTCAAAAATATGAGATATGGTAAGAACTTACCCTTGTTATCTCTATTTCTACGAAGTCCATAGGGTTCCACAGGATACCTTGGGGTATAGGTGTGACGTCAGTCGCTGGGCACCATAGAGTTAAGCTTTTCAGCCTCCCAGGATGCACTAGGGTCCCCCTCCTATACCCCGCCCCCGAGCCAAGGCACCTCAGTTAGTTATCAAGCCATAGGCCGGAGGAGGAGAAGGAAGAGAGAGAAAAAAGATCTGGACACATACAAGAATCACATTCTCACCAGAGGGAGACGGAAAACCGGTGACCAGAGCAAAGCCCATCTGCAGCACAGGTGCGACAGGGCGGGAGTCCTGTGGAACCCTATGGACTTCGTAGAAATAGAGATAACAAGGGTAAGTTCTTACCATATCTCATATTTTCTACTTCAGGGTCCATAGGGTATCCACAGGATACCTTGGGGATGTCCCAAAGCAGTATCCTTTAAGGGTGGGGACGCTCCTGTGCAGAAAGGAGAATCCGCCGCCCGAAGGAAGCATCCTGAGAGGCGAAGGTGTCAAACCTGTAATACCTCACGAAGGTATGGACAGAGGACCACGTAGCAGCCTTGCAGATCTGAACTGTCGAGGCACCACGTCGAGCTGCCCACGAAGGGCCCACAGACCTAGTGGAATGAGCCTTCAGAGAAGGAGGAACCGGTAGGCCTTCATGAAGATAAGCTTCAGAAATAGCCATACGGATCCAGGCTGCCAAAGTTTGCTTTGAAGCAGGCCAACCCTTTTTACGGAAGCCATAGAGGACAAACAAAGCGTCCGACTTCCTAAACGAAGAAGAGCGGTCAACATAAGTCCTTAAGGCCCGCACAACATCCAAAGAGGCCTCACCCACGGAAAGACCCGGTGAGTTAAAGGCCGGAACAACGATTTCCTCATTAACATGAAACTGGGAAACAACTTTGGGAAGAAACTCGGGCCGAGTGCGGAGCACTGCCCTGTTCCCATGAAAAACCAAGAAAGGGGGTCTACAAGAAAGAGCCCCTAACTCAGAGACACGTCTGGCCGAAGCAATAGCCAGAAGGAAAACAGTCTTAGCTGTTAGCCATTTAAGATCCACTGAGCCCAGTGGTTCAAACGGCGGCCCTTGGAGAGCCCTCAGGACCACAGCCAAATCCCAAGGCGCCACAGGTGGAACAAAGGGCGGCTGAATGCGGAGAACACCTTGCATAAAGGTGCGCACATCCGGGATTGTAGCAATCCTACGGTGAAACCAGACAGACAGGGCCGAAACCTGTACCTTCAAAGAAGCAAGGCGAAGCCCATGATCTAGTCCCGCTTGCAGGAAGGCGAGAATCCGAGACAGACGAAACTCCCGCGGTGCATAACCTCTCGGTCGACACCACTGGAAGAACGTATGCCACACGCGATGGTATATCCTCGCGGAAGACGGTTTCCTAGCTCGCAACATGGTACGCACCACAGAGCTGGAAAACCCCCGGGACCTCAGCATGGCCGTCTCAACAGCCACGCCGTCAAAGACAGCCGAGTCAGGTCCGGGTGAAGACAAGGACCCTGAGACAGAAGGTCCGGTCGTAGCGGCAACCGCAGAGGACTGTCCACGGACAGACCCTGAAGGTCTGAGAACCAGTGCCGTCTGGGCCACGCGGGAGCTATCAACAGGAGCGTCCCTCCTTCCTGTTTGAATTTCCGGATTACCCGTGGAAGAAGGGAGACCGGAGGGAACAGGTATGCGAACCGGAACGTCCACCGGACGGACAGAGCATCCACCAGAGACGCCTCTTCGTCTCTTGTGCGAGACCCGTACACCGGCAACTTGTTGTTGTGCCGGGACGCCATGAGGTCGATCTCTGGAAGACCCCACCTGTCCACCAGCAGTTGAAAAACGTCCGGGTGCAGGGACCATTCCCCTGGATGAACGTCCTGGCGACTTAGAAAGTCCGCCTCCCAATTTAGCACTCCCGGAATGAAGACCGCTGATATGGCCGGAAGATTTCACTCCGCCCAAACCAGGATCCGAGAGACCTCTACGAGAGCCGCCCGACTGCGAGTTCCTCCTTGCCTGTTTATGTAGGCCACGGTGGTAGCGTTGTCCGACTGGACCTGCACCGGGTGACCCTGGAGAAACCGATGTGCCTGCTGGAGAGCATTGAAGACCGCACAGAGTTCCAAGATATTTATTGGAAGCTCCGCTTCTGTCGGCGTCCACCTGCCCTGGAACAAGTGTGGACCCGAAACTGCTCCCCAGCCCCGAAGACTGGCGTCCGTTGTCAACAGGACCCAATTTGGAACCCAGAACGGACGTCCCTTGTTGAGGTGGGTCGTCTGTAACCACCACGCAAGGGACAGGCGAACCTCCGGGGTGATCACAATCGTCTGGGACTCCAGAGACTGAGGCAGCCCGTTCCACTTGGACAGGATCAGGTGCTGCAGAGGTCTGGAGTGAAACTGGGCGTATTCCACCATGTCGAACACCGACACCATGGAGCCCAGTAACCTCATCGCCGAGTGTAGGGACACCCGGCGGCTGTGCAGACAACTGCGCACCCTTGACTGTAAAGCAGAAATCTTGTCCTCCGTCACGAAGATCCTTTGCTGTTCCGAGTCCAATAAGGCTCCAAGATGCAGAATCCTCCGAGACGGGATTAGAGTGGACTTCTGCCAGTTGATTAGCCAGCCGTGCCGTTGCAGCAGTGCAATGGTCAGGTCCAAGTGGCGTAACAGGAGCTCTGGAGATCCTGCCACCAATAACAGGTCGTCCAAGTACGGCAACATGCGGACTCCCTGCAGCCGCAGAGAAGCCGCCATGACCGCCATCACCTTGGTGAAAACATGTGGTGCTGTCGCCAGGCCAAAAGGTAACGCCCGAAACTGGAAGTGGTCGCTGCGGATTGCAAACCTGAGGAACTGTTGATGGCGCACAAGAATAGGGAAATGCAGGTAAGCGTCCTGTATGTCCAATGACACCATGTAGTCCCCAGGTTCCAGCGCCAGAATGATGGACCGTAGGGTCTTCATCCGAAACTTCGGAACCCGCAAAGACTTGTTGAGTGCTTTGAGGTTGAGAATCGGACGATACGACCCATTGGGTTTCTGTACCAAAAATAGATTTGAATAGAAACCCTGGCCCCTCTGGGAGAATGGAACAGGCACTATAACTCCAGCCTGGAGCATAGTGTGCAATACCTTCCGCAGCTCCGTAACCTTGTTCCGGTCTGATGGTAGACCCGTGGTGAAGAATCGAGCCGGGGGTCTGTGCCGGAAGGAGAGGGAGTATCCGTGGGAAACCACCTCCAGAACCCAAGTGTCTGTCGTAGTGGCCGACCAACACTGGGCGAACTGCAGCAGGCGGCCTCCCACCCTGGGATCCCCCAAAGGGAGGCCCGGACCGTCAGGCCGCAGGCTTGTCATCTGGCTTGGGAGCCGGACGTCTGGTACTCCATGCCTGCTTCCGGGGCTTGGCCGATTTCTTAGGGCCAGCCTGTCGAGGAAACGACTGTGGTTTGGGCCTGCCCTGGGCCCTAGATGACCGAAAGGACGATGGTCCAGAACCAGAAGGAGCAGCGGCCGACGGGAGACAAGCCGATTTGGCTGCCGCCAGCGTGGCCACAATCTTATCCAGATCCGGACCGAAGAGAACTTCTCCGGTAAACGGCAACGCCTCCAGACCCTTTTTGGAATCTGCGTCTGCCTTCCAGGATCGCAGCCACAAGGTGCGACGAGCAGCCACCGCTGCTGAAGAAATTCTAGACACCAGAGTACTAATGTCTAGGGCCGCCTCGTTGATATAAGTGGCCGAATCAATGAGATTACCAATCAACTCCGCCTTTTCGGCCGGACAGTCGGAATCAAAAGAAGCCTCTAATGAATCCGCCCAGCGCTCCATCGTTCTGGCAACCCAGCAAATGGCCATAGCCGGCCGTGCTGCCCACCCGCAAGGGAATAAGCGGACTTCAGGCAGATCTCCACCTTGCGGTCCGTAGCATCCTTAAGGGAGGACATGGATGGCATCGGCAATGTGGCACTACGGACAAGACGGGTCACGTGAGAATCCACCTGTGGAGGGGATTCCCACTTTGCAAAATAATTATCCGCGAACGGATAAGCCACCGCCAGGCGTCTCTGCGGCTGGTATCTTTTGCCAGGCTGTTTCCACGCCTCCTCTAAATGGTCCACCAACTGACCCGAAAGAGGAAAGACTGTGGCATCGCCCTTCACATCTTTGAAAAAGGCATACTTAGATTTAGCCGCTGGGGGAACTTCGTCCTCAATCATCAAGGCTGTGCGGACCGCCCGAATAAGTCCAGGAATATATACTTTGGACTTAGCATCAGCGTCCTTAGTATGGAGAGGTTCCTGATCGTAAGGATCCAGAATCTCCCCATCATCAGACGTCCCCTCGTCATCCTCATAAGGAGCCGACAGAGACGCCACCGGCCGTTTATGCGGCCGCATCACAGACTCCCCTTGCAACACATCCGACAAGTGCTGTACAGAACTCGTCAGGAAGTTAACCCACGCTGGCTCCTGAGAAACCGGGAGCGGGGAAATAGGGAGACTGTGGGGTACCACCAATTGTCGTGGGAAACCCTGCATGGGTGAAGACACCACTGACTGCTGGGATAAACCCATCAGTGTAAACGCGGGCTGCAGAGCTAACTGGCCCACTAAGGCTGTAAGCGCCTGAGCGAAACAAGCCCAGGGCGGCTCCTGTACCGGTGCTGTAACCGTAAGAGGCCGCGCCATGGACAAACACTGCCGGCAAAGGCCCTCCGCACTACCCTCCCCCTCTGCTAACGGTACTTTACACATAGTACACTGTAGCCGGAGGGGAAAATCACTTTCGGACATGATGGCACCACGTATGTGACCTCTCTCACCAATTATATCTTAAATAGGCGAGAGACCACCCTGCAGCACCACACCGCAGGGGCTTAGCAGAAAGAACAGGGACAGTAATAAAGCTGACAGTTTAGAGAAAAGTTACAGGCAGCAGCGCTAGCACAGTCACATACAATGCAAAGAAAATCAATTCCTGCACTAACAGCGCTGATCACTCAACTACGCAGACACAGGGCCTGGTAGGACACAGCGCTGCATACACAGACCTGACCACAGCGGAGGACAGGTATGCGGGGGGACCCAGACCACGATGCTTCCTTCCAGGCTTCCAGCAGCGTTCACCATGCGTTCTGGAGAAGATGGCCGCCGAGGAGCAGAGAGGAGGCTGGCCTGGGGGAGGAGTGCTGCCACAGGACCAGTCGGCAGCGTGCAGAGAGGGCTGTGTGCAGCGGGGGAGGCGCCGGCTGTGAGACAGGGAAGGCGCGCTCCCCTGGCATGCATTTAACCCCTGGGACGCCGCAGCGCTACCGCTCTGCTGCGGTCCGCTGTCCCAGGGGGTAGTGGAAAGCGCAGGTTGGTCGCCTGGCTCCAGGCTGCAGCCAGTCCCCAGGGAGCCCCCTGCCTGGGGACTTAGGACCATGTGACCAGCGGGGACCCACCGCGGGACCCCGCTGCTTACCTTTGTCCCCCTTGGATCCGGCCATGGTCCGGAACATCTGGGGTCACCGCTAGCTGTGACCCCAGATGCTCACCAGCATCCCCAGATCGGTACCGGCGTTCTGGTACCGGCGAGGGTGTAGGGAAGACAGCATGGACGTCAGGACTGACTGTCCATGCTGTACATCCAGATGTGCAGCCACAGCTGCACTGAAGCTCTAGCCCCCACTCCGACAGGTGCACCCGACTCCGGTCCGGGCACCAAACTAAACTGAGGTGCCTTGGCTCGGGGGCGGGGTATAGGAGGGGGACCCTAGTGCATCCTGGGAGGCTGAAAAGCTTAACTCTATGGTGCCCAGCGACTGACGTCACACCTATACCCCAAGGTATCCTGTGGATACCCTATGGACCCTGAAGTAGAAAGCAGCAGGTGTCAGCAACCAAATTTTAGGTTCCCTTGTGGGTAGTTTGGAGTAGATGATCGTATGAGTAAAGGAAGGAGAAGCACATGAAGGAAGAGGGCCCTGCTCATGAGAGCTTACATTCTAAAGTATTTAGCTTCCATGGGATATGGGAGTAGAAGACCCACCAGAGTACCTTTGTTAACACTATGACACCAGACACAGCGCCTCACCTGGACTAGTGACATCACTGATTGGCCCTGGAGCACTGGCAACATGTGGTGTGGTCCAATGAGTCACGGTTCCAGTTGCTTTGGGCTGATGGTAGGGTTCGGGTGTGCCACGGACCCCATGAGGCCATGGATCCCAGTTGTCAACAAGGCACCATGCAGGCTGGTTTTGGTGTAGGGTGTGCTCACGTGGCATGGGTTGGGTCTGCCTGAACATGTCACAGACCGGTAACCGCTACATTTGCAGCCCTTCATGGACTTTCTGTACCCCTGCAATGATGGAATATTCCAGCAGGATTATGCACCGTGTCATCGGTCCCAAATTGTCCAGAATTGGTTCAAGGAGCATTTTGGATAGTTCAGACAACCACTGTGGCCACCACGTTCACCTGACATGAACTCCATCAAGAATTTATGGGATGTGGTGAAGAGGTACATTTGCACCCAAGATCCTGCACCTATAAATATCAGGGAGCTGTGCGGAAGCTATCCAGATGGCATGGCTCAACATCTCTCCAAACATCTTCAATCTACTTGTGGCCAGAAGGTGTCCTACATGATACTACACATCTATCCCATGAATTTTGCCACTTCAGTGTGTGTATATAAATATATACACACATGCACACACACATACCCTTGTAGAGATACATACATACATATATATGAGGGTAATTTAGGGTAAGCACCATTTGCACATTCCAGCCCCAAAGGCCATTCACCATCCCCAAATCATGGTCGGGCAATCTGCCTAACCTGTTTCCTAAGTGCTCCATGAGTGGCGTGCTGTTATGGTTGTTTTTGGCGATGCTGTGCGTTATTATAATGAACCCAATAATAGAAAATGCCTCTGACTGTGAAGTGTTATTTTTAAATGTGCAGAAAGTGATACCTGCTATAATTTATCAACAATTAAAACTTGTGTATTGTGATGTGACAAGGTGGTGTGACATGTTCAATAATGGACGAAAAAGTGTGCATCAGGAATACTGACCAGGACACCCATCATTTGTGACAGTTTTGGGTGGGAGGTTTTTGATCATCAGTCCAAGCAAATTTCACCTTTTCACTAAGCTAAAAGATTTTCTGGTCACAAAATGTTTGGGAGTGATGATGAGTTGAAGCTTGCAGTCAGGAACTGTTTCCACGGACTGGAGACAGCAAACTACAACAAGTGGATTCTAAAGCTCATGCACAGATATGATAAATGCTTAAATGAAGGAGGTGATTATGTGGAGAAATGGACAAAGGTACTCCGTCGTGCGCATGCGCGAGACCCGGCGAGCGACGGGGAATCCGTCGCTCAGGGTCTCGCACCAAAGGGGGCGTGCGGTCGATGGTGAGTGACAGCACGCCCCCTTTGGTGGGCGTGCCGGGGGCGTGGCTGCCAGACGGAGGCGTTCCCATGGGAACGCCTACCATCTGGGGCCGGCCCCACTTGCATCACTAGTGATGTCAGTGGGAGTGATTTTGGCTCTGATAGAGCCAAAATCACTCCAGGGCTTGCGGCAGCGAGACCCTACCGCAGGGTCTCGTCGCAAGCCCGATGGTCGCGATGGTCTTGACCATCGCGACCATCATCATGGACGCTCGCATAAGCTGTGGGTGGGCCAAGAGGCCGCTCCAAGTTGAGGTAGGAGGGCCCTGATTCAGAGCGAGCGCTCTGGTCAGAGCATCTGGCTCTGAATCAGGCCCTCAGTGTTCAAAGAAAACTAAAAATGTTTGTTTTTATAGCAAAACGGTGTTTATATTCTGGACACACACACACGCCATAATGGGATGCGCTCCGTATCCCAGCAGAAGAGATGCAGGTGCTTAGAAAACTGTCAGAATCATGGCGCCGGCATCCCGAAGGTAAATAGCAGAGTTGGGTGGAGGGTTAAGCACTAGGGGGAGTTAGGGTTAGGCACTAAGGGGGAAAGTTAGGTTTAGGTACCAGGGAGGGAGCGTTAGGGTTAAAAAGAGGGGGAGGGTTAAGATACCTACCGACAGGTGTCTGTATCTTAACCCTGTCAGGATGCCGGTGTCTGGATTTTGATCACTGGGATCCAGAGCACCGGTATCCCGTACCCATCTCGCCATAATTAAAAGACGTCTATTCACAACTTTTTAGTTCTAAAATCTGTAGATAGGGGGAATATGATACTATACAAGGTAAAATGCATGAAAAAGTTATCAACAAATGAATTACTAAGAGAAAACACATTAAAAATTCTAATTTTTATTATTTTTTTCTTTGCAAAAACTGAGAAAAAAAATAATTGACCTGAAATTTTAATTCCAAAATTAAAAAGTGTGTACTTTAGATTTAAGCACATTTTCTGCTCCTTTAAGTGCAGTGCACACTTTTTTGATTAATCTGAAACTGAAATAAGATAAATCCATACAATAACAAATCAAAGAAGCTTCTTACCATAAAGTTTGAATATGTATGTTGCATCTTTCCATTGTAACAAGTGCTGTAAAATTTCATAGCTGTCCTTTACCCGGTTACCTTGGTCATTCTTTGGCCATGAATTTTCTATAATACTTGATACCAATCGGCCGAATTGTTCTAGGTTGTAGTTACTTAATTGGCTGAGAATATCACTGTTTGACTATTGAAGAAAGATGGAGAAAATTGAGCACAAGTAGTTTGTTGTACAGATATTTGCATCTGTTACCAATGCATTGACAGATGACCTGTACACATTCAAATGCAGTCAGGGCAATCACTCTCTGTAAGTGTCCTAAAACTGTAAGACCCTATAGATAAATTAGCAAGCCCTAACAGCAAAATTAGGCTAGGGCAGCCTGGAATGTGTAGTTCCACAGCAGCTAGGCGGCCTCATGTTGAATACACCTGTAATAGGTGCTCAACACCACAGTCAAATGAATGTGAAATCATAAAGATCAAAAACTTGGGGTATATGCAAAGTTCACACAGCGAATGCAGAGCATATTCTCTGCACAAAGCGAGCATATAACAATGTACATGTGAGAATTGTCAGCCTTTAAGTGATATCCCACTAACATGGTGCCAATTTGGAGATTAAAGCTGGTCTTGCATGGGGCAACTATCATTGAAACCAGGCAAATATCTGGCTAGTTGAAACATCATCATTCTTTGCCCAGCGCAGCAAACAACGATCGTCCAGCTAGAGGCATAAATTGCTGAAAACGGGTGGAAAGATGCTGCATGTCGTCAATCTCATGTCGACCTGATGCACATCAACATGATAGCTGTCGACCAATCATACCACAACCATGTTGTGGGGAGGAGAAAACAGCAGTGACAGCAGGCAAGTAGCGCAATCCGATGGGAGGAGGACATGTGTGACAAGGCTGCTGTGCAGGGGAGTGGGCATGACATGTTAGACAAGTGCTGGGGGGGAATGGCGGTGGTATGACAGGCACTGCTGGAGGAGAAAACTTGTGACAAGCTCTGCTAGGAAGAGACGTGTGACAAGCACTGCTTGTGGGAGGGCATGTGTGACAGACATGGGAATCTGCGCATGCGCAGGACCCTTTCTGCGAGTGTGCAGAATGGGTCCTGCTAATACACACGCTAGCCCTTGAATGCCTCTGCATGACTGACAGGTAGAGGCATTTAAGGTGCGGTGTGGGGGTGACCGGCGTTCCCGGAAACAAAGCATGTCTGCCCTGTTTTCCAGGAGTGGCTAGCCAGAGACTACGTGGACGTACGCAGTCTGCTGGGCTCAAAAGCCAGCCAGGTTACTCAGCTGGCCGGCAGCCCGGCGCCGTCCACCATCGCGGCCATCGACCACTGATGGTCGCAAGGGTGATCCCTACACAGCGACTTCCGTCGCAGTGCTTGGATCGCAAATGCAGCAGGGGGTGTCATACACCTCCTGCTGCATTTGCATAATAGCAAGGATCGCATTGCAAAGCTGCCTGCATGCATACGTCATATATATAGCCTGCGTGCAACTTTGCAAATGTGATCCTTGCTGAATCAGGCCCTTATACCGTATAGAAATATGTGCACCAAAGTTTGATACAAGAACTGTGTTTCAATATGTACCATACTAACAACCCCGCTAGATAGAACAATATTTTATGAGTTACAGTGTGTGTGAAACAACTGTATTTATCCTTTACATACAGTAATAGTATTTAAGTAAATGATCAAATTTGTCTAAGATATCTTTGTAACATTTAGGGGCATATTCATCGTCGCTTTTCAGAGTGAAAAAGTATTGCGCTCGTCCCCGCGTATACCCGTATTCAATTCCAAATCGGCAAAAACGGGAGCTGGCGAAACTGAAACAGGCGAAAAGTGCTGTCATTTTTGGGGAAATCCGCCTGACACCCCCCAAAAGATGCTCTGACATGGGGGTTCACTATGAGTACCCCCGAATAGCCCTGGGGTGTTTAAAGGGTATTTGGGGTGTTTAAAGGGTCTCAATAGGTGCAGTTTAGCGTCTTTGCATAAAGGGTAAAGAATAGCATTTAGTATGTTTTTTGGGGGGAAAAATGACTAGTCCCACCAAATTTGGGGTACTTGAAAATGGGTGCAAGCATATTTTAAAGTGGCTAATGTTAACTTTAAAAATACTTGAAAAATCCACCTGCCGCAACAGCCTGCAATAAAAAAAAAAAAAAACATGGGGCATACTTGGGGACCCCCCTTGAGTCTATTTTGCTAGTTTAGAAGTTTGTTCCCCAACTTTTTTTTTTTCGCCCCCAAAATGAAAGTCGTTTTTTGGGCTTTTCGCCGGCAATTGAATATGGCCCTTAATTGGTTAATCAAAAGTTATTGAATTTCTTGGCAATATTAAAGTTATGTGTAGTTATTAAGGAATTATTATCTACCGATACATATTGTAATATATATTTATATTAGAAACAACTTACTTCATTAAAATAATTATTTTGTATCAGAGCCGTAACTAGACTTTTTGGTGCCCTGTACCAGAAAGAGCATTGGCGCCCCCCTCATTTTTCAAAGGGGCATAATGCACCCAAAAAAGGGCCATGGCTTCATGGGGAAGGGCCAGGGAAGAGATAGTTGAGGCCAGGAGATGCTGGGGATGAAATAAGACGAAGCTACAAGTGAGAATGATAGTAAACAGAAATTTGTCAGGCCCAAACAGCGCCACCTGACCTGTGGTGCCCTGTGCGATGGCACCGGCCACACTACCCTAGCTACAGCCCTGTTTGGTATAAACCTCCTCTCTACATTTTTGCTAACTGTTTTAGGGAAGCCTTGCCTCCCAGTGGTACAAGACACAATAAGACATCATCCTAAAAGGTTAGTGTACCACCACTGAAGCCTGCAGGTTCACATCACCCGACATCATTCCACAACATCTCTAGCAGATCACATTTGTTACATTGACACTACTAGATGGACAGTCCCATTAAATGTAATACTCCCACTGGTCCCCAATACGATATACTATTCCACTGAACAATCGACTTGAGTGTTGTGTGTTAAAGACAATATAGACTAGGTAGGGATTATTTTAATATTTTCTACAAAAGTCCACGTGTCCACGTATATCTAATCCTAAAATGGCACTAAATAGTCCCGTCAGGTGCGTCACGGATTTTGCAACTTAAACGCGCCAAGCTTCCTGCCATAGTCTTTTTCACAAAATATGTGTCTTATTCGCATCACTAACGCGACAAAAGGGTAATACTGAATACTGCCTCTGTGGAATGGAATTGAAATGCCAGCGGCGGATGCCCGACAGGAGGAGATCCTGACTGGGGCAGGTAAGTATTCTAACCATCCCCTGTCCCCGTCCCCCCTAGCCCTCCTTTAGTGGTGCCTAACCCTAACCCCCCCCCCCCCCAAGTGCCTAACCCTAACCTCCTCCCTGGGATGTCTAAACCTAAACCCCCTACCCGCACCCTCAACCTAACCCTCCCGGGGGGGTGCCTAAAACTAACTTCCCCCCGGTGGTGCTTAACCCTAACCATCCCCTTTAGGGGTGCCTAACTCTAATCTCCCCCCCCCAAACCTAAACCTAGCACCACTAGAGTCCCTAATCCTAACCCCCCCACCCCGTGGCTAACGCTAAGGGTGCCCAAGACTTACCTTCGTGCGGGCTGGCGTCTTCAGCGTCAGGATTAACATAGGTGTCGGTATTTCGACACCTATGTTAAAGCCCTTCCCGGGATTGAGACCTAACTACATCCCGCCTCTGGCATTTCATTTGCTTCTGTGTGCGACTCAGTGGCTAATCTAGGTATAAAGGCAAAAAGACAGAGGTCCAATACAAGTGACCTGTGCCATGCCTCTCGTCATACTTCATCTGTGACTTTACATCAAATCCTTTGCAACAAAAGTACTAATCCAGTGAGCCTAGCATACTATAAGCGGCTTTGTATGGAGCTATGATGCGAATAAGTAGCAAAATTTGGGAAAAGTACAAAAATATGGGTATCACTACCCGTGGCGAAGGGTCTAAGTCGCGCCAAGCATCTCATGCTATATGGCGCAAAACCATTAAGAGAATGAGGAACATCATTAAAAAGATAATAGTTATAGGAAATATGAACAGATTTACCTGGCAAGCCAAATGCACTGCTTCAATAGCACAATCCTCAAAGCATTTACTTATGGACGGGTGCAGCTTCTGAAACTGGTATTGTTCTTTACAATAAATTAAGATCTGCTTAATTGGTTCTTCCTGTTGGAAGAACAATACATTACATGAATTAGCAGGAACATTGGAGTTGTTTAAGAGTCAACTGAATAAAATAGTAATAATATTCAGATAAAAAAAATTGGTAAAAACTTTAACTGAAGTTTCTTTATAAAATTCTTAATAATATCATGTCTTATGGAGCATACACACGGTCAGATGTGTCAGATGAATGATTGAACTATTTGAACGACTGAACAATTTTTGACTGTATTAAAATGACTGAAATCATCCAAAACTGACTGCAAACACATCAGATGTCAGATATCGTTATCTGACCATCGGGAACGCGCATCGATCATCGTTCAGACATGGCAGATTTTCCTTCAGATATGAACGATTTTTTAAATCGTTATCGTTCAGATCTGAAGAAAAATCTGACCGTGTGTATGCACCATTAGACAATCACATGGCTAAGGAAGCCCAAAACTAACACAAAAGATGGAGGTCACACTACACCTAAAATACAAGTTGGATTACATTCACAACTTTATAAGTAAAAGTTTCAGGATCTTCTCAGAAAAATCTATAATTAGATACATTTGTGAACTTGATTAAGATATTTTCCTATCCACAGCAGATTTTCTAGGCGTTATTCCATTTAAGGAAACTGTAGTAATAATAGTGACAAGAATAGATATATACTGCGCCCTGCTAAACGGGGTACAGTTATTCAAGTGATAAATTTATTTCATGTAAATAATAGCAACACACACAATGAATGAATGAACACAATAAAATACCATTCAATAAAAAATAAATAAATGATAAATTTAAAATGATATAAATGTCACTTAATTCCACTTGAAAAGCAATAATCCCAGATACGTGGATTAGGGAGCCTTAAATATGTGTCCTTGTAATTTATCATTTATCTATTTTTTATTGAATGGTATTTTATTGTGTTCATTCATTCATTGTGTGTGTTGCTATTATGTACATGGAATAAATTTATTACTTGAATAACTGTACCCCGTTTAGCAGAGCGCAGTATATATCTATTCTTGTTTCTATATTTGCTTGTGAGGACTGATTATCCTCCTTTCCATACAGCTGCTCGCAACAGGGTCAAGAACTTCATCCCGCGGTAGCGCCACTTTGGTATTTTTTATACCTCTTGCAATAGTGAGCAATAGCTTGCACTCAGCAACAACAAAGCAAAGTAAATAGAAAATCACACAAACGTTTGCATGTTATATATATATATACTTAATTTATGTATGACAGATCCCTTACTGTTTGTTAATACTTTTGTATTAAGTTTTATTTATCAGTTACCTGTGTAATTTTCCTGAGTAAAATTGGGAGAAGAGTATCCCTCCACTTCTGAGCCATGTTTTTACCAACATTAAGTATCTGATCCCAAGCCTAATTTACAAAAAATAAATAAAGATTACACACTGGATTTACAGTACATAGGATTTTTTTTTGTAAAATACCATGGTATATCTTGACTATAAAAAAGGGAAAAAAAAATTGTACAAAAAAATTCCTTTACATAATTCCACAGACAAGTTTCTTATGTGACAGGTTTAAGATAACGGTGGGTGCTCGTTGAAGTGACGCTTTTTCCTTCAAGCACTACAGCTAACATAGTACGTATTTTTGTCTAGTGCCTAATGACAATAATCTGCGTTTCTAAAGTATGTAACCCATTTTACAGTGCTGTAGAGATAATTGGATTTTTCTATTAACGTAGAATCCCTTCCTCATTATCCACCTGTGAGACACTGTAGCCTTGACTATTGGTTAGTGGGCTGGTACAGGAATATATGCACTCAAACGTTAAGCTGTTAAGCTCTGCCTCCTAACAGCCTCTATATAACCCCTCCTACCTCCACCTAACCTCAGGCATAATCAAGCCATATGGAGGAAGAACAGCCATTACTATTTAACAAGAAACAACCAGAAAACATAAACATCCAGGAGGGATCAGTGTCCCCCAGATGCATTACAAGGAAGGGATTTTATGCGAATATAAAATACAGAATTATGGTATAACGTACCTTTAGATAATTCTTTTTCCTCGAGGTCCATAGGGTCCACAGGAACTACCTTGGGATATATATTTGGACAGCGTCCAATGCACCAAACAGCCAAGCTTTGTAGCTCCCAGCATGCACTGGTCCTCCTCCCTATATAACCCGTGACTAAGCCTTGCGCAAGAGACGGAGAATGGAGAAGGAAGAAACATTTCACAAAGAAACACTCAACAAGTGAAGAGGGAATCTGTGATATAAAGCTTTAAGAACAGGTCTATCTGAGGCCAGGAGCGTCAGGGTGGGTGTCCTGTGGACTCTATGGACCTCGAAAAAAAAGAATAATCTAAAGGTATGTTATACCATAATTCTGTATTTCTTCTTCGGGTTACATAGGGTCCACAGGAACTACCTTGGGACGTCCTAAAGCAGTTTCATTAGGGATGGAGATGCTCCTGAAAGATTGGAGAATCCGCCGCCCAAATGAAGCATCCTGGAGGCATACCTATCAAAAGCATAAAACTTTATGAACGTATTCATGGAAGACAAGGTAGCTGCCTTGCAGAGCTGTTCAGCAGAGGCGCCCTGTCTTACGCCCCCCACGATGGTCCGACAGACCGAGTGGAATGGGCTGTCATCTTGTTAGGAACAGGGAGATTAGTCTGAATATAGACCTGGGAGATGGTCATACGGAGCCAGCGAGACAAAGTTTGTTTGTTTGCTGGCCAACATCTTTTGTGGAATCCATACTACACAAATAGAGAATCTGTTTTCCTGATAATCTTGGTCCAATACACATAAATCCTGAGGGCTCGAACCACATCAAGGGAAGCTTCACCTGTAGACAGGTCTGAAGACTGAAAGGCCGGGACTATGATCTCCTCATTAATATGAAAACGGGAAACCACCTTCGGAAGGTAGCCCGCCTTGGTACGGAGGACCCCTCTATTCCGATGGAACACCAAATAGAGAGAGCGACATGACAGAGATGCCAGGTAAGACACTCTGCGAACTGAAGAGATAGCCAGGAGAAAGAGAGTCTTTGCCGTCAGCCATCTCAAGTCCACCTTATCCAAAGATTCAAAGGGATGCGTCTTCAGTGCCCTGAGAACCAAAGACAAATCACACGGTGCTACCGGTGAGAGGAATGGAGGTTGTATTCGCAGTACTCCCTGCATGAATGTTCTAACATCTGGCAAAGGAGCAATCTTGCGCTGTAACTAAACAGTCAAACCCCAAACTTGGACTCTCAAGGAAGTCAGGTGCAGACCTAAGTCTAATCCAGCCTTTGAGAAAACCCAGTAACCTGGCCACCTTGAATATCTTAGGGTCATATCTTCTGTTGTGACACCACAGAAAAAATTACTGTCAAATCCTCTGATAGATACGAGCTGAAGCAGGTTTCCTCGCTCTTAGCATCGTCTGTATCACTGATGTAGAAAACCCCCTGGCCTTTAACATGGAAGACTCAAGAGCCAAGCCGTCAAAGCCAGTCAAGGTAAATCCTGGTAAAGACATGGACCTTGTATTAACAGGTCCTGCCTTAGAGGCAGTGGAAACGGACTGTCTATTGATAGACATATCAGATCTGCAAACCAATGGCTCCTGGGCCAGGCAGGAGCTATTAGAATCATCTTGCTGCCCTTCTACTTGAATTTTCTGACCACGCTTGGGAGGAGGGAGATTGGAGGAAACAGGTATGCCAACCTGAAGTTCTACCTCTCTGCAAGAGCAACCACGAAGGCTGCTGAGGGGTCCCTTGTCTGGACCCGTACCTGGGGACCTTGTGGTTGTGATGTGGCGCCATAAAGTCTACGTCTGGTAACCCCCACCTGTCCAATAGGATTTAAAACACCTCTGGATGAAGGGCCCATTCTCCGACATGTATGTCCTGGTGACTTAGGAAGTCCGCTTCCCAGTTGACCACACCAGGGATAAAAATTGCCGAGATCAAAGGAAGATGGTTCTCTGCCCATAGCAGAATCTCTGCCACCTCCTTCATGGATGCCAAACTTCGTGTGCCTCCTTGATGGCTTATGTATACCACTGCAGTCGCATTGTCGGACTGAATCTGGACCGGCCTGCCCTGAAGAAGGTCCTACGCCAACAGCAGTGCCTTGTGCACTGCCCGAAGCTCCAGTATATTTATCGGTAAATGGCTTTCTTGGTCTGTCCACCTTCCCTGAAAGATGTGCTGACCGACCACTGCTCCTCATCCTCTTAGACTTGTGACTGTAGTGAGGAGTACCCACTCCGGGACCCATATCGGACGACCCCTGTCAAAGTGAGTCTTGTCCAGCCACCAGGCCAGGGAGAGTCGAACCTCTGTTGAGACATGGATCATCTGACTCTTTATCTGATGAT
The DNA here is from genome assembly GCA_031769625.1 of Taudactylus pleione. Lineage (NCBI taxonomy): Eukaryota > Metazoa > Chordata > Amphibia > Anura > Myobatrachidae > Taudactylus > Taudactylus pleione. The sequence continues at coordinate 428,932 of JAUIMM010000455.1, read as the reverse complement.
GCTGACCATCCCATTGGGCCAGGATCCACAGCTGTAGGGTCCTGGAGTGGAACTGAACATAAACCATCATGTCGAATTTGGCTATAATGGATCCCAGAACCTGCATAGCAAAGTGGACTGACACTACCTGCTTCCTTCACAGATTGTGCACCCAAGACTGTAGTGCCACAATCTTGTCCTCCGGCAGAAAGATCCTCTGCTGCAGAGAGTCCAGCCATGCCCCCAAGTGCACCATCTACTGAGTCGGTGACAGGGAAGACTTCTTCCAGTTGATCACCCAGCCGTGCTCCTGTAAATAAACAATAGTCATTCGTAGATGGCATTGCAACATCTCCTGAGACTGGTCCAGAATCAGGAGGTCGTCCAGATATGGCAGTATACTGACTCCTTGTCGTCTGAGATGAGCCGTCATGACTGCCATTACCTTTGTAAATATCTGAGGGGCTGTGGCTAGATTAAAGGGTAAAGCCTGAAATTGAAATTGTTGCTGACCCACTGCAAACCTGAGAAAGGTCTGGTGAGATTCTGCAATTGGACATGCAGATATGAATCCTGAATGTCCAATGAGACCATGAAGTCCCCCTGCTCCATAGCCAGCATGATCGACCTTAGAGTCTCCATGTGGAACTTCGGTATCTTGACAAACCTGTTGAAAGATTTTAGGTTCAGGATAGGGCGGTGCAACGCATTGGGTTTTAAGATCAGAAATAAATTTGAGTAGTAAGCCCTTCCCTGTTGCTTCACAGGAACTGGGACTATGACTCCTGAGTTTATGAGGGCCCCTACAGATTCCAGGTAGGCCGAGACTCTGACTGGGTCCGCCGGACGATTTGTAACCACAAACCTCTGAGGGGAACGCCTTCGGAATGTTATGGCATAACTGTGAGCCACCAGCTCTCGCACCCAGGCATCCGTAGTTATCTGATGCCAAACCTGGGAGAACTGTAATAGTCAGCCTCCAACCCCGACATCCTCCAGGGGGAGGCCCACCTCATCAAACAGAGGGCTTACCATCTGACTTGGATGCTGGGCGCTTGGATGACCAAGATTTTCTGGGTGGACCCCTATGGGACTGACCCAGTCTGGCCGAAGACTGTTTTTTCGTCTTATTTTGTGGGCGAAAGGATTGGGATGACAACTGCCTTCAGTCGATGTAGATGGTAACTTTGCCGACTTTGGAGTAGCCAACGAAGTCATGATATCATCCAATCCTGGACGGAACAGCACCTTGCCGGTGAAAGATAAAGATTCCAGTGCCTATGTAGACCCCATCTGCCTTCCAGTTCCTTAACCAAAGGGTTCTCCGGGCTGCCACCGAGTTAGCCGAGATCCTAGATGTCATGATGCCTGCATCAATACCTGCTTCCCCCAAGTACACAGTTGCCTCTTGTATCTGGTCGAGAAGGAACTGCTGCTCTCTTGATGGATCAAAAATATTTTAACACACTACGCTCTAATATTTATGTCGGGATAGGATAAATACAAATCGATGTATATGCTGTGGGTACCCCATAGCCTAAGGTATCCCTGCAGCTGGAGCCCGTACCTCCGTGGCCTTGCCTATCACATAGGACAGGACCTCAGGTGCTCAGGTGCTGTTGCAGGTGAACCTGATGTACTAGGTAACTGTCTCTTGGTACAGTTTTTACAGAATCCATCGAGATTAACATGCTGCTCAGACAAGCCTGTGGCACAGGATTTACAGGATAGAAGCACCAGAGGACTCTCATCCTTATCTTCTGACATAATTAAATGTATAAGATATGGAATCTATGCAAGTCTAAATGCAATGTGACTTACACTATCAGTGACACACCCCACCTCAGATGGACAAGGTGAAAACACAGTGATAGCAGTACCTGACAGTTCTTTGAAAACATAGGCAGTGTACACACAGCAGCTGGCATACAGTCACATAAAATGCAAAAAGACACGGAATTGCTACAGCAATATGTACTCAATCAACTGACCGGCCCCTGGTGGGGGATGGTAGGACACAAAGTACGCTATATGCCAAACCCAAAGGGAGATGTACATAGAGAGACAGACCAAACATCTGAGACCAACTGCTGCAGCCGTAGACAGACGCTGAACTGCGCACGTCTCACACATGAGGTGGTCCTTTATACCAGACGCGGGAATCCGTACCCGGAAGTTAGCATCTGGGGGGAGGGGCAGCCGGGGGAGCGCCTTATCTCCCCCAAGCTGCGATTTTGACGCCGCATAGATACACTGCACTACAAAGTAATAAGACGTTGACTAGTGCGCTCTAGTGTGCTTTACCACCCGTCCCCGGCAGGACAATATGGTCCCGGCGGCCTTAGTGAGGACTCACCGAGCGTCTTTTACCCACAGCGGCCTCTGGCGCGTCTCAACACCAGAGGCTAGGGACTGCTTTGCGCATTTTTCCCTGAGAGGAATCCTTACCTGACATCTCCGTTACCCGACTGCAGTCCCGGATCTCCGGGTCTTTAGGCCGTCAGCTAAGCCATGCTGAGGTCTGCCGAGAACGTCAGGGGTTACAGCGATACTGTTTTTTCTGCGTCGGCGGAGGTAGATGAAGCCGCAGTAGAGCGTCATTTTATTAGCGCTAACACCACTAAACTTTCCGAAGATAAACCTTCAGGTAAAACATAAAAGAAAAAAGCTTAGGACTGCCTAGCAGTCCCGCTGTTATAAGAGGTGCATCTTGCCGCGCACCAAACAAAACAACTGAATGCCTGTGGCTGGGGGCGGGGTATATAGGGAGGAGGACCAGTGCACCGAAGCTTTGCTGTTTGGTGCATTGGACGCTGTCCAACTATATATCCCAAGGTAGTTCCTGCGGACTCTATGGAACCTGAAGAAAATCCAATTTCTTCTTACATCCTATCTGGGAGACACTTTAGTCTTAAATGAAAAGGAAAAAGGGGGGAAATGCGCTAAGTCACTTAGAAATGTGCAAAATGCAAAATATAATGAAGTGATGTGAAAAAATGAGTGAAGATGCAGCTATCTAAAAAATCAGAGGTCATCTGATGTACGTATAGTGGAAAGGTGTGAAAATAGCGCAATCTATAATGTTGAAATTGAAACTCTCACAACAATGTGATAATGAGTGATAATAATAAACAATGGCAGATGAAATATATATATAAAAATTGGTACATTTATTCATATATTATGATAAAACGATAGGTCTAAATTGAGGAGACCATCATAGGTATAAGTGAGGAATAACATGCATATACAAAAAACTCAACAAAATGAACGACAGTGAAGGGATATTGAATGAGTAATAAGTCCAAGTGAAAAAAATGCACGTGTGTTCAAAAATGAACGGATTGAAAAAGCACACTGGAACACTGTATAACTGATTACCTAACCTGCAGGTAGGTGATGTTGTGTCCAATCTGTAGATAAGATGCCTTTTCACAGGTGGTATCCCTCAGTATCCGGAGGATATAGCAACTTGGTGCGATCCACTGGAGGGTTCCATATCCTGTGTCCTGCAGGTGGGTGAAGCCGTGAATGGTGTCCAATCTGTAGATAAGATGCCTTTTCACAGGTGGTATCCCTCGGTATCCGGAAAATAAAGCAACTTGGTGCGATCCACTGGAGGGTTCCTATACATCCTGTGTCCTTTGGGCAGGATGGAAATAGGACAAATGGCTCACTCAGTGATTTTCCCAGTATTCCATAAAGTGCAGGTTGAAGAAATTTTTCAGGTTCTGTGTGCAATGAGTGCCTAACGTGTTTACCTGTATCCTACAGCTTCGTCAGAGGCTAAAAACGAAGCTGTAGGATACAGGGAAACGCGTTAGCAGGTTAGGTCATCAGTTATACAGTGTTCCAGTGTGCTTTTTCAATCCGTTCATTTTTGAACACACGTGCATTTTTTTCACTTGGACTTATTACTGATTCAATACCCATTCACTGTCGTGTATTTTGTTGAGTTTTTTGTATATGCATGTTATTCATCACTTATACCTATGATGGTCTCCTCAATTTAGAACCATCGTTTTATTATAATATATGAATAAATGTACCAATTTTTATATTTATATTTCATCTGCCATTGTTTATTATCATCACTCATTATCACATTGTTTCCACAGATACTGTAGTCTTGACTATGAGACTTCACTAAGCAAGCCTGTCTGACTCTCATTGGCTGGCTGCTATAACAAACAGCGTGTTTGTTACTGTGTAGGGCAGACCGCTCTCACTGCGGTCTGCCCTACACTTGTGGGGCCCGGGGCACTAGTTCAAGCCCCTGGGGGAGTCCACCCATTAGCTACTGGTGGCACTGCCGGACTGCGCCCCCCCATTGGCCTGCGCCCCTGGCGAGTGCCATCCTGGCCAATGGGTAGATACGCCCCTGATGTTGTATACAGATTCAGAGCTCAAGTGCACACAGATATACAGGTATCGCATATCGTGTCCTAATTGCATTGCGATTCAGACACACTTTCAGCAAAAAAAGACGCAAGGCGCTAGCAGAGTCTCACGGGACCTGGCACGTTGAAGTGGGCTTTTTAGCGTGACTGCAGCAATGATGTATAAGGCCACATCTGTACACTGAAGTGCCAAAAGTTATGGGCCAGACCCATACCAATAATCAAAGAAATAGCTATGGCCATGATGATCATACATGTAGCAGTAAATTACTAGCATACACATATAGTAGTACATGACTGCTGGTTCATCGTGAGTTGCTGCCTTTTAATTCCTTCTCATAATAGTATAATGTGGCGGACATACAGTATAGGGGGTAGCCTCCGTTTAATGATTCACCATTGCCAGTTCTCTCCTTCTACCTGGCGCATCATTGTGTGGATCTATCAATGAATTGTATAACAGATCTTTCTGGCATTTGCTCTTTATACAAGAATATCTCTTTTTAACTTTAAGTTGAAGTTGTGGAATGGCAGAATTTTAGAATTCAATAGATATTTACCATGAGTTCATCACGAAATCTACCATAGTAATCAAAATTAAGTTTGTGGCCGTAGACATTTTCAAGCCATTTTGTTGTCATCATCAATGCTTCATCCAAAACTCTGTCTCCCACAGATGGCTGTAATTCAGCTTCTGGCATATCAACTGAGCTCCCATGCTAAATAAAGAGAAAATATAGGGAAATAATCACATTATCTGTTGGAGATTTTAACACGTTCATGCAAAAACATAGGATAAAATAATATGAGATATGGTAAGAACTTACCCTGGTTATCTCTATTTCTACGAAGTCCATAGGGTTCCACAGGATACCTTGGGGTAAAGGTGTGACGTCAGTCATCGGGCACCATAGAGTTAAGCTTTCAGCCTCCCAGGATGCACTAGGGTCCCCCTCCTATACCCCGCCCCCGAGCCAAGGCACCTCAGTTAGTTATCAAGCCATAGGCCGGAGGAGGAGAAGGAAGAGAGAGAAAAAAGATCTGGAAACACTCAAGAATCACATTCTCACCAGAGGGAGACGGAAAAACCGGTAACCAGAGCAAAGCCCATCTGCAGCGTAGGTGCGACAGGGCGGGAGTCCTGTGGAACCCTATGGACTTCGTAGAAATAGCGATAACAAGGGTAAGTTCTTACCATATCTCATATTTTCTACTTCAGGGTCCATAGGGTATCCACAGGATACCTTGGGGATGTCCCAAAGAAGTATCCTTTAAGGGTGGGGACGCTCCTGTGCAGAAAGGAGAATCCGCCGCCCAAAGGAAGCATCCCGAGAGGCGAAGGTGTCAAACCTGTAATACCTCACGAAGGTATGGACAGAGGACCACGTAGCAGCCTTGCAGATCTGGACTGCAGAGGCACCACGTCGAGCTGCCCACGAAGGACCCACAGACCTAGTGGAATGAGCCTTCAAAGGAGGAGGAAAAGGCAGACTTACTTGAAGATAAGCTTCAGAAATAGCCATACGGATCCAGGCTGCCAAAGTTTGCTTTGAAGCAGGCCAACCTTTTTACGGAAGCCATAGAGGACAAACAAGGCGTCCGACTTCCTAAACGAAGAAGTGCGGTCAACATAAGTCCTTAAGGCCCGCACAACATCCAAAGTGGCCTCACCCACTGAAAGACCAGGTGAGTTAAAGGCCGGAACAACAATTTCCTCATTAACATGAAACTGGGAAACAACTTTGGGATGAAATTCAGGCCGAGTGCGGAGCACTGCCCTGTTCCCATGAAAAATCAAGAAAGGGGGTCTACAAGAGAGAGCCCCTAAATCAGAAACACGTCTGGCTAAAGCTATGGCCAGAAGGAAAACAGTCTTAGCTGTTAGCCATTTAAGGTCCACTGAGCCCAGTGGTTCAAACGGCGGTCCCTGAAGAGCCCTCAGGACCACAGCCAAATCCCAAGGCGCCACAGGTGGAACAAAGGGCGGCTGAATGCGGAGAACACCTTGCATAAAGGTGCGCACATCCGGGATTGTAGCAATCCTACGGTGAAACCAGACAGACAGGGCCGAAACCTGTACCTTCAAAGAGGCAAGGCGAAGCCCATGATCTACTCCCGCTTGTAGGAAGGCAAGTATCCTAGACAGACGAAACTCCCGCGGTGCATAACCTCTCAGTCGACACCATACGAAAAACGTATGCCACACGCGATGGTATATCCTCGCGGACAACGGTTTCCGAGCTCGCAACATGGTACGCACCACAGAGCTGGAAAACCCCCTGGAACTCAACATGGCCGTCTTAACAGCCACGCCGTCAAAGACAGCCGAGTCAGGTCCGGGTGAAGACAAGGACCCTGCAATAGAAGGTCCAGTCGTAGCGGCAACCGCAGAGGACTGTCCACGGACAGACCCTGAAGGTCTGAGAACCAGTGCCGTCTGGGCCACGCGGGAGCTATCAACAGGAGCGTCCCTCCTTCCTGTTTGAATTTCCGGATTACCCGTGGAAGAAGGGAAACCGGACAAAACAGGTATGCGAACCGGAACGTCCACTGGACGGACAGAGCATCCACCAGAGACGCCTCTTCGTCTCTTGTGCGAGACCCGTACACCGGCAACTTGTTGTTGTGCCGGGACGCCATGAGGTCGATCTCTGGAAGACCCCACCTGTCCACCAGCAGTTGAAAAACGTCCGGGTGCAGGGACCATTCCCCCGGATGAACGTCCTGGCGACTTAGAAAGTCCGCCTCCCAATTTAGCACTCCCGGGATGAAGACCGCTGATATGGCCGGAAGATTGCGCTCCGCCCATACCAGGATCCGAGACACCTCTACGAGAGCCGCCCGACTTCGGGTTCCTCCTTGCCTGTTTATGTAGGCCACGGTGGTAGCGTTGTCCGACAGGACCTGCACCGGACGACCCTGGAGAACCCGATGTGCCTGCTGGAGAGCATTGAAGACCGCACGGAGTTCCAAGATATTTATTGGAAGTGCCGCTTCTGCCGGTGTCCACCTGCCCTGGAACAAGTGTGGACCCGAAACTGGTCCCCAGCCCCGAAGACTGGCGTCCGTTGTCATCAGGACCCAATTTGGAACCCAGAACGGACGTCCCTTGCTGAGATGGGTCGTCTGTAACCACCAGGCAAGGGACAGGCGAACCTCCGGGGTGAGCACAATCGTCTGGGACTTCAGAGACTGAGGCAGCCTGTTCCACTTGGACAGGATCAGGTGCTGCAGAGGTCTGGAGTGAAACTGGGCATATTCCACCATGTCGAACACCGACACCATGGAGCCCAGTAACCTCATCGCCGAGTGTAGAGACACCCGGCGGCTGTGCAGACAACTGCGCACCCTCGACTGTAAAGCAGAGATCTTTTCCCCCGTCACGAAGATCCTTTGCTGTTCCGAGTCCAATAAGGCTCCGAGGTGCAGAATCCTCCAAGACGGGATTAGAGTGGACTTCTGCCAGTTGATTAGCAAGCCGTGCCGTTGCAGAAGCGCAATGGTCAGGTCCAAGTGGCGTAGAAGGAGCTCTGGAGATCCCGCCACCAATAAAAGGTCGTCTAAGTACGGCAACATGCGGACTCCCTGCAGCCGCAGAGAAGCCGCCATGACCGCCATCACCTTGGTGAACACACGTGGTGCTGTCGCCAGGCCAAAAGGTAACGCCCGAAACTGGAAGTGGTCGCTGCGGATTGCAAACCTGAGGAACTGTTGATGGTGCAAAAGAATAGGGACATGCAGGTAAGCGTCCTGTATGTCCAATGACACCATGTAGTCCCCAGGTTCCAGCGCCAGAATGATGGACCGTAGGGTCTCCATCCGAAACTTCGGTACCCGCAAAGACTTGTTGAGAGCTTTGAGGTTGAGAATCGGACGATACGACCCATTGGGTTTCTGTACCAAAAAAAGATTTGAATAGAAACCCTGGCCCCTCTGGGAGAATGGAACAGGCACTATAACTCCAGCCTGGAGCATAGTGTGCAATACCTTCCGCAGCTCCGTAGCATTGTTCCGGTCTGATGGTAGACCCGTGGTGAAGAATCGAGCCGGAAAGAGAGGGCGTACCCGTGGGAGACCACCTCGAGAACCCAAGTGTCTGTCGTAGTGACCGACCAACACTGGGCGAACTGCAGCAGGCGGTCTCCCACTTTGGGATCCCCCAAAGGGAGGCCCGGACCGTCAGGCCGCAGGCTTGTCATCTGGATTAGGGGCCGGACGTCTGGTACTCCATGCCTGCTTCCGGGGCTTGGCCGATTTCTTAGGGCCAGCCTGTCGAGGAAAAGACTGTGGTTTGGGCCTGCCCTGGACCCTAGATGACCGAAAGGACGATGGTCCAGAACCAGAAGGAGCAGCGGCCGACGGGAGACAAGCCGATTTGGCTGCCGCCAGCGTGGCCACAATCTTGTCCAGATCCGGACCGAATAGAACTTCTCCGGTAAATGGCAACGCCTCCAAACCCTTTTTGGAATCTGCGTCCGCCTTCCAGGATCGCAGCCACAAGGTACGACGAGCAGCCACCGCTGCTGAAGAAATTCTAGACACCAGAGTACTAATGTCTAAGGCCACCTCGTTGATCTAATTGGCCGAATCACGGAGATTACCAATCAACTCCGCCTGTTCGGCCGCACAGTCTGAATCAAAAGATGCCTCTAATGAATCCGCCCAGCGCTCCATCGCTCTGGCAACCCAGCAAATGGCCATAGTCGGCCGTGCTGCCCCCCCCGCAAGGGAATAAGCGGACTTCAGGCAGATCTCCACCTTGCGGTCCGTAGCATCCTTAAGGGAGGACATGGATGGCACTGTGGCACTACGGACAAGACGGGTCACGTGAGAATCCACCTGTGGAGGGGATTCCCACTTTGCAAAATAATTATCCGCAAACGGATAAGCCACTGCCAGGCGCCTCTTCGGCTGGTATCTTTTGCCAGGCTGTTTCCACGCCTCCTCTAAATGGTCCACTAATTGACCCGAAAGAGGAAAGACTGTGGCATCGCCCTTCACATCTTTAAAAAAGGCATACTTGGATTTAGCCGCTGGGGGAACTTCGTCCTCAATCACCAAGGCTGTGCGGACTGCCCGAATAAGTCCAGGAATATATACCTTGGACTTAGCGTCAGCGTCCTTAGTATGGAGAGGTTCCTGATCGTAAGGATCCAGAATCTCCCCATCATCAGACGTCCCCTCGTCATCCTCATAAGGAGCCGACAGAGACGCCACCGGCCGTTTATGTGGCCGCATCACAGACTCCCCTTGCAACACATCCGACAAGTGCTGTACAGAACTCGTCAGGGAGTTAACCTACGCTGGCTCCTGAGAAACCGGGAGCGGGGAAATAGGGAGACTGTGGGGTACCACCAATTGTCGTGGGAAACCCTGCATGGGTGACGACACCACTGACTGCTGGGACAAACCCATCGGCGTAAACGCGGGTTGCGGAGCTAACTGGCCCACTAAGGTTGTAAGCGCCTGAGCGAAACAAGCCCAGGGCGGCTCCTGTACTGGTGCTATAACCGTAATAGGCTGCGCCATAGACAAACACTGCCGGCAAAGGCCCTCCGCACTACCCTCCCCCTCTGCTAACGGTACTTTACACATAGTACACTGTAGCCGGAGGGGAAAATCACTTTCGGACATGATGGCACCAAGTATGTGACCCCTCTCACCAATTATATATTAAATAGGCGAGAGACCACTCTGCAGCACCGCACCGCAAGGGCTTAGCAGAAAGAACAGGGACAGTAATAAAGCTGACAGTTAGAAGAAAAGTTACAAGCAGCAGCGCTAGCACAGTCACATACAATGCAAAGAAAAATCAATTCCTGCACTAACAGCGCTGATCACTCAACTACGCAGACACAGGGCCTGGTAGGACACAGCGCAGCATACACAGACCTAACCCAAATCGGAGGAGAGGTATGCGGGGGGACCCAGACCACTTTTGCTTCCGTCCAGTGCTTCCAGCAGCGTTCACCATGCGTTGGAAAGATGGCTGCCGAGGAGCAGAGAGGAGGCTGGCCTGGGGGAGGAGCGCTGCTACAGGACCAGTCGGCAGTGTGCAGAGAGGGTTGTGTGCAGCGGGGGAGACGCCGGCTGTGAGACGGGGAAGGCGCGCTCCCCTGGCATGCATTTAACCCCCGGGACGCCGCAGCGCTACCGCTCTGCTGCGGTCCGCTGTCCCAGGGGGTAGTGGAAGCGCAGGTTCATACCTGGCTCTACGCTGCAGCCAGTCCCCAGGGACCCCCTGCCTGGGGACTCTGGACCATGTAACAGCGGGGACCCACCGCGGGACCCCGCTGCTTACCTTTGTCCCCCTTGAATCCGGCCATGGTCCGGAACATCTGGGGTCACCGCTAGCTGTGACCCCAGATACTCACCAGCAGCCCCGGATCGGTACCGGCGTTCTGGTACCGGCGGGGGTGTAGGGAAGACAGCATGGAAGTCAGGACTGACTGTCCATGCTGTTCATCCAGATGTGCATCCACAGCTGCATGAAGAAAAAGCTTCAGGGGCTCTTCTAGCCCCCACTCCAACAGGTGCACCCGACTCCGGCCAGGCACCAAACGAAACTGAGGTGCCTTGGCTTGGGGGCGGGGTATAGGAGGGGGACCCTAGTGCATCCTGGGAGGCTGAAAGCTTAACTCTATGGTGCCCGATGACTGACGTCACACCTATACCCCAAGGTATCCTGTGGATACCCTATGGACCCTGAAGTAGAAAAATCATATACAGCATCACTTAAATATTATATGCATCTGCAGTGCACACTCACCGAGACACCTGCACATCTTATTAGAGTTAAGATGATTGCTGCAGATAGAGCTGGGAGCTCAGGTTCTAACTTCAAAGTTGTGTTACAGCAGATACTATTGTGCAGGGCGAGGCTGGCATCACAGCATTTCTGAAGTGATTCTGCATTAGGAGGTCTGCAAATGAGCACAAAAGTAGAAAAATCTTAGTATAGATATACAAATATCTTTTTGTGAGCTAAACCAATAATCATATGAATGCAGCCTATCTAGTCATTATGAAACATTTGTTCTATTGTAACCAGGGCGCTATCTGTGTGTAGTTTCTATGGTCTCTCTGCTTGCATGGGTTACCTGTGGGTACTCTCCTGTAGTTCAAAAACATTTAGGATGGAATTAAATGTTGTGTGCGTCTTCGTATGGTAACGAACAGACTGTAAGCTCCAATGTGACTGGGACTGATATGAATGATAAGACCTAGTATGTATAGTGCTGCATAATATGTATGTGCTATATAACTAAAGGTTAATAAATGTTATAACAACTAGTGACATCATCGATTGGCACCCATACTGCATGTGAGTGTTTATTCTTTAATATACGATTTACTTACTTGCCCTGATTTTCCATGATCTGTAACAATTTCTTTAAAATGACTTCAACTTTCTGCAATTACAAACAATGCATATGAAAATGTCGAGAACAAGCATAACAACAAGTTTATAAGCAATTTACAGTACATATCTAGAAGTGGAATTAGGTACTCTATATAGTACACACAAGCTCAAATGGAGAATCCCAAAAATACAGTATAATTCCAGCAAAGTAGTCAACAAACCTCATACATAATACAAATATATCTAGTGTTTGGTGGTTTTAGGATGCTTGTTTATCCCTATCACAGATAACTGTCTAATAACGGAAAATATATTTTATAGATTAGAGCGTTATTACAGAGTAGTTTTATTTTTACATATTAAGACCTAAAACTATCTACTAACCTGTTTTTGGCTACTATATTTGACTCCATGAAATTTGAAATAACAGGCTTTGAGTGTGTCCACAATTTTCACTGGAATTTCGTCCAAAAACTTTGCCATGTGGTCAATTGAGATCAAACACAGCCACGACTGGATGAGCACTGGGTCTGCCTGCAGCAAATACTTCTTACTTATCATCTTTGCAAGAAGATCACTGATATTTAATAAAAAATAGATTAATATTAGTGATATATATATTTAAAAAAAAAAAAAAAGACTACCGGTTCAAAAACTTTAACAAGCAAACATTTCATTAAAGAAATCACCATTACAGCTTCATTGATTTTCCCTTACTAACAGCAATAAAAAAAAAAAAAAGTTTAAAAATGACTGCATTGGCTGGCTGCTTCCTCTGAAAATCAATTCAGGTTCCAATCTTCCAGTTCACCCACCCAAAAATCTCAGTACAACACACAGTGTGTACTATGGGCCTTATTCAGCGTGCACTGCTGAATGCAGATTCCCGATGGTCGGGTATCTGCACAGGCATCGGACCCGTACTGCGCTTGTGCAGTACAGGTCATGCGTGTTCGCACGCAGAGCGACAGCAGACTGCCAGTGATTGACAGTATGATTCTGTTTGGGGGGCAGTGACGGACTCTGTGTCACCGCCGTTGGCCAGGATCTCCGTCGGCTGATGGGAGATTTCCTGGCTTCTTTCTCTCATCTTCGATGGCCATCCTGCATGACCCCATGAACACTCAGCCGACCAAGTATCACGCAAATGATCCGATGCTGCATCCATGGATGCAGGTAGGATCATTAATGCATGCAGGAAGCATGACGCTCTGCTGCATTACCATAATTGCAAGGATGGAATTGCACAGCTGCTTGTGTGCAGCTTTGCAACTCCGTCCACTGCTGAATCAGGCCCTATAACAATGCTGGACCTGTCTATCTCTTCACTCGGAGTCTACAGTGGGTGTAAGTATCTAGTGAGTTACATGAGTTCCACTCCTGGATTCACCACCATATGCAAACAATGAGAAGATTAATATTATCATGCAAAAGTCGAAGTTTACGTTTCATATCGGAGCTTTTACCTGGGATAAAGTATCGTATTCAATATAAAACTAACAAAAACGGGACCTGGCGAAGTGGGAATTGCGTAATGTTACAAAATTTTCCTTAAAAAAAATTGTAGGACCCCCCTAAAGTTGTAAAAACATGGTGGATCACTATGGGTACCCCCGTTTTAGCCTGTAAATGAAAGTCGGGGATTTAAATAGCCGCAGCAGGTGTTTTTTTCCCGACATGGAAGAAGTGTTACAGAAGAGCACTTAGGTTTTTTTTTTCCGTTTTTTTAAGTGGTCCCATCAAATTTGGGGTACATGAAAATGGGTACTAGCATATTTTGATGTCCCTAAAGTAAAATTTAAAAATTCTGCAATTGTGCACCTGCCGCTATAAATCTATTCTAGAAAACACCTGCCGCATACTTGCAGAATAGCCCTGAACCTATTTCCCTATTGTTAAACAATATTTTCCCTTTTTTTTTTTTTCACCCCAATTTTTAAAATAATTAACACAGTTATTTTTTAAATGTCATTCCCAGGGGTGCAGGCTATTTTTTTTAAGCCTGCACCCCTAAACCCCAATTCTGCACTTTTTTTCGCCACCTATTCAGTGCTGAAAAATTATCCCCGTTTTTTTTCAAAGACTTTTCGAACCTGCGAAAAGTCTTTGAAATTGAATACAGTGTAAAACTAAAACCTGCGATAATGACGTCATAGGTGCGATATTAACGCAAAAACTGAGTTTTTGCACCCATATTGAATTCCCCTATATATGTCCAACTGCGTCCAGCGGCTAATAGGAACTGAGGGCCTCATTTATCAAGGGTGATATTCTTGTTATCACTTGTTACTAATATTAAATGGTGCTCAAACCAATCAGCTCCTGTCATTTTTCAAACACAGTTAGGAGCTGATTGGTTTGAGCACCATTTAAGATTAGTAACAAGTGATAACGAGAATATCACTCATTGATAAATGAGGCCCTCAGTTTTAGTTTTGTGTCTGGTGAGGCAACATCTTCAAACTGCTGCAGGTGGATTTTATTTTCATCTTTATTTTAAATTGAACAGTAGTTTTCACTGAAAACTTTGATTTTGTGGCAGTTATGAGCACGATTAGCGCTCTGTCTGCCGCAACTGCTAATATTTTTTTATTCAGATGCCCAATCAAAGAGTCTTGGTTGCTATTCAACTAATGATGCCATCAAATATCACTGCTGGTCCTAACCGCTGATGAGCCGACTGCCGCACACTGGGGAGCCGCAGCTGGAGCAGAGGCAGTCCCTTCTCTCTCTCTCTCTCTCTCTGAGATTAAGACAGGGTCTGCAACGGTTTGTGCAAAAAGTTGAGTCTGAAGACTCCTTTACCTATCGGGCAGCAGTCTGGGGAATCCATTTTAGTGGTGTGCGAGTTCATAGCGCCATTTTGGAGCCAGACGGTGAGGGTATGGAGCTTATTCTCTCTCATCTAAGCAGGATTTTGAAACTAAAGGTGCATACACACTGGACAATATTATGCACAATATTGCCAATTCGACGCATCAGAACGACACATCGTACATATTTGTGCAATCGGTGCAATGTACACTAACGATGACGATGCTGATGCGCAAACCTGCTGGTCGTCCGTCGTATCCTCAGATCTCACCTACAGCCAGTAAGATCTGGCAATCTCGTACACGATTCGCGGCATATCGTTCAGTGTTTAGACCAGGGCTTGACAAATTTTTCTAAAATCTATGAGCAAGGATGAAAGTGTAGGAGCCAGACCACCTCCTCCCCAAAAAAATTACAGGAGTAAGTGAGGAGCACAGCTCTGTGTGTTATACACACTATACTAGTCCACAAAATGGTCACAGTTGAATGGATACAGTAAAATGGAGGCCCCATCACTGCTCTCCACAGCTCCCCTGCTCCACCCCCCACCCTCCAGTAATAACGGACCACATTTCACATAAAATAATGGTGCCAGAAAGTACAACGAAACCCCTCTCCCCTCATGGTCACACCACTATCCCTCTGAAGCTGCTCCGCAATCCCTGGCCACGCATAGACCCTACTACCGGAGAGCTCTATGTAGCTGGAGATAGGAGACAGTAGACAGCCAGGAGGTACAGGAGGATCAGCGTAGACTGGAACAGACAGCAGGGATCAGAGCAGGCCAGGATGGAGAGGAGGAGTCAGCGCAGACCGGGATGGACAGAGGCACAGCAGTCACCGCAGGCGACACTCAGCACATGCACTCCTGTGCATGATATGAACACCACAATACTATACGCACAAATCTCCGCTGGAGCAATTTTTAACTATGCTTGCACCCATTTTCAAGTACCCTAAATTTGACAGGACTACTTATTTTCACAAAAAAAAACTGCTTAAAGCTATTCTTCACCACTTGTGCAAAGGCGCTAATTAGAAGCAATTGATTGCACTTAAGTACCCCAATTAGCTTCAGTAGGGCTATTTGGGGACATCTATATTGAGCCCCACTGTTAGTGCATCTTTTGGGGGGTGTCAGGCTGATTTCCCCATTTCTGACAGCATTTTTCGCCTGTTTGTGTTTCGCCGGGTCGCGTTTTCGCATCCTTTAGAATTGAATACGGTGAATAACGGAGGCGCGCCCGTTAAGTTTCCGCGGCCAAAACATGCGAAGTCTGCGAAAAGTGCGGTATGCGAAAAACTATCGCATGTGCGAAACTAATTAAATATGCCCCTAATTGTTTAATCATTAAAAATAATTCAAATTAAGCATCTCCGCATAGAACTATTTTGTCAAAATAATGGCCATTTTAGAAGATATATATACCACTCTGGGGGGTGCGGTCACACTCCGATATACGCGCACCTCATGTGTTATAATGCACTCCAAGGTGTGCGTATATCAGAGCGTTACCACACACCTAAGAGTGGTATATTTATTACATATTATTTACATCATGAATTTAAAACAAAAATGTTCTTTAATATAAAGAAGTGTGTTTGTGGAGCTGGGTGTCTGATTCTCTCCACCTTACTTATAGTTACTGTTCTCTCTGTTGTCTACCTCAATATTGGCAGGTAACGGGAATTGCAGATCGAAGCCCGGTAAATTAACTAATATCTTTTATACCTGTCTAACCCTGTTTTAATGTAGAATAATAGGTTTTATTTTAATCCAATATTTGCATATCGTGAGTGTCCTCTACAGAGAGCTTGCCGTCTACTGGCCTCTTACTTTACCCATGTTTTATCTATCAGTCCCACATTGGGAAGTGTATTTGCAGTGGCCTATCCATTACACGACTTTTTTAACGATCCGACCGTAAACCAGGAGGTTTCGATCGTATTGTTCACAAAGTCGTGTAATGGATAGCAGGTAAGGACCAGCAATGTGCGTACACGTTGGGTCCTTGCCGACCCCGACTATCTGCCGAACATGTTGGTCAACCTGACGTTAGCAGATAGGAGGTCGGTCTCCTGCACTGAATGATGTTCAGTGAACGCCGTTCAGTGCGGGCACCGCATCCAGCGACCTGAAGAACTGAACGCTAGACGTTCAGTTTTTCAGGTCGCGTAATGGATAGGCCCCTTTAGAATGGCAGGCAATTGGAGTATCTATTGGAGGAGAATAGTCCCCTTTACATCTGTCTTTAGCAGGTAAACAACAGAAAGACTTTAATTTTTTGAAATTTCCTGGTCGGCTTAGACCACATTTCTGTTAATATATCCTCTAGTTGTGAAGAGGAGGGAAAAGGGTCAATCATCTTCTTTTATTCTCTTAAAAAGAGCAGTGTCAAGAGGTTTGGCCTGTTCCCCATCTGTAATTTTAAGAACTTTCTTAACTTCATGTATTAATGCCTCAGCTCTACTCGTACTAATAGGGCCATCCCCTGCTATAGAGGCTGGATCGATATTAGATTCATGCGGAAAACCATCTTGTTTTGGTGGATTTTATAGCAAAGCTTTATGATTTGCATTACTCTGGACATTCAGTGACTTTCACAGGACCTTTCACTAATTGGACTGAACTGAATGTGCAAAAACTAACTACATGCTACACGAGTGAATATTGCAATTGGGTAAATATTATTTCATCTATAAACGCAATGAGATAATGTGATTGCAGAGCTATTAGGAAGAAACACATCTACCGATATATGAAGTTATATGAAGCTAGCCATACCATTTACAGGGTTCTCTTGGAGCACCCCATTTACCGTCTTGATTATATTATGAGTTAATTAACCCTTAATCTAAATAAACTGTGGGGTAAAAGAACATTTAGAAAACATATGTTAAACATCTCAACATAGTTACCTGTCAGAACTTTTCAATGTATCATATTCAAGACCTTCAAGACCGGCCCAGATATCTTCTTGATTCAAGTTAGAGGTTAGAGATTTCTCAGGGTTAGATACAGCAGAAAATGTGTGTAGGACTGGCAGGATCCACACCCAGTGGCCAATATTGCTGTCAATGCAAATTCTGCATAGCTGTGTCAAATGCGTATGCATCCTGTAACAATAACGGAACCACAACTAATCAGCTTAAATAAACAGAATACATTTACCACAATACATTAACTCTATGGGGTCAACTGAATTAAGAGTTAGTTCTCACAATGAATCGCATTTGCAATTCAATTCCAAACTAGCAGTGCATTTTAACAGCAAATTAAAAAAATTTGTGTGCGCACCCCCTGAACTGGTGAAAAGGGAACTGTTTATTTTTAAATAAAAAATGTGGGGACACAGTGCAGAACCTCTTGTACACATCTCCCAAAGAATAATCATGCACATTGACGGGTATAAATAAGAACCTCCAATACTTTCCTTATGGCCGCTAAAACCCTTTAATACTGACCTGCTATCTCACTTTTTTGGGGTCCAGGATGATTTCCCTACTTTTTTATGCACTTCTCGCAGGCCACTTTTTGCAGAAAGATTGTGAAACCTTGCAGCGAGTCCCTTCAATCGACATTTCTAATGGAATGTTGCATTTCTCGGGTGCGCACAGTGCTGCAATGTATGCGAGTTTTACCATGCAAGTTCACATTTGCAAACTCGCTAATTGAATTGACCCCTATATGTAAGGTTTATGACCAGGCATTTGTACTTTTCGCATTACTACTATTGTAGTGAGTTTTTATTGCATTGTTGGACAACTCTTAAATATGTTTTTGTTTTCTCAAAATTAACATTTTTAGAAATCTTTTGTTTTGAAACATTGCTAGACTCTGGACTAGAGAACAGATTGTATCCTTTGTGTGGGCCCCAATTTATCCGGGGACTTTACGTTGTCGAGGAAAGGGTGGCAGGAGTGTCTCCTTTAACAACTTAAAGTAAAGGCCAGTAGGTACTGTACCTTACATAAACTAATAATAAAAAAGTTAATAAAATGTTGAACTTCTATTTATGTAAATCATTTTTTTGTGTTTAACTTATCTTACTGTACTTCTTACTTTATTATTAAAATAAAGCGTTAATAGAAATTGCTAGCTACAGCCACTCCATAAATATATGGAGCTACAACCTCGACAGAGTCTCTCGCTGCAAACTCTGCAGTCTGTCAGAAGCTGGTCAGTGGACCAAACTGAGAATATTCCACTGTTCTGGGCTGATAATGACATTTTCCAGAATTGCCAGTCTGCCTGAAAGTATTCGTGGACTGATCCTGGCTTCCAAACATTTTCTTTTAAATGGACGACTTAAGAGATCTAGCCAGCCTCCCAGACTGACTTTTAATAAAGGAGTTGTGGGTTACAGCCACTGCCAGCTCTATGATCAAACCCACTACAGTACTGGTTCAGTGGTAGAGCTAATATAAAGAGATCTGTGCAGTAAATAATAAAGCCTTTTTATACCCTTAGACAGTACACCATGAGCAGTTGCAAAAAAAGTTGCTTAACTCAGTGAACATCAGCAGAGATATTGATAGTGTGCACTTAGTTCTACTCTAAATGTGCATACACACTAGACCGCAGGTTCTCAAACTCAGGCCTCAGGCCCCCAAACAGTGCATGTTTTCCAGGTCTCCTCAAAGAATCACAAGTAAAATAATTAGTATCATCTGTGGATCTTTTAAAATGTGTCAGTGAGTAATGAATACACCTGTGCACCTGCTGGGTGACCTGGAAAACGTGACCAGTGTGGGGTCCTGAGCAGTGGCGTAACTTCATCCCAGGTGCCCAAAGGCAAGATAAATGTCATGACGTCACTCCCATAGTGCACTGTGGGACCCAGAAGCCGGAGCTCAGGAGCGGGCTCTGGCTACTGTCGGGGGGAGCGGAGAGAAGGAGTGCCGATCAGCGGCGCTCCTTCTCCATGCAGCTCCTCCTCAGCAGTGCTGACGCCTGCCGGCAAATGACTCCATTTTCTCCGGGAGTTCCGCCACTGGTCCTGACGACAGAGTTTGAGAACCACTGCAGTAGACTATATTATGCACGATCTGGCCGATTCCAACGCATCGGAACGACAGATCGTGCATAATATGTACAAATCGTGAGCCTCCACTCCCGATCACGATGTCGATGCGCGTCCCCGTGGGTTGAACACTGCATCGTCACATCTTGCCTACTGCAAGCAAGATCTGCCAAACTCGTACACGATCCGGCGGAATATCGTTCAGTGTTTATGCCTGTTCGGATTCGGATCTGCATATGTTGCTTGCAGGCATGGTTCAGGGAGATCCGTGCATCAAGCTTGAAGACACAGATGCACATGCGAATGCAACGTTGCTATAAAATTACGCCCATTCAGCTGAAATGGAGATGTGGCAGATATGTATGGCTCTGAATCACCCGTAGAAGCATGTGCAGCTGCTAAAAACACGAGGTCCGTGAAACAATGAATCAATCCAAAATATTTGTTGTAAGGTTTCTCCTGCAATGCACTACATAATATTTAGTCACTAAAGAATAAAATGATGCTAATACTATGCTGCAAGACATACAGTCAGGTGCATAAATATTGGGACATTGACAGAATTTTCATATTATGGCCTCTGTTCACCACCACAATGGCTTTGAAATTAAAACAAACAAGATGTGCTTTAACTGCAGACTTTCAGATTTAAATTGAGGGTAATTACATCCAAATCAGGTGAACGGTGTAGGAATTACAACGGTTTCTATATGTGCCTCCCACTTTTTAAGGGGCCAAAAGTAATGGGACAAACTAAACAATCCTAAATCTAACTTTCACTTTTTAATACTTTGTTGCAAATCCTTTGCAGGCAATTACAGCCTGAAGTCTGGAACGCATAGACATCACCAGACGCTGGGTTTCATCCCTGGTGATGCTCTGCCAGGCCTCTACTGCAAATGTCTTCAGTTCCTGCATGTACTTGGGGCATTTTCCCTTCAGTTTTGTCTGAAGTGAAGACAAAACAAGTGAAATGCATGCTCAATTGGATTCAGTTCAGGGGATTGACTTGGCCATTGCATAACATTCCACTTTTTAGCCTTAAAAAACTCTTTGGTTGCTTTTGCAGTATGCTTCGGGTCATTGTCCATCTGCACTGTGAAGCGCCGTCCAATGAGTTCTGAAGCATTTGACTGAATATGAGCATATAATATTGCCCGAAACACTTCAGAATTCATTCTGCTGCTTTTGTCAGCAGTCACATCATCAATAAATACAAAGGAACCAGTTCCATTGGCAGCCATACATGCCCACGCCATGACACTACCACCACCATGCTTCACTGATGAGGTGGTATGTTTTGGATCATGAGCAGTTCCTTTCCTTCTCCATACTCGTCTCTTCCCATCACTCTGGTACAAGTTGATCTTTGTCTCATCTGTCCATAGGATGTTGTTCCAGAACTGTAATAGCTTTTTTTAGATGTTTTTTGGCAAACTCTAATCTGGTCTTCCTGTTTTTGAGGTTCACCAATGGTTTACATCTTGTGGTGAACCCTCTATATTCACTCTTCTGAAGTATTCTCTTGATTGTTGACATTGACACATATACACCTACCTCCTGGAGAGTGTTCTTGATTTGGCCAACTGTTGTGAAGGTGTTTTTCTTCACCAGGGAAATAATTCTTCTGTCATCCACCACAGTTTGTTTTCTGTGGTCTTCCGGGTCTTTTGGTGTTGCTGAGCTCTGCGATGCGTTCTTTCTTTTCCAAACAATTGATTTGGCCACTCCTAATGTTTTTGCTACCTCTCTTATGGGTTTGTTTTGATTTTTCAGCCTAATGATGGCTTGCTTTACTGATAGTGACAGCTCTTTGGATCTCATATTGAGAGTCGACAGCAACTGATGCCAAATGCAAATGTCACACCTAGAACCAACTCCAGACCTTTTACCTGCTTAATTGATAATGAAATAACGAGGGAATAGCCCACACCTGTCCTGAATTAGCTTTTGAGTTGATAGTCCCATTACTTTTGGCCCCAAAGTGGGAGGCACATATAGAAACCGTTGTAATTCCTACACCGTTCACCTGATTTGGATGTAATTACCCTCAAATTAAATCTGAAAGTCTGCAGTTAAAGCACATCTTGTTTGTTTCATTTCAAAGCCATTGTGGTGGTGAATAGAGGCCAGAATATGAAAATTCTGTCAATGTCCCAATATTTATGCACCTGACTGTATACAGTACAAGGCTACAGTAGATTGATTTTGAATCCTTTGTTCTACATGATACAACATCCAGGCACCTGCTTTCTTCTTCAAAATTTTGGATTATTGGCTTTATTCAGTTAGTCGCAAACTCAATTTGAGACTTTGTTCAGTCTCAAATTGTGATTTTTTTATTTTTTTTGCAGTGCGCATTTGTGTCTTTTTTTTGTCTCAAGTCATACTTGAGACTCGCTGCAACTAGGGGGGTGAGACCGGGTCTGGAATGGGCATGTTCTTGGTGAAAATGTGCGTCAAGGTGACTAAGGCGAGTGCAGAGTAAGGATTTGTTCTAAGTGTGTAGTCTCAATTAAGACAAATATGGCCAACAAAAAGTCGCAAACGCAGCCTCCTGAACGGGTCTGAGCTGCATAAGCGTGTAAGTGTAAAAGTTGATAGTGAGGGGTTCCAGACTATAGACAGTTAAAAGGTCGACAGAGTCTAAATAGACAGCAGGGGCCAAATGTAATAGGGTGAGAGTTTAGAAGATGTGAGAGTTTAGCAGTAATCTCTCACACTGGTCAAGTTTTATCTTCAAAATGGGAAAACATCTGGATGAGATTTTTAAATCATTAGACTTTTTTGATTCTGAAAAACATGCGAGTTTGCTCTGTTGCATGTTCTCGGACTCTAATACATTGGCTGAGTTTAAAAAGTGTGAGAAAACGCTCACATTTTCTAAACTCTCACCCTATTACATTTGGCCCCAGATGTTAGACATGCTCTAGGTCAATAGCGACAAAAGGTCCACATGGAAGAAGGTCGGGTTAGGCACTAACCCCAACAGTTAGGGTTAGGCAAAAGGAGGGAGGGTTAGGGATAGACACGTACTGGAGGGTTAGGGTTAGGCACTAGAAGGGATGGTTAGGGTCAGGCACCTACCTGACGATTAGGGTCAGGCACTAGGAGGGAGGGTTGGGGAACCAAGGGGAAGGTTAGGGTTAAGATTAGTGTTTGAAAAAAAAAAAAAAAAAAAGTGTTGACCATTTTTGTGTCAACCATTTGTACCTGTCTGCATTCTTCCATGTCGACCTTTAAGTGTATTGTCCCAGTCGACCTATTGACTGTCTAACATCTGGTGCCTATCTAGAAATTGTCGACCTTTTAACTCTCTATCTTTATACCACACCCGGTAGTGATGGCTAAAGAGTTGCTTAATGATGACTCTGTCTGATTAGTCACAGCTGCGAAAAATACCCATTTATTCAAATATAGTAAGGAACAGTGTTTAAAAACTCATGGCACACTGCAAGATACCCTAGCTTAAAAAAAATAAATACTGATTCATGCATAATTAGGTACGGGGAATCCTACACATATATTTAAGGCCCCCACACACGGTACTATTTTTTTTAAACGATTTGGCCATTTTCGATCGATTGGAACGACAAATTGTTTAAAAAGTGCCGTGTGTGGGCATGACAACGATGCGCGCTCCAGCTGGTTGTTGATCGTGATCGCTGATCTCTTCAATATGCAGAAAGATCAGCGACCTGTCTTTCACGATTTGGCACACATTGTTCTGTGTGTATGCACACAGAACGATGTGATTGCCGACAAAGATGCATGCATGGATCAGGGAGCTCCGTGCTACATGCATTTGTGTGTCAATGACACAGATGCACGGACGGATCAGGAAGATCCGTGCTACATCAGTGTTCTCTCCAGAAAATGTTTCCAGCCTGGTGGCATCAAGAAGTAGCCGGGTGGGGGCCTTCGCAATAATAAAATGTTTTAAATCCTGACCTTATAATGATTTCAACTTGAGTTAACAATTTATATATTAAATTCTCCTCTTTTTCTTAGAGGCCCAGTCGTCTGCAACTTTTTCATAATCAAAGTCTGTAGGATCTGGTCCCTCTAGTGATATCAGCATCAGGTTATTTAGTGCTGGCACCACAAAATTTAATTTTTATACAGCTCCCAGAAACTGTCCCCACTTGCAGCCTCCCAAATACTGTCCCCACAGATTTTTTTTTCAGCTTCTACACAGAGAGAGAGTGGATGCAGGACTACCCCTCTTTAATGTGTACAGGCGACTGTTCCCGCCTGAACAGCGCGCCCGTTCTTTTATAAAAGGGGAGAGATCTCTGCCCTCCAGCCTGACACCATCCCTGCACTGTGATGGACAACCCGGCAGTTTTCCCCGCCCTAATGCCACGTCCTCTGCCGGGCACTTCTCCCCGTCCCAATGCCGCACTCCCTGTCTGGCACTCCCACCTCCCCAATGCCGCGTCCCGTCTGGCACTCCCCCCCCCGCCCCAATGTGCCGCGTCCCATTGCTCGGAACCCTCACTAATGTGTCCTTATTGTCGGCGGACAAGGAGCCTCCGATGTGAAGATCATTATGTGGCGACGGCACAGCTCGGCGTCACATCCGGCATCTGTGCTCCCGCAACAAACAGCCTGGGGAGAACACTGTACATGTATCTGTGTGTCAATGACACAGATGCACGGACGGATCAGTGAGATCCGTCTATGCGTCTGTGTTAAAAAAAAAATTAAAACCTGTGCAAAAAGTTTTTTAAAAAAAACAGAACAGCTTGGCCATCCCGAAAAAAAAAGAAAAAGAAAAACACAACCAGCCCCGGCCTTTGGAGATCCAGTACTGGTTGTCCTAAATACAGGGCACAAACAATGCAGGGGTGCCCTCAATTAAGCACAACCAGCACCGGACAAATCAAAGCCAGCTCTGGTTGCCAAAATACAGGGGACAAATGACGTAGGGGGTCCCCTGTATTTAGCGCAACCAGCACTGGGCTAAATGAGACGATCCTGGTTATGGAAACACAGGGGACAAAAAGCGTAGGTGTCCCCTGTAATTTCCATAACCAGCATCAAACTTTTGGGTAACACAACAGCCAGGGGAACCCTTTCACTGGGTCCCCCAGCCAAAACATTACCCCTAACCGCTAGTCACACCAGGCCGGGGATCCCTGGGGAGTGGGGCCGCCCCACCCAATAAATGGTTTTGCCCTCTCCAGGGCACTCCAGGCTTAGGCTGATAGTCTGGGGCTATCCCTGGAGTGGTGGGTGCCGGGTTGATTATGTAAAGTGTGGTGCATTTGAAAGAGTTAAATATATTGTCTTTTGCAGTGGAACTACAGATTCCAGCAAGCCAACCCCGCATGCTGGTACTTGGAGAACCACAAGTACCAGCATGCGGGGCATTACGGGCCTGCTGGTACCTGTAGTTCCACTGCAAAATAAATATTTAAAAAAAGACAGTACACACACACACACACACACACACACCATGACAGTACAAGTTTAATAATACATACATGCAAACACACATGCACACTCATATACTCTATTACACTACTCCATCTGTGTCTCCCTCCCTAAACACCAGCCAATGATGTGTTGCTCCCGCTGACACAGCTCCATCTTCAACATCAGGTGGTTACTTATACATCTCATGGGGAGCGTAATTCACTGAGGCATTGCCCTCCCACCGCTGCTACTCCGGGACAGAGTACTGGGGATCGAGATCTGCAAGGTGATGAGGTAGATTCACGATGAGGAGGTTGAGCTTGAAAAACCAGCATTTGGGCTTATTGATCCATATACTGTATACCTGGTTAAATGTACAAGTTAATTAGATCCCTGCATTCTAAATGCATTTCTAAAGGCATAGTGGACTTTATATTTGTTCTTCTTGAGGTTATTTTGCCCTATTTTATACTAGTTTATTTATTTAAATTTGGCCATATTAAGTGGTTTTATTATATGTAAGGTGTATAACATATTCTAACAATCATGCTATATTAAAAGAATTTGGAACTTTTTATTATAGCACTACCTTGTGTGTATTTATCTCACATACTCACCTATGTATGCCTAAAGCCCATCATGTCCCCTTCTCCATAAGTGGCTGTAAAAAAATTTCTATACTCACTTCCTCCTATGTGTGGATCACGTCCTCTTCTGTCCATGTAGGCATCCATACAGCTTGGCAAAACAACAAACCGATATTACGTGGACTACCGGACATTAGTACTGTCCTCTAAGGACAGTACTACCCGAATGACCGCTCTGCCGCGGGATTTCTCTATAGAAATCCAGGTGCTGAGCTCTCATTGGCTGAGAGTGGCGAGCCTTCCACCTCTCATATATATATATTTTTAATCAAGTCTCATCATTGAATCTGTACTATGAATAAGATACTAAGCTCATGAAACAGTACAAATGATGGATTTAACCCTTAATCAGCATGAAACAAATCATATTGTCAAGTCAGACATTTTCCAGAGAATAAACATCAAGAAGTGTCTATTGTAAAGATTCCAATAACACCCCTAAATTGCATCAGAGTCAAATCATAACAAAACAATTATTTAGAAGGAACTTATAACTTACTCTGGATATTTAGAAAACAAGATCTTTGCGTTCTGAAGTTCCTCCACCATCTTTTCTCTGGGCATTTCATCCAGGCACAGAACACAGCATATTTTTGCAAGATGATCTTTATCAGTGGGAACCTGATAATTGTATACTACTTTGGTGCAAATCAATCCTACTATTATTTTGCTTTGTATATCCTTTTTTTCAAGTTGCCTTTTATTTAGGAAGGGTTCACAGATTATATTGAGATATGTCGAAATCAGTGAGTGTACCTACAGTGTGTGGCAGAAAAAAAAAAGTTTCATTGTATGATAACATTAATATACCTTACCAAAATTATTTAATGTGACAGATTTTAAAACATTTTTTACAGCAACAATATTTTATTATTTTGTTTAACCAGTTATATAATTACCTGTGCTTTATCTGCAAGGAAAACAATATATAAATATAAAACATTTGGCCTGGAGACCTGCATATGGCTCTCCTGAAAAAGTTATTTCATTTTTCCTGTCATCTACCTGCACAGGGTATTCACATAGTGGACATCTGGATTCTGAGTCGGATGCAGTCGCGGCCTTGTTTGTGTCTATATCCGTAGTGGCGTCTGTGAGTTTATGCTAATATTAGTACAAGCCCTTCCTTTGTGTACATACATGTGTCTGACCGTGCAAGGACTGGGGCTTTCACTTTTTGTGTTTTTACTTGCAAACATCGATGCACCATGGAAACTTGCAACAGTCCCATGCTAGTTGCATATTCTCTGTCAGAGTATGGCCTCCAATGTAAGCAATTAAGCACAACCACTCCTCAGTGCATCTGAATAGCCACCTCACAGTCATGGCCCATACATTATGTATATTGATTATATATATATATATATATATATATATTAATATTACTCGAGAGGGTCTCAGCACTCACAATCCACACGCAGTCCACACGCCATAGATCGCCCAGTGCCTTCACAGGAAGCTTACTCAATTCCAACATAGACAATATAGGGTAAGGTGCGGAACTCGCAGCTCAATCATCACACTATCAGGCAGAAGCTGTACTTGCAACATTTCAGTTCATATTTATTAAAGGTGCCTACATGTTTAGCGATATTTTACACGATTTGCCCAATTCCGACACATCGTGACGACAAATCGTGTAAAATATGCCAAAATCGTGAGTGTCCACTCACGATCACGATGCCGATGCGCGTCCCCGCAGATCGTACATCGCATCTTCAGATCTGCCGTGCTATAGGGCATATTTGCCAATCTCAGTCACGATGCACTGGAGTAGTTAGGAGGCATGATAGATCGTTTGTCACATTGGACAGTTTTAACAACAAATCGTGCCCACGACTGCCGGGGATCTGCTGGGGTGAGTTCAAGGGGAAATCGGACACAAATGTTGGATCGTGAGCACATCGCCAAGTGTGTAGGCACCTTGACACTCATCAGGAATGTATGGGGATGCGGACTCGGGGCAAACCTGGTTCTCTATGGCCGGTATATCGATTATCTTTTTAGGATTTGGGATGAGTCCCCCGAATCGGCACTTTCTTTTCTTTCAGCACTTAATAGGAATGATTTTAATTTACAATTCACTCACACCTTTCACAGTAATCACATAGATTTTTTGGATTTATCCTTGGAGATCCAAGATATGAAGATAATTACATCAAACTATACTAAAGAAGTAGGGACTAATGCATACCTCCATTTTGGAAGTGCACATTATTGGAAACGTAATATCCCCAAAGGTGAGCTCATGCGCTTGCGAAGAAGCTGTTCGGACTTGGCTCAATGATAGAAGCCTTTAGGGTGAGAGGCTATCCTAATCATCTTATTGAGAAATCCTATGAAGAGGTAGTCTTTATGGATAGGGATTTATTATTAAAACCTAAAGAGAACAATCTAATTTCCGATATAAAAAGTTCAAAAAGGAATTAGCATTTGTGGCCACATTTAACAACAAATATAGGAACATTAAAAATATTGTAACTAAAAATTATAATATTTTGAAACAATAAAATATTTTGGGAGACCTAATCCCCCCGAAACCTGTCTTTCTTTTTAGTAAAAATTAGCCTTTAAAAAAAATGTGGCCCCTAGTTTTCTAAACAATTCTGATAAAAATAAGCTAAGAAATAGTGGTATCTCCTGGTTGCCTTCTAGACCTACAGGTTTCTTCACATGTAGTGTATCTCCTGCTGCCACATTTAAACATGCACTACATGGTACTAAAAGTATCAAAGTACATGATAATAATGAAGAGTTTCCAATTAGAGACTTCAATTGCAACTCTAAATTTGTAGTTTATGTCTCCTGCGGCTACAATCTAAGATATGTTGGGAGAACAATACGTAGTTTCTCTAGACACTTAAATGAGCATCATAATGGAGACCCAAGCTCATTGAGACTCATTGGTATTGAGATGGTAGCTGCCACTGCACGAGGGGGTGACCATTTCAAACATCTCTGCAAGCAAGAGACTTTTTGGATTTTTACGATGAACTGTCTCTATCCCAATGGTCTCAATGAGGCAGTGGAACTGAATTCCATTCTCTGAAAATCTTCTCTTTACAGTTAAAGTACGAAATGTTTCTACCCATTAATATGGGATTATGTGCTAGGTATTGC
The DNA here is from genome assembly GCA_031769625.1 of Taudactylus pleione. Lineage (NCBI taxonomy): Eukaryota > Metazoa > Chordata > Amphibia > Anura > Myobatrachidae > Taudactylus > Taudactylus pleione. The sequence continues at coordinate 400,164 of JAUIMM010000455.1, read as the reverse complement.
CATGTAGATAGATAAGTCTCTGCAAGATATAATCTCTATAAAATAATTTCAATGTAATGACTATAAGTTTATGTAGGATTATAAAGATTTGAATGCAGAATGTGTTCAAAATAAGTCACATTATATTACATTGTCCCATATGTATCTACATATATTTGATATCTATATATTAATGCAATTCAATTATTAAATCTAAAGGAGTTGTCTATCCATATATGTGCTGTTTGATAGAGATCATAATTAATTTACTTATTATTATTATCTCTATCGCCAAATGAAATGTGTTTAGATAATTATTTATTTAGTGGAATCCTTTTTGGGTCTGTACACAGATTATACGCACTATATATGGTATTCCCTAATGTGGTTAGATTCTCTTCTCTCTATATATGCGTGGTTGTTAGGGTTTAATCGAGGAAATCTGATAAATACCCCAATATATTGTTCCTATTGTGTGACCAATATTCTTATATATATGACTTACCTTATCTGATCTCGCATGATGTCGGTTTATATTACGTGAGTACACTGAATTTCCTAAAGCCAGTATTAGCTATAGCCATATTCTCGGTTTGTTACAACGGCGCTACACCACGATACTCCATCCAGTTCACGTGTTATTTGTTTACACCGCGTGACTGGTCTGGAGTTACTCACGACCAATAGTGACAACGTATTGATTGCTACCCACCTGCCGCGTCATCTCTCCCCTGCCCCACTTGATGTTTGTTTACATCACATGAGCGGGCTCCAGAGACACGAGGCAGGTAAACACCAGATCGTAACTTCTGATGCAATATAGAACCCGTTTTCTCTCTAGATTTTATCTTGATAGGTCTGCCTCCAACTACTGGTTATGTTAGTGATTATGTTATATAATTTATTATTATGTATTGTATGTTAAATTTGTGGATCAGCAGCCATTTTAGAGAGCACAGCGAAATATGTTAAGGGACTGGTTGATACACTCTCCACCACTCAAAGCCCAACGGGAGCCGCTATTTGCTCACAGACATCTCCTGCACTACCATCTGCAGATGGGATCCGTGCTATAAAGAATTGTGCTATTTCTAAACCCCACACTGGTGTCTCCAACTATCTACAATATCAGTGAACTGAACCTGCACAACAGAGAATTATGATAGAGGAGAACACCTTATAACAATAAATCAGACTGGCGACATATGGAATTATTGTACCTACAAAAGCTTTGCTAGCATTGCCAAAAGGACTACCATTACTGCAGCTACTGGATTTGGTAACTATCATCACAAGTGGGTTAAAACTTATATATAGCACCACGAGACGGTTTCTTTATATGGACTCATATACTAATTAAGGCCCCAACTAAATACTACAGCTGGGAGTGAGTGTATACACATAAGTGGATTGAGTGGTCTTACATTTTTATTAATTTTTTATTGTGTTATGTCATTTATTTAATTTATCTTCACAAACTTTATGCTTTTAGTATTGTGATCTTAAGCATATTAATTTATATAATTAAAATGTATATTTATTAGAGTTTACATATCATTTTAGAGAGCTGTATTCATTTCTACCTTTTTCTGAATCTAAGAGTAAAACATCAACCTATCGTTTTGCCAGACCTGGTGCAGGCGTTTTTAAAAATCGTAAAAAAACGCCTGTGCCAGCCTCTTGCAATGTTTAAAACACTTGTCGCATCCTTACGGCCCCCCCCAAAAAACAAATGTTAAATGTATTTTCATTTTTTTTTTGTCGATTGGGGTCTCCTTGTCAAACATTGATATAATATGAATGTCGATGGGGTTTCCATGTCGATACTGACAATATTGACATTATGCATATTGACAGTGAGAGTATCAACAGTACTATTTTACTCTAACCCCAACGCTCATAGCACCATGGGTTATTTCATAAAATATTCATCTTAATTTGCTACTTCACTATTAGCTGCTTAGTACATTATTAGCGGAATAAGATGCAAAATTTTGGAAAGAATACTCAATTCACGTCTTATGCTGGGTACACAATGGCAGATATATTGGTCGATCAATTGATCGGCCAATATATCTCGTGTGCGTCGGCCAGTGTGTACCAGCAATATGTCTTTGAACGACGTTGTTCACAGACATATTACATCGGCTGTACTGCACAGCCGATGCCCAATATATCTGCAGTGCATGGCAGTAGTGCTGATCACAATTGGGAAAACAATGAATCTGAAGGAGTTCGAGAAATGTCTTATTGTGGGTGACCATTTGGCTGGATTTTGAAGACAGCCGAGCTACTGTACCAGATGTCTCCAAAGGTGTGATGTCCTGGGTGGTTACGCAGTGAATAAACTAACCCCCATTGCTTTTTCGAAGAGGCAGAACTTCGGTTCGATGACAATCTCTCAGGGACGAGATCGTCATGTCTAAGAAAGCGGATATGTAGCAACCGGAAGTCCTCTGTACAGTAACTGACAGCAGCATTTAATGACTGCCGTTCCCAATCTATATCTCACTAGACAATGGGCAGGGAATTAAATAGGATTGATATTGGCAGGAGATTTCTAATTCAGTGGCTAGGGTGTGTACAAATCCTAGCAAGTTATGACAGATTTTTATTAATAAATGTAGTCAATCATATTTTGTGTTATCTCCCAATATGTTAAATCGTTCAGAAAAAATCATAAGTATAAATACCTCACGTGCATCAAAGCTATGAGTAGGCCTCTGTATTTCGTCATCCTTCAACAAATAAGACATCGTAGATACCATAAAAAATTGGGATAGTTGATTAAAAAAACTTGTCAAGTTGATGTCATCACATTTCTCAAGAATACTGAAAATGCCCTTGAGCATGACCTCTGCTGCTTTCTTTTTTGCCTCAGAGAAAGGTGAGAATTGATTTTTCCACAAGTTCTTCATTGTATTAACAAATCCACTCCCCTCCTTCATGCACACATCATCATACTGATGCCACTCTGTGCAGGAATAAGGAATACATGTGTTAGACATACAATCATATATTTATTTAACATACACACACACACACATATATTTACACACACACACACGCACGCACAAAACAGTACTTTGGTTCTTACAGATGTGTTCTACCTCATCTAGCCTCAAAACGGCATGATGCGCGAGATGCCTGGCGTGAGTGAGTCACCAGGTCCTGTGCAACTCTTCTAGCGTCAGGCATCTTGTTTTGCAGAAAATGAGTCTTAAGCCGCATATACACTAGACAAATTTTATGAATGATATGGACGATAACGATATTGTTCAACGTCATATCGTTCAGTGTTATCATTGTCTTTTGTCGTCCGTAAAAGCAGGTTAATCTATCGATATCGTCAAGAATTGCCTGTTCAGAGATGTGGCAGGATGACTTCACCTACACCCAATATCGTTTGTCCTGCACTACAGAAAGTTCAAGGGAAATCTTTCACCAATATCGTTCATAAAGCACATCATCTAGTGTGTATGAGCCTTTAGTCGCAAAAGCGACTACAAGGCACAAGGAGACTTTATTGATTAATTTGATATGCGACACTTGTATATTGTATATGAAGCACAATGGAATTTGGCATGTAAAAAAAGCAGCAGCCGCTGCATCGTAACTCTTCGTACATCACATACAGATTAAGAGACTCAGTCGCACACAGAGATATACAAGTGTTGCATATCAAATTAATCAGCACAGTCTCCTGGCGCATCCAATGCTGGGCATACACGGCCAGATAAAATGCCTGTCAGACCGACAGACATTTTATCTGGCAGCCTGCCAGCCGCAGATGTCGCCGGCACACACTGAGATTTCTCTCAGTGTATTCGGCAGACATCTGCGCTCCGCCCCCGGGGGAGGAGACATTTCCCTGTTCCTTCCGTAGGAAGGAACACAGGAAATGTCTGTCTGTCAGACGCGGCTGGGCATACACTGCCCGATGCGGCCGACAGTTTACCGGGAAATATCGCATTGGACGGGCATGCTGGACAATCCGGCATGCCCGACCAATATTTAACCCTCGGTCGCCCCCCCACACGCCACAATTATCGGGGTGATCCGCCGATATCAGGCGGATCGCCCCGATAATTGTAGCGTGTATGGCCAGCACTAGTTGCATCACATTGCGACAGACGACATTTTCAGACGAAAAGATGCAAAGAAACACGCATGTCGCTAGCAGAGCAGCATGGGTTTGTTTGGCGCGACTGCAGCAATGATGAGTGAGGACACATTTGTACCTGTTAAATTCTTTTCTCTGGGTCCATGGGGGACAATATTAACAAGCACAAGGGCAGGGAGTAGGAGGAGAGGAGGAAAAGATCAAGCACACAGAAAAACAGTCGCACAAAAAGGTTGGTGAAACCTGTGAACTACCTGTGTGCCAAAAAATAACCCCTAGCCAGCCAGGGGTTGAAGGGAGGGCGTCCAGTGTCCGTGGGATGTCCCAAAGCTCTCCCACTAAGGAAGGCAATATTCCTGTGCTGTGCTTAGGACCAGTCGCCCAAAACTAGCATCTAGCACTAGGCGAAAGTGTTAAATGTGTAGCATTTGTTTAAAGTATGAGCAGATTGAAATCTAAAAAACCCCTTCGGAAGGTAACCAAGTCTGGTACGGAGGACTGCACGGGCTTGAAGAAAAATTTAAAACGGGGATGTATGAGACAAAGCACTCAAATCAGACACCCATCGGGCTGAAGCTATTGAAAATAGGAACACAGTCTTCCACGTTAGCCAGCAAAGGTCCACTGACTCCAGGGCCTCGAAAGGATGAGACTGAAGGGCACGTAATAACAGAAGCAAATCCCACGGAAAATACGGGGGAAGGAAGGGAGGTTGAATATGTAGTACTCCCTGAAGAAACGTTTGAACAGCTGTGTGACCGGATGACCTCGACCCCACCAAGTGGCCACAGATTAGTTTTAATCCTACTGGATCTTGCGGTATCAGGGATTCCCTCTTAAGCTCCGTACACACACGGAGCAATATAAATGAACGATAATGATATCGTTCATATCAGTATCGTTCAAATCGTTAATTTTTTTGGCCCCTGCCAACCCACCAATGACCAGATATGCGCGGGCACATATGGACGATAGCGATATCGTCCATTGGCCGTGCATGCTGGCCAACCTGCTCGATATCGAGCAGGTCACTATAGGGACCCGCGATCCTTGATCGCGGGTCGCTATAGTCGCTGGTGAGTTGGTGGTGTGCTGGATGATCGATCATCTAGTACACCAGGAAGGGTGCAGGATGATCAAACAGCGATATCGTATCGCTGGCTGATCACTCCGTGTGTACAGAGCATTACAGTCAGTAACCGCCTATTGCGCTGTGTAACAAGCTGCCACCACCAAACTCCTATAATCGTCGATTGGAACCACTTATTTCCACTCAGCCTCCTACCACCACCACCTTGAACCACTTCTCCCAGGCTCCTACGTCGGCACCTGGAACCACCACTGCTGCGTATGCGTAGACAAGCTCCGGCCACACCTCCTGACAGGTGTCGGCTAATACCCACTGATCCCTCGCAATGGACCAGGCTCCACACGGTAGCTGGCAGAAGGCTTGAGCTTGGAGACACCGGTCTTAATTCAGAACAGCCGGAAAACGGAATAGCGTTTAGCGCATTTCTACTGTTGCAGGATTCAGATGCAGTGGTTGTAAAAGGCATGATGTTTATTGCTCAAAAAGACTATTCCCCTTGAGGGTATAACAGCATACAGATGTTACAGCAGTTCATTCCTCATTGATGTCCAAAAGGATACACACATACACAGGGTTCACACGCCCTCTTTATATCCCATTCTTCTAACACACAATACCACAGGGGGTAAATCCGCCCTGTGTTCCTTTTAGCCAATCATGCTATCTCACAAAATATAAATAAACACATCTTACATTTTAAAGGAACTAACATAATTTCCTCATTACCACCCAAAAACATTTGGCTTTCCTAAAACACAAGTTAGCATATACTGTCTCTCAAGTGGTAAATACAGTATGACTCAAATTTCAATTGCATTCGTCCTTTCATATATCTATGACTAAAACCAGTTTGGCTAATTCGCAATCTTAACATCTTCTAAGTTTTTAGAAAGCTCCACACAATAGGAGTTTCTAAAAAACAAACAAATTGTTTTCCCCAAACCTGCTGGGTATTTTACACAGAGACACACCAAAGACCTCTGGAGTACATTTCAAAGAAAGTGCTGTAAATGAAGGGTTTGGCCACTAGGTCAGGATAACTAACATATCACTAGGACGTGAGAATGTCTTAAAAGCCATTTGGTTCTAAATGTCACAGCCTTCTAAAACAAAATAACTTATACATTCCTTATAAGTACATAGGCTGTACATTTAAAAATACAGTACATTTCCACAACTGCGCACAGCACATTAAATATAACATGTTGTTAAAACGCATCATTACATAAGCATTTACATTACATGGCGCCTACATTGTCCCATTAAAGATGGTACCGCAGCACGAGGGTTAACACCTTCAATGCCACAGCGACAATTTTAGTACGTTAGGGCTCCGGCCACAAGCTGGTAAGAGAGCAATCTTGTGTTGAAACATGACTAAAATGGCAGAAACTTGCACCTTCAAGGAAGAGGTAAATGAGTGGAAACGTCCCCGGAAGATGGTGTCTTATCAGTAATGCTCCTGGATCTCAGGTTTGGCAGCAGTACTGGAGAGGTTTGTGATTGTGGTGGAAAGCCATCATGTCTACGTCTGGACAACCCCAGCGGTGCACTAACATCTGTAACACGTCTGAGTGTAGAGACCACTCACCGGCATGAATGTCCTGAAGACTGCGAAAATCCGCATCCCTGTTCTGGACACCTGTAATGTACCCTGCCGAAAGAGCAGGAAGAAGGTGTTCCACCCAATGTAGACCCTTTTTTCGTGGCACCTGGACTTTTGGGTGCCTCCCTGACGCGTAATATAAGCGACCGCAGTCTTGTTGTCCGATTCAACTTTTACTGCCTTGACGAATTGGTTTGCCAGACAAAAAGCATAGTAGACCGCCCGTATCTCTAGGATGTTGATTGGTAGAAGGGATTCCCATGCTGTCTAATGACCCTGAAAGGTGTGGTGAGAATTTACGGAACCCCAAACCCTCAGGCTCACATCTGTGTTAGAAGGATCCAGTCTGAATTAGGAACGGCCAGCGGTTGTCCAAGTGAGAGGACTGGAGCCACCATAGAAGGGAGTGATGTACCTACTGGGACAAGGCCAGCAGCTGAGAACGTAGATGAAATTGGGATCGGTTCCTCTTGGAAAGAACTTCCGACTGAAGATGTCTGTAGTTAAACTGGGCGTGGAAACTAACTTTCCCAGAACCCACATGCATAGGTGTTCTGACGCCGGATCATGTTCTGCAAGGAGACTATCTTGTCTCTAGGTAGAAAGACACACTGGTACTTGGAATCCAGCAGAGCGTCCAAATGCTGCATCCGTCATTGGGGAGAAAGGCTGGACTTGCACCAAGTAATGAGCTAACCATGTGAATGAAGAATCTTCACTGCCAGGAGATATTCTTGCAGAATGACAGGAGATTGAGCCACAATTAGTAGGTCGTCCAGGTAAGGGAGGATCTGGATCCCTAGAAGATGGAGGTCTGCCGCCATCACTGACATAACAGTCGTGAATACTGGAGGAGCCGCTGAAAGACCAAATGGTAAGGCTCAAAATTGGAAATGGTCCAAGAAAACTGCAAAATGGAGAAACAACTGTTGGTTGGGAACATGCAAATAGGCATCCTTGATGCCCGAGGACACCAAGAAATCACCGGGCTCTAAGGCCTGTGTGATAGAACAGATGGTTTCCATCCTGAAGTTTGGGACCCAGAGAAAGAAACTGAGGGATTTCAAGTTGAGTATGGAAAGGAAGGAGCCAAGTTTCATGAGATCATGAGATTGCATTGTTGCCCCCTAAAATCTTGTCCCGAAACACCCATTTCACAGGAAGACAAATAGGTATCCGGCCATGTTTCATCTTACTCATAATAGGAGATATGCAAAAATGCGTAGCATGTGAGTATGCCCTGTATGACTTCAATAAAAATTTCACATTTGCAACAGCAGTCATATTCAAGTATTAGAGGGTATGAGACAAATCCATACAGTAAAATCCTAGTAACATTTTTATGAATTAACCAAATTAATTTAGACTTACACATTCATAGACTGGATCAGAATGATTACATTTTTATAAATGCTATATTTTCCCAAAATCTCACACTCTGGGCAACTCAACATCACAATTTAAGTGTTTTTAATTTAAACATTACAAATTTCCAGCTTTATTTGTACTAACTGATGTGATGATGTGTAAGTGTTGTGCTTATCTATGTCTGCAAGAAAATGTAATATCTAAAATAATTGCTTACAGCTTAAAAGAGAACTCTACCCTAGAGCCATATTTACAGGTGCGTCCTCCTCATACATCTAGCCTCAATACGCTACGCAGCGCTACTTGCCTGGCATGAGTGAGCCACCAGGTCCTGTGCTACTCTGCTAGCACTGGGCATCTTTTTTCGACGACAATGCGTTTCAGTCGAAATGTGATGCGACTAGGGCGCACCAGCAGACTGTGCTGTATATGAACCACAATGGAACTTGGAATGAAAAAAGATGCGCCCGCTACATTGTAGCAATTTGTATACAGATTCAGAGACTCAGTCACACAAAGTCACATCGCATTGCGACTTACATGCAGTTACGGCAAAAAAGACACCTGGCGCTAGCAGAGTCTCACGGGACCTGGCACGCTGAGAGGGGCTATTTAGCGCAACTGCAGCAAAGATGTATAAGGACATATCTGAACCAATAATGCTCTCTACTAGTAGAACTGCAATAGTCCAATAGTTCAATGGTCAATCTTTTCCTGGCTGTCAGGGAGAAGTTACCATTTCCCCCAATAGCAGGATAAGTAACCGATGAACTGTAGGAGATGGTGACTATACTGAAGGAGAAATGATAATTGCAGATATAGGAATACAGTGTAGAGTTCCCTTTTAAGCCTTGTGCTTTAAGGACTACTATCCACTTACCAGATGACGCAATGTTTTGTTTTAATATTTCAAATGTCTTCCACTACCCTTTTTCCACAATTTTACATTAGCAGGCAACACTCTTCTCTATAATTAACAGTGAGGGTTTCACCTTACCCAGTATTAATAAACTCTGTAATTTTAATATCTACATCAAGTTTAGGCATCACCAAATAGCTTTCTCTGGTCGAAAAAATAGTCCTAAGAACCACATGTAGCACTTTTTTAAAAATAAAGGCAAGTAGGGATTCAGGTAAGATGTCTGGGTTCCCAAACACTCTCTATAATTGTCTTGTTGTAGAGTGAAATGTTAGAATAGTCTCACCTCTTCCGAAGACATACTGTAAAGGAATATACAGGCAGCGGTTGACGGGCGATTTTCCTTGCGTAGCATTATGAATGTACTCGTAATCGTCCTTTTCATTTTTCCGCAAAACATATTTGTATGGGATGTATTTGTCATAATTCTCCTTAGAAATGTAAGCATGTCCTTCATACAGGAATCCAAGCTCTTTGACTTCTCTTTAAAAAAAAATGAATAGAATAAATTATATTACAGTCATTGATTTATGACAAGTTTATACAGTATAAATGTCTGTTATGGAGGAGATAGTTAGGTAATGTACAGCATTGCACATTCATAGCAAAACAATTGCAATATTTCCTTTTCCTCCTAATATACTACTTGCCAATCAACCCTTATTTATTGCTTAAATATGTAATGAGAGTAAGGGAACACAGGGATGTCTCTTTTTACATGTATCACATTAGGGATGTCTCTTTTTACATTTGTCACATTTGTATTTAAATTAATGACATTGGTGTAAGCACTCAAAAAATGTGTTCCTCTTTCATCCACGCTGGGGGACACAGCCATGATTGGGTAGTAGGGGTCGGTCCAGGAGATCAGGCACTAAAATGACAGGTGTTAGGCTCCGTCCCCTCTCTTATATTATACCTGCCTCTTCCACACGCGCTTCAGTTTTTTGTTTAGTGACTGGCTCGCGCACTGCGACGCATCGTCCTTTTCATTTTTCCGCAAAACATATTTATTTGACGGGCGACTATCGGCCATAGCGTGCGATCGCAGCTTAACAGGCTTGGTCTGAATCGCCCCCAGAGTCCGCAGCTTCCTCTCAGGAGAATTAGAAGATCTGGACTGGGAGGATGCATAAAGTTGGGAGGAAGATGCTCCTGCTGGTCTGTGTATTTGAGATTTAATTAAGGCAGCACATCAGACTTAAATCTCCAGGAGTCTGAAGTTCCGAGTCAAGTGCTGCTGAGTCTTTATTTAAGCGTAAACAGAAATGGATATGGTTTTACCTGCTTTTTCTCATTTTGATGACATTTTGAAGGAGGTTTGGCTTAAGCCAGATAAGAGATTTCAGGTTCTTAGAAATGTCAAATACCTTTACCCCTTTGGGAAATTTCCCTTAAGATTGATGCTCCCAGTCAGACTGGCTAAGGCAACGGTTATTCCTACAGCTACAAATGTGAAGGATTGCTTAAATCTATAATTACCTTAGCTGGAGCCTCCCTTTGTACCAGTCTAGCAGTTGCTTGGGTCAATAAGACAACTGAGTCTTGGACAAAGAGGTTGGGCTCGAAGTCTGCGGACAAATCTCCTACATGACGATCAGAGAGTCCTAGTCAGCCCTCAGGTGGTAGGGGCCAGTTTGCATCAGTTCCAGGTTTGTCTGGTTTTAATCTTTCCAGATGTCTGGATGAACAGAGTTGTGTCCAGGGGTTACATTCTGGATTTGGAGGGTTCCCGCCCCAGAAGATTTTAAGTCACCCCTTTTCCAAGAGACTTGGTCAGAAAGGCATCTCTGCTGTTGTCTGTGCAGTCCCTTATAAATTCTGGAATAATTTCTCCATTTCCCAACAGGGTCAATGTTTTTATTCCAGTCTCTTTTTGGTGAACGGGTCGTTTTGTTCAATTCTCAATCTGAAGCATCTAAATCGTTATTTGTTTTAAGCCAAGTTTAAGATGGAGTCGCTTCGCACAGTGATTGCTGGGGTATCTGACGTCTATAGACATAAAGGATGCATATCTCCATGTTTCCATTTGCGAGGCTCACCATTCACTTCTCAGGTTTGCATTAGAAAATCTGCATTTTTTTAATTCCAGGTCCTTCCTTTCGGTCTATTCATGAGCCCCCATGTTTTTATAAAGAACATGGAACATATGGTGGTCTTGTTGCATCTCAGAGCCGTTTCAGTCATCGTTTATCTGGACGATTTCCTGATCAAGGCTCCATCTGAACATTTGCTCAGTCAAGATCTTTAGCTTGCAGTGGACATTTGCAATGGCAGATTCTGCACTATTGGTCCAGGACAGAACTGCATCTCGACAGGCAATTGTTTTGGCTGTCTTTCCAAACCCAGCAGTCTAGTTGGTGGTGGCTTCACACTCCAAATCTGGTGAAGGGCTCCCTATTTTTGGCATGGGACTGGGTGTTGATCACCACAGATATCAGCCTGTCGGGCTGGGCAGCGGTTGTACTATATCATCGCCTTCAGGATCAGGGGCTGAAACTTATCTTCCTATCAATATTCTGGAATTGAGAGCAGTCAGGTATTCCTTGATGCAGGCCCAAGAGATCCTCCAGGGCCACCCGATTCGGATACATTCAGACGGTGGCCTACATAAACAAACAAGACTGGACTCGCAGCATTCGGTTCCTGATGGAGGTTGCTCACATTTTTCATTGGGCGGAGGGGTGGGTTCCCACCATCTCAGTGGTTCACATACCAAGGGTGGACAACTGGCAGGTGGATTTTCACAGTCACCAAACAGTCCACCCCGGGGAATGGGATCATCATCGTAGGTGTTTCAACATACTATGGACAAGTAGAGGTGCCCAGAAGTGGACCTCATGGCTTCCTGCCTAAACAAAAAGCTCCCAGCTTAAGGAGCTGAATAAAAAGATCCTCAGGCTCTGTTCGTAGATGCTATGAAGATCCCTTGGACTTTTCAGCTGGGGTACTGTTTTTCACAGCTGTTCAGGGCACTCCAGAGACTACAAATAGAAGGTTTTACAGTCATTTCAGATTGGCCTTGTCATCATTGATAATCCCTGCTTTGCAGCATGATGGCTGCTCCACCTTTCCGACTGCCTCTTTGTCTGGACCTTCTTCGTCAGGGATCCTGTCAGTACCCAAGGTTTTCCTAATCTAGCCTAGTTACACTTGCTATCTTTTTAACCCGTTGTTATGTAATTGTTAAATCATGTGACAACGTCCACCTGCAAGTCCTTGTATCATGCTTCTTGTATGTTCCGCATAGCATTGGTTTGTTATATATTTTAGAGTATGCAAAAGGGAAAGCAAGGGGGGAGAAGGGTACCACTGCACAGGTGGAAAGTACTACTCTAATTGTTATTGAAATAGATTCTAAAAGCTATCTACACATGTTCCCATTTATTGATTTATAATTCAGGGATTGAGGTAATGCTACTCAGAGTAAAGGCCTCCATACACGGGGCGATTTTTCACATGTTTTCGACTGATAGGAACAACCAATCGTGTGAAAAATAGGCTTTTCATAGATGATTCCGATGCGATGCGCGTCCCCGGCGTCGTGGATCTGCATCGTAGATCAGATGGTTTTGCAGAAAGATCTGCGATCCATCGTGTATGATTTGACACACATCGTACGTACTTTTGCTGCAGTACGATGCGATATATGATGTGCGATGTCCCTGGACACTCCCATCCTCCATTTTGTGGCAGATGACGGGAGAGGAGAGAAGCAGCAGCATCGTCTATAGCGGAGTGTGCCTTTAAAAAAAGTGAGTACACCGCCTGTACACCCTGAACCACCAATGCATAGCCCTGGCCCCTCAAAGTGTATATTAACCTCTGCACCACTAACGTGTATATTAACCCCTGCACCACCAGTGCATACCCCTGGCCCCTCAAAGTGTATATTAACCCTGCTCCACCAATGCATAGCATTGGCCCCTCAAAGTGTATATTAACCCCTGCGCCACCAATGCATAGCCCTGCCCTACCAATGTGTATTTCACCCCTGCACCACCAATGCATATCCCTGGCCCCTCAAAGTGTATATTAACCCCTGTGTCACCAATGCATACCCAAGGTTGAATTCACCATTTCTTCCAAATATCACATGCCAAAATAAACAAACTGCATTTATTTTGTCAAACGGTATTAAAACTCAAAAATTTTACAAAATGTTCAACTTTAAAACCTACAACAATTGAAACTTTTACAATATATTTCCCCAACAGGAATGACAAGTGCAAGAGAGAGAGAGTTCGTGACGGGGTTCACAGAACTCTTCCATGCCCATGTTTGTGGAGAGTCAAAAGTCAGCACTACCGCAACAAAATAAAATGCAATGCGGCTATCCAGGAGCTAATTGCATTTAGCAAGACCTTCCATCCAGATGATGATATCACAGTGGTGTGGGTAAAGAACAAAATACAGAATCTCTGCACTGTATACGTGAAGGACAAAAGGAAGCAGGAAGAGAGCCGGCCATCCGAAGCAGGGGCAGCTGACACCTACACAAGTACGCTACTTTGACCTGCTGAAATTTCTGCATGAGCAGGAGCCGCAGCGACCTTCAAAGGCCCTAATGGTGGTGACTACAGAGGACCCTGGTGTGGAAAACCCAGACGCAGAACAAGAGTCCAATTGTGAAGTTGGAAGTAGTTTTTAATTTTACAGTTCACATGTCCCCTGTAGTCCATTAGGGAATACTGTCCTCCTGCCATGGTATTGCTCCCACACCATTTAAGTAGGCCAGATATTGCTCCCTCACCTCTTTAGCCCTCACAGTTCCATTGAAGGTGGGGCCACAGAGAGCACTGGCACTGTTTCCTCCGGTTGGTCCGGGTCTTCAAGCACTGTCTGATGTCCTCTGGGTCGTACTCTTTTTCAGTAGGAAATTATGGAGGACACAGCAGGCCAAAACAACGGAATCTGTTTTGTCCATACGTAGATTAATAGAGGTATGGAAGACCCAGAACCGGTTACATAGAATGCCGAATGTGTTCTCCACTATTCGGCGAGCCCTGGATAGTCTGTAATTAAAAATGTGCTTCTCTTTTGTAAGGCCTCGTTGCGCATATGGACTCAGCAAATGCTCATGGAGAGCAAACGCCTCATCAGCCACAAAAACATAGTTTAGGCCGTGCTTTGTTTCTGTTTCAGATGGTAAATTCAGAAGAGGGTTTGCTTAAAAGAACCCCCATTCAAAGCACGGCCATTTCTGCCCACAAAAATAAATTCATAATTGGCATTATCCACCGCCATGAGCACAATGCTGTTAAATCCTTTATAATAAAAGGACCCGCTGTGGGCAGGTGGGGTAATCTGGACATGTTTGAAGTCTATTGCTCCACCGCAGTTTGGGAAGTTCCATCTCCGTTCATACTCCGCAGAAATGGTCTGTCACTCCTCCACCATTGTTGAGAACAAGAATTAAAATAAATTTTTTATTAAAACCAAGCCAAAGTCTGCTTACCAGCAGGCCAACCCCTTTTGCAAAATCCAAAAAAGAACAGAGTTGGATTTCCGAAGGGAAGAGGTACGGTCCACATAAATTATGAGGGCACGTACAACATCCAAAAAGGCTTCACCCAGAGAGAGGTCCGGAGATTAAAGGCAGGCACAATAATTTCTTCATTGATGTGAAAACTGGACACTACCTTAGGCAGGAAAGTAGGCGAGTTCTCAACACTGCCCTGTCCTGGTGAAAAACCAAAAAGGAGGAATGACAAGAGAGCTCCCCAACTCTGAAACCCTTCTGACCGAAGCCATGGTCAGAAGAAAAACAATCTTAACTGTAAGCCATTTGAGGTCCACACTGATTCCAGTGGTTCATACGGAGGGCCCTGTAAGGCCACAAGAACAACCAGCCAGATCCCAAGGTGCCACAGGAGGAACATAGGGAGGCTGAATGTGAAGGACCCCTTGAAGAAAAGTTTGAACCTCAGATATACGGGCAATCCTTCGCTGGAACCACACAGATAATGCGGAGTTGTGTACCTTCAGAGAGGCGAGGCGCAGACCAAGGTCCAAACCCGCCTGCAGAAAAGCCAACAGTGTGGAAATCTTAAAGACCTGAGGGTCATAACCCTGAGGACGACACCATTCAAAATAAGTATGCCACACCCTGTGATAGATCCGAGCCAAAGCAGGTTTGCGAGCCCTGATCATAGTCTGAACCACAGAGGATGAGAAACCTCTAGACCTTAGAAGGGCTGTCTCAAGAGCCACGCCATCAGACAGATGAGCCCTCTGGGGAGCCGGAACTGGGACAATGACTCCTGCAATCAGCATAGCCCGAACAGCTTTCTGAAGCTGCAAGGCCTTGGTCTTGTCCTGAGAACCTGTGCAGAAAAATTTATGAGGGGGTCTCCTGTGGAAGGAGAAAGTGTTCCCATTGGAGACCACTTCTCTGACCCAATTGTACGTTGTGGTTAGGCACAAAAAATACGCAAACTGAAGAAGTCGGCCTCCCACCTTGGGGTCCCCCAAGAGGAGGCCCGTCCCTTCAGGAGGAAGGCTTGTCCTCTGGCTTGGAGGCTGGACGTCTGGTACTCCAGACTTGCTTCTTGGGCTTGCTTTTCTTCTTGTTGAAGCACTGTTTAGGAAAGGACTGACCCCTGGCCTTGTTAGGATGTCGGTAGGACCGAAAGGATGAAGACCTGGCACCAGAAGAGAACGAATGTCCAGACGGGAGACACGCAGACTTAGCCGCGGCCAATGTCTCCACAATTCTGTCCAATTCCGGACCGAATAAAACCTTATCATTAAAGGGGAGGACCTCCAACCCCTTCTTGGAGTCTGCGTCAGCCCTCCAGGAGCGTAACCATAGACAACAGCAACCAGCAATCGCAGAAGTAGAGACCCTGGAATTCAAGAGGCACACATCCAATGCTGCCTCGTTGATATAGGTGGAGGAATCCCGTAGGTTACCCACCAGGGTCCTTTGTTCCTGCGGTGCGTCCCGAGGCAGAGAGGCCTCCAAGGCATCAGCCCATGCCACCATAGCCCTGGTCACCCAGCAGATGGCCATGACAGGCCGAGTCGTAGTCCCAGAGAGAGAATAGATGGATTTCAGATACATCTCAATTCTCTTATCCGTGGCATCCTTAAGGGAAGACATGGACGGCAAGGGCAGCGTTGCACTCTTAACCAAGCGCATGACATGTGAATCTGCTGTAGGTGACATCTCCCAAGGGAAGGGATACGATGAAGACAAGCGTTTGGAGGGTTGATAACGCTTACCAGGTGATTTCCAGGCCTGTTGCCTGTGGTCCATCAATTGCTCCGACAAAGGGAAGATAGCTGCAGTCTGCTTAGCCCTTTTGAATAAGTAGTGTTTAATTTTAGGAGTGGGTGGGTCGTCCTCCTCAATCACTAACACTGCACGCACCGCCCTAATAAGGCCGGTGATATACACCTTGATGAAGCGTCTTCTTCCAGGGATGAACCCTCAGACAGACTCTGAGAGCTCCCCTTCGTCCAAAGAGAGCAGCATGTCATCTAAAGTCGACTGAGAAGATCGAACCAGATCTCTCCTGGACTTGACCAGGGCCTCTCCTCCCACTCCCAATTCTAATGGCTGAGTCCTGGTTGAAACCGCAATGGTGCTAACCGGGACCAGAGGAGCCTGCAGCGCCACAGGCTGAGAGAGGAACCCCTGAGGAGACATTATAGTCTGTTGGGGGCATCCCACAAAGGGAAATATAGGAGGCATGGTCATGCGTGCGGACATGGCGCTCAGCTCCTGTACAAACTTCGCCCAAGGAGGCTGTTGCTGCGAAGCGGTTACTGCCGATGGTCCAGGAGGGGTATAACATTTTACACACAAACCATCCATGAAAATGTTCCCTTCCTTCAACTCTGCCCTGCACTTAATGCATGTTAGGAGGGTAGGGGAGGCATGCACTTCATCCTCACCACCCAACATCCTGGCAGACAGAAATGTTGTGCCTGTGACCCACCTTTAGCAGACAATACTGCAAGGTATATGCACACCCTGACTCACAGTCAGGGATAGCTTAAAACTGTGACAGAAAGAAAGTGAAAGTCATACAGCAGATGCTAGCAATAAGGTCACACACAATGCAGAGTAAACTCATGCACAAAAGGCACTTTAGCGCTGTTACACAGACAGAGTCTGGTATTCTAACAGCTAGGCATACACTGACCTGAAGGCGAGGTATGCTGGGGACCGCTCCGCTGAGAAATGCTGCTTCCACTCTCCTAAAATGGCTGCCAAGCTTGTGGAGAGGTGGAGTCACTGCACATGTAACCTCCACAGAGAAAAAAGAGCGGGAGTGCAGAGGGGAGGGGTCAGCCTTAAAGGCTCAGGCCTCCTACATAGCCAGCATTAACCCCCTAGTGCCGGCAGCTACCTGGTGGTCCAGTGGGCGTAGGCTAAGTGCACCTGCACCCACCCCCCCCCCCCCCCCGTGATTCCAGCCATGGTCCGGGGGGGTGTCGCACGGGATCTGCTCGCAGGACCCTGCCGAGGGCTCCGGTCAGTACCGGGGGATGCGCAGGCGTCCATGTGACTGTCTGCACTGCGCACACTAAACTGGGTGCTTCTATTTCGTAAATACTTTGGGGGCTGTATTGGAGCACAGCCCCCCCACTGCTTGTCGGTGCGACCACTCTGGCAGGGCACCGAATCGGTCTGAGGTGCCTCTGGCCCGGGGTGGTGGTTTAGGTGAAACAGTTGCATCCTGGGAAGAAAGATTTTAGCTGCTCGGTGCCTGATCTCCTGATGTCACCTAAATCCCCAAGGTATCCCTGTGGATCCCCAAGTAGAAATGTTGGGTTGACTTATCTGCATCACCACTGGGTCTTTTGGGAAAGCTGAATTTTTTTCTGACTGCTGCTGAAGAAACATGTGTCACTTGTGCTGCCAACTTGCTCACCAGGAGCTCTTTGCATCTTTTAAGATCTGGGTCAGTTGGAAAGAAAGATACAGCATACGACTTAAACCTAGGATCAAGCACGGTTGCTGAAATGTAGTAATCAGATTTCAAGATATCCTGGCAAAGTGAATAAAGGACTTGATCTACAAGTCCGGCGTACTTTGTGGATTCGCTTTGTTTAATCTCCTCCTTTTCTCCAGCTGATTTTTCAAAAGCTTAATTAGGGGAAACACCTTACTCAAGCTAGTAGTGTCAGCACTCATTTCACATGTGGCTACTTCAAATGGTTTGAGCACCTTGCACAAGACAGAAAGTACTCTCCACTGTGCTGGGCTAAGATACATTCCCCCTCCTCTCCCAATGTCATGGCGTGTTGTATAGCTATGGATGGCTTTTTGCTGTTTCTCCATCCGCTGTAGCATATAAAGGGTGGAGTTCCACCTTGTTACCACCTCTTGCTTCAGTTGATGGCAGGGCAAATTAAACTGTTCTTGTAGGTGCTGCAATCTCCTGCATGCTGCTGCTGAATGCCGAAAATGTCCCGAAATTTTTCGGGCCACAGACAGCATCACATGCATGCCCCTGTCATTTTAAAAAAAAAACCTGCACCACTAAGTTTATCATGTGAGCAAAACAGGAGTTGTGTTGAAATTTAACCAGTTGTAATCCTTTCACAATATTTGTGGCGTTATCACAAATCCTGAGGAGAGTCCAAGTGGGGTAAGCCATGTTTATATGACATCTCTAAGATGTGGTCAGCGGTATGCCTCTTAACTAATCCGGTTGGAAACAGAGTAGCCTGCCTCTGAATGAGCTGATGTTTGTTAGATACTGCTTCTGCTGAAGGCGATTCACCCATCCAGTGGGCTGCCACAATCATGTAATCTTTAGTTTGCCCACTACCGCTTTCCACATATCTGTGGTTAAATGGACAGTGAGTACAATGGCATTTTGTAGGCCAATAATTAGGGTTTTTTTTTACGTCCTGAGAAATGGCTTTTCGGGTAAAATAAAACAGAGATGGAATTTGGTACCAGGGACACAGGACCTCAATTAACTGTGTAAAACCCACTGCCGGATGAAGATCCACCCCCAGCAGCAGCAAGCCTAGCGCTTAAGGATTCTTCTGAGTCCTACAAAGGGGAGGAGTCACCTAGCAATAACAAATTGGCTGCCGTTCTACCTCTGATCATTGCTGAGGATATTGAGGATGAAGGTGTTGGCGGTGGAGATTGCAGGTGCTGGAATCTAGTAGAGAGAAGGGAGCTAGCCGATACTGGACTGCTTGTTATTTTTTTAGCACCAGTTTCTGATGTTATCAAATACTTGTCATGAGCTCGCTGCAGATGATGTAATAGCGTGGAGGTTCCTAGATGCTTAACGTCCCTACCTCTACTTACTGTGGTTCCACAACGGCTACAGATGGCTTGACAAATGTTGTCAGGATATAGGTAAAAATAATTCCACACATAAGAGGTGGATTTGTTGGTCCTATGTCCAGGCATGACAATGGCCTTCTTTATATAATTACCAAGAGCTGCTTCCACTGGTGCCTGACTTACACAAACAACATTCTCAATATCCTCATTAGTGCCAGCGTCAGCTACACAAATATCCCCCTCATCCTCTTGCAATTCCATAGTGGCATCCTCAATTTATATGTAATCAGCAATACTTATGCTGCTCATCCCCACAAATATAGAGGGATCAGAAACTGTGGAAGGTGGTTTCTCTGAACAGTCAGGCTCACACATAGAACTTTTGGACACACTTAGGCTCTTCTCAGGGATTTGTGACATTTGTGTTTCTGCCTTAGTGGTTTTCAGTTTTTTACACTTCTTCTAAAGTCTGAGTGAAAAGGTCCCACTTTGTCACGAGAGGCAGAAGATGCCTCACTGACAGTTGCAGAACCACCACTCAGAAATAAAGGCCAAGGCCTGAGCCTTTCTTTACCACTTCATGTGGTGAATGGTATTTTGCCAATTTTTTGTTTTTCTGCACTAACCTTTAAACATGTTTTTGTCTTTAGCCGTGTAAAATCTCGATTTTTTTTTTATTTCAGATACCCTGATTTTTTAAAGCCTCTATGCCCTTGAGCATCAGCTTTAGATGATAGTGAAGGACTAGTATCGTTGTCATGACTGGTTGCAGCAGCTGCAGTGCTAGCATTTGATTGCTGCTTCTGCTCTCCTCTCGGTTAGTTGTCGTGATCCATATTGGTGAAAACACTCACGTTGTACAAAAACTACTTACTAGTATTATGTATTTACTAATCACCACTCACTGCGGAGTCACAGTACTTGTGTGTTATGGACTCACAGAGGGGTACGGTAAGCAGAGTCACAGTAATTGTATACACAGTGGACTATAGACCAAGGAGTCACAGTGCTTGTATACACAGTTGGCTACAGCCCAAGTGGTCACAGTTCTTGTATACACAGTGGGGTACTGCCAACAGTCACATTACTTGTATACGCAGTGGGGTAAGGCCCAAGGAGTCATAGTGTTTGTATACAAAGTGGGCTACAGCTTGCAGTCACAGTACTTGTATACAGTACACCGTGGGGTACAACACAAATAAACACTTTTCTTTTATACATTTTATCTACCTTTTTAAACTTTTTTAAAACTTTTCTTGCGTTAACGTGTAACAGTACTTGTGTGCTATGAACACGCAGTGGGCTACGGCCCAAGGAGTCACAGTGCTTGTATACACAGTGAAGTACAGCCAACAGAGTCACAGTACTTGTATACACAGTGTCGTTCGGCCCAAAGATTCACAGTGCTTGTATACATAGTGGGGCATTGCCCATTGAGTCACAGTGCTTGCATAAACAGTGGGCTACGGCCTGCAGAGTCACAGTACTTGTATACAGTACACAAATAAACATTTTATTTTATCTTTTATTATTTTTTTTTTTACTTTTCTTGCAGTAACTTGTCGTAGTGCTCATGTGCTATGAACACACAGTGGGGTATAGCCAACAGAGTCACAGTGCTTATATACACAATGAAGTATGGCCCAAGGAGTCACAGTACTTGTACACACAGTGGGGTACAGCCCAAGGAGTTACGGTGCTTGTATACACAGTGGGGTACAGCACCAATAAAAAAAAATTATTTTTTTTTACTTTTCACTTTCTTGAAAGTATTTTTTACTTTCTTACATTTTTTTTTTTTTTTTTTTACACAGCCACTTGTGAGTCTAATCCATTTAATCAGGAGATTATAGGGCACCATACATCAGCCTACAGTGTGCCCCCTATACATAGTCACTTTGTCAGCACAGCCACTTGTGAGTCTGGACAGAGCCACTTTAATCAGAAGAGTGTAGCGCAGCATACATCAGCGTGCAGTCAGTGCCCCCTATACAGTCACTTTACCAACTCAGCCACTTGCGAGTCTTAGCAGAGCAGTGCGCAGTGTGTGTGCGTGTGAAATAGCACCGAGTCCTGGTTGCCGCACCTTATAAAGAAAACAATTCTCGCGAGAATCTAATGTTGGGAGGAAGACGTTTGGCCTTGCAGAGAGATTAGAGTCAGACGGGAACACCCGAGCAGCGGCCCGGTGTTAGGAGTAGTTCGGATTCCACAGAATTCGAACCGCTCTTCCCTAGTTAATTGAGGAATCAGCTGCATCAATGACTCACTGCTGATGTGCCTGTGTATGCATGCCGAGCAAACATATGAAACATACCTTCAAAGTAAATGCTAAAGTAGCATAAGGATAATCAACATATAACCGGGGTATAGGGGTGTCCCACACTGTGCAGTTGGGAGGGACTGACGCGCATTTCACCTGCATGGCTTGATCACAGAAAATCAGCTACTAGTTTGTTATATACTTTACCTATTATGTCTAATGTTCAATATTCTGCTTTAATTCCCATGCATGCAACTGTAATTCCCATTACGGTTGCATGCATGTTTTTTAAATATCCTATAGTATGCCTTTTAGTCTCATTAGTATTAAGTAATGTGGATTACCTACCCCACTGTACAGTACTGCAAGTTTTTGTGGTGCCCTATAAATGATGATAATAATCGATACAATACTAATAAAAAAATAATAGCCTAAAAATAACAAGAACAACTTACTCTATACAGTGCATTTCACAAACAACTTCTTTCCAGTCCTTATACCCATGCAGATTTCCAGCTTTCACTATCACTTTATCTTTAGCTTTCCCAGCAAACTCCTTTGACACAATCACATGGAAGTATACTGTGATCTGAGTGGTTGGATCCAGATTCCTGCAAAATTCATAAAATTACTGTAAAAAGAAATTTGATACCCAAAATAGACAACGCATTGATTCATTAGTACAACTACACCTAAACTTCTGCCAGGACTGGCTTCTATATCTGGGGCAGCACACAGAAAACCATGGGTCATTGTCAATGTACCTTACATTTCGTTCTTGTTTATTTGCTTTATTGCCTGAAACCGTTTTACTTGAAGCCACTTTTCCATCTCCATCTTGTTGATTTCCTTGCTGCTTTTTTGCATCTCCATCGTCATTTTTTGTCACTTCTTCCTTCTATTACAGATATTTGTAAATAGAAATAAACAGTATTGACTACATATCACAGTGTAAAGCATTTGTGCATCTCTCAAAACAAACATCCTTCCAGATTTGTCTCCACCAGGAGTCAAGCATTACGTTGATTTAAATATATACACACACACACACACACACACACACACACTCTATATTCACATACAGCGCATCCGGAGAGTATTCACTATGCTTCACTTTTTCCACATTTTGTTATGTTACAACCTTATTCCAAAATAGATTACATTCATTTTTGTCCTCAAAATTCTACACACAATACCCCATAAAAACGTGTAAAAAGTTTTTTTTTTAGATTTTTGCTAATTTAATAAAAAAAAAAATTTAAGAAATCACATGTACATAAGTATTCACAGCCTTTGCCATGAAGCTCAAAATTGAGCTCAGGCGCACCTTGTTTCCACTAATCATCCTTGAGATGTTCCTATAGCTTAATTGGAGTCTACCTGTGGTAAAATCAGATGATTGGACATGATTTTGAAAGGCATACATCTGTCTATATAAGGTCCCACACTTGACAGTGCATGTCAGAGCATAAACCAAGCATGAAGTCCAAGGAACTGTCTGTAGATCTCCAAGACAGGATTGTCTCAATGCACAAATCTGGGGAAGGGTACAGAAAAATATCTGCTGGTTTGAAGGTCCCAATGAGCACAGTGGCCTCCATCATCCATAAATGGAAGAAGTTCGGAACCACCAGGACTCTTCCTAGAGTTGGCGGGCCGTCTAAACTGAGGGATCGGGGGAGAAGGGCCCTAGTCAGGGAGGTGACCAAGAACCCGATGGTCACTCTGTCAGAGCTACAGCATTCCTCTGTGGAGAGAGGAGCACCTTCCAGAAGGACAACCATCTCTGCAGCAATCCAGCAATCAGGCCTGTATGGTAGAGTGGCCAGACAGAAGCCTCTCCTAAGTAAAAACTACATGGCAGCCCGTCTGGAGTTTGCCAAAATGCACCTGAAGGACTCTCAGACCATGAGAAACAAAATTCTCTGGTCTGATGAGACAAAGATTGAACTCTTTGGCGTCAATGCCAGGCGTTATGTTTGCAGGAAACCAGGCATCGCTCATCACCAGGCTAATACTATCCCTACAGTGAAGCATGGTGGTGGCAGCATCATGCTGTGGGGATGTTTTTCAGCTACAGGAACTGGGATACTAGTCATCATAGAGGTAAAGATGAATGCAGCAATGTACAGAGACATCCTGGATGAAAAACTGCTCCAGAGCGCTCTTAACCTCAGACTGGGGCGACGGTTCATCTTTCAGCAGGACAACGACCCTAAGCATACAGCCAAGATATCAAAGGAGTGACTTCAGGACAACTCTGTGAAAGTCCTTGAGTGGCCCAGTCAGAGCCCAGACTTGAATCTGATTGAACATCTCTGGAGAGATCTGAAAATGGCTGTATACCTACGCTTCCCATCCAACCAGATGGAGCTTGAGAGGTGCTGCAAAGAGGAATGGGCAAAACTGCCCAAAAATAGGTGTGCCAAGCTTGTGGCATCATATTCAAAAAGACTTGAGACTGTAATTGCTGCCAAAGGTGCATCAAAGTATTGAGCAAAGGCTGTGAATAATTATGTACATGTGATTTGTTAGTTTTTTTTTTATTAAATTTGCAAAAACCTAAAAAAAACTTTTTATGGGGTATTGTGTGTAAAATTTTGAGGACAAAAATGAATTTATTCCATTTTGGAATAAGGCTGTAACATAACAAAATGTGGAAAAAGTGAAGTGCTGTGAATACTTTCCAGATGCACTGTAATATATATACATACATATATCAGTACATATCATATCTATCTATATTTATATAGCCCTACTAGTATAACCACCTATCTAATATTGTGTAGGTTCCCCTTGTGCCACCAGGGCAGCTCTGACTCATTGAGGAATGGACTCCACAAGACCTCTGGAGGTATCCTGTGATATCTAGCACCAAGAAGTTACAATTTAACCAGAAAAAGGCTGTCTTTTGTAGATGCACATATATAAAATATAATTTTAATCTTTAACATTGAAATAAGTAAAAATACTGTAGGTAGTCAGTGAAATACTAAAAAGAATAGGAGATGTGAAAAAAGTACAGAATCGTGTTTAAAAAAAAGAATCTGTGCCATACGGGTCCAGAAACTAATGATTCATTGTGTTAATAAAAAACAATGTAAGTACAAATAAAGCACTTCGGGAGTGCTGATAAGAATCATTGCATATTCATTTAATATGGTACAATTAAACATACATATAAATATATAACACTGTACTGAAAAAAACACTTTATCAGGCTAATTAAAACAAATACATAGAATATATAAAATGTCTTTATTGTAGAGAAAGTGGACACTAATTTGCAATTAAATACCCAGAGCATAATACTAGTACTTGTACGCATATATTGGTACTAGTGCTCAAATACTGGGATTTATCTATACTTCAATACAAAGAGGATTATCTCTATCCTAACGGAGCACAGTAGCTTAAGTGGATACTAATTTGCATTTAAGACATTTTATATATTCATTTTAATTATTTAGCCTGATTAAGTGTTTTTTCATTACAGTGTTATATATTTATATGTATGTTTAATTATACCATATTAAATGAATATTCAATGATTCTTAACAGCGCTCCCTAAGTGCTTTATTTGTACTTATATTGGGTTTTTTGATTGCTAGTTAGTATTTCCAGGATACTAATTGGGAGCTGCATTATGAATAAACATCGTTTTTTTACATACTTTTGTGCCTAATATAGATAGGTTTTATCTGTGGGTTTTTTGATTGATTAATTATATAGATATATGTATCTCTTTCTCACTTTATTGTATATCGATATATAATGAGTTAATAAATTCTTATTTCAACTCTAATAATACAGTTTTCATTTACTGTGTATTTTCTGTATGTATGGGTCTATTAATCCCTATATTTTTTTCACAATCTAGTAGTCTCCATTTCACATTTATCAAAGAATACCACATATAACCAGAATGTAACATATAATGTATCCACTGACAGAATTCTCACATTGATAATATATCCACTGTGCAGTTCATATAGTTTTATAGTAGAACTATACTATTAAGTTCACATACACTCCAGGGAGTCTAAAGGACCCTACACACTAGACGATTCTTTGAACAATATGGCAGATTCCGACACATCGGAATGACAAATCGCTCAAATAGTCAAGTGAGTACGCGCTATACTCGCTCCCGTTGCGGCACCCATCGCATCTTCACATCTTCCCTACATTCAGCTCAATTTGTCAATCTCGTTAACGACTTTCCAGCAAATCATGCAGTGTGTACCCACTACTGGACAACTAGGCAATATGGTTACATTATATAGTTAACGATGTGACCACCAAACAAAGCAAGATACTGTATATCGTTCAGTCATTTGAAACATTGTACAGTGTGTATGCACTATATTGTTTGTCCAGGAGTTCAAGAGAAATCTAAACTGCCATCGCATCGTTTACAAGTTGTCTAGTGCACAGGTTCTCAAACTCGGTCCTCAGGACCCCAAACAGTGCATGTTTTCCAGGACTCCTCACAGACTCACAAGTGAAATAATTAGCTCCACCTGTGGATCTTTTAAAATCTGTCAGTGAGTAATGAATACACCTGTGCACCTGCTGGGTGACCTGGAAAACGTGACCTGTGTGGGGTCCTGAGGACAAAATTTGAGAACCACTGGTCTAGTGTATACCAGGTTTAAGATCTCTCCACAATGATTGAGGTTGCTCTCTTACGAAAATACAAATAGCTCTTGAGGACTTATTAAAGTTTCTTGCAGTTTATCGGTAACCATTCTATATGTAGTTTGCAATCCATTCATATTAATATAACAACTTACCGTACCATCTATCAATTGCCTCACTGCCCATAACATATAATTGTTGTTTAATGAGCATGATAACAAGTGTTATTGACACACTAAAAAACAAGCACTTTTAGCACAAAGGTAACGACAAAGGTGAATACCCAAAGGTGAATACCTGTTTAATCTGTATCGATGTTAGGACAATATATATTTCTCTGTTGTTGATAATTTAAATAAATAATCTCTTTGTCACCATCACATGTTGATCCACACGCGCAAATATATTTGCATCAATTATGATATGCAATGCTGGTTTAAATTAAATGAGTAACCCTTTATATTTCTCAGTGTCACAGCACTAGAGGTCTAGTAGAATAAACAGTATATATTTGAATTGCAATCTGATGTGTGCAGCGATCACAGTAAATACTCAACGCGTTTCTCCGCACACCGGCGGCTTCTTCAAGAGGAAGCCACCGCCGGTGTGCGGAGAAACGCGTTGAGGACACAGAGAGGATACGGAGGACCAATTGAGAAACATAGAGTCCAGTAATCAACACTCTGCTGCATACCTCCTGGGATACAGATACCGAAGCTTCTCCAGTATTTACATCAGCCGATACCCCATGTGATCCGCGCAGCCTCCTGGGAGTGAGAGACTCGAAGGGCTGCGTTTGGAGTATTCACGGAAAGGGACAGCGGGCCACTGTGCCGGGACGCAGTACTATATTTCCGGAGACAGCAAATTGTGAGAGCCGCAGGAGTGGCCTTAATGTACAGGAGGACAGTGAGTACTGTGGAGGACTGAGTGATCTATACTCCACACCTACATGTCTCATTGAGAAAAAAATTTCAAGCTCATTGTGGATTACTGGAAGCCATGTAGTTTCATTGGGCCTCATTGTTTCCTTTATACATTGCTACATTTGTTGGAGGCACATTGGACTTCCTACATATTGTAAGGAATTGTATATACCATCAAATCAAGTTCCTTTTGATAGGTTTACTCAAAAAGTGATGCAGATGAATCAAGATAGCTACACTTTTTCCAGCTGAGATTTATAAGAGAACTGTTTACTGCTTACTTTGTGTTTTTTATAATTATATGCTTGATATCCCCACTCCCAGGAGTTTAAATGTGTTTTGGATATATATTTTCATATATTTTTATGAGATTCTATTAAAGAATTTAAGAACACCTCTTATTGTGTGGTAATTAAGCCCCGCCCACTTTTTCTGTGTACAGAATAAAGTTAGACTGCATTTGACAAAGAGTGCACCCATCCATCCATGTCCAAAGAGTTCTCCCCATGAGCTGGAGCAACTGAACAAGACTGTATAAATGGGACTAGCTGTGCACAACAGCCACGTGATGTCACAAAAATAAAGCAGCATTTGCATGTCTAAGCATTTGTGTCAATTATTTTTTATGACCATATTAAGATACAAGGCTACAAATAAATAACTTTTACACAGCACAAAGAAATAATACAACTTGTAATGTCTCTACTATAAACAGTAAGGGGATGTTTGCATATAATTGCCATTGACAGTATCTCTGGAATCAAAGCAAAATCACAGATTTTTGTACAATCTATATCTCTATGGGAGCGAACAAAAAGCCGCAATGTAAGTGCAATGCAGAAACGCGACTTGCACCTAACTGAATTGCCTCCTAAGAGTCCCTCTTATATATACAAATGAGAAGTGACAGTGGTTTGATATTTTAGGGAGGTATCCCTATTACCAGGGGTAATCTGCCACACAAAAAAACGGGCTTTTATCGCAATAAAAGCCAGATGGTAATTATTGGGCTATACAATTAAAGCCCGTAGTTTCCGTGTGAAAAATTACCGTTTCTCATTCGAAAACACATAAGATCCTAAGTACTTTCGCAGCAGTGATCGCCGAAAAATGCTTACTTATCAGGTTTTTGGTTTCGCCTGCCACAAAAGCCCAGTTAAGTGCTGGCATTAGCTGCGGAAAACTGCAGCTTCTAATAGCACACCGCCCTTAGTGGTATAATAGTAAATGAACCACATTCACAGATTATTACACAACAAACAGAATGTACATAACCTGTTTTATTTTTACCTCAGAATTTTTGTTAGAATTTTCGTTTTGTGGTGTTTTGTTGTCTTTATTGCGGTTTTCATCTTTTTCCTTTTTGCTCCTGTTTCCCTGGGTCAAGTTATCAGAGGAAGTTGCGGGATTGTTCTTAGCACTTTCATCAGTTTTCTTATCATAGTCTTTTTTATTTTGTGTCTGAGTTTTAGAATCATCTACAGTTGTTTTATTATTATTCCGTTTATTTTTCTGGTTTTTGCTCTCGCTCCTTGAAGCAAGGTCAGAAGTGCTTACGTTAGTGTCCTCCATATTGCGGTTATTGGCGCCGCCAATGCCAGGTGCCTCTATGTTATTTCCATTTTCATATTCCTTTTGTGACTTTGCTTCAGTTTTATTTCCATCAATCGTCCCTTTTCTAGAAGTTTTAGGTCCTGTCTCCTGGTCATTTGCATTTTGTCTGCTTCCGTTGCTGCTCTCGTCTTTGATACTGTCGTCAGAAATGCCGCTCTTATTTGGCAGCTTGGCTTTGAATTCACAGTCAGCTTTTTGCTCACTAACCTTTTCAACGTTCTTGTCCTCATTTCCGGAGTCTTGTTTCTTTGTTGTTGTGTCATCTTCTTTATTAATAGTGCTGGAAGTTTCCCTTTCAGGATTTTCTTTTGTAGATACATCATTTTGGTTTCGCCTATTCTCACATTTCTTTTGTTCTGGCTCACTGAAGATAATGGTATTTCCTGAAATAACTGTATTAGTAGTCTCATGTTTATCACTTTGCATCAAGTTACCAGAACCTTCCTTGTCTATGGACTCTTGCTCTTCAGTTACAGCTTTCACTTCTGCAATTTCCTCCTCGGAAATTAAAGCATCTTTGTGTTTTCTTGATCCTTCGAGGCCTTGTAATTCTCCTGTTTGTTTGATAAAATCTTGGGCAACTGAGTCACCACAGCCAAATTCAGCCGGTGTCCTGTCAGCGGAAATATCTTTTGGTAAAGAAGAAGGTGCATTTTCACTAATAGACTCCTCAGTATGCTCAGAATCATTTTCACCTTCGATATGTTCAACTCTCTCAACACTGTTGCATTCCAAAGACGAGGGAAGAGATATAGAGGACGCGGCTGAGTCAGGATCAGCGCTAGTGTCCTTTTTGTTTTTCTTCCGGTTTCTTTTCTGTAAAATAAGTAGATATCAAACAATAAAAGGGGAAGAACTGTAATGGATGTAGTCCGCATCCCGGTAATTCGGATGCCAAAGGTCGGAATCCCGACTCCAAAAGCCCAACCGCGGATATCCCGACGGTAAGTATTAGGGTTAGGTTTAAGGTAGGGAACTAGAGGGAGGGTTATGGTTAGGCTGTGGGGGGGGAGGGTTAGGATTTGGTTGTGGAAAAGGTGGGTTAGGGAAAAAGGTTAGGGTACCTACCTGCACGTGTCGAGATTCTGACCGACAGGATGCCGCTGTCAATATTCTGACCGCCGGCATCCTGACCACCGGGATCCTGTACCCAACCCACACTGTAATCCCAAATTCTACAGACTGGACTGGTTGTGGCAATGGCAGAGCCGCATGCAGATACAGCCGCGATCGCAGGCAGAATATAGGCATGCCACGTATCATTTTAATCAGTGGAAGCTGCTTGTGCGTCTTATTTGTATCACTTTGCAAATAAGGCGCATTTGAAAGTAAAACATTACACTAAAAAGATGCTCGGGGGTACAGAGTCATTCCACGGTGTGACGCGACTATAAGGGCTGTTTAACGCACAAGGAAGTAAACTGTATGTGGACACATCTGTACAGGCTATGACAAAACAAATCATCCTTCCCCAGCAATCAAGTTTTAACTATATAGTTTGCTTGAGGGAGGTGCACCCAGGAAAAAAGTAGGCATGGACAAAACAAGAAAGACAAAGTATTCCTAATCAGGGGCACTCGCGGTCTGATACTAGTATATTTGGCCATGATCATTGGCATAGGCGCAGCCAGTTTAACGTGGAAATACATTGCACTTGCTGGTTCCTAATCGCTATCGGTTCTACTTCGATACTTCCTTCTACTGCCTCCACATGTGACCCGCCCCAAAACTCCTCCAGCCTTTACTCCTCAAACTGCAAATGAGGACACATCTGTACATCAGGCGGCAAATCAGGGAAATCCAACATGTTGGATTTAACCAATGGCCTGACCTCAGCGTCTGGGAATCAGAGAATTGTCCCAATACTCCGTCACAGATGAATGGGGGCCTTTACTTGCTTTTATTTTTGCTTTGCTCCCATCTCCGAACTGGCCACAATGTGATCTATCCTACCATGGAGGGACTGCAGGCTCTGTAGCAGCATCAGGGAGGGAATACAGAAATTAGGCCTGCCAATTGTGATTTTGACTTTTGCCTGGATTCCTCCTTTGTTAAACAAAAATAAATAAATGAATGAATGGAAAACCCACCCTTCGTTTCTTAGTCGGCGGGCTGCCAACTCTCAGTGACTGTGGCTCATCCACTGTCTTCACTTCTTCATTGCCGGCAGCTGTTTTGGCTTCATCTGAAATCAGCTCTTTTCCAGGATCCAATTCAGTCTCAATTAGAGAAGTTGGATTTTGGTTACCATCCCCTGTGAAGTGATAATTACATGTCAATTTAATAAATGTAAACAATATATTTCTTATGCTTGTAACAAAACTGATCATATATAATACAGTGTCATTTGACCACATATTAGCCTTTCATACCTTGCTCAGGTATCGTTACAGTAAACAGAAGATTGGTGGGGTTTATATTGTCCATTTTTTTCTCCCAAATGTTGGGAGGTACAAAACAGCCCTGGTTACCTAACAAAAATAGGCAGAAGTTGCTCACTGAACTCTGCAGATTGCTGGCATATTACCGGGAGATCTACGAAATCATTACCTCGTATTTTGTACTGACTTTATTTAGACAAAAGACAATCCTGCTGCAGCAGAATCTACTCTTTCTTCCGTTTCTCAATCATTAACAAACTTATAATGTCATTTTCTTTGCCCTCGGTAGGCAAAGATGAGCCTGGGATCATTATAAAACACCCATTTATAAATTTCACATAAATGAATATTGTACCTGAGGGCCTGATTCAGAGGTGGACGGTAATGCATACGCAACTGCATACTCCCATGGTGTCACGACCAGGGTCTCTCGGCATGGTAGTCGACGGTTAATACCTGTGAGGACACTATGGCAAGGGGCGTCTGGCAGTGGCAGTTGTGCCTGGCGAAGAGCATTGGCTGTGCGTGGTTCTGTGGGGGCATACTGTCACTCTGGTCTGGTTAGGCCTGGGGGTGCTTCCGTTCCGTACTGGCATGGGCACCGCCATCTTGTCTCCGGTCAGGTGACCTAGTTGCCCTATCCTGTTGTGTCACATGCTCCTCTCTGACCATTCACGGCTGTGCACTGGGGATTTAAGGGAGTTCAGAGCTCCCTTGCATTGCCAGTGCAACGTGTATCTCAGCCTAGCTGAGAGGGAGTTCTTTGTGCTTATCCTGTTCCTGTGAATTCGCTGTCTGCCAGTCTGCCTGTCAGCTCCTAGCTTCCGCTGGACTACCCCGCTTCCTCCATCACCCTTGCCCATACTTGAGTGCCTGAGCTTGCTGACATCCTGCTCATTTGCCTTAGTTCACTACCTGCATACCTGGCTATTAGTTTCCTGCATCACTACCTGCATACCTGGTTGATTATTTTCAGTCTCACTACCTGCACACCTGGGCAGCTCTAATTGTTTCTACTTGAACATTAACCCATTGCTCCCACCACAGAACTCTTGTGCACATTTATATATTCCTGGACTTTTATTTACTGCCATAGTTTATGTCTACTCAAGTACATATTAAAAAACCTAGTTTTTTATTCAAATCCGCTTCTGTGATCGCTCCTGCTACCACCCCGGGTCCACAAACAACCCAGAACATAACACATGGATCGCAGTCGCTAATATATGCTAACGTAAGAGACGGCAGATTTTGTATTGAGACGCCCACCGGAGCCCTTGGGGTTGCCCGCAACTGCGTGAACAAATGCAGCATTGTACGCAGAGCTTCAAAACATCGACAGCTTGAATAAGTCATGGTGCGTACACACTAGACGATATGCTCCCTGAGCGATATCGTCTAGTGTGTCCCCGGCAGGGTGTGCTCAATGTCGTTCATGACATTGAGCACACCCGCTGACTGATATCATTAACGATATCATTCAACGCCAGGCTCTCCTCCCCCATTCCCCAACATGCAGCAACCTGACGACATTGTCAGGTTGGCCTGCATGTTTACCCGATGAACGATGATGACGAACGACCCGTGGGAACGCTCTTCGTCGTTATCGTTCATCGTTTTTGTGATAAAAATGGACGATAAAGTGGACGGCTGAACGATAACGATATCGCTATCGTTCAGTGTCCACTTTAATCGCCCAGTGTGTACCCACCATATGGTTACTCAATAGCTGTTATAATTGAGGCGCTAGATTTGTTCTGTGCATGCGCGATCGCAGTCGCTGGCTAGCAGATGCCCAGGATGGAGCCCTGACGCCTGTTTTTTGGCCGGAACTCCCCGTAACCATCTACAGTGCACGCGATAACAATTCATTCGCAGCCCGTGCGCAACGTGGCTGGGACACATGCATGCGCAGACCACCGTTAATCACTCAACTTCGTGAACATTGGAATAGCGTTCAGCTGTGAATCAGGCCCTTCGTTCAGTGATGGAGATACATTACAACCTGGCGACTGGAGAAAACCTGCATTATGTCCTTTGGTCGCCATTAAAATCTGATTACATTGCTAAATGCTATGTCTGAAATCACTGAGATGACAATAACCAGGTACAGTTAGGCAGGGAAGCTCTCAGCAGGGAATAAGCTAGTCACATTTTCTGATACACACACCTATGGTGTAATGGCTGCATCCAGGTTGGTATAATCCTTATGGGAATATTGACCATAAAACAATGACAAAGAAAATATCAGCATGCTTAACAGTGTTTTATAAAAAAAATTGTTGGCCCCTAACTTTTGGATACATGTATGATAAAATAAAATTAAAAAGTTAATTCACAAGAATAAAACGCAGACATGGCTTCGTTGAGGCCGAAGAAAAAGGTTTTTGAAAATGCTAAAACCACCTTTGGTGTTGACCCTTTGCAGATCTAGTTATGCCTATGTGTGCAGTCCACGTCCATGGATTGTGTGTATTAATGTACGCATTAATGCCATTAGGGGCATTGTATAAAGAGTTTAGGAAAATGAATGTTTATCTTCTTAAAACACATAACAGCCTTTAAAAGACTTCTAAAAAAATTGAAAGTATATTTTTCAAAGTGACAACTTAGGGTCATTTTTCAAGCTCATAAATAACAATATGGCACAAATGCCATCAGAATACATAGGAACTAACTCAGTAATATATTTAATAAACCAATAAGTAATAAATCACGGCATGGTGCGACTAGAAGGGTTGTTTAACACGCAAGGAGACTAGATGTATGAGGACATACCTGTATTAGGAGAGTACATCGCCATAGTGGGAGGGAATAAATAGTGTGCGCATAGTGTATGTCACATGCTTTAATGAGCACAAACAGTCAATAGAGGAATTGGGGCAATTCAATTCCAGGTGATGTTACATCACCTTCACTTCACCTTGCACCCCATAGGATTGAACAGAAAAATATGTGAAGTTAAGGTGAAAACCAAATGAAGTCAGGGTGAAGACAAGGTGATATAACAGTACCTGGAATTGAATTGCCCCCAATGAGTGCTAGATACTGTACATAAAAAGGACATATAAAAATCGTGAAACTGTGTAACTGAAATGTAATTATCATACAATTATTGAACAAAATCAACTACAAAACTGTGCCCCTCTCTCTTTGTCATTTTAGGCATTGTTTAAATGAGCTATTTATGGTCCCCTCCCTCACTGCCCGTATATATAGCATGGGGTGTGTTCATTAATAATACTGGCACAGTGACCCTGTGTTGTAACCTATATGTTGTAACCTGGGTACACATCTGAAGAGATGATGGTTGTTCATACACATGAACAACATCACTGCCATCTAAAGATATATCTGGCCGGAGGTCGCATCGCGCCACTCTCTCCGGCGGCACCTGCAGCAAGTATACAGGAGGTCGGTTGACTGGCCGCACACACAGCTTGATGCACCAATATATCACACATATAATAGGCATCATGTCTGTGACCGACGTCGTCCACAGACATATCGCTGGCACACACTGGCAGACGCACACACGAAATATCGGCCGTTCAACTGATTGCCCAATATATCTGACTGTGTGTAGCCAGCATTAAGCTGGGTACAGATTAGACGATATGTCGTCCGATCTGGCCGGACGCTGACGATTCGCGCTCCCGTCGGACGGGCGATATTGTCAGCAGGGGGCATGCTGCCGAATGCAGCATGGCCCTCTCGCCAGCGCTCCCGGCAAGAACAAGTGTGATTGCACTTGCTGATGTCGGGACTCCCGCCGGGATCTGCCGCTCACAACATCGGCTGGGTACATACCGTTAAGTGTGTACTCAGCTTTAGAGGCGGACAATGGCATCACTTGTAGTAGAAGTAGAAATGTACCTGTCATTGTTACAGACCATTTAATAGTTTACAGGTAAGAAGATACTGGAGTTTGCAGGAACTCCTGATCTGCAAACTTTGCTTGTTAGAGGGATTAGGATGGCCACCTAGCAACATCCTATGGACTTGGGCACTAACCTGCCAGCAATAACAGTGAGGCTGCACCTGCCCAGCAGGCTAGGTCGTGCACAGGTCACACGCACAATAGCAGCTGGGGGCGGGGCTACTACTGAATGAATCAGGTTTTCGGAAGCTTACTGGCAGCAATCCCAATGACTACATCACCTCAGGGTTAATATTGTATATGGTTGAAAGACGAGCAGAATAATATCCACCCTCGTCTGAACTCACTGAATAGTTTATTTAGGCAAACAGTACTGGTAAACCGTGTGAAAGGCAAACCCTGAAAAGAAATAACATATATATGATCTGACTTTCCCATCTGGATTGGTTTTGTTTCCCAGTAACTGATAAGGATAGAAAGCATTATTGTAAAGAAACCTCTGATTTGAAAGTAAAGTAATAGAGAAAATTGAGGCTTCTCAGTTTGTAGGGTCCTCTGTAGCCAGTCTGTGTTCTTTTCTAGTCTCTGGGAGGGCCTACAGATGTGTCCACATACATCTAGCCTCCTTGCACGTTAAAAAACAGCTAATTCAGTCTTTTTCGTGTGCGTTTTTCCCTTACAGTGTCTTATTCGTAGAGCTAATAGGACACACAAGCAGCTTCTGCTGATTAAAATATGCGGCTTGCCTGTATTCTGTGTGTGACTAAGATGCATTTAAAGGGGAAAAGTTGCACAAAGACACTGGGGGGTCTATTTACTAAGCAGTGTTAGGAGACAGAGTGAAAAGTGATAAGAAAGTGATAAGGTGCCAGCCAATCAGCTCCCAACTGTCAATTTTCAAACACA
The DNA here is from genome assembly GCA_031769625.1 of Taudactylus pleione. NCBI lineage: Eukaryota > Metazoa > Chordata > Amphibia > Anura > Myobatrachidae > Taudactylus > Taudactylus pleione. The sequence continues at coordinate 364,204 of JAUIMM010000455.1, read as the reverse complement.
GCCTGTGGGAGCTGATTGGCTGGCACCTTATCACTTTCTTATCACTTTTCACTCTGTCTCCTAACACTGCTTAGTAAATAGACCCCTGGGTGTTACAGAGTCACACAGTGCTCACGCGTCATTTGTAATGTGACTTGTAGTTCACAGAGGAAAGATGTATGTGTACACACCTGTACGTGAGTGTAAGAAAAGCTAATGGACTAAAGCTGGGTACACAGTGATATATATGTCGCCCGTTCTATCCATAGAGCATCGCCGGGTGTGTACAGCAGGTACGTCTGTGAGTGGCGTCGTTCACAGACATATCCGATCTGCAGTGCAGCACAGCAGATGACCCATATATCTGGAAGATATATCTTGGGGGTGACAATGCTTTGGTCATGGGACCCTGTCAAGCATGTCCAAAGGCTGCGACATTACATCCCTGGTAGTGTAGCCCAGTGCTGATTTTAAAAATATGGGGGAACCTCACGTCATTTTTCCCCCGAATTTTAGAACCAGGACCAGCTCACAGAGTCTGGTGCTGGTTCATTAAATATGGGAGACCCATGCACATTTTAATCCCCATATTTTATGAACCAGGACCGGCTCACAGAGCCCAGGGCTGGTTATGCTTTTGAGGGGGACCGAACAGTTTTTTTTAATCTATCACTTTACATTTTACACTATACACACATACAGCCTGCATACTGTACATCTCACTGATGTGTGCAGGCTGCATGTTCCGGTGTGTTTGGCTGTGGTCAGACACACAGGGAACAAGGGGAGAAAACACAATCACATACATCATTGGAAAACACAATTTAGTGAAACACGATTCTTGGTAAATTTACTTTTTTCTGGACAAACCCGAGCATGTTCGTGCAAAACAGGTCATGTTTAATCTCGCCCAGACACGACTCTTAGTAAATTTACCCATTAGGCACTAGTTCTGTTAAGTCTGCTCAAGTGAGTCATTTTGCTATTGTGCAATTTGTAAAATCGTTAATGTATGACCCTTTAGAAGGGAGAGTTATGTAGTGAGAAAGTCTATCAAGGGAACAGAGGGCCTGATTCAGACCCGCTCGCAAGCGCTGAGCGCTCGCAAGCGGGTCGATGTTGGCCAAGTGCGCATGCGCATGACGGAGGCGGCTCCGTCGTGCGCATGCGCGAGACCCGAATAACGACGGCCAAGCCGTCGTTATGGGTCTCGCACCAAAGGGGGCGTGCGGTCGATGGTGATTGACAGCACGTCCCCTTTGGTGGGCGTGCCAGGGGCGTGGCTGCCCAGACGGAGGCGCCTACCGTCTGGGGCCGGCCCCACTGACATCACTAGTGATGTCAGTGGGAGTGCTTTTGGCTCTGATAGAGCCAAAAGCACGCCAGGGCTTGCGGCAGACAAGACCCTACCACAAGGGTCTCGTCGCAAGCCCGATGGTCGCGATGGTCTTGACCATCGCAACCATCATTTTGGCCACTCGCTATAGCTGTGGGTGGGTACCCACAGCTATGCGAGCGGCCAGGAGGCCGCTCCAAAAAGTAAGAGGGACGGCCCTGATTCAGAGCGATCGCTCTGTCAGAGCGTCCGGCTCTGAATCAGGGCCAGAGATTCATTTTTGCTTTCCGTCTAGTCATGAACATACAGCAGATGGGGCGGGGTATAATAGGGACACCCAGTGCATCCTGGGAGAAGATTTTTAACTGTGTGGTGCCCGTATGACTCCATCATCGACTATACCCCAAGGTATCCCTATGGACCCTGAAGTAGAAATGTTACATACCGGATTGGACAGGCATATCGTCTAATGGGTACGCACGATGGAGCGACCCAGCTGCCGACACAGGTAGGTGAAAGGCGCTGGTGAACAATATATCTGGGGGTTGTACATCGGATCGTGCAGTGTGTACCGACCGCTCGATATATCGTACCGTCGTACCATCGGGCATCACATTGGCGGGTCACCTAGTGTATACCCAGCCTTAGGCGGAGGTGTCCTGGCAGGTACAGCCACCCTTGCGATCTGGTATTAGGATTCCCATCAGTAGTGTGAGAATCATCAGGAAGAAAAAGTGTTAGGGCTCTATGTGCTACAATCCGCATTTATTTTAAATGCAGATTGTAGTGTGATATTTTCTACTAAATTCGCATTGCGAATACAGGCAATATCACAGGGATTTATTAAGAATCCCTTACAGGGACAGAGCTTGCGATAAAGCTCTGTCCCTGCGAACCCCCTCCGCAGCCTTATCACTGTATTTTTCGGGAAAAACACAGTGACAAAGGTGCTGCGCATGCGCCGACCGTCCACCGCTAACCCCCGCGACCCCCCCTCGCGGCAGAGCAGGAGTCCGGTAATCGGGGGAAAGCCTGAATAACGCCACCTCCAGGTGACGTTATTATCACAGGGCATCCCCTGGCATTTTTTCACAATTTACTTTTAGTAAATCTCAGGCAGATTGCAATTCCCATTACAATTATGGGAAATGTGATCTGCTTACTAAACATATGTGATAATTAAGGCTTGGAGTAGAATTTTACGAATTCTACTCTAATTGTCCTTTAGTAAATTTAGGTGAAACTAAAATAATGTGAAATAGGTGTGAAAACACCCTTTTTAACTTTATTTTAGTAAAAATAATGTTAATAAATAGAGCCCTTAGTGAGATTGACCAACAATCACATCATCCTACTGTATTTTAGAGAATGGGTTTCCAAATGTTTTTGCTTCCTATAGGCCATTTCAGGGAACTTTATGTCTGGGCTTGAGCTGGCATCCCTGTGAGGATTTATTTATTATAAGGGGGAACGTCTGGAACATGAGCCTACCTCAGAAAATATCTTATGATCAGAATAAATTTTTATCTCCGAGTCTGAGGGATTATTTTCCCCCGCAACGAATACCTGAAGATGACAATGACAGTGACAAGCCTCTACAAAGTTTTTTTTAGTATGTTTGAGTCTGCTACAGACAGAGGAAAAAATAGATCTGTGACAGAATCCATCCTCCTTCTCTGGTAGAAAACGCCTACGTCACAACGTGACTTTATAAACACCACTGTCCCAGTTACTGCCTCAGACTCCCCCTCTACCACAAAAGAGGGAATTGAGGACTATTCATTATGGGAAGGACCAGAAATACATATTTTTATTTATTTTTAATACCAACATATTATATGTAATATGGAAAAAAAAACCTGACTGATTAGAGTTTTACCTCAGAACTGAGGTAAATTGTTCATCAGGTATTATATAGATGTGTACACATACATCTAGCCTCCTTGCACGTTAAAAAGCACTTCTAGTAGCGCCATGCCGTGGCGTGACTCAGTAGTGCTGACGTCTCTTCGTGTGACTTTTTCCCTTCAAATGTGTCTTAATCGCACAGCGATGCGAATAAGACGTACAAGCAGCTTCTGCTGATTAAAATGCTACGTTACAGTGTCAGCGGCTGTGACCACTGTAACGTAGCATTTTGCATGCAGATATAGCCGCAGTCGCACACAGAATATAGGCATGTCATTTTAATCAGCAGAAGCCACTTATACATCATATTCATATACTGTGCGATTAAAATGAATTTGAAGAGGAAAAAAAATAAAATCGCACGAAAAGACGCTCGGCACTACCGAGTCACATTGCACTCACCTGTTATGTGGAATGCGACTTGTAGCACAGGGAGGATAGATGTATGTGGACACATCTGTATGGCTGAAGGATTTCTCATTCCCTCTGAAAAATACTATTCTCAGATGAGGGAGTAGTGGACACTGATTGAGCCAAGGTTTTTTTATGTCCAGTTTAACAATATATGAGGAAAAAACAATGAGTCAGTCAGAGAGATCCTCTATCCTTCAGCACTGAGGGATAATCTGCCTCAGTGTCGACCATTTATAGTTAAGAAACATCGGTGGTAACTGCAGATGCAGGGTCAGACTGGCCAACAGCGGTACAGGGGAAATCCCCGGTGGGCCCCACTGCCTGAGGGCCTCATCCACTCCTCTAGGGTTAGAGCAGGATCATGGATGAATTTGGGTGCTTGATTTGTTTCTATGGAAACTACTCCAAGATCAGCCCTCCTGCCAACGTGGATGATCCTGACACACCCCTGTCCCTCTTTTATAGAGGGGCCCTGTTCTTCTCTGCATGTCTAATTGTTGGCCAAGTCCTTCTGTGATGGACCCCTTTGGTGGCTGGCCACACTCATTAAGCTTGGGCTTCTACCACTTCATTCCTTGGTGGGCCCTTTACACCCCAGACCGACATTGTACAGATGGCAGGGAAATCAGTGAAATTCTCTTCAAAAAATGACTATTTTACATTCTATAAATAATAAATAAATAAAAAGGAGTAAAAACAACATAAAACATGTTTCTCATAACTCAGAGAAGTAAAATGGAAAAACATAAAAGGTGCACTTTACCTTGAGGTACTGTGCAGGGTGGTGGAGCATTTAGGCGAAACCCGCAGTTTATGCAGAAGTTGGCTTGTTCTACTGGAGATTCGTGTTTGCAAGATGGACACCTCATTTTCTACAGTAGAGAAACATCCAGCATCCAAACTGGTGCTCACTTCAGCAACCTAATGCACAGGATTCAGATGGTCATAAAGTCATAAGAGAGGATGAGTCATCTAGAGTTACATTACTTTCACTTTCACTATACAGAAAAACTAATCCAGGGGATTTCTTCCAATTCCAACAGCTTTTAACAGCTTTCCACACAGGACAATCCCCTCCCCTGATAAAGTAACTGGCTGTGACTATTGCAGCCTTCTAATGAATACTTGCCTTATAAAACTAGAACTCAAACAAAAAATGCTGAAATAACTGTTACTAAATACACACATTGCATGAAGTCTCATAACATCACAGTGGTGGTTCTCACAATTTCTACAAGGTTTCAGTGCTGTGGCAAAAATCAAATCAAAATAAAAAATTACAGGACAGAATAATTTTCTAAATATATATATATATATATATATATATATATATATATACACACACACACACTAATTATACACACACATATATACATTAAATATATTTACATTACACACATATGTACAAATATATACATGGGGTGGTGCTCCGGCTGCCCGGAAAAGTATTCAAGTCTCCCGATCCGGAGCTGCTGCTGCTGCCCACATCCGCCGCGGGCTGCTGTGAAATGGGCGATCCGGGCTGCTGATGGCTTGATTTACACTGAATCGCATCATTGTAGACCTACCCACCGGCACTGTATAGCGGGGGACACAGAGACACGATCATGTATGTGTGATTGATGTATATATATATATTTATATTCAAACACACATAATTGCCTATTCTACTGGAATGGCCGGGAGGTTCCTGAAAATCAGCATTGAGTTAGTGGGGGCGGAGCTACGATGACGCAATCATGTAGTGTGTCCCGTCCCCCCCACACTCCTCTCCTAATTATGCGTCACCCCCCTCACTGTGCCGACCTGGCTGCCACTCCCGGAGGGCGCAACCAGATTGTCGGCACATATGCTATACAGCATGAAAACTGCATTGGTCGTATACTGAAATTGATATAAAGTGAAAAATAAAACATATAAAATACTACTTCACTTAAACACAGACCATGCAGGACAACACATAAGTAACCCACTATACAAACATGACACAGGGCCTGATGCAGAGATGGGTGCAGTAGCTGCAGCAGCTGTGCAATAATATGCTAATGCAGCATGAGACGTCTTGTGTAAATAGACGCCTCGCTGCTGCTTCCAAAGATGCAGCATCAGATCATGTGCGTGAACATCGGTCATCTGAGTTACCCTCTGGTTGCTCAGGATGACCGGGGAACGCACACTGCTAAATCCAGCGAAGGATGCAGCCACTGGCATCAGCACGCCCAGGAAACCGGTCCGACAAGCCTCCGTTTTCTAAAATGCCAGCCCTCTCCACCCATAAATGGCTGTGGCTTAGGGAGCACTGTGACAGTCGCAGACACAGATCTGCACATGTGCACAGACAACTATGGGAGATGTACGCAAACCTGATGGTTTATGTACATCTCTGAGGTAAGGGCCTGGATTGCAATTCTGCTAATATGCACGCAACTCAGTTACTAATATCAGCGGTGATATGCCAATAATTGCATTTGCATTGCCATCACAGCCTAACAGAAGGACGCCCACCTCCTCTTACAGCCGTAACACTTAGCAGAATAGCAAAACCATCGGTACAATTGAGCACCATCGGACCCATACGCACACTTGCACAAGCCCTGACCTTACTCAGAAATTGCTAACAGCCACACACGCTATGAGGCCTCACGCTGCGTATGGCTATGCAGTGGATAATTTAAACACGCCCCCCCCCCCCCCGTCACCACCCACATACGGCACTTCCTGTCAATCACTACGGGATGGGTCTGCGATCACAGTGGTTGGTTCGCGCACTGTTATGCGTAGGCAAGCGCAGTGCAAAATAATCAGTCATTTGCTTGCGTATTAGCAACTGCGATCCTTGCTGATTCAGGCCCTAGTCCCACAGTTCATTTAAGAAGGGACATAAGCCAAAGCGGTCATTCAAGGAAATAAAATGACTCCTAAACACAGACATGTCCCTTCTCAGACCAACTTAAAATTATATCTAAATTAATTGTTGTTATCGTTTAGTTATATATAATTTACAACCAATTTACACACCGCTGTACAGAGAATTTGTCCTTCCCAGCAATTCAAGATTCATTGGAGCTTTAATATCTAAATTCCTACACATACAAGCTCACACACATACATGCCAGGCTTAGATTGATTCAACTAACAGTATGCTTTTCAAATATAAAACTGCACAACAGAAAACAACATACATCACAAAGCATGTAATGTACAATCAAAGTATTGTTAGATAACTGCATTAAAGATTTTGAGCATATTTGAAGATTATATAAAATGGTATCCAGAAGGAAGATCTACAGTGTCTAGACAGACAGTCAATAGGTTGACTGGGTCAAAATGTCAACAGGCGATAGTGACTTATGTCGACAGGGACAAATGGTTGACAGGGACAAATAGGCGATAGTGACTTATGTCGACAGGGACAAATGGTTGACAGGGACAAAAGGTCAGCACACAATTGGTCAATACAGAAAATGACGTTGTGGTTGTTCATGATTTTTCGGGTTAGGTTTTAACTGTCGACCATTCGACCCTGTAGACCATTTGTTGTCAACCTATTGACTGTCTATGTAGACACTGTTGATATTTTATACTACACACACATATAAAATAACTTAATGTCTGTTCAGCTCTAACTAAACAAAAGTGAAATACACTTTCTAAGGTAAATTCCGATCATCCAACAAAACTAATCAGTACACAATTTATTGAAATGGAATGTCCCTACCATCTCCCCAGTTATTCAAATTAGAGAGAACATCTGTCTACTGATTGTGTAAGCGGTCAGCTACTGTCAGCCAAATACACAAACTGCCCATCATTCATCACTACAACAAACCAACCCATTTGGTACCAACAATCATTCCTTGGTCAAATTCACATAGATCACATTTCTTTCCCATTGTAGTGTTTGGGCTGAACAACTGAACCTCTTGACCATTTCTAAATACTTTTATGCAATTAGTGGCTGCCAAATAATTAGTATATAATTAACCTGCTCGTTAATGGAAATATCTAAAGGGTCACTGACTGTATGTAACGACATACTTGTTAATTCCGCGCGCTACAAGTTGCATTAAACACTGCGTGAGGGACGTGCGAGTCAGTTGCACCAAGCGAATTCATAAATATTTCGCCAACAGATTTCATCATTATATGAAATCTGGTCTTAACAGGTGATTAGTCTGTATCATCTGTTAATTATTCTTCATTTACGTGGTACCGCATTATTTTATTTGATATATAGTACCAATAAAAGTTAATTCTTATTACATATACAACTATTCAATAAGAGTGCCCCAGCAACTAGCCCTAATTTTTTTCTTTTTGTTGTTTAACATATATTGGGCTTTGGGAGCACCACCAACCATAATAAATGATATAATTAGCCTAGTAATGTCATATGGTTGGTCATACTAATGAGTTTATGGTTCTGTGCAGAGTCTCTCCTTTCTTTTTTTAATATTAAAAACAAGCTGTAATGCTCCGTCAAGATTTTATTTTTTTCTTCTGTCTTTACTCACTTTCTCTTCATCTCTCTCCTGCAACTATGTAGCACAGCCCCTCACTCTCTCGTGTAAAACTCTACACAGGTGGAAGGAGCCAAAGGTCATACCACCTGTCAATACATTCCAACGAGACAACATTTTTATCAGCAGTCAATTTTATTATATAGATTAAGTGCACTAGCAGATATGACAGTCAGCTAGCCTAATCAAAAACAAGAAATTGACATTTAAAAAGGCTCCATCATCATCCCTTATTTGCAACTGCCCCTGACGACCCGCAACAAATACACCCGTATGCATGGAAAAGCTGTATTTATCAGAGTCTGTATAGATCCATAATTGTGCAAATACACCTTTACTGTACTTAGACTGCATTAGAAAGCCCTCATCCAGGGGTAAATGGTAAATTTCACAAATATGCAAGGGCACTTATGCGTGTACCCACTTTTCTGAGCATATGTTGTGCAATTTCACGCATGTTCCAGCTGGCGTACTCACGCTGCATCAGCCACAAGGTATTTAATGCAACAAATTAAAACTAAAGCTCAATTACAATTTTAATAATATCTCAGAATGTCATGTTGTGTCTAGCCTACTTAATTAGCCTGTAAAATAATTAGCATGTGGTATTAAAAGAGGTGAGGCGCTAAGACACTGATTTGTGTTCTGCCGCAGGCATTCTAACCTCAGAAATGTTATTTGTGCGATTGTGCCCACGATAGGGAAAATGTTACACTAACGGTCTAAACAGGCGAGGAGCATACTCAGGGGAGTATATTTACTAAAGTGACAGTTTTTAGAAATGGAGATGTTGCACATAGCAACCAATCAGATTCTACTTAACATTTATCTAGTACCTTCTACAAGAAAATATCTAGAATCTGATTGGTTGCTATGGGCAACATCTCTACTTCTAAAAACTCTCACTTTAGTAAATTTACCCCCAGGTAGTTGTGTCTGCAACATATGTCTGTCTAACATATTTTTATTCATTGTCCACACCCCCAATATTGTTATACCTAGCCATCAGTGGGTTAACCATTGATGGTTACAATCGATGGTACCAACGGTGGTTAACCTCGATGGAGTGTAACCATCTGCATTAAACCATCAATGGTATTGACCACTGATAGTCAGCTCTACTCTGTTAGTCAGCCCTGCTCTATTGGGCAGCGAGTCAAACAGATTTCAGGGCGGGGCTTCACAAGTAGCGCTGGGGGCAGAACTATACTTTGTGTCCCAGCACGAGGCAGGGGAAAGATAAAAACTCATTAGGGGGCTGTGCCATCGATGGCAAAACAATTAACCATCGGTGGATAACCATCAATTGTTGTAACCATCGATGGTCATCCCTAGTTTTACCCCTCCCCTGATAATGTCCCATCCAGTAACTGCCACATTGAGGTGATTATTACCCATAAATACTATGGCTTTAAGGAGATTTCAAGGAGGTAAAGTGATAATGAGATGAAGAAAAAAAAATGGCACTCTGCAAGGGTAGGCAAAGTGCGGCTGCTGTGGAACTGCACATCCCAGCATGCCCTGCCACACCTTACCTACACCTGCTTTACTGAACGGCGAGACCTGAAAGCAGACTATGTCATCCTGATAGAACCCAGGTAATGTCCTTCAGCAGTGGTTGCCAAACTGGGTGCCGTGGCACATGCAGGGGTGCCATGGGTTGGTGGTCCAGGAACAAATATGGTCAATGTGATAGGCAAAACCAGTGCTGGCAGCTGAAAATTATAAAAAAGTGGACAAGCAGTAGTGCAACCCTGTTCACCACCACAAAATGAACCTAATAATGACAGGTAACCACAATTTACTTCATTGAATTATTATTTTTTTTCATAATTTCTCCATAAGAAACTTTTGTCCTAAGAGTGCCTTGAAAAAATGCTGATAATCTAGGGCGCTGTTATTCAAGAACGTTTAGGAACCATTGTCCTACAGTATAATACACAAAGGGGTTAGGGTATGGAATGCTGGCAGTCTGGATCCCGGCTGTCAGAATCCCGATACCGGCACCCCGACACTTGTTGTGGGGGGGAGCAGTGTGGTATATTCTGTGGGGGGGGAGCAGTGTGGTATATTCTGTGGGGGGGGCAGTGTGGTATATTCTGTGGGGGGGGGAGCAGTGTGGTATATTCTAGGGGGGAGCAGTGTGGTATATTCTGGGGGGAGCAGTGTGGTATATTCTGTGGGGGGGAGCAGTGTGGTATATTCTGTGGGGGGAGCAATGTGGTATATTCTGTGGGGGGGAGCAGCGTGGTATATTCCGTGGGGGGGAGCAGCGTGGTATATTCCGTGGGAGGGGAGCAGTGTGGTATATTCTGTGGGGGGGAGCAGTGTGGTATATTCTGTGGGGGGGAGCAGTGTGGTATATTCTGGGGGGGAGCAATATGGTATATTCTGTGGTGGGTGGGAACAATGTGATATATTCTGTGGGGGGCGGGAACAATGTGGTATATTCTGTGGGGGGGGAGCAATGTGGTATATTCTGTGGGGGGGAGCAATGTGGTATATTCTGTGGAGGAGCAGTGTGGTATATTCTGTGGGGGGGGAGCAGTGTGGTATATTCTGTGGGGGGGGAGCAGTGTGGTATATTCTGGGGGGGGAGCAATGTGGTATATTCTGTGGGGGGGAGCAATGTGATATATTCTGTGGGGGGGAGCAGCGTGGTATATTCCGTGGGGGGGAGCAGTGTGGTATATTCCGTGGGGGGGGAGCAGTGTGGTATATTCCGTGGGGGGGAGCAGTGTGGTATATTCCGTGGGGGGGAGCAGCGTGGTATATTCCGTGGGGGGGAGCAGCGTGGTATATTCCGTGGGGGGGAGCAGCGTGGTATATTCCGTGGGAGGGGAGCAGTGTGGTATATTCTGTGGGGGGGAGCAGTGTGGTATATTCTGTGGGGGGGAGCAGTGTGGTATATTCTGGGGGGGAGCAATATGGTATATTCTGTGGTGGGTGGGAACAATGTGATATATTCTGTGGGGGGCGGGAACAATGTGGTATATTCTGTGGGGGGGGAGCAATGTGGTATATTCTGTGGGGGGGAGCAATGTGGTATATTCTGTGGAGGAGCAGTGTGGTATATTCTGTGGGGGGGAGCAATGTGGTATATTCTGTGGGGGGGGAAAGCAATGTGGTATATTCTGGGGGGGGAGCAATGTGGTATATTCTGTGGGGGGGGGGAGTAATGTGTTTTTTTCTCCTGTGGGGATGCACAGGACTGATGGTGTGCCTTAGAACAGGAATCCAGAAAGCAGCAGTTGATTTTGCTGTCCCTAATCCTATGGTTATGTTAATGTAATTTAGTCATAAGGTAGTCTTTTCATTTGATACCACGCCCCTTATTGTGAGACCACACCACCTTTCCGCCAGGGATCACGCATTCTTAACATTCTGTACTATTGTGGGGTGTGCATGCATTTTGTCTATTCACACTGGGAGCCTCAGCCCCTACAAATGGCCCTGCCTGTCATTTTTCAAACACAGCCTGTGACATGGCAGTTAGGAGCTGATTGGCTGGTACTTTCTCTCCATTAAAGGCTTAGTAAACAGACCCCCAAGTCCCTGACAAAGCTACATCTGTAAACCACAAAATTCATTATGAACACAGTACTCACTAGCTACCAACTTATATTCAAGTACACAGGAGTGGCACAGCTAATCATGTGACTGAACTTTGAACTAGAATCAACAACTATGCTGATTTATGATACAGAGAAATAACCTTACTGCATTCCACCTTACAGTCAGGAGCTACATTATATTACACAAAAGGAAACGAAACAAACTATTGCACATGACTAGAATCATGTTATTTCCCGGCAGCAGCACAGATATGTCTGCTGTGACAGATGGGGAGACATGATGCATCATCTAATGCACATGAACAATTGCACCCACCAAACACTGTACAGTTCATAGCACACAGCCTGCAGCTCATCTTCAGCAGCGCTTCCGTCTTCACACACAGTCAGCAGCAGAGCATGTGACCCTCTGCAGCCAATCACCGCTGAGTATGTAAATATATTGCTCAATATGAATCCTCTTGTATTAAAGGAGTACTACAGAGTCCAAAACACATTGATCAAAACTTAAGAAAATCAATTTAAAAGTGGCTTTTACAAATCAACATTCTACTTTAGTTATATGCTGCTGCCATTGGATATGCAGTAAATGCCAAGTGCAGTAACCTTTAGCTGTAATAATCAGCTGTATGAGCCTTGTTTGGGATTTGTGCAGAGTTAGTTAACTCAGTGGTTCCCAGACTCGGTCCTCAAGGCACCCTAACAGTCCAGGTTTTCAGGATGTCCATACTTAAACACATGTGACTTAATTAGTACATCAGTTTGATTATACCATCTATGTACAAGCATGGATAGCCTCAAAACCTGGACTGTTAGGGTGTCTTGAGGACTGAGGTTGGGGACCCCTGGGTTAACTTTATTTTCAGCTATGGAGCTAGGAAACAAAGGGCTCAATTCATTTAGTCGCGGCCCACAAGTAAGTGCAGCTATATGCTGCACTTATGGTACTGCCAGACTCGAGGATTTTTGTTCGCAGCCCCATAGGTCTGTGTGCAAAAATCCACAACTTGGGGGCGAGTCCCCCCACTGCGGTAATCTGCGTTTCTGCACTGTTGCAAAGGAAACTAGCCCCCCTCCTCCTCCTAACTGAATTAAGCCCCAAGTGTTCCTAGCCTACTAATTTTGGGGTGCTGGGAACTGGAACAAACAGGATGACATAGAGCTGATCATGTGATAGTCCCGGATCGATACGTGCTTGCTAACTACTGTATGTATTTAATACAGAAAAAAGTCCATATTCTGCGCATTTGAGGTTAACACAGCCATTAAAATCGTGTAAGAGCAGCAGCCTCATGTTCCTTTCTAGGGTTATATTCCCAGTTGGGAACTTAAGACCTGTAGATTCTGTGTATTACACTTCAAATTAAGGCAGGTTGTGTAACCACAAAGCAATCAGCACTGCCATGATTTCCAGGTCAGAAGTTACCACCTATGGGCATAGCCTAATCATAATAAGGTCCCTGTGTTTGGCCCTTCTCGGTGACTCCGCTGTCAGAGAGCACGTGTGCAGTGTTCCTGTTTAGGATACAGTTACCTTCTATTCACTCTACTGTCACTGCAGCTTGTGTGGTTAATAATATCCAGATCATTCATTGTCCATTAAATCGGTTGTGGGTAAAAGACGGAAACCATGTAAAGTGTATTGAAAAAGCTGAAAATCATATTAAATGCATTGAAAAAGCCAGAAGCCATGTCAAGTGTAATTGAAAAACCCGGTACTTATACTAAATGCATAGAAAAAGCTAGACACCATAGTAAATGTATTGAAAAAGTCGGAAACCATAGTAAATGTTTCAATAAGTTTACTATTGTATCCAGCTTATGATTTTCGGTTTACTATGGTTTCTGGCTTTTCCAATACTTTTACTATGGTCAGTGGCGGTTCTAGGGGTGGGCTAACAGTGGCGCCCCTAGAGGGCGCCACTGAGTCCCCAGAAGGTAAAAAAAAAAAAAAAATCCCATAATTAAAATAAAAACCTGCGTCAGACCCCCCCCATGACGTCATGACGTCTCTCCCATAGATCCGTGGTGGAGCCGTGGTTGGACCGGACGGCAGCAGGCGCAGGGCCTAAGGTAAGTATTGTGTTTGTATTTTTGATTTTTCAGAAGGGAGGCATGGGGGCATTACTACTGGGGGCATGTCTATAAGGGGGCATTACTACTGGGGGCATGTCTATAAGGGAGCATTACTACTGGGGGCATGTCTATAAGGGGCATTACTACTGGGGGCATGTCTATAAGGGGGCATTACTACTGAGGGCATGTCTATAAGGGGGCATTACTACTGGGGGCATGTCTATAAGGGGCATTACTACTGGGGACATGTCTATAGGGGGGCTTTACTACTGGGGGCATGTCTATAAGGGGCATGTCTATAGGAACGTCATCTGCAAAAAGTTTATTTTATTTTTGTTTGCGGGGGGGGGGGCGCAACTGTGAACTTTCGCCCTGAGCTCCACAATGTTTAGAACCGGCCCTGACTATGGTTTCCGGCTTTTACCCTTCTCCCATCAAATCGCCATATATAATGACAAGCCCGTGCCCTATGCAGCTCAGTGATTTCTCTGTATCAAAGGTTCTCAAACTCAAGGCCCCCATACATCTGCAATCGATTGTGTATAAACATCTTTCCATTTTTCAATCAATTGCAGAATTGCCACAATCGATTGAAAAAGGGAAAGATTTTTATACACAATCGATTGCAAATTGCACAATTGCTGCAATCAATTGCTGATGTATGGGGGCCTTTAGTCCTTAGGACAGTGCATGTTTTCCGGGTCTCCTAATAGAATCACAAGTGAAATAATTAGCTCCACCTGTGGATTTTTTAAATGTGTCAGTGAGTAACGAGTACACTTGTGCACCTGCCGGGTGACCTGGAAAATGTGATCTGTGTGAGGTCCTGAGGACTGAGTTTGAGAACCAATGCTCTATTGTACAAGCAGAAGAACTTGCAGTAGCACCAGTCCGAAAGCAGCACTGCGGAGTCGGGCAGAACATGAAAAATGCTATTTACATCGAGGAAGACAGACAAAAAGTAAATAACAATAGTAAACTCTGCTGTGCCAAGAGCAAAGTCACTTAAGATGATATGGCCTATACTATCCTTATACTGTAGTTGTTTAAAAACAAATTAAGTATATTTTCCAACTTCACGGTCACAGCTCAGCTATACGTGAAAGCACTACTCACCTCTCTGGCTCCTTTCGCACAACTACTCCGCACTCAGCAGCTACCAAGCTAGAGGACTGTCTGTGCAGAAATCCTATGTAACTATCCCGGTCTCTCCTCACTGACTGACTGTAGCTACTTCCTCATTCTCCTCACAGTTTCGTTTTTTGGAAACTCTCTTTATTTTTAGTTTCTGTTTTATTTCTAACTCTCAGAGGCTCTGTGGGTGTGACATTCTGCTGCATTCCATGGGATGACCGTCAGATACTGCTGAGTGATACTACATAAAGCAAACTGCAGTAATGGTTACCCGCTGCACCTTGCAGATAGAGCTACTTAATTAATCATAACAATATCCATCCAAATGTGCTCTCTCATGATTATATATATATATATATATATATATATATATATATATATATATATATATATATTTATTTTTTTACTAAATTGATTTCTGATATAAGGTGAGATAAGGAGGCACTTATACCATAGCCATAACTAGGGGTGGGTTAGCTGTGCTGCAGGGTCTAGGGGGCAGAACCCTATAACCTAGAGCATCACCAGGAGCATCCTAGAGCTGGGTACAAACCGCCGACCTATCTGACGATTGGTAAGTGCATATACACTTACCAGTCGTCTACCTGATGTGTCTGGCCTGATGTCACAACTGGGCAGGCATCTAAATCGACCTTGAAAAAGTAATTGAGTGATGAAACACGATGGTGTTAGGAGAGCCCGTAGCGACATCATAGAGAGACAGCAGGAGCGTAAGCGGCAGCAGGAACCCCGGACTTTGGCTCACAACACAGAGCCAGAAAAGGAACACAGTCGGGAAAAACTCGGGCAGGACGGCCACAGCGCAGAGCACGCAGCCGGTTACAGCCCGTTCCCAACAGTCGCCAGCGGACTCCAGTCTGCGCCGCTAGTAGGGTGAGATAGGGTGAGTAACAAGACCGCTGCTCCGCTCTCAGTGTACAAGACACGGGACCGCCGCAACAGACTTACCATTTTTCCAACACAAACAAATTTTCAATGAAAGAGCTATGAACATCCTTGTGTTTCAATGTATCATTTTCAGCCCACTGTATACTTAGCATTTGCCGGTCTTATTAACATGTAATTGTTGTTATATTTTATTTCCATACATTTATATTCTTTATTTTACCAACATTTATCCATCCATATTTTAATTTTAATTTCAACTGTATTCGTAATCACTAGCGCGTCCAAATCCCCCCTTTTATTTCTAGGTATCTAAATCAGGCTTGCCAACTTTGTGGCTGCCTGCTCTGGGAGGAGGCAGCCAGGTCGGCACTGTAGGGGGCATGGCAATGGTGGGCGGTGTGGGGGCGCGGCGGCATGATTGTGTCATTGTAGCCCCGCCCCCTACTATACAATGCAGAGATTTCCAGCATTGTAAAGCAGGGGTTGGGGCTACGATGAGGCGATTCAGAGTGAATCGCATCATCGGACCATTCTGGACCGCCAGGGGAGTGAGGTGGCCAGAATTGGAGACTTGCCCTCTCTTTCCGGGGGAAGGGGGGGTGCCGGGAGAGTCGGCAAGTATGATTTAGATTTGCCTGCCCAGTTGAGCTGCCACTCACCCCCAATTCCATAGAGCATGTGTACGGGCAATCAGAAGCACCGATCTATCTGCAGATATATCGGCCATCTGCTGTGCTGCACAGTCAATGTGAGATGTCTGTGAACAATATTGTTCAGACATATCGGGGGTACACACCTGCCAACGCCCTAACGATATATCACCCAGTGTACATCCAGCTTAAGGTTCGCTCCAGGCTCTCAGCTCTTCCTGTTCCCAGCAGCCCCGCCCCCTCATCATGACATAATATGTTTAAGGGGACGGCTGGCTCAGGGTAGCTTATCGCTCATATATGGCCCTGATTTATACATACTAGCCTACATTGCTGCAAAGTCCAGGGGACTCCCAGGTTTTTATTTAACTATATTTTATATTTCTATTCTTATGGGGTTATTTGTAGCTATGTTTCATCGAAAGAAACAGCTACTTGTTTCCAGCTTATCTGCAAGTACAGTTTTCCCAAATAGTTGACAGGGCACCTAAAGCCGGGTACACACTAGATGATATTGTCCACATCGGCCAGTGTGTACCAGCTATGTCGTTGACGATACGCGCACCCGCAGGTCTGACTGGCGATATATCGTCAGCGGGGGCCATGCTGCCGAATGCAGCATGGCCCCCACTATTGCGCCATCGCTCCCGGCATCGGCAAGTGTGTACGCCGCGTCCCACCGCTCACGATGTCATGCTGGGTACACATTGTTTAGTGTGTACCCAGCATAACAGTTTATGTTATGTTTCCCGTATCTCTGTGCTGGAGCACACGTGTGTTTGTTACTCACTGAACCTTTTTAAAAGAGCTACAAGTGGTGCAAATTCTTTAATTTGTGGCGCAGAGAAGACATAGAAAACATGCCCTGTTGGGGTTCCCTGAGGTCTGGATTTGGGAAAATCTGTGTCTGTCTATACGTAATAAAGAAAGCTTTCACGTCTGCTGCGTATGATCAATAATTATCAAAATATTTCAAAATGAGAGCCATCTGCAGCCTTTCCTTTTCATCCTGTTGTTCATCAACATCAATATATGTAATCGTAACGAGAACCTGTTACCATAGTGGCAGGTTGTTATTATCACAGTATACACTGATCACCCATAGCATTAAAACCACCTGCCTGATATTGTGTAGGTCCCCCTCGTGCCGCCAAAACAGCTATGACTCGTAGAGACAAGGACTCCTAAACCTCTGAAGGTATCCTGTGGTATACGGAATCAAGATGTTAGCAGCAGATCCTTTTGTTGATATGTGTATACTATTTGGATGGTGATGAGCAGAGTAACAGACAGCTGAAGACTTAACCAGTACTTTGGTTTATTGTGGAGCAGTGTGTCTGTACAGCCGTACTCGCAGATACAGTACATACATGTGGTATCTGGATGGAGGTGAACATACAAATCACTAGCCGGTGATGTACAGTATGTGGGTATATATAAGGTAGCGGTATGCTCTATAGCTGGTATCACAGAGGAAATTAACAGGATCTCTCTGGAACTAAGTGAAAGATGTCCGTGTCCCACTGTGGTGCTCATACACAGTAACAAGATAATGATCGCACATGAGCAAAAGACTTAACCTGCAGCCATTCTGGTAAGGGTAAATGCTTCCTTAGAGGGCGCATTATGGAGATACTTCAACACCTTTAAGTCCTGTAAGTTGCGAGATGGGGCCTCCATGGCTTGGTCTTTTTAGCACATCCCACATATGCTCAATTAGATTGAGATCTGTGGAATTTGGAGGCCAAGACTTTGGAGGCCAACTCTTTGTCAAGTTCCTCAAACCATTCCAGAACAGTTTTTGCATTGTGGTAGGGCACATTATCCTGCTAAAAGAGGCCACTGCCATCTGGAAACACTGTTACTTGGTCTGCATCAATGTTTAGGTAGGTGGTACGTGTCAAAGTAACATCCTCAGGAATACGAGGACCCCAAAGTTTCCCAGCAGAACATTTCCCAGAGCAGTCGGATTGCCTTCTTCCCATAGTGGATCCTGGTGCAATCTCTTCCCCAGGTAAATGATGCACCCGGCCATCCACATGATGTAAAAGAAAACCTGATTCATCAGACCAGGCCACCTTCTTCAATTGCTGTATGGTCCAGTTCTGATGCTCACGTGCCCATTGTAGGCGCTTTTGGTGGTGGACAGGGGTCAGCCTAGGATCTCTGACCTGTCTGTGGCTGTGAAGAACCATATGCAGGAAGCTGCAATGTACTGTGTGTTCTGACACCTTTCTATCATATCCAGCATTAACTGTCTCAGCAATTTGTGCTACAGTAGCTTATCTGTGGGATCGGACCACACGGGCTAGCCCTCGCTCCCCACACGCATCAATTATCCATGGGCACCCATGACCCTGTCGCTGCTTCACTGGTTGTCCTTCCTTGGACCATTTTTGGTAGGTACTAACCATTACATACCTGGGGGACCTGCCATTTTAATGATGCTCTGACCCAGTCGTCTAGTCATCACAATTTGGCCCTTGTTAAAGTTGCTCAGATCCTTATGCTTGACCATTTTTCCTGCTCTAACACATCATCTGCAAGAACTGACTGTTCACTTCCTGCCTAATATATTCCACCTAGACTGGTGCTATTGTAACAAAATAATCAACGTAATTCACTTCACCTATCAGTGGTTTAATGTAACGGTTGATGAGTGTATGTATCCCCTGGAATCTGCGTGCTCTGGGGCTAGAAATGTAAGGTAAAACTGTGCATTTCTCCCAAATTTCTCATTTAGGCAGCACAATTGTGACCCTATGTCCCACCTTCTCAACATCTTTGCCCACCATGAGAGAGTTGGGAGGTCTCTCCCTATGCAGAGCAGTGGTGAACATGGCTGTCCATAGAAAAAGGATAGAAGGACTGGCAGGTTGGGGAGACCATCCAGGGCTGTAATTGTGAGATTCAGGACCTCAGTGTATCAAGCTATTTTTATTTTAAAATAGATTTGTACGTGTAACCCGGTGAGCAGGGGCAGGCGGGCGGCCAGTGGCATTCTGCATACATTTGTAAAATACTTATCCCTCCCACATGCCTTGCCCTGTAGCAATAGGCTGCACAGCCCCGTCTACTCGCTTTTGGTGCTTCTTCCTCACAGCTGCAGCAGGACACAATGCCTACATTCTGTGCAGTGTGAACTGTGTGGCGGCAACAGCCTCAGCAACAAGAGGAAAATAAAGCTATTATTTTTTTTTAAACAAGTTTTATTTTGAATTTGACAAAAATAAAATAGTACAATATGTGCATAGGCAAAGAAGATATCGGGAATATACAAAAGCAAAAGATACGGAATTGCATAGTAACATATAGGCACATATAGACTGATCTGAAAAATAAAAGAATGCAGAGAAATGAAAACCACTAAATATCAAAGCACATATTGAAATAAAACTGTAAATAACATTACAAAGCATAAGAAGCATCATAAGAGCATATAAAAGAGGAAAGGAGCAAATGGAGAGAGAGGTAGAAGAAAAGGAAGAGAAGAGGAGGGTGTTGGCGGGGCGGTGTAAGTAGGAAGGAGGCTTAATCTGGGTCTATGTTACACGTTGGCGAAGCCTAAACAAAAATCCCCATGGCAGAATGTAGAAGAAAAATAAATAAATTAGGATATCCGAAAAGCCCGAGGACAGGGTCCCATGTGGCGTGGTGTCACACCAAACCATAAGAAACTAATGAGATGTATTGTGCAGATAAGCCGATATCTTCTCCATGGCCGTCGGCAAGAAGGGGGATCAATACCAGGGGCGGATTGGGCCGCCGGGACACCGGGCCATTTCCCGCTGGGCCAGTCCCTTTGTTCCCTGTAGTGGCTGGCTGCCACCCTTTACTCACACCTCCTGCCGGCTGCCACGATAGGAGCTCAGCTCAGCTCCGATCGGGCAGAAGTAGTACACTGTAACTTAAGAAAATGTCCGTCGGGGGAGCTACTGCGCATGCCCAGCCGCAGCAGCTCCTCCCATAAGCCTTTGCGGAGCCAGTCAGTCACCACTGATGGCTCCGTCTCCAGCCCGACTGAGGCCCGCCTCCAGGACATCTCCACTGACACTCTCCAGTCCATTTGCACTGCAGTATGCAGTATGATCTGACTGATCTGCATCTGCACGCCAAGCAGCCGTCCCAGCAGCGCAGCTTAGACAGAAGGTAGGTAGTCAAAATACACTGTACACTGTATATGTGCAAATAACACCCAGCTCTCTCCCCCTATCCCACACAGCTCCAAAGACAACCCTCCAATCATGGCATCCCCTCCCCCCCACACACACAGGTCCCCTTTCCTGCTCCTCTCCTCATAGATCCAAACACTCCCCCCCCACACACACAGGTCCCCTTTCCTGCTCCTCTCCACATAGATACAAACACTTCCCCCACCCCCACACACAGGTCCCCTTTCCTGCTCCTCTCCTCATAGATCCAAACACTCCCCCCCCACACACACACAGGTCCTCTTTCTTGCTGCTCACCTCATATCTCCAGACACTTCCCCCACACCCAATCACGGCACCCCCGACCCCCTCCCCCACACACAGGTCCTCTTACCTGCTCCTCACCTCATAGCTCCAGACACTTCCCCCACCCCCAATCGCGGCACCCTCGACCCCCTCACACAGGTCCTCTTACCTGCTCCTCACCTCATAGCTCCAGACACTTCCCCCACCCCCAATCGCGACACCCCCAACCCCCTCCCCCACAAACACAGGTCCTCTTACCTGCTCCTCACTTCATAGCTTCAGACACTTCCCCCGACCCCCAATCGTGGTACCCCCTCCCCCACACACACAGGTGCTCTTACCTGCTCCTCACCTCATAGCTCCAGACACTTCCCCCACCCCCAATCGCGGCACCCCCAACCCCCTCCCCCACAGGTCCTCTTACCTGCTCCTCACCTCATAGCTTCAGACACTTCCCCCACCCCCAATCGTGGCACCCCCTCCACACACACACACACACACACACACACACACACACACACACACACACACACACACACACACAGGTCCTTTTTCCTGCTCCTCACCTCATAGCTCCAAACACTTCCCCCACCCCCTCCCCCCCACACACAGGTCCTCTTTCCTGCTCCTTTTCTTATAGCTGCAAACAATTCTCCCACCCTCAATCACGACCTCCCTGACCCCCCCCCCACAACACACACACATAAACAGGTCCTCTTTCCTGCTCCTCTCCTCATAGGTCCAAAAACTTCCCCCACCCCCAATCGCAGCATCCCTGAACCCCCCCCCAACACACACACACATAAACAGGTCCCCCTTTCCTGCTCCTCTTCTCATAGCTCCAAACACTTCCCCCACCCCCAGCCTCCCCTCCCTCCCACACACACACAGGACCCCTTTCCTGCTCTCTCCTTATAGTTCCAAACACTCCCCCGCCTCAATCCACGGCACTCCCGACCCCCCACACAGGTCCCCTTTCCTGCTCTCTCTTCATATCTCCAAACGCTTCCCCTACCCCCATCCGCAGCCCCGCTTCCCCCACACACAGGTCCCCTTTGCTGCTCATAGCTGCAAATATTCCCCACCCCCAATCACACCCCCCCTACACACACACACACAGGTCCCTTAGCTTCACAGATTCAAACACTTTCCCCACCCCCATCTATGGCACCCCTGACAACCCTCCTCCCCCACACAGGTCCCCTTTCCTGCTCTCTCCTCACAGCTCCAAACACTTCACCCACCCTCATCCACGGCACCCCCCATCCCCCTCCCCCCCACAGGTCCCCTTAACTGGTAGAATAGTGTAAGTGACTAGGGTCCTCATTTATTAATGAGTGATAAAACTCATTGTGTATGATAATAGTTCTCCAGCCAATCACCCTCCCAACTGTCATCTGTTTGAAAAATGACAGTTGGGAGCTGATTGGCCGGAGCACCATCATCATACGCAATGAGTTTTATCACTCGTGAATGATAGAACTCGTTAATAAATGAAGCACTTAAAAAGATTAACTTTTTCTGAATTATGGCCCTCATTCAGAGCCGTACGCTCTGAGCAGAGCGCACGCTCTGAATGAGGGCCGGCCTCCATGAAAATGGAGCGTCCTTCTGGACGCTCGTATAGCTGTGGGTCACCACCCACAGGCTATACGAGCGTGCATTTTGATGGCCGCGATGGTCGAGACCATCGCGACCATCGAAATTGCGAGCCGGAGCCTGCGGTTGAGGTTTTCAACCGCAAGCTCCGGAATGATTTTGGCTCTATCAGAGCCAAAATCACTCCCACTGACATCACTAGTGATGTCAGTGGGCCGGCTTTTGACGGGAGGCGTTCCCGTGGGAACGCCCCCGTCAGGGAGGCACGCCCCCGGCACGCCTACCAAAGATAGAGCTACTTAATTAATCATAACAATATCCATCCAAATGTGCTCTCTCATGATATATATATATATATAATTTATTTTTTTACTAAATTGATTTCTGATATAAGGTGAGATAAGGAGGCACTTATACCATAGCCATAACTAGGGGTGGGTGAGCTGTGCTGCAGGGTCCAGGGGGCAGAACCCTATAACCTAGAGCATCACCAGGAGCATCCTAGAGCTGGGTACAAACCGCCGACCTATCTGACGATTGGTAAGTGCATATACACTTACCAGTCGTCTACCTGATGTGTCTGGCCTGATGTCACAACTGGGCAGGCATCTAAATCGACCTTGAAAAAGTAATTGAGTGATGAAACACGATGGTGTTAGGAGAGCCCGTAGCGACATCATAGAGAGACAGCAGGAGCGTACGCGGCAGCAGGAACCCCGGACTTTGGCTCACAACACAGAGCCAGAAAAGGAACACAGTCGGGAAAAACTCGGGCAGGACGGCCACAGCGCAGAGCACGCAGCCGGTTACAGCCCGTTCCCAACAGTCGCCAGCGGACTCCAGTCTGCGCCGCTAGTAGGGTGAGATAGGGTGAGTAACAAGACCTCTGCTCCGCTCTCAGTGTACAAGACACGGGACCGCCGCAACAGACTTACCATTTTTCCAACACAAACAAATTTTCAATGAAAGAGCTATGAACATCCTTGTGTTTCAATGTATCATTTTCAGCCCACTGTATACTTAGCATTTGCCGGTCTTATTAACATGTAATTGTTGTTATATTTTATTTCCATACATTTATATTCTTTATTTTACCAACATTTATCCATCCATATTTTAATTTTAATTTCAACTGTATTCGTAATCACTAGCGCGTCCAAATCCCCCCTTTTATTTCTAGGTATCTAAATCAGGCTTGCCAACTTTGTGGCTGCCTGCTCTGGGAGGAGGCAGCCAGGTCGGCACTGTAGGGGGCATGGCAATGGTGGGAGGTGTGGGGGCGCGGCGGCATGATTGTGTCATTGTAGCCCCGCCCCCTACTATACAATGCAGAGATTTCCAGCATTGTAAAGCAGGGGTTGGGGCTACGATGAGGCGATTCAGAGTGAATCGCATCATCGGACCATTCTGGACCGCCAGGGGAGTGAGGTGGCCAGAATTGGAGACTTGCCCTCTCTTTCCGGGGGAAGGGGGGGTGCCGGGAGAGTCGGCAAGTATGATTTAGATTTGCCTGCCCAGTTGAGCTGCCACTCACCCCCAATTCCCTAGAGCATGTGTACGGGCAATCAGAAGCACCGATCTATCTGCAGATATATCGGCCATCTGCTGTGCTGCACAGTCAATGTGAGATGTCTGTGAACAATATTGTTCAGACATATCGGGGGTACACACCTGCCAACGCCCTAACGATATATCACCCAGTGTACATCCAGCTTAAGGTTCGCTCCAGGCTCTCAGCTCTTCCTGTTCCCAGCAGCCCCGCCCCCTCATCATGACATAATATGTTTAAGGGGACGGCTGGCTCAGGGTAGCTTATCGCTCATATATGGCCCTGATTTATACATACTAGCCTACATTGCTGCAAAGTCCAGGGGACTCCCAGGTTTTTATTTAACTATATTTTATATTTCTATTCTTGTGGGGTTATTTGTAGCTATGTTTCATCGAAAGAAACAGCTACTTGTTTCCAGCTTATCTGCAAGTACAGTTTTCCCAAATAGTTGACAGGGCACCTAAAGCCGGGTACACACTAGATGATATTGTCCACATCGGCCAGTGTGTACCAGCTATGTCGTTGACGATACGCGCACCCGCAGGTCTGACTGGCGATATATCGTCAGCGGGGGCCATGCTGCCGAATGCAGCATGGCCCCCACTATTGCGCCATCGCTCCCGGCATCGGCAAGTGTGTACGCCGCGTCCCACCGCTCACGATGTCATGCTGGGTACACATTGTTTAGTGTGTACCCAGCATAACAGTTTATGTTATGTTTCCCGTATCTCTGTGCTGGAGCACACGTGTGTTTGTTACTCACTGAACCTTTTTAAAAGAGCTACAAGTGGTGCAAATTCTTTAATTTGTGGCGCAGAGAAGACATAGAAAACATGCCCTGTTGGGGTTCCCTGAGGTCTGGATTTGGGAAAATCTGTGTCTGTCTATACGTAATAAAGAAAGCTTTCACGTCTGCTGCGTATGATCAATAATTATCAAAATATTTCAAAATGAGAGCCATCTGCAGCCTTTCCTTTTCATCCTGTTGTTCATCAACATCAATATATGTAATCATAACGAGAACCTGTTACCATAGTGGCAGGTTGTTATTATCACAGTATACACTGATCACCCATAGCATTAAAACCACCTGCCTGATATTGTGTAGGTCCCCCTCGTGCCGCCAAAACAGCTATGACTCGTAGAGACAAGGACTCCTAAACCTCTGAAGGTATCCTGTGGTATACGGAATCAAGATGTTAGCAGCAGATCCTTTTGTTGATATGTGTATACTATTTGGATGGTGATGAGCAGAGTAACAGACAGCTGAAGACTTAACCAGTACTTTGGTTTATTGTGGAGCAGTGTGTCTGTACAGCCGTACTCGCAGATACAGTACATACATGTGGTATCTGGATGGAGGTGAACATACAAATCACTAGCCGGTGATGTACAGTATGTGGGTATATATAAGGTAGCGGTATGCTCTATAGCTGGTATCACAGAGGAAATTAACAGGATCTCTCTGGAACTAAGTGAAAGATGTCCGTGTCCCACTGTGGTGCTCATACACAGTAACAAGATAATGATCGCACATGAGCAAAAGACTTAACCTGCAGCCATTCTGGTAAGGGTAAATGCTTCCTTAGAGGGCGCATTATGGAGATACTTCAACACCTTTAAGTCCTGTAAGTTGCGAGATGGGGCCTCCATGGCTTGGTCTTTTTAGCACATCCCACATATGCTCAATTAGATTGAGATCTGTGGAATTTGGAGGCCAAGACTTTGGAGGCCAACTCTTTGTCAAGTTCCTCAAACCATTCCAGAACAGTTTTTGCATTGTGGTAGGGCACATTATCCTGCTAAAAGAGGCCACTGCCATCTGGAAACACTGTTACTTGGTCTGCATCAATGTTTAGGTAGGTGGTACGTGTCAAAGTAACATCCTCAGGAATACGAGGACCCCAAAGTTTCCCAGCAGAACATTTCCCAGAGCAGTCGGATTGCCTTCTTCCCATAGTGGATCCTGGTGCAATCTCTTCCCCAGGTAAATGATGCACCCGGCCATCCACATGATGTAAAAGAAAACCTGATTCATCAGACCAGGCCACCTTCTTCAATTGCTGTATGGTCCAGTTCTGATGCTCACGTGCCCATTGTAGGCGCTTTTGGTGGTGGACAGGGGTCAGCCTAGGATCTCTGACCTGTCTGTGGCTGTGAAGAACCATATGCAGGAAGCTGCAATGTACTGTGTGTTCTGACACCTTTCTATCATATCCAGCATTAACTGTCTCAGCAATTTGTGCTACAGTAGCTTATCTGTGGGATCGGACCACACGGGCTAGCCCTCGCTCCCCACACGCATCAATTATCCATGGGCACCCATGACCCTGTCGCTGCTTCACTGGTTGTCCTTCCTTGGACCATTTTTGGTAGGTACTAACCATTACATACCTGGGGGACCTGCCATTTTAATGATGCTCTGACCCAGTCGTCTAGTCATCACAATTTGGCCCTTGTTAAAGTTGCTCAGATCCTTATGCTTGACCATTTTTCCTGCTCTAACACATCATCTGCAAGAACTGACTGTTCACTTCCTGCCTAATATATTCCACCTAGACTGGTGCTATTGTAACAAAATAATCAACGTAATTCACTTCACCTATCAGTGGTTTAATGTAACGGTTGATGAGTGTATGTATCCCCTGGAATCTGCGTGCTCTGGGGCTAGAAATGTAAGGTAAAACTGTGCATTTCTCCCAAATTTCTCATTTAGGCAGCACAATTGTGACCCTATGTCCCACCTTCTCAACATCTTTGCCCACCATGAGAGAGTTGGGAGGTCTCTCCCTATGCAGAGCAGTGGTGAACATGGCTGTCCATAGAAAAAGGATAGAAGGACTGGCAGGTTGGGGAGACCATCCAGGGCTGTAATTGTGAGATTCAGGACCTCAGTGTATCAAGCTATTTTTATTTTAAAATAGATTTGTACGTGTAACCCGGTGAGCAGGGGCAGGCGGGCGGCCAGTGGCATTCTGCATACATTTGTAAAATACTTATCCCTCCCACATGCCTTGCCCTGTAGCAATAGGCTGCACAGCCCCGTCTACTCGCTTTTGGTGCTTCTTCCTCACAGCTGCAGCAGGACACAATGCCTACATTCTGTGCAGTGTGAACTGTGTGGCGGCAACAGCCTCAGCAACAAGAGGAAAATAAAGCTATTATTTTTTTTTAAACAAGTTTTATTTTGAATTTGACAAAAATAAAATAGTACAATATGTGCATAGGCAAAGAAGATATCGGGAATATACAAAAGCAAAAGATACGGAATTGCATAGTAACATATAGGCACATATAGACTGATCTGAAAAATAAAAGAATGCAGAGAAATGAAAACCGCTAAATATCAAAGCACATATTGAAATAAAACTGTAAATAACATTACAAAGCATAAGAAGCATCATAAGAGCATATAAAAGAGGAAAGGAGCAAATGGAGAGAGAGGTAGAAGAAAAGGAAGAGAAGAGGAGGGTGTTGGCGGGGCGGTGTAAGTAGGAAGGAGGCTTAATCTGGGTCTATGTTACACGTTGGCGAAGCCTAAACAAAAATCCCCATGGCAGAATGTAGAAGAAAAATAAATAAATTAGGATATCCGAAAAGCCCGAGGACAGGGTCCCATGTGGCGTGGTGTCACACCAAACCATAAGAAACTAATGAGATGTATTGTGCAGATAAGCCGATATCTTCTCCATGGCCGTCGGCAAGAAGGGGGATCAATACCAGGGGCGGATTGGGCCGCCGGGACACCGGGCCATTTCCCGCTGGGCCAGTCCCTTTGTTCCCTGTAGTGGCTGGCTGCCACCCTTTACTCACACCTCCTGCCGGCTGCCACGATAGGAGCTCAGCTCAGCTCCGATCGGGCAGAAGTAGTACACTGTAACTTAAGAAAATGTCCGTCGGGGGAGCTACTGCGCATGCCCAGCCGCAGCAGCTCCTCCCATAAGCCTTTGCGGAGCCAGTCAGTCACCACTGATGGCTCCGTCTCCAGCCCGACTGAGGCCCGCCTCCAGGACATCTCCACTGGCACTCTCCAGTCCATTTGCACTGCAGTATGCAGTATGATCTGACTGATCTGCATCTGCACGCCAAGCAGCCGTCCCAGCAGCGCAGCTTAGACAGAAGGTAGGTAGTCAAAATACACTGTACACTGTATATGTGCAAATAACACCCAGCTCTCTCCCCCTATCCCACACGGCTCCAAAGACAACCCCCCAATCACGGCATCCCCTCCCCCCCACACACACAGGTCCCCTTTCCTGCTCCTCTCCTCATAGATCCAAACACTCCCCCCCCACACACACAGGTCCCATTTCCTGCTCCTCTCCACATAGATACAAACACTTCCCCCACCCCCACACACAGGTCCCCTTTCCTGCTCCTCTCCTCATAGATCCAAACACTCCCCCCCCACACACACACAGGTCCTCTTTCTTGCTGCTCACCTCATATCTCCAGACACTTCCCCCACACCCAATCACGGCACCCCCGACCCCCTCCCCCACACACAGGTCCTCTTACCTGCTCCTCACCTCATAGCTCCAGACAATTCCCCCACCCCCAATCGCGGCACCCTCGACCCCCTCACACAGGTCCTCTTACCTGCTCCTCACCTCATAGCTCCAGACACTTCCCCCACCCCCAATCGCGACACCCCCAACCCCCTCCCCCACAAACACAGGTCCTCTTACCTGCTCCTCACTTCATAGCTTCAGACACTTCCCCCGACCCCCAATCGTGGTACCCCCTCCCCCACACACACAGGTGCTCTTACCTGCTCCTCACCTCATAGCTCCAGACTCTTCTCCCACCCCCAATCGCGGCACCCCCAACCCCCTCCCCCACAGGTCCTCTTACCTGCTCCTCACCTCATAGCTTCAGACACTTCCCCCACCCCCAATCGTGGCACCCCCTCCACACACACACACACACACACACACACACACACACACACACACAGGTCCTTTTTCCTGCTCCTCACCTCATAGCTCCAAACACTTCCCCCACCCCCTCCCCCACACACACAGGTCCTCTTTCCTGCTCCTTTTCTTATAGCTGCAAACAATTCTCCCACCCTCAATCACGACCTCCCTGACCCCCCCCCCACAACACACACACATAAACAGGTCCTCTTTCCTGCTCCTCTCCTCATAGGTCCAAAAACTTCCCCCACCCCCAATCGCAGCATCCCTGAACCCCCCCCAACACACACACACATAAACAGGTCCCCCTTTCCTGCTCCTCTTCTCATAGCTCCAAACACTTCCCCCACCCCCAACCTCCCCTCCCTCCCACACACACACAGGACCCCTTTCCTGCTCTCTCCTTATAGTTCCAAACACTCCCCCGCCTCAATCCACGGCACTCCCGACCCCCCACACAGGTCCCCTTTCCTGCTCTCTCTTCATATCTCCAAACGCTTCCCCTACCCCCATCCGCAGCCCCGCTTCCCCCACACACAGGTCCCCTTTGCTGCTCATAGCTGCAAATATTCCCCACCCCCAATCACACCCCCCCTACACACACACACACAGGTCCCTTAGCTTCACAGATTCAAACACTTTCCCCACCCCCATCTATGGCACCCCTGACAACCCTCCTCCCCCACACAGGTCCCCTTTCCTGCTCTCTCCTCACAGCTCCAAACACTTCACCCACCCTCATCCACGGCACCCCCCATCCCCCTCCCCCCCACAGGTCCCCTTAACTGGTAGAATAGTGTAAGTGACTAGGGTCCTCATTTATTAATGAGTGATAAAACTCATTGTGTATGATAATAGTTCTCCAGCCAATCACCCTCCCAACTGTCATCTGTTTGAAAAATGACAGTTGGGAGCTGATTGGCCGGAGCACCATCATCATACGCAATGAGTTTTATCACTCGTGAATGATAGAACTCGTTAATAAATGAAGCACTTAAAAAGATTAACTTTTTCTGAATTATGGCCCTCATTCAGAGCCGTACGCTCTGAGCAGAGCGCACGCTCTGAATGAGGGCCGGCCTCCATGAAAATGGAGCGTCCTTCTGGACGCTCGTATAGCTGTGGGTCACCACCCACAGGCTATACGAGCGTGCATTTTGATGGCCGCGATGGTCGAGACCATCGCGACCATCGAAATTGCGAGCCAGGCCTGCGGTTGAGGTTTTCAACCGCAAGCTCCGGAATGATTTTGGCTCTATCAGAGCCAAAATCACTCCCACTGACATCACTAGTGATGTCAGTGGGCCGGCTTTTGACGGGAGGCGTTCCCGTGGGAACGCCCCCGTCAGGGAGGCACGCCCCCGGCACGCCTACCAAAGATAGAGCTACTTAATTAATCATAACAATATCCATCCAAATGTGCTCTCTCATGATATATATATATATATATATATATAATTTATTTTTTTACTAAATTGATTTCTGATATAAGGTGAGATAAGGAGGCACTTATACCATAGCCATAACTAGGGGTGGGTGAGCTGTGCTGCAGGGTCTAGGGGGCAGAACCCTATAACCTAGAGCATCACCAGGAGCATCCTAGAGCTGGGTACAAACCGCCGACCTATCTGACGATTGGTAAGTGCATATACACTTACCAGTCGTCTACCTGATGTGTCTGGCCTGATGTCACAACTGGGCAGGCATCTAAATCGACCTTGAAAAAGTAATTGAGTGATGAAACACGATGGTGTTAGGAGAGCCCGTAGCGACATCATAGAGAGACAGCAGGAGCGTAAGCGGCAGCAGGAACCCCGGACTTTGGCTCACAACACAGAGCCAGAAAAGGAACACAGTCGGGAAAAACTCGGGCAGGACGGCCACAGCGCAGAGCACGCAGCCGGTTACAGCCCGTTTCCAACAGTCGCCAGCGGACTCCAGTCTGCGCCGCTAGTAGGGTGAGATAGGGTGAGTAACAAGACCGCTGCTCCGCTCTCAGTGTACAAGACACGGGACCGCCGCAACAGACTTACCATTTTTCCAACACAAACAAATTTTCAATGAAAGAGCTATGAACATCCTTGTGTTTTAATGTATCATTTTCAGCCCACTGTATACTTAGCATTTGCCGGTCTTATTAACATGTAATTGTTGTTATATTTTATTTCCATACATTTATATTCTTTATTTTACCAACATTTATCCATCCATATTTTAATTTTAATTTCAACTGTATTCGTAATCACTAGCGCGTCCAAATCCCCCCTTTTATTTCTAGGTATCTAAATCAGGCTTGCCAACTTTGTGGCTGCCTGCTCTGGGAGGAGGCAGCCAGGTCGGCACTGTAGGGGGCATGGCAATGGTGGGCGGTGTGGGGGCACGGCGGCATGATTGTGTCATTGTAGCCCCGCCCCCTACTATACAATGCAGAGATTTCCAGCATTGTAAAGCAGGGGTTGGGGCTACGATGAGGCGATTCAGAGTGAATCGCATCATCGGACCATTCTGGACCGCCAGGGGAGTGAGGTGGCCAGAATTGGAGACTTGCCCTCTCTTTCCGGGGGAAGGGGGGGTGCCGGGAGAGTCGGCAAGTATGATTTAGATTTGCCTGCCCAGTTGAGCTGCCACTCACCCCCAATTCCCTAGAGCATGTGTACGGGCAATCAGAAGCACCGATCTATCTGCAGATATATCGGCCATCTGCTGTGCTGCACAGTCAATGTGAGATGTCTGTGAACAATATTGTTCAGACATATCGGGGGTACACACCTGCCAACGCCCTAACGATATATCACCCAGTGTACATCCAGCTTAAGGTTCGCTCCAGGCTCTCAGCTCTTCCTGTTCCCAGCAGCCCCGCCCCCTCATCATGACATAATATGTTTAAGGGGACGGCTGGCTCAGGGTAGCTTATCGCTCATATATGGCCCTGATTTATACATACTAGCCTACATTGCTGCAAAGTCCAGGGGACTCCCAGGTTTTTATTTAACTATATTTTATATTTCTATTCTTGTGGGGTTATTTGTAGCTATGTTTCATCGAAAGAAACAGCTACTTGTTTCCAGCTTATCTGCAAGTACAGTTTTCCCAAATAGTTGACAGGGCACCTAAAGCCGGGTACACACTAGATGATATTGTCCACATCGGCCAGTGTGTACCAGCTATGTCGTTGACGATACGCGCACCCGCAGGTCTGACTGGCGATATATCGTCAGCGGGGCCATGCTGCCGAATGCAGCATGGCCCCCACTATTGCGCCATCGCTCCCGGCATCGGCAAGTGTGTACGCCGCGTCCCACCGCTCACGATGTCATGCTGGGTACACATTGTTTAGTGTGTACCCAGCATAACAGTTTATGTTATGTTTCCCGTATCTCTGTGCTGGAGCACACGTGTGTTTGTTACTCACTGAACCTTTTTAAAAGAGCTACAAGTGGTGCAAATTCTTTAATTTGTGGCGCAGAGAAGACATAGAAAACATGCCCTGTTGGGGTTCCCTGAGGTCTGGATTTGGGAAAATCTGTGTCTGTCTATACGTAATAAAGAAAGCTTTCACGTCTGCTGCGTATGATCAATAATTATCAAAATATTTCAAAATGAGAGCCATCTGCAGCCTTTCCTTTTCATCCTGTTGTTCATCAACATCAATATATGTAATCGTAACGAGAACCTGTTACCATAGTGGCAGGTTGTTATTATCACAGTATACACTGATCACCCATAGCATTAAAACCACCTGCCTGATATTGTGTAGGTCCCCCTCGTGCCGCCAAAACAGCTATGACTCGTAGAGACAAGGACTCCTAAACCTCTGAAGGTATCCTGTGGTATACGGAATCAAGATGTTAGCAGCAGATCCTTTTGTTGATATGTGTATACTATTTGGATGGTGATGAGCAGAGTAACAGACAGCTGAAGACTTAACCAGTACTTTGGTTTATTGTGGAGCAGTGTGTCTGTACAGCCGTACTCGCAGATACAGTACATACATGTGGTATCTGGATGGAGGTGAACATACAAATCACTAGCCGGTGATGTACAGTATGTGGGTATATATAAGGTAGCGGTATGCTCTATAGCTGGTATCACAGAGGAAATTAACAGGATCTCTCTGGAACTAAGTGAAAGATGTCCGTGTCCCACTGTGGTGCTCATACACAGTAACAAGATAATGATCGCACATGAGCAAAAGACTTAACCTGCAGCCATTCTGGTAAGGGTAAATGCTTCCTTAGAGGGCGCATTATGGAGATACTTCAACACCTTTAAGTCCTGTAAGTTGCGAGATGGGGCCTCCATGGCTTGGTCTTTTTAGCACATCCCACATATGCTCAATTAGATTGAGATCTGTGGAATTTGGAGGCCAAGACTTTGGAGGCCAACTCTTTGTCAAGTTCCTCAAACCATTCCAGAACAGTTTTTGCATTGTGGTAGGGCACATTATCCTGCTAAAAGAGGCCACTGCCATCTGGAAACACTGTTACTTGGTCTGCATCAATGTTTAGGTAGGTGGTACGTGTCAAAGTAACATCCTCAGGAATACGAGGACCCCAAAGTTTCCCAGCAGAACATTTCCCAGAGCAGTCGGATTGCCTTCTTCCCATAGTGGATCCTGGTGCAATCTCTTCCCCAGGTAAATGATGCACCCGGCCATCCACATGATGTAAAAGAAAACCTGATTCATCAGACCAGGCCACCTTCTTCAATTGCTGTATGGTCCAGTTCTGATGCTCACGTGCCCATTGTAGGCGCTTTTGGTGGTGGACAGGGGTCAGCCTAGGATCTCTGACCTGTCTGTGGCTGTGAAGAACCATATGCAGGAAGCTGCAATGTACTGTGTGTTCTGACACCTTTCTATCATATCCAGCATTAACTGTCTCAGCAATTTGTGCTACAGTAGCTTATCTGTGGGATCGGACCACACGGGCTAGCCCTCGCTCCCCACACGCATCAATTATCCATGGGCACCCATGACCCTGTCGCTGCTTCACTGGTTGTCCTTCCTTGGACCATTTTTGGTAGGTACTAACCATTACATACCTGGGGGACCTGCCATTTTAATGATGCTCTGACCCAGTCGTCTAGTCATCACAATTTGGCCCTTGTTAAAGTTGCTCAGATCCTTATGCTTGACCATTTTTCCTGCTCTAACACATCATCTGCAAGAACTGACTGTTCACTTCCTGCCTAATATATTCCACCTAGACTGGTGCTATTGTAACAAAATAATCAACGTAATTCACTTCACCTATCAGTGGTTTAATGTAACGGTTGATGAGTGTATGTATCCCCTGGAATCTGCGTGCTCTGGGGCTAGAAATGTAAGGTAAAACTGTGCATTTCTCCCAAATTTCTCATTTAGGCAGCACAATTGTGACCCTATGTCCCACCTTCTCAACATCTTTGCCCACCATGAGAGAGTTGGGAGGTCTCTCCCTATGCAGAGCAGTGGTGAACATGGCTGTCCATAGAAAAAGGATAGAAGGACTGGCAGGTTGGGGAGACCATCCAGGGCTGTAATTGTGAGATTCAGGACCTCAGTGTATCAAGCTATTTTTATTTTAAAATAGATTTGTACGTGTAACCCGGTGAGCAGGGGCAGGCGGGCGGCCAGTGGCATTCTGCATACATTTGTAAAATACTTATCCCTCCCACATGCCTTGCCCTGTAGCAATAGGCTGCACAGCCCCGTCTACTCGCTTTTGGTGCTTCTTCCTCACAGCTGCAGCAGGACACAATGCCTACATTCTGTGCAGTGTGAACTGTGTGGCGGCAACAGCCTCAGCAACAAGAGGAAAATAAAGCTATTATTTTTTTTTAAACAAGTTTTATTTTGAATTTGACAAAAATAAAATAGTACAATATGTGCATAGGCAAAGAAGATATCGGGAATATACAAAAGCAAAAGATACGGAATTGCATAGTAACATATAGGCACATATAGACTGATCTGAAAAATAAAAGAATGCAGAGAAATGAAAACCGCTAAATATCAAAGCACATATTGAAATAAAACTGTAAATAACATTACAAAGCATAAGAAGCATCATAAGAGCATATAAAAGAGGAAAGGAGCAAATGGAGAGAGAGGTAGAAGAAAAGGAAGAGAAGAGGAGGGTGTTGGCGGGGCGGTGTAAGTAGGAAGGAGGCTTAATCTGGGTCTATGTTACACGTTGGCGAAGCCTAAACAAAAATCCCCATGGCAGAATGTAGAAGAAAAATAAATAAATTAGGATATCCGAAAAGCCCGAGGACAGGGTCCCATGTGGCGTGGTGTCACACCAAACCATAAGAAACTAATGAGATGTATTGTGCAGATAAGCCGATATCTTCTCCATGGCCGTCGGCAAGAAGGGGGATCAATACCAGGGGCGGATTGGGCCGCCGGGACACCGGGCCATTTCCCGCTGGGCCAGTCCCTTTGTTCCCTGTAGTGGCTGGCTGCCACCCTTTACTCACACCTCCTGCCGGCTGCCACGATAGGAGCTCAGCTCAGCTCCGATCGGGCAGAAGTAGTACACTGTAACTTAAGAAAATGTCCGTCGGGGGAGCTACTGCGCATGCCCAGCCGCAGCAGCTCCTCCCATAAGCCTTTGCGGAGCCAGTCAGTCACCACTGATGGCTCCGTCTCCAGCCCGACTGAGGCCCGCCTCCAGGACATCTCCACTGGCACTCTCCAGTCCATTTGCACTGCAGTATGCAGTATGATCTGACTGATCTGCATCTGCACGCCAAGCAGCCGTCCCAGCAGCGCAGCTTAGACAGAAGGTAGGTAGTCAAAATACACTGTACACTGTATATGTGCAAATAACACCCAGCTCTCTCCCCCTATCCCACACGGCTCCAAAGACAACCCCCCAATCACGGCATCCCCTCCCCCCCACACACACAGGTCCCCTTTCCTGCTCCTCTCCTCATAGATCCAAACACCCCCCCCACACACACACAGGTCCCCTTTCCTGCTCCTCTCCACATAGATACAAACACTTCCCCCACCCCCACACACAGGTCCCCTTTCCTGCTCCTCTCCTCATAGATCCAAACACTCCCCCCCCCACACACACACAGGTCCTCTTTCTTGCTGCTCACCTCATATCTCCAGACACTTCCCCCACACCCAATCACAGCACCCCCGACCCCCTCCCCCACACACAGGTCCTCTTACCTGCTCCTCACCTCATAGCTCCAGACACTTCCCCCACCCCCAATCGCGGCACCCTCGACCCCCTCACACAGGTCCTCTTACCTGCTCCTCACCTCATAGCTCCAGACACTTCCCCCACCCCCAATCGCGACACCCCCAACCCCCTCCCCCACAAACACAGGTCCTCTTACCTGCTCCTCACTTCATAGCTTCAGACACTTCCCCCGACCCCCAATCGTGGTACCCCCTCCCCCACACACACAGGTGCTCTTACCTGCTCCTCACCTCATAGCTCCAGACACTTCCCCCACCCCCAATCGCGGCACCCCCAACCCCCTCCCCCACAGGTCCTCTTACCTGCTCCTCACCTCATAGCTTCAGACACTTCCCCCACCCCCAATCGTGGCACCCCCTCCACACACACACACACACACACAGGTCCTTTTTCCTGCTCCTCACCTCATAGCTCCAAACACTTCCCCCACCCCCTCCCCCACACACACAGGTCCTCTTTCCTGCTCCTTTTCTTATAGCTGCAAACAATTCTCCCACCCTCAATCACGACCTCCCTGACCCCCCCCCCCACAACACACACACATAAACAGGTCCTCTTTCCTGCTCCTCTCCTCATAGGTCCAAAAACTTCCCCCACCCCCAATCGCAGCATCCCTGAACCCCCCCCAACACACACACACATAAACAGGTCCCCCTTTCCTGCTCCTCTTCTCATAGCTCCAAACACTTCCCCCACCCCCAGCCTCCCCTCCCTCCCACACACACACAGGACCCCTTTCCTGCTCTCTCCTTATAGTTCCAAACACTCCCCCGCCTCAATCCACGGCACTCCCGACCCCCCACACAGGTCCCCTTTCCTGCTCTCTCTTCATATCTCCAAACGCTTCCCCTACCCCCATCCGCAGCCCCGCTTCCCCCACACACAGGTCCCCTTTGCTGCTCATAGCTGCAAATATTCCCCACCCCCAATCACACCCCCCCCTACACACACACACACAGGTTCCTTAGCTTCACAGATTCAAACACTTTCCCCACCCCCATCTATGGCACCCCTGACAACCCTCCTCCCCCACACAGGTCCCCTTTCCTGCTCTCTCCTCACAGCTCCAAACACTTCACCCACCCTCATCCACGGCACCCCCCATCCCCCTCCCCCCCACAGGTCCCCTTAACTGGTAGAATAGTGTAAGTGACTAGGGTCCTCATTTATTAATGAGTGATAAAACTCATTGTGTATGATAATAGTTCTCCAGCCAATCACCCTCCCAACTGTCATCTGTTTGAAAAATGACAGTTGGGAGCTGATTGGCCGGAGCACCATCATCATACGCAATGAGTTTTATCACTCGTGAATGATAGAACTCGTTAATAAATGAAGCACTTAAAAAGATTAACTTTTTCTGAATTATGGCCCTCATTCAGAGCCGTACGCTCTGAGCAGAGCGCACGCTCTGAATGAGGGCCGGCCTCCATGAAAATGGAGCGTCCTTCTGGACGCTCGTATAGCTGTGGGTCACCACCCACAGGCTATACGAGCGTGCATTTTGATGGCCGCGATGGTCGAGACCATCGCGACCATCGAAATTGCGAGCCGGAGCCTGCGGTTGAGGTTTTCAACCGCAAGCTCCGGAGTGATTTTGGCTCTATCAGAGCCAAAATCACTCCCACTGACATCACTAGTGATGTCAGTGGGCCGGCTTTTGACGGGAGGCGTTCCCGTGGGAACGCCCCCGTCAGGGAGGCACGCCCCCGGCACGCCTACCAAAGGGGTCGTGCTGTCAATCAACATTGACAGCACGCCCCCTTTGATTGGACACAATGAGCGAAGGACTTTCCTTCGCTCGTCGCGTCTGGCGCATGCGCACGATGGAGCTCCCTCCGTCATGCGCATGCTCAGTCCAGAACATCGACCCACTTGCGAGCGGACAGCCGCTCGCGAGTGGGTCTGAATCAGGCCCTATGTACAGTATGTCCGTCAGTGAGGCGGTGATGTGCTGTTATTTTGTCAGTAGTGTCTCTCTGGGGGCGATTCAATTCAGCATGATGTTGAATAGCCCACGAAGGAGCTATTCAATTGACCGTTCTGTTAAGTCCGTCTGAGAGGGTTTCTGCTTGCACCCTCCTGAGGTGAGAGCAGAAATCCTACTAAAGTGCCAGTTGCAATGCTGTTTTCCGGCTTAGCTTAGTACTAACAGCATTGTGGCCGTTACTTTGGTCGGAGGATGCCGGTTAGCGCGACTAACTACACAGCTTAAGGCACGGTCACTGGCTTTCCCCGACTTAAGTGGTTCTAGTCAGACTTAACAGTGCAGTCAATTGAATAGCTCCAATAACTCTTTCCCGGGGCTATTCAACATCTCGCTGAATTGAATCACCCCCTTTGCTAGTGTATACAGGTGGATCTGTTTACAGGTTATGCTGGAAACTGCGGTAGGGGAATAAGGGCTGCAGTGTCCCACGGGTGAGGTAAATTGTGGTGCAGCGGTCAGCGCCGGTGAGTGGATGCCAGGCGCATGCTCCCGGCATCCATTCACAATGACCGCAGCGCTTGGGGGCATGCCCAAAAGACTGACGTAAAGGGGATGTGTCATAAAGACATGCCCCCTTTTCCTTGACCATGCCTCTTTTCGGACGTGCGCCTTAGGCACGCGCAGAAGTGCCCTTTCTCTAGGTCCGGCACCGGATCTAGGGCCTGATTCAGACCCGGTCGCAAGCGCTGGGCGCTCGCAAGCGGCCCGATGTTTAGGCACTGCGCATGCACCGTGTCCGGCGTGCACGAGCCCCACCGAGCGACTGAAGTTCAGTCGCTACGGGGCTCGCAACAGGATGGGGCGGCTGTCGGTGATTGACAGCTCGCCCCGTTTTGTGGGCGGGTAGGGAGGTGGCTGGACAAACGCAGGCGTTCCCTTAGGAACGCCTGGCGTTTGTAGGGAGGTCTTACTGACATCACTACTGATGTCAGTAGTGGACTTCCTGCTCTATTAGATCAGGAAGTCCACTCGGCCTTGCGGAAGCTTAGACCCTACCGTAGGGTCTCGTTGCAAGGTCGATGGTCGCGATTATCACAATGGTCTCCTGGCCGCTCACACAAGCTGTGGGTGGTCTCCACCCTGAGTCAGCCACCATGCCTCCTCGCCCCTGCCCTATACCAGCCATCTCCACCGGCTTATATCTTTCCCTTAGATCTAGCTCACCCCCCCTCACCCACAACCCAGCCAATCTCATCCACATATCCCCCGTCCCCTCCCTCCCACATTCCTGTGCCCTCTGCAATACCAGATCCGTCTGCATAAACTACCCACTATCCACGACCTCTTTATTTCCCACTCTTTAAATCTTCTCACCATCACTGAAACCTGGCGCTCCTCCTCTGACACTGCCTCCCCTGCTGCGCTCTCCTACCCCCCCAACCATCCGCACCTCCCAGCCACCCCACCTTGTGCTCCTTCAGCTACACCACGGGTGATGAGGTTCACTCCCTCATCTTGTCCTCTCCCCCCTCCATCTGCCCCCTTTGACCACCTCCCTTCTCACCTTCTATGCTCCCTCTCCTCCACCGCCTGCTCCCACCTTGCTCACCTTTTCAACTTATCTCTCTCCACCGGCATCTTTCTCTCATCATTCAAACATGCTCTTGTCACACCTATTCTTAAAAATCCCAACCTCGACCCGTCCTCACCTGCCAATTACCTCCCCAGTTCTCTTCTCCCTTTTGCCTCCAAACTATTTGAGCGGCCTGTCTGCAGCTGCATCACCAGCTATCTCTCTGAATACTCCATCCTTGATCATCTCCAATCTGGCTTTCGCCCACTTCACTCCACTGAAACTGCCCTGGCCAAAGTCACCAATGACCTGCTTGCAGCCAAATCCAGGAACCACTTCTCTCTGCTCATCCTCCTGGACCTCTCTGCAGCCTTCAACACCGTGGATCATACTCTCCTCCTCCACACCCTTCAGACCTTTGGCATCTCTAACACCGTCCATGCGTGGTTCACCTCTTACCTCACCAACAGCTCCTTTTCTGTGTCTGCCTCTGGCTCCACCTCCCCCCCCCTTCCTGTTGGTGTCCCACAGGGTTCTGTCCTGGGCCCACTGCTTTTCTCACTGTACACTTCTAAACTAGGAGATCTCATCTGCTCCTTCGGCCTCCAATACCACCTATATGCCGATGACACACAACTATACCTCTCCTCTCCTGAACTCTCCCCTTCTGTCCTCCCTCAGGTATCCAGCTGCCTCTCCACCATCTCTTCCTGGATGACCGAGCACTCTCTGAAGCTCAACATGGACAAAACTGAACTCATAATTTTTCCCTCTAATAGAGTCTCCACTCCAACCAATCTCGCTGTCACTGTTGGCAACACCATCATCTCCCCTGTCCCCCAACTTCGCTGTTTGGGTGTCACCCTTGACTCCACCCTCTCCTTCACCCCCCACATTCAATCTCTGGCTTAATCCTGTCGGTTCCAGCTAAGCAACATCGCTTGCATTAGGCCTTTCCTCTCCCAGAATACTACCAAACTGATTATTCATTCACTAATCATTTCTCGGCTTGACTACTGCAACCTTCTCCTTACTGGCCTCCCACATTGCCATCTTGCTCCCCTCCAGTCTGCGCTCAATGCTGCAGCTAGACTTCTCTTCCTCTCCCGCCGTTCCACTTCTGCTGCTCCCCTGCAAAAAAAAACCTGCAATGGCTCCCATTCCCCTATAGAATCCTCTTCAAATTCCTCACCTTCACATACAAGGCTGTCTCTAACTCTACTGCTCCTGGGGGCGTGGCCACAGCTGCAATGGAGTAGGAAGCAACTTGTTGGAGCTCCCTGACCAATTATCCTGATCTGCCATCCTGAGCCCAGATACCTGGCTGTCTGTTGGTGTGCAGCACTTCTATCCTGTGCTGACACTGTTGGAGTGACCTGGAGTTGTTTGGAGTGAATGGTGAGCCTGTGCAGAGCACATATCCTCTCCCCTGCCTGAGTGCACACAGCCATACTTGTGGAGCTGCCTGTCTCCTCCCTCCTGCCTGTGTTTACTGTTGGCAGTGCAGAACAACCAACTCCCCTCTCCTTGTTATCTCACTGCAACTAAGAATAAATAACTACAGAGCTGCCTGTTTTTTCTCCTTTTCCTGTGTTTAATATTGGCAACATAAAAAACTTGGATTCTTCTCTCCTTCACACTGTGTTGTTAGTACATATATACTGAGCTGCTTGCTTCCTCTCCCCATTACTGTGAACACTAGTGACAACACAGTGCACCAGTACATGCTACAGACCTGAGTTCAGTGTGTTCACATACAGTCTATATAGGACTGCCACCTTTTCTTGCCTTCCTGTGCTGAATCTTTGTTTATCTCCTGATAATATGGGGAAGTCAGGGCAGGCTGCTGCTGCTAAGCTGGAAAAATATGCACGATCCTCTGCCCCACAGCCGCTCCCTGGAGGTGCTGCCCAAGGCCCTTCTTCACCCCCTGCTTCTACATCTTCTGGCTCTAAGCAGATTTCTACACCTGAAGTTACCCTAAAGCAGATTCTAGAAGCTGTCACCTCCTCCGAAAAGCGTCTGTCTGATAAAATGGAGAAGGTACAACTGGATCTTTCATGATTACGGCAAGATCTTCAAAGAGTTCGGGAACGTGTTGGGGAGGCTGAGACACGCATCTCCACACTGGAGGACTCTCACTCTCCTTTAAAAGAACAGGTCACCACCTTGGCGACTCAGATGACTGCCATGCACAGTAAAATTTTGGATATGGAAGGCCGTCTGAGGCGAAACAACGTGCGCTTTATTGCTCTACCCGAAAAAGAAGGTTCTGCCCCAGAGGATTTTCTGGTGAAACTGCTGGTTGATACATTTGGCCGTGAATCTTTTACTGCTCAACTTGCTGTGGAAAGAGCACATCGCATACCTACCAGGCCTCTCCCACCGCGTGCTCCACCACGTACTTTCATCGCAAAGTTTCTACATTACCAAGATCGGGACACGGTGCTTCGACTGGCCCACACTAAGGGTCCACTGGAGCATAATGGAGTCTGTATCTCCATCTTCCCTGATTTTGCGATGGAGGTCCAGAGAGACAGGGCCCAGTTTCTTCCTAGAAAACGACGTCTTCGTGAATTGAAATTGTCATATGCTATGTTGTTCCCATCCAAACTTCGTGTGGCAGTTAATGGTAAAACCAAGTTTTTTACGACCTCAAGAGAAGCATTGGCATGGTTAGATCGATACGCACCAGGAAGAAGGCAACTCGCTGAGGACTGATCCTCTGACTCTCCTTTGGAATACTTTTGTATCTTTGGATGGTTGAGATGGATTACAGGTTTCACTGTCTTCTTACATACGAAGCTCAAGCATTTCTCTGTTGCCTCTGATTGGTTTCCATAATACTTATTGCTGTATATACAGTACTAATTGCATCACCAACATTTTTTTTTTCCTTTGATGTTGTATATTATGTTTGCCAGGTTTTTCTATTTCAGGGGGCTCTCATTGCAATGTTGACTATTATAATTCATTGCCTCATATATTTTTCTATTTTTGTCTCTTCTTTTGTTTTTCTGTCTCTATTATTGCTCCCTTGTGGGTTTGATATCAGTTTAATTTTATAATTTGTGTGTGTTTGGCATATAGGTATGCCGATGTTGGGGGTGGTATACGGGGTGGGAGGCAGGGGATGATTGGGGGTTTTGGGAGTTTTTGTTTATTTCTCTTTATTATTTTTATATCTGGTGCTATATTAGGTGTTATTTTTAGTGTATCTGTATGCTGGGTTCGAGGGGGAAATGTTGTGAAATTTGCAGTTATGGGCTCTCCATTGTGCTATGGCTAAGGTAAATTTTCTTACATGGAATGTCCGTGGAATCAATAATAAAATTAAAAGCTCTCTGGTACAGAAGATGCTTAAACAATATAACGCTGATATTATTTGTTTAACAGAGACCCATTTAGTTGGTAGTAGACTCCTCTCTCTACAACGGCCGTGGGTGGGCTGGGCATACCACACCTCCTACACGTCATCGTCCAGGGGGGTCTCGATTTTAATAAAAAAATCTGTCTCCTTTGTGTTAAATTCAGTTAAGTCGGATCCCTATGGTAGATATGTGTTTCTTGACTGTAAGATACATTCCATGCCTTTATATATATTAGCTGTATATATACCCCCTCCTTTTTCATATGAGGTGCTGAAGCGTACAGCTGAGT
The DNA here is from genome assembly GCA_031769625.1 of Taudactylus pleione. NCBI lineage: Eukaryota > Metazoa > Chordata > Amphibia > Anura > Myobatrachidae > Taudactylus > Taudactylus pleione. The sequence continues at coordinate 320,811 of JAUIMM010000455.1, read as the reverse complement.
TTGTGGCTCTATCTCCAAGTACTCCGATACTTTGTTTGGGGACTTCAACAATCTCCTAGACCCCTTTATGGACAAATGGCGCGCTACCTATCATGTACAGTTAGTTAGAGGGAAATTGGGTTTTGCTAGCTTACTGCGTCTATACGTTTTCAGCAGATACAATTATTTATTTTACATAGAGCATATTTAACCCCTGTGAGATTGGTACGTTTTGGAGGTAGACAGTCTGATCTCTGTCCTAAATGTGGTATTATTCAGGGCACATTTTGGCATTTATTGTGGGAATGTTCGGTGGTTCAGGTTTTTTGGACTAAGGTAAGGGCTGATATGTCTCACACCAGTATTCCCATTACAGTACTTAAGCCGAAATTCTGTACTTTGGGGGCTAGAGAAGATGATGAGCTGGACTGTTATAGCACTCAATATGCGATTAATTTATGTGCTCTGGCAAAAGTCTGTTTGGCTCGATCATGGTTGGCTACTAGTGGGCCTGAATTTCAGGAGTGGGTTTCTTTGGTTAATGCTACTGTGGAACATGAGCGATATTTATACCTTGTCTGTAAAGCAGAGCTTAAATTTGACCATATTTGGACAAGATGGATAGAGTCGAGATATACACTCCCTCGGACTTAGCTATAGCTATAATTTATATGGTTGACTTCATTTTGGTTTATAATATGATCTCCCTATTTTATTTTATTGTATATTATTTGTTGCTCAGGAATACTGACTGTGGAATGTTTTTTTTTTTTTTTGTTTTTTTTGTGTATGTTCTATTTTGTATAAGTTTAAAATTGAATTTTTTTTTTAAAAAGAATACTTTATCCAAAAAAAAAAAACTCTACTGCTCCCTACATCTCCAACCTCATCTCCTTACAATACTCCCTCCCGCTCACTCTGGTCTGCCATGACTGTTACCTCTCCTTCACCCTGGTTACTTAATCTCATGCTCGTATCCAAGATTTTGCCCGTGCAGCCCCCCTTCACTGGAATGAGCTCCCTCGCTCGATCAGGCTCTCCCTGACCTTATACCTTATTTGCTATTTTTCAATAACAATAACAAGGAACGCATAAAGGTACCATATAAAAACAATATTTTATGTAAAATACAACCATATACAGTACACATAGATAAAAGAATAATAATAACAACAATATTGCACACTATATATTAATGCACAATTTACAATATATTTCAGTTTTTAGTGCCAATTAGTAGGATAAGTGCTAATAAAAAATAGAACTCCGCCTTTGTGAGAACCCAGTTTAGGGAATAGCCAGTTTATGCCTTTAAGCAAAACCAAATTCAATGGCTTTTAGTAAAAAGTCTTCTTCTTAGCTCCGGACAAATATATATCGCCAGCTATATTATAAAACTCCACTTTCCTTATATTTAGAGTTTTTGATAGTGTTGAGGTTAGCAGCCCATAGTGTCAAGTGGCAATGTAAATCATGTAATGTTGGGAGACAAAGTAACAATCTCCTTAGTTGTAATCTTACCACTGCCGCTGTTTATTAGCAGTAAGGGCTTCACCTCCACAGCTCCAGACCGCATGCTGGCAGTGAAAGGACAGGCTCGTTTTCACAGGAGGGAGTATTGTAAATGATCAGACTTTACGATACAATGCTTGTTGTGCCTGCTTTAATAAAGCATGCTCCTGGTTGTGCCAGGCGCTGTTTCTTTGGGGGGAGGGGGGGTTAGGTGGGTTTGAAGGAGGTGGCGCAGAAAAAAAACCCTCACTTCCTGCGTTAAAAGAAAGGTCCGGGGTGATAGGTTCTGTGTTTGAAGTCTGTTGATATATATAAAAAAGAAAGAACTTGTAATAACCATTTTTTATGTTTTATTGTTTATAGTTCCCTACAAGCGTGGAAGAGTGAAAAGCCATTGCTGAGGAAGGCGTTGGAATTTCCCTAACTGCGGTGGAGCCATAGATGAGAAACATATCAGGATAACCCCTTCTGCCAACAGTGGATCATACTACTACAACTATAAGGGGTCCTTCAGTATCGTGCTTATGGCGGTGGTAAACACAAATTATGAGTTTATCTTTCTGGATGTTGGAAAGAATGACAGTACTTCAGATGATGGCTCGTTCAAAAAATATGCCATTCTACGAGAGGCTTACCTCAAAGACCCTCAACTTACCGACAATGGAGGAAACCAAACACGGCCTAAAATTTGTGTTTGTTGCAGTTCAGCCCTTCACACTGCACGAACACATCATGCAGCCATACACACAAAGGGCATACCTACGAGAAGTGGATCTACTATTACAGGCTGTCCAGGACACGCCGTATTGTGGACAACACCTTTGGAATCCTCAGTAACTGCTTCCAAATATTCCACACCCCCATAAACCTGAGGGTGGACAAAATTGACTGGGTAGTCTCTGAATGCTGTGTCCTGCACAACTTTCTCCGCTGCAAAACCACCCAGCACAGCTGTAGCAGAAGACACAGAACAGCCACAGGAGGTAGTACAAATGCCGTCTGTGGCAGTACCTGGAGTTGAGTTCACAGGGACTGCACAAGCAAAACAGGTCAGGGAGCAGTACCAGGCCTAATTTAATGGAGAAGGTGCTGTGCCATGGCAGGAGGACTCTATTCGTTAAAGTAGAGTGGACTTTTGGGGACCTTGTGACAATTCGCCATTTATTTAAAAATCTGGACTCTCGCATTTCACAATTACATTTAATTACTGTGTCTCTACTTACCGATAGTGCCTCCGATGTTTCGCCCACATCTACGGGCTCCTCTACATTCTCTCTCGGCCATTGCTATGAGTCCTGTTCTCTGTGGCTCCTGGTCAAGGGTGAAGACGAGTTGGTCATAATACCAAAGCATCGGCTGGTACACTTCATCGGTCTCCGCACCAGACCTCCTGGAATTCTGATTTTTTTTTTTTGTGCTTCTTGAGAAAAACTGCTTCCAGGTTCTGTATTTTTTCGTGTACCCAGAATTACCGCAGCTGTAATCAGTGCTGCGCATGCGCTGCTTTTGTGAATGTAACGGCGTATGTGCAGCACTGATTACAGCTGCGGTAAGTTAGTGTAGAGAGGGAAAAGTATCTATTTCCTGAAAAGCTGTCATCGCAAAAATGACAGCTTTTCGGAATAGATACTGATGGAGAGGAGGAATGATGAATTCCTTCGGTAATTAGGTAGAACTCCATGCAAGTTCTAAACATAATTACCTCCATCGATTTTTTTTTTTTTTAGTAATGATGAATAGGCTCCAATGTCCCTACATTGGTGGTTAGTGGAATACACATTGGTGGCCAGCGGTACATACCGAATCTCCAGAATCGTGGCCTGAAATCTGACTGTCTGCTGCTGTGCTGACACTCCCGTCTCCTCACGATGCTCCACAAAATGGGGGGTGGGAGTGTACAGTCAAATGCCACTCAAATGACGCTGATTGGATTAATCGTTCAATCGATCGCAGGTGTAAAAACACCACTTATCTGCACAAAATCATTAACGAGATTGCCAGATCTTCCCAGCAGGAACACTCACGATTTGCACATATTTTGCACAATTTGTCGCTCCGATGCGTCGAAATCGTGCAAAATATCTGACAGTGTGTGGGCACCTTTAGTTTATTGTGCAGAAATTGTTACATTCTTTATTTGTAAAGATCATGCTGCTGCTGAACCCCTATGTACTGCTTTCCCCACACATGCACCAGTCTTTTGGACAAAATACGACCATGCTACTGTTTTATGACTGTGCCTGATTCTGATTCACACGCAATGTTCTACAATGTCAAACGCTTCCCAGGACCAGAGTCTAATGCGACTACTCACCTATATTTGCTGAGTTGGAGACATCTATGCGACAGCACCGCCCCCAGACCTTCGGCTGCGGGAACTGCTGTCATCACTGGTAACAGCACTTACACCTACCCTAGGCTTAGGAGCACATTCAGACCTGATCGCAAGATGCGGCCGCTCGCTAGCAAAAAGGGGCCGGATATTTAAATGAAGAGCTCGCACTGTGTCGCATAAGGACGCCCTCTGTCTTAGCGAGCTACGGCAAAGTGTGCTCGCAAGTGTATAAAGACGCCCCCTTGCCACTCGCAACACACGTCATCTCCGGTAACTGTAGGATTAATCGGTAATATCGAGAGCCATCGGAGCTGCTCGCAGCCCTTGAGGTTTCCTTTCCCCGCCGAAAACACAGCGATCAGTGCGGGCTGAAATACATGCAGGTGACGTGTACAATGACGCTGCTTTGCTAATTATGCACGTCCTATAAACGGCATTTTGGCGGCCTGACACGCCTGTGTCCGCTACACCACTCCCCTGTTTACAAGCACCTTCCCCTGTTACCACCCACAAACAGCACTATCTGTCACTCAAAGTAGAGCGACCTGATAGTGGCTTAAGAGCAACCAAAATCTGATCGCAAAAACTGGCTTGCGCACGCGCACTGCGAATTATACGCATGCGCAGACGGGCGAAAATCGCTCCCAGCGAGCGAGCGCACCATAACGACAGCGTCTGAATCAGGTCCTTAGTCCGGTATCCAATTATCATCAAAAAAAATTTGGCCGCAAAAAAATGGTCTTTTTTGACATCCAAAAACTATGATTTTTTTTTACAAAAACACATAGGATCCACGAAAAGTCACGGACCAATGTATTTAGACTGCCACTATCGAGACAAAAATGGCTACTTATCACGGATTTAGTTTTGCCTGCCTGAGGCAGGTGAAGCAAAATCGCTGACAAGTGCCTGCATCAGGGCTAATTGGATAGCCCCGGGTGAGGTAATTAGCAGCAGTAAATTAACGTCGCTAATTGGATACCGGCCTTAGGGCCTGATTCAGCAAGGATCGCTAATGCGATCGCGGCTGCAGTCTCACACGCAGATCTGCTGCGAAAGTATGCTAATGTCTGCAATTGCAAAGCGCACGCACGGACAATATGAAGACACCCACTTCCCTTATCTTACATTCGTGATACCTTGCAATACATACAAAACATTGGTGACATCGCAGCACATCAGAGCCTCTCGCACATTTACAGCAGGTCAGACCTTACTTATAAATTGCTAGCCTTTCAGCATGCAGTGAGCAGGGCGGCTCGAGGCATGTTCAACCAGTGCGGTCAAACAGGGGTGCCACCCCATAGAGGGCGCACCCCTGTCAGCTGTTCCCGATCTCAGCGGGACAGTCCCATTTTTCAGGCACTGCCACGCTGTTCCACCCATGGGACGAAATGTCCCGCGGGCGGTCAGGATGTTGGACACCTCCACCACCGCAGCTGTGCGGCGGTGCCAGCCCCGGAGAGGAGGAATGGATACCACGCGCATGCGCGCTGCATCCATTCAGTCCAGGAAGAGAGCTGGGGCCAGCCCAGCTACTGGCGTAGTGCTGGTCTCGCCCCCAGTATGACGTTACTGGGAGGCGTGCCATACAGTCATGTTCCCAAATAACATCATTTAAGGGGCGTGCTTTATGGTAATTAGACCACTCCCCTATTTTCAGCCACGCGCGGCGAAGAAGTGGTGACGGGGACCGGACCGGCACAGGGCGCGGAAACCCATGGAGCCGGCCCTGGCAGTGAGTACTCAAGCTGCGTATGCCAACGCAATGGCTAATTTATGCACACCCCTGCAAGGGCGTTCAAACGCACTGGAATGCCTGCGTTTCTCTGACCACCACACCCAAACGCTTTCTACTTGTCATTCACTCTGCAACTGCTCTGCGTGTTCTCTGTGATCACAGATTGATCGCAGTGAAGCATTCACGTATGTGCACTGTGATGCATGTGCAATATGCAACAATCGGCCAACTGTGTTCGCTTGTGCACTAGCGATCCTTGCTGAATCAGGCCCTTAGTATGAAAGATGCATCTGACATTGCTTCCACAAGGCATACGCACAACTCAGAATAAGACGCAACTGTCGCTTCATGCTCACAGAATGCTTCTCCTATGTGAATGTGTGGTTGGCACCCAGTAGCACTCAGTCAAACATTGGTCAGAAGCGATCCACATCAGGTGCGGGGCCGGATTTCTAGCTATCCATCCTAGGCGCTCGCATAGGGCCCGGCGGGACCCAAGGGGCCCGTGGACGGGCCCCTTTGCCTGAAGAAATCCCTGATCACAGCGCTCCCAGAGGAGCACTGCTCGAGGTCCCGCCTCCACTCCCAGAGAGTCCCGCGCGGCTGTCATTGCTCTCTCTCCGAAAGAGCCTGTGTGTCCGTGGCCACCAGCCAGCCGCGTGGCATGAAGGAAGGGTGTGCACACTGCACAGGTCAACTCACCGGGAACCTGCCGCCCTGTCCTCCCTTCTGATCCATCCTCATCCAGCTAGCCCTGCTGTGATCCGCCCCAGCAGCCATTCTGCCAGCCTTCCAGGCCCTCCGCCGCCCACCAGCAGCAAACCGCAGCAGTGCAGCACCCAAGGCCAAGCAGGTAGGGAACTGTATTACATATATATGTGTACTAAATGTATACTGAACATTCCAAAGAGAGACCGGGAAAAAAAAGGGTACTAGGAGACACGTGGAGGAAGACGTACTACAGGCTATTAAATTAGCTTTATCTGGTACGCAGCCTCTATATATAATCAGTTTATTGATTTTTAAAGGAAATACTACACTATATATACTCTCTCCCCCATGAGCTTGTATAAGCTCTCTATAAGGTGATCCAGCCGATGACATCCCATCTAATCCATCCAGTGTGGACCACCTAGTTCTGGATTTCAGATAAGCTTTAAAGATTTTCTTTTTGGTATGCACATTTTTTTTTATGAACATTTATTTTTATGAGTATTTTACCTTAAATACTACACTATCAGGCGCATGTCTCCTTAACCCTTTTTCCAGAATCACTCCACCCATCAGCCAAACGGACCCCAAGAAGGTTGCTGCCACCTTTTAATTAAGGATCAGTGACTTTACGGAAAATATCATACTCACAATCAGCTATTGTACTAGATGCACGTCATTTATGTACAAATAACTTATTATCATGTTATTTAACTCAGAATGAGGGAATCCACATTTACTGCTACCCCTATACATCTCTATATATATAGGTGTACTGTATGTATATATATATATATATGTGTGTGTGTGTACTGTATGTATATATATATATATATATATATGGGTGTACTGTGTGTATGTATGTATATATATATATATACACACATGTATACTGTATGTACATATATACATGTGTGTATGTATATATACATGTATGTGTGTGTGTATGTATGTATATATATATATATATATATATATATACACACACAGACGGATGGTGCAGCACTCCATGCGCTTAATAACATCCATTAAGCACATGGAGTGCTGCACCATCCGTCTGTATTTGTGAGTAACATCTGCGGGCACCCGGCCACTTAGATGTTCATTCAGGATGTCAGGACTGTGACTATCTCAGTACATAAAGATAAACTACATTTACCAAAGTTCCATTGTGATCGTTGGAGGAGCTATCCTGGTTGCTGGCATTCCCCACATACAGGGGATAGAGAGTTAAAATGATCATCTGTCTCAAAGGTGTTGTCAGGTTGTGGGATTTCTGAATGCTTATTATTTCACCTGATTCCATTTGGGTCATATGTTCTGAACGTCCTATGGATCACAGACCAATAGTATAAAGCCTGTTACTAACTGTGTCTCAGTGTCTGTGCAACGTTACTTTCAGGTCTTTCTTGGACTAATGCCAGATCCCTGCTGTGCCTGTGGTTGCTGTGGACTTGCTATATCTCTGCCCGTGTTCCGGTTAAACTTCTGATACTGGTTACCAGCCGCACTACAGAGCTCAGCATTGCCATTGCCTAAGTATTGTTATCTTGCTCCATCACTGTGACTACATCCCCTGCTGGATTATTTACTCTGCCTGTTGTCTTCTGCTTCTGTGGACATTGAACTCACCTCTATTTTGTCAACTGCACCGTTACAGTTATCGTCGCCGGACCCTTCGTGCATCGCGGGACTCAACCCTGCTCCGGATCCCCGCCACGCCGCAGGGCTCAACCTTGCTCCGGACACTCACTACATCGCGGGGCTCAACCCCGCTTCGGATTCCTCGTCATGCTGCAGGGCTCAATCCTGCTCCGGACCTTCACCGCATCGCAGGGCTCAACCCTGTCCCGGATCTTCACTACATCACAGGGCTCAACCCTGTCACGGATCTTAACTACATCACAGGGCTCAACCCTGTTACGGATCTTCACTGCATCACAGGGCTCAACCCTGTCACGGATCTTCACTGCATCACAGGGCTCAACCCTGCTTCACATCACAGGCTCAACCCTGTCTCGGATTTTCACTACTTTGCAGGGCTCAACCCTGTTCCGGATCTTCACTACTTTGCAGGGCTCAACCCTGTTCCGGATTTTCATCACACTACAGGGCTCAACCCTAGTAACATCCTTTATACCATACTGAGGTCTTAGCCTCATGTTGGACTCGGGGTTTCCCACCACATTAGTATCAGAGACTTTATTTACATATGGGGGTTTACTCTATATTGACTGCTGCATATCTGAACTTCTGTGTTGTTGAGACTTTATGTGAAACGTTGCTATATATTTTGCCTGTAAATAAATTCTATTTACTTCTATTCCGTGTTACTGAGATTCCATGAACAGGTCATTCCTAAAACCACCTCAGTTTATAGTGCCCAGTAGGCCTGACTCCTTCCAGGAGTCTCAAGTGTCGGCAGCCGTGACACAGGAGAGCTGGACCACACGACTATGTATATATATGTATATATATATATATATATAATATATATGTGTGTAAATATTGGATCTGTTTCAGAGCGCCTGTGTGCTAAACAAAGTGCCATGCATAAATAGATAAAAAATAATAAAAAGCTAATTCAAGTAAATCAGAAAATTGTGTAGTATTTATACCATAAAGTGCATAGTGCGAATATGAAAAACTTGTAGTGTTGAATATAAAACAATGTTACCCCCTAATTGAGTACAAATAATGTGGAAAATCAAAACTATTCTCTGACTAAAAAAATAATTTATTTTAAAGCAAATTAAAAAGACAAGATAAGTAAATATATATTGTAAACAACTATAAATCACGTACTGTGTACAATTATTTTATGTATTTCAAAGACATATATAAGAGCTTTTCAAATAAATATATAAACACTGTAGTAAAAAACATCACAAATGGTATATTAAAAGAGGCTCTGCTGCTTATCTGATATAGTGGTAGTAAGTTCATGAGAGGTAAGTGGAGATTTTCCACATTATTTGTACTCTATTAGGGGGTAACATTGTTTTATATTAAACACTATGGGCAAATGTAATAGGTAGTCTGTTTTAGTAACAGTACAAACTCGCACTTTCTTGCACTTTTAAAAAGTGCGAGTTTGTACTGAAACTCGCAAATTCAATAGCCTGTGAACTTTTCAGCTCGAGGCTACTGCATTTGCGAGTTTAGGCGAGTTTAGGACTATGTAAACTGACACCTTTTAATGTGTGTAGCATTAAAAGGTGCGAGTTTTAGAGAAGCCATCACAGATCAGTGAGATCCGCGATGGCTTCTGTGCGTGTTTAAAAATAAAAAAACGTGCACCCCCTCCCCAAAAGCATAACCAGCCCCGGGCTTTATAAAGCCTGTTCTGGTTCTAAAAATACAGGGGCCAAAATGCATAGGGGGCCCCTGTATATTAAGAACCAGCACAGGGCTTTGTTGAGCTGGTCCTGGTTCTGGAAAATCAGGGGACAAAACGAGTAGGGGTCCCCTGAAAATTCCAGAACCAGCACCAAACTCTTTCTAGTGGGGGGATAATGCCACAGCCAGGGAAAACCTTTCACCGGTTTCCCCGGCCAAAGCATTATCCCTGACCGCTAGTCAGTCCAGGCCGGGGATCCCTGGGGAGTTGGGTACCCCCCAATAAAGGGGTACCCCTCTCCAGGGCACCCCAGGCCTAGGCTGATAGCCCGGGGCTATCCCCGGCACCCTATGCCCGTGGGTGCCGGGTTGATAGTGTTAGTGTAAAGTGTAAATTTTTTTTTTCCATATTGTCTTTATTTGTAGAACCACAAGCATATATATATCTCCATACTGGCGGCAGGAATGAAAACAGGCTCGCAAGATGAGTTACCAACGTTTCAATGCTGTATTTGGACATGCATTTTCGTCAGGGTGCAAGCCGAAAATGCACGACCAAATACAGCATTGAAACGTTGGTAACTCACCTTGTGAGCCTGTTTTCATGCCTGAGTGCCGCCATTATGTATATGTTATGAGTCTCTGCAACTTGTGTACAGCAGCTCAGAAGGCACCGGTTTTAGGTACTTAATGCGTTATTTGCACATGTTGAGGAGTGCCGCTTCCAAGACCCAAGACATACTGTGATTTTATTTATATATATATATATATATATATATATATATATATTAGGGGTGAGCGGGTTCGGATTTCTGAAATCCGAACCCCCCCGAGCCCCCCCGATCCGAGTCCGATCCGAGTCAGGCTCGACTTTTCCCGCCTGACTCGGATCTGAAATCGAGGCAAAACGTCATCATCCCGCCTTCCGAGTCTCGCGGGTTTTGGATCCTATATAAGGTACCCGCGTCGGCGCCATTTTCTCACTCGGCTGTGGACAGTGAAGAGGGAGGGTGGGAGTTAGGGCTGTGTAGTGTAGTGTAGTGTAGTGCTGCTGTTGTCCACTACTTCAAAGTCCATAGGGGCTGGCTGTGTTGTGCTGTGCTGCTGTTGTTAATAGGGGCTGTGTCCACTACTTCAAAGTCCATAGGGGCTGGCTGGACTGTGTTGTGCAGTCAGTTCTCCATAGGGGCTGTGTCCACTCCAAAGTCCTGTGCAGTGTCCCAGTCCTAAAGGGGTGCTGTAGTGTTGTCCAGGGGGTGCTCTGTCCATCAGGGGTGCTCCCCCCAAGTGCTAAAAAAATAATATATTTTCTGTGTTTGTGAATTGTGTGCGCAGTAGCCGCACGTGCATCAACAAAGTAGTGCCAAGCGTGCGCCTGTGTCATAAGTAAAGGGCCGGCTGGCTTGACCGTTAAGGGTGCTGTAACCCCCGAAAGTACACTCCAGTCCAAACCAAAAAAAAAATTATTTTCTGTGTTTGTGAATTGTGTGCGCAGTAGCCGCACGTGCATCAACAAAGTAGTGCCAAGCGTGCGCCTGTGTCATAAGTAAAGGGCCGGCTGGCTTGACCGTTAAAGGGTGCTGTAACCCCCGAAAGTACACTCCAATCCAAACCCAAAAAAAATTATTTTCTGTGTTTGTGAATTGTGTGCGCAGTAGCCGCACGTGCATCAACAAAGTAGTGCCAAGCGTGCGCCTGTGTCATAAGTAAAGGGCCGGCTGGCTTGACCGTTAAAGGGTGCTGTAACCCCCGAAAGTACACTCCAGTCCAAACCAAAAAAAAAATTATTTTCTGTGTTTGTGAATTGTGTGCGCAGTAGCCGCACGTGCATCAACAAAGTAGTGCCAAGCGTGCGCCTGTGTCATAAGTAAAGGGCCAGCTGGCTTGACCGTTAAGGGTGCTGTAACCCCCGAAAGTACACTCCAGTCCAAACCAAAAAAAATATTATTTTCTGTGTTTGTGAATTGTGTGCGCAGTAGCCGCACGTGCATCAACAAAGTAGTGCCAAGCGTGCGCCTGTGTCAAAAGTAAAGGGCCGGCTGGCTTGACCGTTAAGGGTGCTGTAACCCCCGAAAGTACACTCCAGTCCAAACCAAAAAAAAAATTATTTTCTGTGTTTGTGAATTGTGTGCGCAGTAGCCGCACGTGCATCAACAAAGTAGTGCCAAGCGTGCGCCTGTGTCATAAGTAAAGGGCCGGCTGGCTTGACCGTTAAGGGTGCTGTAACCCCCGAAAGTACACTCCAGTCCAAACCAAAAAAAAAATTATTTTCTGTGTTTGTGAATTGTGTGCGCAGTAGCCGCACGTGCATCAACAAAGTAGTGCCAAGCGTGCGCCTGTGTCATAAGTAAAGGGCCGGCTGGCTTGACCGTTAAAGGGTGCTGTAACCCCCGAAAGTACACTCCAGTCCAAACCAAAAAAAAAATTATTTTCTGTGTTTAGCCGCACGTATATATCAAATCGATATAACATAAATGGAGGACCAAACTTTCTCCGATAAAAATAAAATAGAGAAAGATCAAGAACCACTTCCTCCTAGTGCTGAAGCTGCTGCCACTAGTCATGACATAGACGATAACATGCCATCAATGTCGTCTGCCAAGGCCGATGCCCAATGTCATAGTAGAGGGCACATACAATCCCAAATGGCAAAGTTCAGGAAAATGACCTTGAAAAAGACATTTAAATCAGCTGAAGAGAAACGTAAACTTGCCAATATGCCATTTACGACACGGAGTGGCAAGGAACGGCTAAGGTCGATCCCTAGTATGTTCATGACTAGTGGTTCAGCTTCACATGACGATGGAAGCCCTCCTCCCACTAAAAAAATCAAAAGAGTTAAGCTGGCAAAAGCACAGCGAAGAACTGTGCTTTCTAAGAAGATATCACAAATCCCCAAGGAGAGTCCAAGTGTGGTGGTGGTTGCGATGCCTGACCTTCCTAGCACTGGACGGGAAGAGGTGGCTCTTTCCACCATTTGCACGCCCCCTGCAAGTGCTGAAAGGAGCACCCACAGTCCACTTGCTGATATGCAAATTGAAGATGTCACCGTTGAAGTACAACAGGATGAGGATACTGGTGTAGCTGGCGCTGAGGAGGAAGTTGGCGAGGAGGATTCTGATGGTGATGTGGTTTGTTTAAATCAGGCTCCGGGGGAGACAGTTGTTGTCCGTGGGATGAAAAAGCCCATCACGGTCATGCCTGGGCAGAAGACCAAACATTCCACCTCTTTGGTCTGGCAATATTTCTATCCAAATCCGGACAACAACTGTCTTGCCATATGTACCATATGTAAAGGTGAAATAAGTAGGGGTAGGGACGTCAACCACCTAGGAACATCCTCCCTTATACGGCACCTGCAGCGCATTCATAAAAAGTTACTGTCAAGTTCAGAAACTTTGGCTAAGACCGTAAGCAGTCCAGGGACACCTAAATCCCGTTGTCCTGTTGTATCCAAGCGCCTGCAAACCACACCGTCAACTCCCTCCTCGTCAATTTCCTCCTTAGTCAGGATCGGAAGTAGTCCTGCAGGCCATGTCACTGGCATGACTGACTCTCCTATCCGGGATTCCTCTGGAGGATCCTGCATTGCTACGCCTACTGCTGCTGCTGCTGCTGCTGCTGGGAGTCGTTCATCATCCCAGAGAGGAAGTAGGAACACCACTACTTTTACTAAACAATTGACCCTCCAACAGTCCTTAGCGAGGAGGATGAAGTACGACAGCAGTCATCCTGAAGCAAAACGTATAACTGAGGCCTTGACTGCTATGTTGGTGTTAGACGTGCGTCCGGTATCCGCCATTAGTGCAGTGGGATTTAGACAATTGATGGAGGTAGTGTGTCCCCGGTTCCAAAGCCCGTCTAGATTCCACTTCACTAGGCAGGCGATACCGAGACTGTACAGAAACGTAAGAAAAAGTGTCCACAGTGTCCTGAAAAATGCCGTTGTACACAATGTCCACTTAACCACGGACATGTGGACAAGTGGAACAGGGCAGACTAAGGACTATATGACTGTGACAGCCCACTGGGTAGATGTATCACCTTACGCAGCAACAGCAGCAGCGTCACCAGTAGCAGCATCTCAGAAACGCCAGCTCGTTACAAGGCAGGCTACGCTGTGTATCACCGGTTTCAGTAAGAGGCACACCGCCGACAACCTCTTAGAGAAACTGAGGGAAATCATCGCCCAGTGGCTTACCCCACTTAGACTCTCCTGGGGATTTGTGATATCTGACAACGCCACCAATATTGTGCGGGCATTACATCTGGGCAAATTCCAGCACGTCCCATGTTTTGCTCACACAATAAACTTGGTGGTGCAGAATTTTCTGAAAAGCGACAGGGGCGTGCAGGAGACGCTTTGGGTGGCCCGAAAAATTTCTGGCCACTTTCGCCATTCAGCGACTGCGTGCCGAAGACTGGAGCGCCAGCAAACACTCTTGAACCTGCCCCGCCATCACCTGAAGCAAGAGGTTGTGACGCGGTGGAACTCAACCCTCTATATGCTTCAGAGGATGGAGGAGCAGCAAAAGGCCATACAAGCCTATACATCCACCTATGACATAGGTAAAGGAGGGGGTATGCACCTGACTCAAGCGCAGTGGAGAATGATTTCCGTGTTGTGCAAGGTTCTCCAGCCCTTCGAACTTGCCACACGTGAAGTCAGTTCAGACACAGCCAGCTTGAGTCAGGTCATTCCCCTCATCAGGCTTTTGCAGAAGCAGCTGGAGAAAGTGAAGGAGGAGCTAAGACGGAGCGATTCCGCTCGGCATGTGGGACTTGTGGATGAAGCCCTTCATTCGCTTTGCCAGGATTCCAGGGTGGTCAATCTGTTGAAATCAGACCACTACATTTTGGCCACCGTGCTTGATCCTAGGTTTAAAGCCTATGTGGTGTCTCTCTTTCCGGCCGACACAAGCCTGCAGAGGTGCAAAGACCTGCTGGTGAACACACTGTCAGCTGAAGCGGAACGTGACACGTCAACGGCTCCTTCTTCATTTTCTCCCGCAACTGGGGCTGCCAGGAAAAAACTTAGGTATCCTAAGCAACCCGCTGGCGGTGATGCAGGGCAGGCAGGACCAAGTTTGGACATCTGGTCCGGACTGAAGGACCTGGCAACAATTTCTGACATGTCTACTGTCACTGCATATGATACTGTCACCATTGACAGAATGGTGGAGGATTACATCGGTGACAGCATCCAAGTAGGCATGTCAGACAGTCCATACCTGTACTGGCAGGAAAAAGAGGCAATTTGGAGGCCCCTGTACAAGCTGGCTCTATTTTACCTGAGTTGCCCCCCCTCCAGTGTGTACTCCGAAAGAGTGTTTAGTGCAGCCGGGAACCTTGTCAGCGAAAGGCGTAGGAGGTTGCTTCCACAGAATGTGGAGAAGATGATGTTCATCAAAATGAATTATCAGCTCTTCCAGGGAGACCAGCCTCCAGAAGGTACAGAGGGACCTGTGGTGGTGGATTCAAGTGGGGACGAGTTAATACTTTGTGAGGATGAGGATGTACACACTGAAGAGGGTGAGGAATCGGTGGATGAGGAGGATGAGGATGACGTCTTGCCTCCATAGAGCCAGTTTTTGCAGGGACATATTAATTGCCAGCTTGTTTTGTGGGGGCCCAAACGAACCAATCATTTCAGCCACAGTTGTGTGGCAGACCCTGGCGCTGAAATGATTGATTTGTTAAAGTGTGCATGTCCTGTTTATACAACATAAGGGTGGGTGGGAGGGCCCAAGGACAATTCCATCTTGCACTTTTTTTTCTTTGCATTATGTACAGTTTGGGGCCTAGTTTTTCTAACTGCCATCCTGTCTGCCACTGCAGTGTCACTCCTAGATGGGTCACGTGTTTGTGCCGCCCACTCATGTTGCTTAGCATAGTCATCCAGCTACCTCGGTGCAACCTTTTGGACATAAAAACACTATTGTGAGGTGTGAGGTGTTCAGAATAGACTGGAAATGAGTGGAAATTAAGGTTATTGAGGTTAATAATAGCATAGGAGCAGAGAAACCAACAAATTCTGTGATTTTAGCTGTTTTTATGCTTTTTTAAAAAAAAATACAGATCCAAAACACAAAACCCAGAACCCAAAACACGGAAGGGTGGTTTTGGCAAAACCAATCCAGATCCAAAACACGAAGAAAGATCCAGATCCAAAACCAAAACACAAAACACGAAAAGTGGCCGGTGCACACCCCTAATATATATATATATATATATATATATATATATATTCCTTAAGGCCCTTCTTAAAAAATATAATATATCTATACATCTATAGATAGCTAAATAGATATATATATATTAGGGGTGTGCACCGGCCACTTTTCGTGTTTTGGTTTTGGATCTGGATCTTTCTTCGTGTTTTGGATCTGGATTGGTTTTGCCAAAACCACCCTTCCGTGTTTTGGGTTCTGGGTTTTGTGTTTTGGATCTGTATTTTTTTGAAAAAAAGCATAAAAACAGCTAAAATCACAGAATTTGTGGGTTTTTCTGCTCCTATGCTATTATTAACCTCAATAACCTTAATTTCCACTCATTTCCAGTCTATTCTGAACACCTCACACCTCACAATAGTGTTTTTATGTCCAAAAGGTTGCACCGAGGTAGCTGGATGACTATGCTAAAAGATACGAGTGGGCGGCACAAACACGTGGTCCATCTAGGAGTGACACTGCAGTGGCAGACAGGATGGCAGTTTGAAAAACTAGGCCCCAAACTATACATAATGCAAAGAAAAAAAAGAGGTGCAAGATGGAATTGTCCTTGGGCCCTCCCACCCACCCTTATGTTGTATAAACAGGACATGCACACTTTAACAAACCAAACATTTCAGCGCCAGGGTCTGCCACACGACTGTGGCTGAAATGATTGGTTCGTTTGGGCCCCCACAAAACAAGCTGGCAATTCTGTCCCTGCACAAACTGGCTCTACGGAGGCAAGATATCGTCCTCATCCTCCTCATCCACCGATTCCTCACCCTCTTCAGTGTTGTGTACATCCTCATCCTCACAGAGTATTAATTCGTCCCCGCTGGAATCCACAACCACAGTTCCCTCTGTACGTTCTGGAGGCTGGTCTCCCTGGAAGAGTTGATAATTCATTATATGAACATCATCTTCTCCACATTTTGTGGAAGCAACCTCCTACGCCTTTCGCTGACAAGGTTCCCGGCTGCACTAAACACTCTTTCAGAGTACACACTGGAGGGGGGGCAACTCAGGTAAAATAGAGCCAGTTTGTACAGGGACCTCCAAATTGCTTCTTTTTCCTGCCAGTACAGGTACGGACTGTCTGACATGCCTACTTGGATGCTGTCACCGATGTAATCCTTTAACAGACAGACGCACGCTTGTCGCTGCTGCTTTGAGGATGCAAGTGCAGCTACAGCCCACACAATTCACAAAGACAGAAAAAAAAAGAACAATATTTTTATTGTTTGTGTAGCACACTTTGAGGGTGTCACCACCCTTTAACAGACAGACGCACGCTTGTCGCTGCTGCTTTAAGGATGCAGGTGCGGCTACAGCCCACACATTTCACAAAGACAGAAAAAAAAAAAGAATATTTTTATTGTTTGTGGAGCGCACTTTGAGGGTTACACCACCCTTTAACAGACAGATGCACGCTTGTCGCTGCTGCTTTGAGGATGCAAGTGCGGCTACAGCCCACACAATTCACAAAGACAGAAAAAAGAAGAATAATATTTTTATTGTTTGTGGAGCGCACTTTGAGGGTTACACCATGCTTTAACAGACAGACGCACGCTTGTCGCTGCTGCTTTGAGGATGCAGGTGGAATCTAGACGGGATTTGGAACCGGGGACACACTACCTCCATCAATTGTCTAAATTCCACTGCACTAATGGCGGATACCGGACGCACGTCTAACACCAACATAGCAGTCAAGGCCTCAGTTATATGGTTTGCTTCAGGATGACTGCTGTCGTACTTCATCCTCATCGCTAGGGACTGTTGGTGGGTCAATTGTTTAGTAAAAGTAGTGATGTTCCCACTTCCTCTCTGGGATGATGAACAACTCCCAGCAGCAGCAACAGCACTAGGAGGAAGTGGTTCTTGATCTTTCCCTATTTTATTTTTATCGGAGAAAGTTTGGTCCTCCATTTATGTTATATTGATATATACGTGCGGCTAAGGTGCACACAAACACAGAAAATATTTTTTTTATTTTTGCTGGAGAGTAGTGCACTTTGTGGGTTACACCACCCTTTAAGAAATGAGCCAGCCGGCTCTTTACTTATGGGACACAGGCGCACGCTTGGCGCTGCTCCTTTGTTGATGCACGTGCGGCTACTGCGCACACAATTCACAAACACAGAAAAAATATTTTGTTTTGGTTTGGACTGGAGTGTACTTTGGGGGTTACAGCACCCTTTAACGGTCAAGCCAGCCGGCCCTTTACTTATGACACAGGCGCACGCTTGGCACTACTTTGTTGATGCACGTGCGGCTACTGCGCACACAATTCACAAACACAGAAAATATTTATTTTTTTGGTTTGGACTGGAGTGTACTTTGGGGGTTACAGCACCCTTTAATGGTCAAGCCAGCCGGCCCTTTACTTATGACACAGGCGCACGCTTGGCACTACTTTGTTGATGCACGTGCGGCTACTGCGCACACAATTCACAAACACAAAAAATATATATTTTTTTGGTTTAGACTGGAGTGTCTTTTGGGGGTTACAGCACCCTTTAACGGTCAAGCCAGCCGGCCCTTTACTTATGACACAGGCGCACGCTTGGCACTACTTTGTTGATGCACGTGCGGCTACTGCGCACACAATTCACAAACAGAAAAAATATTATTTTTTTAGCACTTGGGGGGAGCACCCCTGATGGACAGAGCACCCCCTGGACAACACTACAGCACCCCTTTAGGACTGGGACACTGCACAGGACTTTGGAGTGGACACAGCCCCTATGGAGAACTGACTGCACAACACAGTCCAGCCATCCCTTAAGAACTTTGAAGTAGTGGACACAGCCCCTATTAACAACAGCAGCACAGCACAACACAGCCAGCCCCTATGGACTTTGAAGTAGTGGACACAGCCCCTATGGACAACAGCAGCACAGCACAACACTACTCTGCACTACACTACACAGCCCAGCCAGCCCTAACTCCCACCCTCCCTCTTCACTGTTCACAGCCGAGTGAGAAAATGGCGCCGACGCGGGTACCTTATATAGGATCCAAAACCCGCGAGACCCGGAAGGCGGGATGATGACGTTTTGCCTCGATTTCAGATCCGAGTCAGGCGGGAAAAGTCGAGCCTGATTCGGATCGGCCTCGGATCGGGGGGGCTCGGTGGGGGTTCGGATTTCAGAAGTCCGAACCCGCTCACCCCTAATATATATGTATAGATGAAAAATATAATATAAGATATATATATATGCGCGCTAGGGGGCATCAGCCAAAATATTGCCTAGGGCACCAAATTGGCTAGGGCCGGCTCTGTCCTGAACACATAGCTGCCGGCAGCGGCTCCTCAACCAATGACTGCCGGCAGCATCTGATTTAATTGCTGCCTGACACCATGCTCTGTGCCCACGCGTTCTTCAGAAAATGGATGCATCCAGGGACAGCGGTCAGGAGGACTCAGCATGTACAGGGGATGTGCTGCTATGACAGCTGGTGCAGAGAAAAGACCCTGAACTCAGGCAGGTCAGTCACTTACAGCTTACAGTCATCACTGTGCAGAGCCCCCCTGACTCCTACTGTGTGACTATGTGCATCCCCCTAACCCTCCCTGACTTTGTAACTGTGCGCACCCCCTTCAACCCTGACTGTGTAACTGTGTGCACCCCTTCTAACCCTGGCTGTGTGCAGCCCCCCTAATCCTGACTGCGTGACCATGTGCTTCCCCTCTAACCCTCCCTGACTTTGTAACTGTGCTTCCCCCCACTAACCCTGACTTTGTAACTGTGCTTCCCCCCCCTAACCCTGACTGTGTAACTGGGTGCAGACCCCCTAACCCTGACTGTGTAACTGTGTGCAGACCCCCTAACCCTGACTGTGTAACTGTGGGTATTTCCCATTTACCCTGACTGTTAACTGTGTGCGCTGCCCACCTTACCCAAGCACTGCTCCTTGGCCCCAATACTACCCCAACTATCTACTCTAACCTCCTCCCTACCCTTCGTACTGCCTGCCTCTAACCTGTTCCTTGGCCCCAGCACTGTCGCAAACTACTGTCTGAACTTACCCCTCCCTATCCCCAGTTCTGCATGCCCTTAATGCCCTCTGGCTCCAGCTCTAACCCAACTTCTCCTTGCCTTCAGCACCAGCTCTACCCCAACTGCTGCTTGCCCTTAACCCCCATAATATGTGATGGGACCCAGAAAGAGTAGAGCAGGACCCCATTTTTGTAAAGTGAGGGGTCCCTGGGACCCACATTTTTTTTCGCTTTTCGCGATTACTGTATATGAATATATATATATATATATATATTAGGGGTGAGCGGGTTCGGATTTCTGAAATCCGAACCCCCCCGAGCCCCCCCGATCCGAGTCTGATCCGAGTCAGGCTCGACTTTTCCTGCCTGACTCGGATCTGAAATCGAGGCAAAACGTCATCATCCCGCCTTCCGAGTCTCGCGGGTTTTGGATCCTATATAAGGTACCCGCGTCGGCGCCATTTTCTCACTCGGCTGTGGACAGTGAAGAGGGAGGGTGGGAGTTAGGGCTGTGTAGTGTAGTGTAGTGTAGTGCTGCTGTTCAAAGTCCATAGGGGCTGGCTGTGTTGTGCTGTGCTGCTGTTGTTAATAGGGGCTGTGTCCACTACTTCAAAGTCCATAGGGGCTGGCTGGACTGTGTTGTGCAGTCAGTTCTCCATAGGGGCTGTGTCCACTCCAAAGTCCTGTGCAGTGTCCCAGTCCTAAAGGAGTGCTGCAGTGTTGTCCAGGGGGTGCTCTGTCCATCAGGGGTGCTCCCCCCAAGTGCTAAAAAAATAATATATTTTCTGTGTTTGTGAATTGTGTGCGCAGTAGCCTCACGTGCATCAACAAAGTAGTGCCAAGCGTGCGCCTGTGTCATAAGTAAAGGGCCGGCTGGCTTGACCGTTAAGGGTGCTGTAACCCCCGAAAGTACACTCCAGTCCAAACCCAAAAAAAAATTATTTTCTGTGTTTGTGAATTGTGTGCGCAGTAGCCGCACGTGCATCAACAAAGTAGTGCCAAGCGTGCACCTGTGTCATAAGTAAAGGGCCGGCTGGCTTGACCGTTAAAGGGTGCTGTAACCCCCGAAAGTACACTCCAGTCCAAACCCAAAAAAAATTATTTTCTGTGTTTGTGAATTGTGTGCGCAGTAGCCGCACGTGCATCAACAAAGTAGTGCCAAGCGTGCGCCTGTGTCATAAGTAAAGGGCCGGCTGGCTTGACCGTTAAGGGTGCTGTAACCCCCGAAAGTACACTCCAGTTCAAACCAAAAAAAAATTATTTTCTGTGTTTGTGAATTGTGTGCGCAGTAGCTGCACGTGCATCAACAAAGTAGTGCCAAGCGTGCGCCTGTGTCATAAGTAAAGGGCCGGCTGGCTTGACCGTTAAGGGTGCTGTAACCCCCAAAAGTACACTCCAGTCCAAACCAAAAAAAAAATTATTTTCTGTGTTTGTGAATTGTGTGCGCAGTAGCCGCACGTGCATCAACAAAGTAGTGCCAAGCGTGCGCCTGTGTCATAAGTAAAGGGCCGGCTGGCTTGACCGTTAAAGGGTGCTGTAACCCCCGAAAGTACACTCCAGTCCAAACCAAAAAAAAATTATTTTCTGTGTTTGTGAATTGTGTGCGCAGTAGCCGCACGTGCATCAACAAAGTAGTGCCAAGCGTGCGCCTGTGTCATAAGTAAAGGGCCGGCTGGCTTGACCGTTAAAGGGTGCTGTAACCCCCGAAAGTACACTCCAGTCCAAACCAAAAAAAAATTATTTTCTGTGTTTGTGAATTGTGTGCGCAGTAGCCGCACGTGCATCAACAAAGTAGTGCCAAGCGTGCGCCTGTGTCATAAGTAAAGGGCCGGCTGGCTTGACCGTTAAGGGTGCTGTAACCCCCGAAAGTACACTCCAGTCCAAACCAAAAAAAAAATTATTTTCTGTGTTTGTGAATTGTGTGCGCAGTAGCCGCACGTGCATCAACAAAGTAGTGCCAAGCGTGCGCCTGTGTCATAAGTAAAGGGCCGGCTGGCTTGACCGTTAAAGGGTGCTGTAACCCCCGAAAGTACACTCCAGTTCAAACCCAAAAAAAATTATTTTCTGTGTTTGTGAATTGTGTGCGCAGTAGCCGCACGTGCATCAACAAAGTAGTGCCAAGCGTGCGCCTGTGTCATAAGTAAAGGGCCGGCTGGCTTGACCGTTAAAGGGTGCTGTAACCCCCGAAAGTACACTCCAGTCCAAACCAAAAAAAAATTATTTTCTGTGTTTGTGAATTGTGTGCGCAGTAGCCGCACGTGCATCAACAAAGTAGTGCCAAGCGTGCGCCTGTGTCATAAGTAAAGGGCCGGCTGGCTTGACCGTTAAGGGTGCTGTAACCCCCGAAAGTACACTCCAGTCCAAACCAAAAAAAAAATTATTTTCTGTGTTTGTGAATTGTGTGCGCAGTAGCCGCACGTGCATCAACAAAGTAGTGCCAAGCGTGCGCCTGTGTCATAAGTAAAGGGCCGGCTGGCTTGACCGTTAAAGGGTGCTGTAACCCCCGAAAGTACACTCCAGTTCAAACCCAAAAAAAATTATTTTCTGTGTTTGTGAATTGTGTGCGCAGTAGCCGCACGTGCATCAACAAAGTAGTGCCAAGCGTGCGCCTGTGTCATAAGTAAAGGGCCGGCTGGCTTGACCGTTAAAGGGTGCTGTAACCCCCAAAGTACACTCCAGTGCAAACCAAAAAAAAAATTATTTTCTGTGTTTAGCCGCACGTATATATCAAATCGATATAACATAAATGGAGGACCAAACTTTCTCCGATAAAAATAAAATAGAGAAAGATCAAGAACCACTTCCTCCTAGTGCTGAAGCTGCTGCCACTAGTCATGACATAGACGATAACATGCCATCAACGTCGTCTGCCAAGGCCGATGCCCAATGTCATAGTAGAGGGCACATACAATCCCAAATGGCAAAGTTCAGGAAAATGACCTTGAAAAAGACATTTAAATCAGCTGAAGAGAAATGTAAACTTGCCAATATGCCATTTACGACACGGAGTGGCAAGGAACGGCTAAGGTCGATCCCTAGTATGTTCATGACTAGTGGTTCAGCTTCACATGACGATGGAAGCCCTCCTCCCACTAAAAAAATCAAAAGAGTTAAGCTGGCAAAAGCACAGCGAAGAACTGTGCTTTCTAAGAAGATATCACAAATCCCCAAGGAGAGTCCAAGTGTGGTGGTGGTTGCGATGCCTGACCTTCCCAGCACTGGACGGGAAGAGGTGGCTCTTTCCACCATTTGCACGCCCCCTGCAAGTGCTGAAAGGAGCACCCACAGTCCACTTGCTGATATGCAAATTGAAGATGTCACTGTTGAAGTACAACAGGATGAGGATACTGGTGTAGCTGGCGCTGAGGAGGAAGTTGGCGAGGAGGATTCTGATGGTGATGTGGTTTGTTTAAATCAGGCTCCGGGGGAGACAGTTGTTGTCCGTGGGATGAAAAAGCCCATCACGGTCATGCCTGGGCAGAAGACCAAACATTCCACCTCTTTGGTCTGGCAATATTTCTATCCAAATCCGGACAACAACTGTCTTGCCATATGTACCATATGTAAAGGTGAAATAAGTAGGGGTAGGGACGTCAACCACCTAGGAACATCCTCCCTTATACGGCACCTGCAGCGCGTTCATAAAAAGTTACTGTCAAGTTCAGAAACTTTGGCTAAGACCGTAAGCAGTCCAGGGACACCTAAATCCCGTTGTCCTGTTGTATCCAAGCGCCTGCAAACCACACCGTCAACTCCCTCCTCGTCAATTTCCTCCTTAGTCAGGATCGGAAGTAGTCCTGCAGGCCATGTCACTGGCATGACTGACTCTCCTATCCGGGATTCCTCTGGAGGATCCTGCATTGCTACGCCTACTGCTGCCGCTGCTGCTGTTGCTGCTGCTGGGAGTCGTTCATCATCCCAGAGAGGAAGTAGGAACACCACTACTTTTACTAAACAATTGACCCTCCAACAGTCCTTAGCGAGGAGGATGAAGTACGACAGCAGTCATCCTGAAGCAAAACGTATAACTGAGGCCTTGACTGCTATGTTGGTGTTAGACGTGCGTCCGGTATCCGCCATTAGTGCAGTGGGATTTAGACAATTGATGGAGGTAGTGTGTCCCCGGTTCCAAATCCCGTCTAGATTCCACTTCACTAGGCAGGCGATACCGAGACTGTACAGAAACGTCAGAAAAAGTGTCCTCAGTGTCCTGAAAAATGCCGTTGTACACAATGTCCACTTAACCACGGACATGTGGACAAGTGGAACAGGGCAGACTAAGGACTATATGACTGTGACATCCCACTGGGTAGATGTATCACCTCGCAGCAACAGCAGCAGCGTCACCAGTAGCAGCATCTCAGAAACGCCAGCTCGTTACAAGGCAGGCTACGCTGTGTATCACCGGTTTCAGTAAGAGGCACACCGCCGACAACCTCTTAGAGAAACTGAGGGAAATCATCGCCCAGTGGCTTACCCCACTTAGACTCTCCTGGGGATTTGTGATATCTGACGCCACCAATATTGTGCGGGCATTACATCTGGGCAAATTCCAGCACGTCCCATGTTTTGCTCACACAATAAACTTGGTGGTGCAGAATTTTCTGAAAAGCGACAGGGGCGTGCAGGAGACGCTTTGGGTGGCCCGAAAAATTTCTGGCCACTTTCGCCATTCAGCGACTGCGTGCCGAAGACTGGAGCGCCAGCAAACACTCTTGAACCTGCCCCGCCATCACCTGAAGCAAGAGGTTGTGACGCGGTGGAACTCAACCCTCTATATGCTTCAGAGGATGGAGGAGCAGCAAAAGGCCATACAAGCCTATACATCCACCTATGACATAGGCAAAGGAGGGGGTATGCACCTGACTCAAGCGCAGTGGAGAATGATTTCCGTGTTGTGCAAGGTTCTCCAGCCCTTCGAACTTGCCACACGTGAAGTCAGTTCAGACACAGCCAGCTTGAGTCAGGTCATTCCCCTCATCAGGCTTTTGCAGAAGCAGCTGGAGAAAGTGAAGGAGGAGCTAAGACGGAGCGATTCCGCTCGGCATGTGGGACTTGTGGATGAAGCCCTTCATTCGCTTTGCCAGGATTCCAGGGTGGTCAATCTGTTGAAATCAGACCACTACATTTTGGCCACCGTGCTTGATCCTAGGTTTAAAGCCTATGTGGTGTCTCTCTTTCCGGCCGACACAAGCCTGCAGAGGTGCAAAGACCTGCTGGTGAACACACTGTCAGCTGAAGCGGAACGTGACACGTCAACGGCTCCTTCTTCATTTTCTCCCGCAACTGGGGCTGCCAGGAAAAAACTTAGGTATCCTAAGCAACCCGCTGGCGGTGATGCAGGGCAGGCAGGACCAAGTTTGGACATCTGGTCCGGACTGAAGGACCTGGCAACAATTTCTGACATGTCTACTGTCACTGCATATGATACTGTCACCATTGACAGAATGGTGGAGGATTACATCGGTGACAGCATCCAAGTAGGCATGTCAGACAGTCCATACCTGTACTGGCAGGAAAAAGAGGCAATTTGGAGGCCCCTGTACAAGCTGGCTCTATTTTACCTGAGTTGCCCCCCCTCCAGTGTGTACTCCGAAAGAGTGTTTAGTGCAGCCGGGAACCTTGTCAGCGAAAGGCGTAGGAGGTTGCTTCCACAGAATGTGGAGAAGATGATGTTCATCAAAATGAATTATCAGCTCTTCCAGGGAGACCAGCCTCCAGAAGGTACAGAGGGACCTGTGGTGGTGGATTCAAGTGGGGACGAGTTAATACTTTGTGAGGATAAGGATGTACACACTGAAGAGGGTGAGGAATCGGTGGATGAGGAGGATGAGGATGACATCTTGCCTCCGTAGAGCCAGTTTGAGCAGGGACACATTAATTGCCAGCTTGTTTTGTGGGGGCCCAAACGAACCAATCATTTCAGCCACAGTTGTGCGGCAGACCCTGGCGCTGAAATGATTGATTTGTTAAAGTGTGCATGTCCTGTTTATACAACATAAGGGTGGGTGGGAGGGCCCAAGGACAATTCCATCTTGCACTTCTTTTTTTTCTTTGCATTATGTACAGTTTGGGGCCTAGTTTTTCTAACTGCCATCCTGTCTGCCACTGCAGTGTCACTCCTAGATGGGTCACGTGTTTGTGCCGCCCACTCGTGTCGCTTAGCATAGTCATCCAGCTACCTCGGTGCAACCTTTTGGACATGAAAACACTATTGTGAGGTGTTCAGAATAGACTGGAAATGAGTGGAAATTAAGGTTATTGAGGTTAATAATAGCATAGGAGCAGAGAAACCAACAAATTCTGTGATTTTAGCTGTTTTTATGCTTTTTAAAAAAAAAATACAGATCCAAAACACAAAACCCAGAACCCAAAACACGGAAGGGTGGTTTTGGCAAAACCAATCCAGATCCAAAACACGAAGAAAGATCCAGATCCAAAACCAAAACACAAAACACGAAAAGTGGCCGGTGCACACCCCTAATATATATATATATCTATGTGTGTATACACTGTGTGTGTGTGTGTGTGTATATATATACATATATATGTATATATATGTATATTTTTTCACGCATACGCACACATTGGCCGGTGCCCTCACAGCAAAAGCAAAACATGCAGTAGAGTAAGGTGCAGCACTCGGCGCCATAACAGTCATAGACAAACGGCTATAATCAAAGTTTCAGTGTAATACTGTTTTTACACCTAAATTCCGGGTTTGACAAGGTTACCAACCGGATCAGACCCGGAATTTAGCCAGTGCCGATCCAGGATATTCCCAAGTCAGCGGCGTTCACACCGGAGCCGGGTCTGAAGAGACCCGGTTCTTCCGGCGTGAAAGTGGAAGCTTGGAGATGACATTATCTCCAAGCGCACTGAAGCCGGCCAATCGGCATGCATGCGGCGCGCTCCAGGTCATAGTGACCGGATTGCGCTGTTTACACTGCAGGGTTTCGCAGATCATTCCTGTGTAAAACCCTGCAAGTTATCTGGATTGGATTGCTGGGTTACTCGACCCGGCAATCCAACCCTGTCCCCTTTTCACCAAGGAGCTACCCAGATTAACCCTGCAATAACCCGGGTTTTAGCTCTGGTCTAAAAGAGGTATTAGTAATTGTCAATATATATATGTGTGGGTGTGTAATAATAAAAAAAAAATAAAGGTAGTGTATGCTTCATATCAGGGATGGCCAACCAGTCAGAGTCAAAGAGCCCAATAATATCTGTTGGTATGTTAAAGAGCCGAGATCATGCAAACATGCAAGAAGGGGTGTGGCCTTGTGCCAGCTAGGCCACGCCCCTGGTATTTTTTTTTTTTGTAGGAGCATGTAAAAGCGCATGCACACAATCACCGTGGAGGTAACTATTAAAGGGAAAGAAAAAGCTAGAACAATAAAAAAAAACATTGAAAAAACATATCCACATAAAATACACTGAAACAAGCCAGATCCACATAAAATACACTGAAACAAGCCAGATCCACATAAAATACACTGAAAAAGCCACATCCACATAAAATAAATAAATAAATCAGATTCATATAATACAATCCAGCCCCCCCATGTGTCACAACAGCAGCCTCTCCAAGTGTCATAACAGCAGTCAGTGTCAGTCAGGGGAGCCGCATCAGGACAATAGAAGAGCCACAGGTTGGCCACCGCTGCTTCATATAATCAAAGAGGGGAGGAAGATGAAGATGGTTCAATGTAGGTGGGTAGCTATGCTCCATGGTGCTAGCCACACCTCATGACAAAGACCACCCCCCCACATCACTGGTCACACCCCCATATCAGTAGTCACACCCCCTGCGAAGTACACAATAGGCCCTTCATAGATTTCAGCTCCAGGCCCATGAGGACCTTAATCTGGCACTACCCCAGATCACACGATAGGTAATTGCAGTGACATAGCGATAATTACACTTCCCAATATTTATCCAGGCAAAATCAGAAAGTAAGCTCCACCCCTATTCTTGCACATCACACCCCCAAATCACACCAACCCTGCCCACTGTCCTCTCTCTCATATGATGTGGCCTCTTAGCAGCTTTTTCTACTGCAGGGTCCATAGGGTATCCACAGGATACCTTGGGGTATAGGCGATGGCGGCAGACATCCAGGCACCACAGAGTTAAATTTTCAGCCTCCCAGGATGCACTGGGGTCCCTCTCCTATACCCCGCCCCCGAGCCTCAGGCCACTCTGCTTTCGTCGGTGCCTGGCCGGACCAGTCGCACCGTACAGAGGGGGGTCTTTTCAAGGCCCCTGAAGATTTCTTCGCAGCTGTGGCTGCACAACTAGAGTGCTCCAGCATGGGACAGTCAGTATTGACGTCCATGCTGTCACTCCTACACCCCGCCGGTGCCAGAACGCCGGTACCGATCCGGGGATGCTGGTTGGTAGCTGGGGTCACAGCTAGCGGTGACCCCGGCTACCTGGACTGTGGCCGGATGCACGGGGGACAAGGTAAGCGGCGGGGTCCCGCGGTGGGCACCCGCCGGTAACAGTCCTTTTTGGTCCCCAGGCAGGGGGCTCCCAGGGGACCTGCTGCGCGTGGGGCCAGGTACTGATCCTGCGCCTTCCACTAGACCACCAGGGACAGCGGACCGCAGCATGTGCGGTACAGCGCGGCGTCCCAGGGGTTAATAGCAGGCCAGGGGAGAACGCCTTCCCTGTCTCACAGCCGGCGTCTCCCCCGCTGCACAGTGCCATTCCACAGCGGTCTGTGTCAGCGCTCCTCCCCCGGGCCCGCCTCCTCTCTGCTCCTCGGTGGCCATTTTCTCACTACATGTGCTGGGAATGACAAACGCTGCTGGAAGCTGTTACAGGTGCCATTGCGGTCCGGGTCCCCCGCATACCTCTCCTTCAATTAAGATCAGTATATTAACGCACTGTTTCCTACCAGGCTCTGGTCTGTGTAGTTGATCGCAGTGCTTGTAATGCAGGATATTATCTGTGCATTGTATGTGACTTAAATGCTAGCGCTGTTTGCTGTACTTTCATTTCTGACTGTCAGCCTTTTTCCTATCCCTGTTCTTCTGCTACAGCCCTTGCGGTGCGGTGTTGCAGGGTGTTTATTACCTCACAGTAAACGTGGTTTTTCTGTGTGGGAGGTCACATACGCTCCGTTCACACTCCTCATGTCTGAAAGTGAACGAGGATATCCTCTTCCAGCTATAATGTACTGATATCATGTGCAGTTAGCGGAGGGATATGTAGACGCTGAGGGTTTATGGAGGGCATGTTGTATTATATGTCAACGCCCCATTTCTGTCACTGTGCCTGCACAAAAAGGGGACCGCCCTCGGCTGGCTAAGAGGCTTTCAGCCCTTGTGGGCAACGCCCCCTGCGTTTCCCCATAGGGGTTATCGCAGCGAGTGGTGGTCTCATCACATGCAGGGGTCCCTGGACAGTTGATGGTACCCCAGTGTATCCTGTTTTTTGCCCCCCCAGGTCTCGCAGGAGCCTGTGTGGGTGAATTTATTGTCCAAATGGTATAGCACCTGATGGACGTTTTACAGGGGGAGTCACCATTTTGGCCTTCTAAATGGCCTTTCGGGTCTCAGACGGGTAAGGACATGACGTCAGATGACGGTGACATTATTGACTTTTTCAGACACGAGCCCCTTAGTACAAAGGAGGCGTAGTCTGAGTCTAAAGTCTATATACCTGGCCTTATACGGGCAGTCCGTGCGGCTTTGGTTATTACATATCCCCCGTGGCTAAATCCAAATATGCCTTCTTTAAGGATAAGGGTGTTGCCACTGTAATTCCTCTATCTGGTCAGGTGGATAATTTAGAGGAGGCGTGGAAAATCCGGGTAAGCGGTTCCAGCCTCAAAATCGGTTGACCTTTTGCATACCCCTTTGCGGATAATTATTTTTCCGAATGGGAGTTACCTTTACGGGTAGATTCTCATGTTACACGCCTAGTGAGGAGTGCTTCGTTGCCCATGCCCTCCAGGTCCTCTTTGAAGGAGGTTACACATTGCAAGGTGCAAATATATCTAAAATCCAAATTATTCCCTTGCTGGAGGGGCTTCCAGGCCGGCTATGGCCGTGTGCTGGGGGGCCAGAGCCATGGAGCGCTGGGTAGGTAACTGGATCTCTGCACACTGACTCTCCAGCAGAGCAGGTGGATAGTGACAAATTCTCAGAGACTTAGCCACGTTCATAATGAGACAGTCTTGCATATAGCCTACTCTTTTCCAGAATCTCCTCGGCAGCAGTAGCGGCTCGGCAGCAGTAACGGCTCGCCTTCAGCCTCACGGGACGGACCTCCTCTCGGGGGACCCCAGAGTTGGAGGCCAGCTTCTCCAGTTCGCCCAGTGCTGGTGTCTGACCTCCACGGCCACTGGGGTAAGAGAAGTATTTTCTTGAAGGTATGTCCTCTCCTCCCGGTAAACGCCTCGCAGATGGTTTTTCGTTACAGGTCTTCTGTCAATTCAAGACAAGGCCCTGTAATTTTTGAGGGTGTTACACTCTATGCTCCAGGCAGGAGTTATAATACCTATTCCGTTGCCCCAAAGGGGAACGAGGTATTACTCCATCCTCTTTCTGGTACAGAAACCCAATGGGTCTTACCTGGACATTCTCAACCTCGAATCCTTCAACAAATTCTTAAGGGTTCCTCGGTTCAGGAGGGGGACCCTGCATTCCATCATTAGTGTTCCCTCTAGCTCCGGGGGCAGGCAGGGCGCCGGAGCTAGAGAGGGCAATCTTGTGCGCGCGCCGAAGGAGCGCTCGTGTCCGAAAAGCGGGCATGTCTATAAGACGCGTCCCCTTTTCGTCATACTTGGGGGCATGCCCGGCGCTTACGGACATGCCGGGCAGCCCCCAAGCGCTACAGAAAGGGAGAATAGATGCTGGGTGCATGCGCCCGGCGTCTATTCTCCGGCAGTGACCGGGTCACCGTATGTTTGTCCACCCGCGGGACACTGCGTCCCGTGGGTGAGAACGGCTCCCGCAGGCTGCTGGGGCAGGGCGCTTTTTGCCCTCCTCCTGGAGGGCAGGGTGCTTTTTGCCCTCCAGAAGGAGGGCAGGGCGCCGCGCCCCGCTAAAACAGCCTAGCGGGAACGCTACATCATTCAATAGAGCCTGGGAATTTTGTGGTGTCGTTGGATATATTCAGGGTGACTACCTGAATGTCCCTATTTTCTTAGAACACCAGTGTTTTTCCTCAGGTTTGCAGTGGTCGATAAGCATTTCCAGTTTTACCAGGGTCATGGCAGTTATGGCAGCCCACCTGCGGATGCAGGGGGTCCGCTTGTTACCCAATCCGGGGGACCTCCTGGTGCTACAAGAGTCTCCAGAGATACTTCAGTGCCATCTGCAACGGACAATATCTGTGTTGCTACGTTAGCGCTGACTGATACACTGGAAATGGTCCTCTCTGATTCTTCACAGAGGATGCTCCATATCCCAACATCTGAGGATCTTTGTGATTGAGGAAAAGATCTCTGCATTACAGGCAAAGGTACGCAGTTGCCTGCAGAGTCGCCGAGCGTCTATTCACTCGGCAATGTGGTTCCTGGGTTCCAGGGTGTCGCTGTTCGACATGGTGGAGAGTACCCAGTGTTACTCTGAACCTCTAGAAAAATTGATCCTCTCTGGATGGGATGGGTTGCCCCATAGGATAAAGTCAATAGTGCTTTCCCCGGAGGTTTGTCTCTCTCTGGCCTGGTGACTGCAGAAAGCTCACCTAAACAAGGGGCACCCCCTTTGGGATTGCGGACAGGGTCCTTCTGATGACGGATGCCAGTATCCGTGGCTGGGAAGCAGTGACGGGTCCACACTTGTTCCAGGGCAGGGGGACACCAGTAGTTTTTGCACTTCCCATAAACACCTGAGAACTCAGAGCAGTATTCAAGGTTCTCCAGCATACAGGACAGGTCCTCCACGGAAATACCATGCAGGTACAGTCTGACAACGCCATCATGATGGCTTATGTAAACCACCTAGGAGGTTCCCGAAGTCGGGCGACACTAACACTGGTGTCTCGAATTCTGGCTTGGGTGGAAGGCAATATCCCTGCCGTCATCGGCAGTGTTCATTCAGGAATCCTCAGAGGGAAAGCAGGCTTTCCCAGCCGTCAGGACGTGCATTCAGGGAAATGTCCTCTTCATCAGGAGGTGTTCAATCTTCTGGTGAACAAGTGGAGCCTTTCAGAGATGAGACTCTTATGGTAGACGTATGTTGGTCCAGTGGACCTTCCAAGTTGTGTACCTCATCCCTCCGTTATCCCTTCTTCCTCCAATAATAGCAAGAAGGAGGCGCACTCCTGCTGATAGCTCGTGCGTGGGCCAGACGGCACTATTACTCATATCTTTGGAGTGTTTCAGTTAACACTCCGAAGCTGTTACCTCTACGACCGGACCTGTTGTCTCAGGATCCTGGCTGATACCCAGACCCGGGTTGTCTGTCCTTGACGACTGCCCTCTTAAGGTCTAGGAGTTTTTCCAGCTCTATAGCTAACAGGGCCTATGTCCATGCTACGAGCTCGGAAGATTATATCTGCAAGAATTTACCATCAGGTATGGCATACTTTCTTTCAGTTGTGTCGCCCTACAGGCTATGCTCCTCGGGTATTCCGGATATCCAGAGTGTTGGCTTTCCTACAGGTGGGCTTAGATAACGTTCTTCGCCTTGCTTACCTGAAGGTGCAGGTTTCTGCCCTGTTGGTTTCATCGTAGGATTGCTACTCTTCCTGATGTCCGCACCTTTGTGCAGGGTGTACATTATATTCAGCATCCCTTTGTTCCACCTGTGGCTCCTTGGGATTTGGCTGTGGTCTTTAGGGCTCTCTGAGGACCATAATTTGATCCACTGGGCTCAGTGGATTTCAAATGGCTTACGGCTAGGAATGTATTCCTTCTGGCCATTGATTTGGCCGGTAGGATCTCAGAATGGGGGGCTGTGTCATGTAGACCTACCTTTTTCTCATCTTTCCTAGGAACTGGGCAGTGCTTCGCACTTGCCCTGGTTTTTTACCTACGGTGGTGTCTAGTTTCCACATCAATGAGGAAATTATAGTACCTGCCTTTACTTCCCCAGTCCTTTCTGCTGGTGAGGCCTCTTTGGATGTGGTACGGGCTCCAAGAATTTAAGTTGACCGTACCAGTCCGTTTAGGAAATCAGACTCTCGGTTTTGTCCTTTCTGGTTTCCATAAAAAGGGTTGGCCTGCCACTGCGCTAACTTTGGCAGGATGGATTCACAGGTCTTCCTGTTCCATCCTCTATTAAAGCTCTTCCACTAGGTCTGTGGGTCCTTCGTGGGCAGCTCGACGTGGCGCTTCAGCGGTGATTGGCAGCCACATGGTCATCTGTCCATATTTTTGTAAGGTATTATGTTTTTGATACGTTCGCCTCTCAGGATGCTTCCTTTCGGCGGCGGATTCTCCTTATAGCACAGGAGCGTGGATACCCTATGGACCCTGCAGTAGAAAATATGAGATATGGTAAGAACTTACCCTTGTTATCTCTATTTCTATGAAGTCCATAGGGTTCCACAGGACTCCCGCCCTGTCGCACCTGTACTGCAGATGGGCTTTGATCTGATCACCGGTTTCTCTGTCTCCTTCTGGTGAGAATGTGATTCTTGTGTGTTCCAGACTGTCTTCTCTCTCTTTTTTGCTCCTGCTCCGGCCTATGGCTTGTTACGAAACTGAGTGGCCTGAGGCTCGGGGGCGGGGTATAGGAGAGGGACCTCAGTGCATCCTGGGAGGCTGAAAATTTAACTCTGTGGTGTCTGGATGTCTGCCGCCATCGCCTATACCCCAAGGTATCCTGTGGAACCCTATGGACTTCGTAGAAATAGAGATAACAAGGGTAAGTTCTTACCATATCTCATATTTTTTTGGTGATTACCTGTAACCAGGGCCGGTTCTATGCATACTCAAGGTATGCAGCTGAGTAGGGCACCACATAGCGGAGGGCGCCTTGGCTGCAACCAAGCGGCCATGGGCAGACTGTGTCTCTGTGACACAGCTGCACCGCATGTGTAGTGGTGACCGGACAGAGGGCCTGATTCAAACCCACTCGCGAGCGCTGAGTGCTCGCAAGCGGGTCGATGTTGGCCCAGTGCGCATGCGCGAGACCCGGATAGCGACGGGCAAAGCCGTCGCTCCGGGTCTCGCACCAAAGGGGGCGTGCTGTCAATGGGGAGTGACAGCACGCCCCCTTTGGTGGGCGGGCAGGGGGCATGGCTGCCCTGACAGAGGCGTTCCCATGGGAACGCCTACCGTCTTGGGCCGGCCCCACTGACATCACAAGTGATGTCAGTGGGAGTGCTTTCGGCTCTGATAGAGCCAAAAGCACTCCAGGGCTTGCGGCAACGAGACCCTACCACAAGGGTCTCGTCGCAAGCCCGATGGTCGCGATGGTCTTGACCAGGGGTCTTCAAATTTGGCCCTCTAGATGCTGTGGAACTACACATCCCAGCATGCACTGCACATAGTTTTAGCATGCTGTCATATCAAAAAGGTGGCAGTGCATGCTGGGGATGTGTAGTTCCACAGCAGCTGGAGGGCCAAGTTTGAAGACCCCTGGTCTTGACCATCGCGACCATCTTCCTGGCCGCTCGCTATAGCTGTGGGTGGTCACCCACAGCTATATGAGCGGCCAGGAGGCCGCTCTAAAAATTAAGAAGGACGGCCCTGATTCAGAGCGAGCGCTCTGTCAGAGTGTCCGGCTCTGAATCAGGGCCAGAGTTCGGTCAGCACTACACAGTGACAAACCCACAGCTGGCGGCTGTGTGTTTAGTTTAATTAGCAGCCAATGAGAGTCAAACAGACTCTCACTGACTGCTGCGCCCACTGCCGGAGCCGGGTTGGAGCTTACTCATGAGCTCCATTTTACGGCTCCCACAGTGGGTAATGGGAGAGACTTCATGACGTCTCTTCCATAACGCAGAGCGGGCCAGGCCGGGAGGACGGGTCTACTTAGGGGGGGGCTGCATCGGGGGGGCACAACTGGGGGTACTACAAGGGGTGGACTACTACTAGGGGCACTGCATCGGGGGACCACTATTGGGGGGTGACTACTACTAGGGACACTACTGGGGGGGACTACCACTGGGGGTACTGCATCAGGGGACCAATACTGGGGGCACTGCATAGGGGGGGGACTACCACTGGGGGCACTACATCAGGGGACCACTACTGGGGGCACTATATAAAGGGCAATACTGGGGGCACTGCATAGGGGGGGGACTACAACTGGGGGCACTATATAAAGGGTACTGCATAGGGGGTACCACTACTGGGGGTGGACCACTACTGCACAGGGGGGACTACTACTGGGGGCACTATATAAGGGGCTTACTACTGGGGGCACAAGGGGCACTGCACAGGGGAGACCACTACTGGGGGCACTGTATAAGAGGCACTGCATAGCGGGGATCACTACTGGGGGGCACTGTATAAGGGGCACTACTGGAGGTCTGCATAAGGGGGACCACTCATGGGGCACAAGGGGCACTGCATAGGGGGGACCACTACTGGGCACACTGAATAGGGAGGACCACTACAGGGAGCACTGTATCAGGGGCACTGCATAGGGGGGACCACTCCAGGGGGCACTGCATAGGGGGGACTACTACTGTGGGCACTACTGGGGGACTGCATAAGGGGGACCACTCCTGGGGCACAAGGGGTACTGCACAGGGGGACAACTACTGGGGGCACTCTATAAGGGGCACTGCATAGAGGGGATCACTACTGGGGGCCTG
Organism: Taudactylus pleione; assembly: GCA_031769625.1. Classification (NCBI taxonomy): domain Eukaryota; kingdom Metazoa; phylum Chordata; class Amphibia; order Anura; family Myobatrachidae; genus Taudactylus; species Taudactylus pleione. The sequence goes on along the minus strand of JAUIMM010000455.1, from coordinate 285,255 downwards.
CATAAGGCCGATCACTACTGGGGGCAATGTTTAATGGGCACTACTGAGGGACTGCATAAGGGGGACCACTTCTGGAGCACAAGGGGCACTGCACAGGGGGGACAACTACTAGGGGCACTGCATAGGGAGGATCACTACTGGGGGCCTGCATAAGGGCAACCACCACTGGGGGGAATGTATAAGGGGCACTACTGGGGACCTGCATAAGAGGGACCACTACTGGGGGCATTGCATACTGGGGGTACTGTATAAGGGGCACTACTGGGGAGACTGCACAGGGGGGACTGCATTAAGGTGCATATGGAATGGATAGGATTGTTCCCAGAGTGATGAGAAAGGGGTATGTGTCATGGTTATGGCTTTTTCCATGAGACCACGGACCCTTAATTTTTTGGGCACGCGCAACAATATGCCTGGGGGCACCAAAAAATATATTTGCTTACCAAGAAATTTGGGCTAGGGCCGGCACTGCCTGTAACCACCAGGCAACATCAGCCAGCATTTTGGAAAAATGAAGTGTTCCATAGATTGTGGAGAGGGCACATTGTGCTCTATCTCCCCCATTCTGGCCTACACACACAAGGGGGCACCTTTGTCTGAAAAAGGGGTCTCATCTTTCAGTCTCCTCTTAGTAGCTATTGTCTGGTGATCACCAGGCAATGAGGGAGGTGCACCAAGCCTTAGAGAGAGATGAGTGGAAAGATAAAAAGTACCAACCAATCAGCTTCTAACTGTCATTTTACCGGCTATGCTAGAAAAATGAAATTTAGAGGCTGACTGGTACTTTCTTTCTTATATTAGAGTGCAGATTTTTTTCTATACTTAGAATCCTGCTGGATTCAATTTTGGAACAGTGAATTAATGCCGAAGCAAGTATTTATTTGTGCTGTTTTTTTGTTTTTTTTAAATTGCTTTTTTTTTTTTCTTAGTTTCTTGAAATTTCAATTAAGAAAACACTTCTTTGGCCATTTTGGTTACATTTTAATTGATGTGTTGAAATGAAAAATAAATAAATAAAGACTAATGGTATTTGCTGAAAATGCTAAATTTGGAAAAAAAAATATTATTTGTTTGGGTACTGCATAAAAAAATCAGTGGTAGTCATGTTGGACTGTGACAACTGCAAGCAATGAAAATTGACCTTAACACAGGCAGGGAAGAGGTTAATAGTGTAAGCTGTTTCCTATTACAGTAGCTGTTATAACTGCAGCCAAGGATTAGTAGAGGGAGCTTCAGTATCCATGTGAAGGAGAGAAATTACCTGCTTCATCAACAGCAAATGGGGCTCTAACACATTTTCCTGTGAGGTCAATTGTGTAATTCTTTAGACATATATGTAGACAAATTTTCGCCAGCACTCCTTGTACCCAGAAAATGGTATGGCCCGGGTGCAGAAATCCTGGTGGCCCAAACTGACCCCTTACACAAGCAAGCAGAAATGGATTGCACTCCAGGGACTTAGAAAATAATCACAGGGACTTCCGGTGGGCGGGGCACCCAGAGTGGCCGCATTTTACTTGGGCTCCAGCTTTATATGCTATAAATGACCCAGGATTGGGTTTCTTCACCCGAATTAATCACCCAAAAGCTGCCTACTACAACGCCACTGCACTACAGAGTGACTTGTTTCAGTTATTGGGTCTGGAGCCAGAATCTATCCACCGGGATCCAAGCCTGAAGAGCTCAGGCGTTCATGACTGCCCCCCGCCATTTTGGGCACGAAAAGCCTGAGAGAAGACTCTCCTTCTCCTGCTAAAACGGCCATCTCTGCCTTCTCAGGAGTCGCACCGCAGAGATTGCTAGCCCCCTTGAAGACTACACCCGCATGGGATAATTGTATGTGGCAGCAGAAGACTGGCAAGCGTTCGCGGACCATTTGTTTTACCCGCTGCTGACGTCCTGGCCTGAAGTGGTAAACACGCGGAGGCGCTGTACCTGTGACCGCTCCCTTGGATTGGCGGTGTGGGTGATCGGGTCGTGCGCTGCGGTCCGGAGCCTCTCCTCTGGTCATTGGCAGCGGTGATCATCGATCCCCTCCGGTACTGCAACATAGCCTGAGGATACACTAGTGGTCGCGCGCTTGTTCTAATTAGCGGAGCTTACCTGCCGGACGCGGGCAGAGGTTCCGGGGGGCGAGGTCCGGGTGATAGGGATGTGCCTGCTCGGTATATCTCCTAGACCCCACTGCATACTCAGCCGCTGATGGGACCATCCTTCCGGGCACCTCTGCTGCAAGCTACGCGGCCTGATACCCCCTCCCAGGGGCAGAACTATGGGAGACAATGGAGGCGCCTGCCGCCGGGCTCCAGCACTGAAGGGGGCACCTCCTCCATTGTCCACAACATATTCTCCCCACTTAGGGCTGTAACTATGTACTCGGAGTGTATCCTCACAGCTGCCCAATACATGGCACCCCTTCCCGGCACCTGAGAAGCCACCATACACTAGTGGAGAGCTCCATGTCAGACCATCAGCTGCTGCCTTCGTCAATCTATAGCCTATCTGCAAGTGCATTGCTACATTACAGTGGCAGTGGCTGTGAAAGGGGGGCACCAAATTATAACTTGCCTCCGGGCTTCTGGGATGAATTTACGCCACTGCCCCCTCCACTGCTGTTCCTGACATGGTGTCTCCCTGAGTGTGACTGTCAATATAGCTGGGGATCTATCTGGCTCCGGGCCTTTGCTGGATGTTGGCAGCTATTTGCTGAAGACCGCTGCACGCCTGGGGACCTGTTTGATGCCCTTGAGATTGCACGGGCATTGACGGACCTGTCATAGATCCTGGGTCCCCTTTTGCTGCATTCGAAGGAGACGATATGATCTTAAGTGCCTTGTACCCTGATGTGATAATCGGAGAATACTTACTTGGAAGCTGTCGCTTATCTCTCCCTCCCCCCAGGGACCCTAACCTCTACACAGAAGTCTGATTTCCGGTGTATGCCAGCAATCCATTGTCTTTCTGGTTGAAGACTACTTGTAATAATTATCCGACCCCCTCTGCTTCTCCCCCGACCCCGATTACCTGCTTGGTTGTTAATCCTATCCCTATACCGCGGTCTCTGAGTGCTGAGGAGGCATCGCTGATTCGGACACTGGGCTGCTGATGTCCGGACTTTCTATTTTTGCTGTTCTGGGAGGGAGCAGAGGCCGAGGTGCTCATTTTGCTGCACTTGGCTAATACTCCGGGTGATCCTGGACTTTGTTGTGCCATGCTAAAAGTCTGATAAGTAACACAGCTAAATATTTATACTTGTTTTTCTTTTTGTGAGCTTTTAGTATATTGTACTTTGAACAGTGAAGATATACCTTTGTCTATCATATGTATTATATCTGACCTAACACTAGTACATCGCTGCCATCTGCTGGTCAAAGTGACAAACAACAGTATCTAATTCTAGCCTCTATGCTGATAGGCATTTCATAAATTATCTGTATATCATTGTTGCCACATACTGGCAGCAACGGAAGCAAATTTTGTTAGTTTCATGTTATAGGTACACGGTGTATCATGGAACCTTGGTAGGGCTTCATCATATAGAGGAATGTAGCTCAATTATTCTTGCTCAGATTATAAGACATGGGTATTAGACAGAATGATGTATATTTTTGAATCTTCATAACGTGTCTGCAATTTAGGGGTGGTTCGTGCGCATATATGCCTGTACCTTGCTATATCTCTTGCTAATCTAGTGTCCTGCTGAGGAATTTGGAATTCTTCTGACCTTACTAACTGCTAAGGATCTACTTTGAGTAGAATTTTCAAGGGATCTCTCACTAGGTTATGGACAGATACGTCCGTAAATCTACTCCCGCTTCACAAGGGTCGACAGGTAAAATGGGCAAAGTGTTTAAGACTCCAGCTAAAGTTATTCCCCCTTCTCCAACACGTAGTGACACTGCTGATATGGAACCTGAGGAAGCTACAAATTTCAGTCATCACTCTCAGGGTCCCTCGTCAGTTGCTGAAACGGCTCAGGAAATTTCTAAAATACTAATGCCTCTAATAGATAAAAAACTGGATTCCCTCCAGTCATCTTTTGACGCTGCACTTGCTAAAATAGATTCCAATACCTCCAGACTCGCTGCCTTAGAGCAGCGAGTTAGTGATGTGGAGGATCGCTCCCATGATATGCAACACACTGTAGATACGCAATTAAACAGCGTTCAATCGCTATTAGTCAAAATTGATGATATGGAAAATCGACTTCGAAGAAGTAATTTGAGGTTTATTGGGGTACCTGAGCAAATAACTGGACAGGCTCTGGTTCAACTGGTAGCCCACAAAATCCCCACAGCCCTAAATTTGTCAGAAAATTCCATCTTGCCCCACGTAGAGAGGATCCATAGAGTAGGTCCGGAAAGACCAGCGCCTAATTCACGATCTAGACCGGTGATTGCAAAGTATCTAGACTATCGAATGAAGGAAAGGATACTTGCTGAATATAGGAAGATACCCACACTAATGATAGATGGTTATAAGGTGCTCATATTCCAGGATTTTTCAGCAACGGTAACACAGAAAAGACGGGAGTTTTCAGATGTGTGCAAATTATTGTATGAGCGCAACACTAGATTTGCTCTGCTATATCCTGCCAAGCTGAGGGTGGAGGATGGGGGTCAAACATTGTATTTTTCAGACCCTAAGATTGCTAAACATCATTTTGGTGTGGGTATAGACAGGGAGCGCCCGCCGCAATGGTCACCAAATAGATGATTGGATAACGGTTATAACACCAATTTAAGGTACGATTCTAATTTCTAAGTATCCACGATCATCCCTGAGAGTAGATTGTTCATTTACATTTGATGCTAATCTGTTAAACGAGAAACTAATATTGAATGCCATCATGTCTGATTGACATAAAGGAGCATTCCTCGTTCCAGTGAAGTTTTTCTAGTGTACTGATACACGTTTTGTTTGCTACTTTATAAGTGATATTTAGTAGTTCAGGTGTGAATCACAGGTTGCGAGTGATGAACACCACATTGAAATGTTGGAGAGAAAAGAAAAGAAAAGGGTGTAAGAGACATTGCGCAGAAATGTATAATGCATTTATTTTTCTATGGTTTGTTTTTCATTTTTATTATTTTTATTTAAATTTTTTATTTTGTTGGCTCTCTCTCGTTTTCTCTCTCCCCCCCTGGAGGAATTTGGTGCCGGGGGTTTCGCATTCTTTAAATAAGGTGGTCTCCGCTTGCTGGGACGGAGTGCCACGTTTTGACTTCATTTTGTTCTTAGACTGTTTTGTCCCACAGCAAGGTATTGGATAAGACATGTCTAACGATATGAATACTGGAAATACTGGGGCACCGGTTGGTAAGTTGAAATTTTTATCCTGGAATGTTGGGTGTTTGAACTCTACTATTAAACGCAAAAGAGTAGTAACTCATTTAAAAAAATTTAAGTCAGATGTAGTGTTTCTGCAGGAAACGCATTGGGCAGAGGGAGATATTTCCACTTCGAGGGCCCCATGGATAGGGGAATGTATTAAGGCTAGCTGTGGTAGAAAGATCAGGGGGGTGGCCACAATATTTCAAAGGAATCTGCAATATTCTATTATAAATACCATAGCTGATCCTAATGGAAGATTTTTGATTATTGATGTAGAGATTCAGGGTACCTGTTATACTCTGGTAAATTTGTATGCACCAAATGTTTCACCTCAAGAATTTATGAGAAGTGTGATGGACATCTTGGCACAACGTACTAACTATGCATTGATAGTGGCGGGAGATTTCAATTCAGTAGAGAATCCCTCATTAGACAGACAACCGACTCCCCAATCATCTAATATGACAATATGGAGACAATTCCAATCTTTTAAAGCAAATCATCAACTTACAGATGTTTGGAGGCTATTGAACCCTACAGATAAATCATACACCTTTTACTCTGCTGTCCATAAATCTTGGTTGAGAATTGACTTGTTTCTGGTCTCAGATAGCCTGGTATCTAGAACACAGGAATCCAGATTGCATTCAATTCTAATATCTGACCACGCGCCTATTACAATTTCGTTGAGTGTAACGCAGTCTCCGAGAAACTTGAAACATTGGAGGTTTCCGTCTTATTTGTACAAGTCCACTAAATTTAAAGATCACCTACTAGCACAGTGGATGAATTATCAAGACGATAATATAGAGGCATGGGATACACCAGCAATTTTTTGGGGTGCATCGAAGGCTGTAATGCGGGGACAGATCATAGCTTTTGTCTCATCCCAGCGAAAGACAGAGGCTGCTGTGTATAAATCAATGTCAGAGGCCCTAACTTTAGCGTTACAAAATTATATAGCAGACCCTACTGATGTATCTCGGGAAACGTATGTTCAGGCGAAACAACTCTTAGAATCGCACCTGTTATCCCAAGCTAAAAAGGATGTATTGTTTACTAAGCATAAATTTTACAGATGGGGGAACAAGGCTGGAAAGTTGCTTGCTAACATGTCTAAGCCCTGGCGTAGAAGAACATATATCACAGCCATTAAAGATCCGCATACCAATGCTTTACTCACAACGAAATAATGAAATTATAAATAAGTTTGAAGAGTACTATAAGGACTTATATAGAGATCTTCCTTTTGATCAGTCTCGGTATGAAGCTTTGATCCGCAATGACTTGTTGCCTTTATTAACTATAGAACAGCAGGAGGCACACTCTGGCAAAATAACTCTAGATGAAATGCTGTCGGCTATTTCACAGTTACAACTTGGGAAATCACCGGGCCCAGATGGTTATTCAAACGAATATTATAAATTATTGCGGCCCCAGGTGGCCCCGATTCTAGTGGATTTGTTTAATGACATGTTAGACAACAATTCTCCATTCCCATATTTTACAAATACAACTACAATATTGATCCCTAAACCTCAAAAGGATGTACAAAAATTAGAATCGTACCGACCTATTAGTTTGTTAAATACTGACGCGAAGTTATTAGCTAAAATTATGGCAAGTCGCTTACAAACTATTTTGCCAGAATTACTAACTCCTCATCAATTGGGTTTTGTAAAAGGGCATCACTCAGTTCGAGGAGTTAGAGCGGCTATTGCCGCAGTGGCAGTGTCAGCTGGGACATCTTCGGTTTCTACTAGCACTCTATTAAGTTTAGATACGACAAGGCATTTGACACAGTGTTATGGCCCCACCTATTTAATGTGTTACAAATGCGTGGGTTCGGCTCTTCATTTATCGGACTGATCAAATATCTTTATTTATCCCCAATGACGTCCCTAATGATAAATGGTTGTACTAGTGCACCTATAGAGATGTTTAGAGGTACTAGACAAGGATGTCCTCTGTCACCCCTCTTATTCGATCTAGCTATAGATCCGCTGATTAGAATACTGGAGAAGGACGATCTTTTTAAGGGAATAAAGATTGGTTCTAAAACAATAAAATTAACAGCATTTGCAGATGATATAATGCTTTACATTGCAAATCCTCATGACTGCTTAACGCATATACTGGGGCTTTTGAAAAGTTTTGAAGAAATATCAGGGTTCGCGGTGAACATAGGTAAATCGGAGGCACTTTATTTGGGTTCGCGCAATTCATTGCCACGTCTACCTAGTGATGTTCCACTTAAATGGGCCAGGAACAGGATTACATACTTAGGTATTGTGCTTCCCAGCAATTTGGCAAATTTATATCCTTTTAATTATAGACCCATTATAAAAAAGATTTCAGACGAATTGGATGGCTGGAGGAATATCACTCTGTCATATATGGGTCGCGCAAGCTTAATCAAAATGATTTCATTTCCAAGATTAATGTACATGCTCCAAATCCTACCTTTGCTCATTACAGTTAAGGATCTGAATCTTTTAAATAAGATATTTAGATCCTTTATATGGAATGGTAAACGGTCTAAGATTAGTTTGTTAAAATTGCAACAAACCAAATTGAATGGAGGAATAAGCTTTCCAGACATTAGATTATACAATAAAGCAGCTATGTTCCGTTATTTGTCGGATTGGATAAATGGATCAGAGAATTATGCCAATACTTCACTTGAGCGAGAGTTCTTAGACCAGGGCGATTTGATTACATTTCTTCACTCCCCTGATCAGGAACTACCCACCACAATCAAAAATAACCCATTACTGTGGAATACAAAACGAGTTTGGCATTTAATAAGACAAGAGGCAGGCCTTAACTCGCACAAATCATTATTTCTTCCTCTCGTAAGAAATCCGCATTTTCAGTCTGGGCAGGCGACATATCCATTCACAATATGGCGAGTGGGTGGCATTCAGAGAATAGGATGTTTGGTAGATAAAGAAGCATGTCGGGTTTTATCCTTTAGCGAAGCTGCAGAAAAGTATAATACTCTGTTGGGGTTCCCCATGGCCTTCCTGCAGACACAGCATTATATCAACTCAGTAATCCAGGTGTTTGTGGCGAAAGATTGGAATAATCCAGTAGATGACCTTCTTTCCAAACCTCCAATACTCAAGAAAGCTATTTCTAATTATTATCAATATTTTAAAATATCTCTGGATCACGCGTCCAATGGTAGGGGACTTTCGCAGTGGGTTCAAAAATTTCCCTTGTATACAGTTGAAGAGTTATTGACTGCCCTAAATTATTCTTGTAAATCTTTAACATCAACAATATATGTGGAGATGTTTCTAAACATTTTTCACAGAGCCTGTTTGTCTCCGCATAGAAGTTTTCAAATGGGACGTTCGGCTTCTCATTCCTGTTATAGGTGCGGAGAAGATAATGCGGATTTATATCATTGCTTTTGGTCGTGCCCTATAGTCCGAGGATTTTGGTTACGGATCAAGCGATATGCGGAGTCAGCTTTACTCAATTATGTCCCTTTCACTCCAGAGTGGGCTATTTTTGGCATTATACCTGCAGATATAAGGGATAGCAAAGGAAGCAGAAGACTGTTATTGGCAATTAGCGCGGTTGCTCGTAAAACGTTATTGCAGGAGTGGATTTCGACTTCCTCCCCCTCTTTTGTGTTATTTAAGACAAAATTAGACAATATATTTCAAATGGATTGGGTAGAGGTAGTCTTGGAGAAGGAAAAGAAAGTGGAGAAATTTTTTGATATGTGGGAATCATATATATCTACATTATCCCTCGACATAAGGCGCCAAATATATTATAGTGTGAAGGATACATCTTGGTTTTTACTCCAGACTATTGGGAATAATCCACCAATAGACATCAACTCTACCGCGACATAATGTGTTTACATCAGATGCAGGTGGCTGTGGTTCCTTTGGGGGGGGGGGGGGAGGAGGATTGGGAGAGGGCTTTTTTTTTTTTGTTTTGTTTATATTTGTTTTTGTTTGTATTTGTCAAATGCTGAAAGTTTCAAATATTATCTGATATATAATATGATCTGATAACTAGGATATATGCAGTGTTTACATGGTGGAATACTGCTATCATAATCTATATGTACGTATCTATGGTTTTTGATTTGTTTTTAGGTTTTTCTTTCTCCTTAGGTAGACACACTGTTACTATATTATGTCCACAACCATTATGATCTATTTGTCTACTGTACTCTATGTATATCTATATTTTTCGTGACTGTTATTTTGATGTATTTGATTATGTTTATGTGCGGTGTCTCAATAAAAGAAATTGGTTAAAAAAAAAGAAAATAATCACAGCACACAGGCTTAATGATACCAATGTTTCAGACGTGTACTACATCTTTTTTCAAGGATCAATTTATTTATCTATTTATTACCAGTTATTTATATAGCGCACACATATTCCACAGTGCTTTACAGAGAATATTTGGCCATTCACATCAGTCCCTACCCCAGTGGAGCCAGTGGTGTATCTATAATGGGTGCAGTGTGTGCGGGGCACACGGGCCCCCGGGTCCAGGGGGGCCCGGCACTGTACACCCAGCACCCATATTATTTTAAACTCACCTGTCCGTGGTCCCGCATCAGGTATCAGTGCTGCTCAGAACATCGGAAAATGGCTGCCGCTGCCATTTTTTCGGTGTTCTGCGCATGCACAGTAGACTCTGGGCACACTCTAGTGCCCGGAGTCTACTAATGCTCCGGTGGCTGCCCAGCCGCGTCAGTCGGCTGCCGGCCACCGGGGAGAGAGGAGGGGGCCCTGCACGGAGAGTGCACACGGGCCCCCTCCTCTCTTAAGATGCCCCTGAGTGGAGCTTACTCCCTACCACATGCTCACACACTTGTTAATTTTGTAGGGACCCAATTAACAAGTATATTTTTGGAGTGTGGGAGGAAAACGGAGTACCCGAAGGAAACCCACGCAAGCACAGGGAGAATATACAAACCCCACACAGCTAGGGTCGTAGTGGGAATCAAACTCACGCCCTCAGTGCTGTGAGGTAGTAATACAAACCATTACACTGCCTGTGCTGCACATTATATATATATATATACAAGTTGAGTCTCCCATATCCAAATATTCCGAAATACGGAATATTCCGAAATACGGAATAATTTTGGCATGACTGAGATAATGAAACCTTTGATTTTTGATGGTTCAATGTGCACAAACTTTGTCTAAGGCACAAGTTATTAAACATATTGTATAAAATTAACTTCAGGCTGTGTGTATAAGGTGCATATGAAACATAAATGAATTTCATGCATGTACACAAACATTGTTTGAGCCACAAAATTATTGAAAATATTGTACAAAATAACCTACAGGCTGTGTGTATAATGTGTATATAACACTTAAATGCATTCTGTGTGTATATTGGGGTCCCATTCCCAAGATATTTCATTATGATATGCAATTATCCCAAAATACGGAATATTCCGTTATCCAAAATACCCCTGGTCCCAAGCATTTTGGATATGGGAGACTCAACCTGTATATATATTAGGGGTGTGCACCGGCCACTTTTCGTGTTTTGTGTTTTGGTTTTGGATCTGGATCTTTCTTCGTGTTTTGGATCTGGATTGGTTTTGCCAAAACCACCCTTCCGTGTTTTGGGTTCTGGGTTTTGTGTTTTGGATCTGTATTTTTTTGAAAAAAAGCATAAAAACAGCTAAAATCACAGAATTTGTAGGTTTTTCTGCTCCTATGCTATTATTAACCTCAATAACCTTAATTTCCACTCATTTCCAGTCTATTCTGAACACCTCACACCTCACAATAGTGTTTTTATGTCCAAAAGGTTGCACCGAGGTAGCTGGATGACTATGCTAAGCGACACGAGTGGGCGGCACAAACACGTGACCCATCTAGGCGTGAAACTGCAGTGGCAGACAGGATGGCAGTTTGAAAAACTAGGCCCCAAACTGTACATAATGCAAAGAAAAAAAAGAGGTGCAAGATGGAATTGTCCTTGGGCCCTCCCACCCACCCTTATGTTGTATAAACAGGACATGCACACTTTAACAAACCAATCATTTCAGCGCCAGGGTCTGCCACACAACTGTGGCTGAAATGATTGGTTCGTTTGGGCCCCCACAAAACAAGCTGGCAATTAATCTGTCCCTGCACAAACTGGCTCTACGGAGGCAAGATGTCATCCTCATCCTCCTCATCCACCGATTCCTCACCCTCTTCAGTGTGTACATCCTCATCCTCACAGCGTATTAATTCATCCCTGCTGGAACCACAGGTCCCTCTGTACGTTCTGGAGGCTGGTCTCCCTGGAAGAGTTGATAATTCATTTTATGAACATCATCTTCTCCACATTTTGTGGAAGCAACCTCCTACGCCTTTCGCTGACAAGGTTCCCGGCTGCACTAAACACTCTTTCGGAGTACACACTGGAGGGGGGGCAACTCAGGTAAAATAGAGCCAGTTTGTACAGGGACCTCCAAATTGCTTCTTTTTCCTGCCAGTACAGGTACGGACTGTCTGACATGCCTACTTGGATGCTGTCACCGATGTAATCCTTTAACAGACAGAGGCACGCTTGTCGCTGCTGCTTTGAGGATGCAAGTGCGGCTACAGCCCACACAATTCACAAAGACAGAAAAAAAAAAGAATATTTTTATTGTTTGTGGAGCGCACTTTGAGGGTTACACCACCCTTTAACAGACAGACGCACGCTTGTCGCTGCTGCTTTGAGGATGCAAGTGCGGCTACAGCCCACACAATTCACAAAGACAGAAAAAAGAAGAATATTTTTATTGTTTGTGTAGCACACTTTGAGGGTGTCACCACCCTTTAACAGACAGACGCACACTTGTCGCTGCTGCTTTAAGGATGCAGGTTCATGCTACAGCCCACACATTTCACAAAGACCGAAAAAAAAGAACAATATTTTAATTGTTTGTGTAGAACACTTTGAGGGTGTTACCACCCTTTAACAGACAGACGCACGCTTGTCGCTGCTGCTTTAAGGATGCAGGTGCGGCTACAGCCCACACAATTCACAAAGACAGAAAAAAGAAGAATATTTTTATTGTTTGTGTAGCACACTTTGAGGGTGTCACCACCCTTTAACAGACAGACGCACGCTTGTCGCTGCTGCTTTGAGGATGCAAGTGCGGCTACATTGCACACAAGTCACAAACACATTAAAAAAATAGTTTTTTATTTTTTGGAGCACTTTGAGAGTTACAACACCCTTTAACAGACAGACGCACGCTTGTCGCTGCTGCTTTGAGGATGCAGGTGGAATCTAGACGGGATTTGGAACCGAGGACACACTACCTCCATCAATTGTCTAAATCCCACTGCACTAATGGCGGATATCGGATGCACGTCTAACACCAACATAGCAGTCAAGGCCTCAGTTATACGTTTTGCTTCAGGATGACTGCTGTCGTACTTCATCCTCATCGCTAGGGACTGTTGGAGGGTCAATTGTTTAGTAAAAGTAGTGATGTTCCTACTTCCTCTCTGGGATGATGAACAACTCCCAGCAGCAGCAACAGCACTAGGAGGAAGTGGTTCTAGATCTTTCCCTATTTTATTTTTATCGGAGAAAGTTTGGTCCTCCATTTATGTTATATTGATATATACGTGCGGCTAAAGCGCACACAAACACAGAAAATATTTTTTTATTTTTGCTGGAGAGTAGTGCACTTTGTGGGTTACACCACCCTTTAAGAAATGAGCCAGCCGGCTCTTTACTTATGGGACACAGGCGCACGCTTGGCGCTGCTCCTTTGTTGATGCACGTGCAGCCACAGTGCACACAAGTCACAAACACAGAAAATATATATTTTTTTGGTTTGGAGTGTACTTTGGGGGTTACAGAACCCTTTAACGGTCAAGCCAGCCGGCCCTTTACTTATGACACAGGCGCACGCTTGGCACTACTTTGTTGATGCACGTGCGGCTACTGCGCACACAATTCACAAACACAGAAAATTATTTTTTTTTTGGTTTGGACTGGAGTGTACTTTCGGGGGTTACAGCACCCTTTAACGGTCAAGCCAGCCGGCCCTTTACTTATGACACAGGCACACGCTTGGCACTACTTTGTTGATGCACATGCGGCTACTGCGCACACAATTCACAAACACAGAAAATAATTATTTTTTTGGTTTGGACTGGAGTGTACTTTCGGGGGTTACAGCACCCTTTAACGGTCAAGCCAGCCGCCCCTTTACTTATGACACAGGCGCACGCTTGGCACTACTTTGTTGATGCACGTGCGGCTACTGCGCACACAATTCACAAACACAGAAAATATATTATTTTTTTAGCACTTGGGGGAGCACCCCTGATGGACAGAGCACCCCCTGGACAACACTACAGCACCCCTTTAGGACTGGGACACTGCACAGGACTTTGGAGTGGACACAGCCCCTATGGAGAACTGACTGCACCACACAGTCCAGCCAGCCCCTATGGACTTTGAAGTAGTGGACACAGCCCCTATTAACAACTGCAGCACAGCACAACACAGCCAGCCCCTATGGACTTTGAAGTAGTGGACAACAGCAGCACTACACTACACTACACAGCCCTAACTCCCACCCTCCCTCTTCACTGTCCACAGCCGAGTGAGAAAATGGCGCCGACGCGGGTACCTTATACAAGATCCAAAACCCGCGAGACTCGGAAGGCGGGATGATGACGTTTTGCCTCGATTTCAGATCCGAGTCAGGCGGGAAAAGTCGAGCCTGATTCGGATCGGACTCGGATCGGGGGGGCTCGGGGGGGGTTCGGATTTCAGAAATCCGAACCCGCTCACCCCTAATATATATATATATAGAACAAAAGGTGCGGCACTCGGCTCCATAAATGAACACAACTACACAGGTTAGGTCATCAACGTTTCGGTGTTCACGACACTATCATCAGGATATCCTGATGATAGTGTCGTGAACAATGAAACGTTGATGACCTAACCTGTGTAGTTGTGTTCATTTATGGAGCCGAGTACCGCATCTTTTATTCTCTATCGTCTTTATCTGTGAGGGCACCGGTCACAGTTGCTGGTTGTATGTACGGAGAGTGCCGGACCATTGGGATTGCTATATATATATATATATATATCTATGCAGAGTATGTGTGTGTGTGTATATATATATATTTACAGTGTTCACTCTAGCTCCGGCGCGAGGCAGGGCGCCGGAGCTAGAGAGGGCACGTCTGCACGGGCCGAAGGCGCGCGCGAGACCGAGAAGGGGGCGTGGTCATCAAAAAGGGGGCATGTCTATAAGACGCATCCCCTTTTCGTCTCTCTTGGGGGCGTGCCTGGCACTTACAGACACACCGGGCAGCCCCCAAGCCCTGCAGACAGGGAGAATAGATGCCAGGCGCATGCGCCCGGCGTCTATTCTCCGGCGGTGACCAGGTCACCGCACATTTCTTCACCCGCAGGACACTGCGACCCGCGGGTGAAGATGGCTCCCGCAGGCTGTTAGGGCAGGGCGCTTTTTGCCCTCCTTCTGTTTGACCTCCTTATCTGTTGTGTCTGTGTGATTGAAGTCTTATCATCTTGCAACTACAGTATCTTTTCTGTAATGCTTAAACTGAATGTCTGTCTGAACATGGCCTGCTAAAATTAGGGCAACGGCGGCAAAAGCCGCCATTGCTGACCGTGACAAGCCCACAACCCATATGTGTCTAGCTAGCCCACAACCATTACCTACCAGGTACATCCACTGAACTTGCTTCTCTCTCTGCATCTATATTCATTCTGCGGCTTTTGGCGGTAACCATAAGGACGAATACACAGTGCGACTGGGACACATGCGCAGACTGAAACATTTGTGTGATTGCATCCAACATTAACACTGTGTCCACCTGAATTATTGTCTGTATGAGACAATCGCTAATTAAGATGACTGGATTGATCTGAGTATAACGATTGCGCCTCTATATATTGTGACACAGTTAGGTTAGGGGGTCCCTCTCCTGGGTAGAGGACTCCTTCCTTACACACACACACAGCAGCAGGGTAGCAGCACACCAGTCTGGATGCAAGTACAAGCTGGTCGGCGCCAGTCTTTATTGTACAATGTCAGAAACAAACATAAAGAAAACATAAACATAAATCCTAGCCCTGTCGGGGCACTAACTTCACAGGTAGTTCCCTCACTACCAGAACCTGGCAGGGCCTAATGCCCTCACTAGCAACAAGGGCACAGCACAACACTTACAGTTAGGTTTTCAAGTGTCTCTGAGCAAACTCCCTGTCTGCTCTCCCAGGTGAGACAATCAGCCCTCAACACACTAGGCTTATATTGGCCACTCTCAGGTGGAAACCCTAACAAGCCTGTTACCAGGCTAAGAGAACCAAAACCTGGAGTGGCCGTGGGTGGAGCCCTCCCTCTCCTCTCACCCACAACCCCCAGGTTCCAAACCGGCTATTCAAAAAGCCGAGACTCAAGCCTGCTACACTGCAGACTTTCTCCTGGAGGTTTAAAACACATAAGACAGGAATCTGGGACAAATGTACCTGCCACAGACCACTTTACCAATGATCCTATCACATATCCCCCCCCTTTGTTTCGACCTGTGGGGCGGAACAACTGAAGCCCCCAAACAATGAACGCGTGACAACGCATCAGCATTGGCCAGCTGGCTTCCTGGCCTGTGTTCCACTGAAAATGTAAAAGTTTGTAACGCCAAGAACCATCTCGTAATTCTCGCATTACTGTCTTTATTTTCGGACATCCACATCAAAGGGGCATGGTCAGTGATCAATTTGAACTTTCTTCCAACCAAGTAGTACCTGAGAGCCTCTAACGCCCACTTTATGGCCAACGCCTCCTTCTCCACTGTGGCATAGTTTCTCTCATGTACATTCAACTTTCTGCTTAGATAGAAAATAGGGTGTTCCTTACCCTCCTTGTTCTGGGACAGGACCGCTCCTATACCTACTTCTGATGCATCGGTTTGTACTATGAATTCCCTGTCAAAATTAGGAGTCATCAGGACTGGTTGGGAACACAACGCTACTTTCAACTCCTGAAAAGCTTTCTCCGCCTCAGGACTCCATTCTACCATGACTTTTTGTTTGCCTTTGGTCAGGTCAGTCAGTGGGACTGCCATGGTGGCAAAGTTGGGTATAAACCTCCTGTAGTACCCCGTAATTCCCAAGAAGGCTCTCACCTGCTTCTTATTCAGAGGCCGTGGCCAGTTTTGTATGGCATCAACTTTATTGAGCTGAGGCTTTATCAGGCCTCTGCCAATGGTGTATCCCAGATATTTTACTTCCTCCATGCCTAGACAACACTTTTTTGGGTTGGCTGTCAAACCTGCCTTATAGATGGAGTCCAAAACTGCTTGTACCCTGGGTAAGTGAGACTGCCATTCATGACCACGTCATCCAGATAAGCAGCCGCATACTGTCTATGGGGCCTTAGAATCCTGTCCATCATTCTTTGGAAGGTAGCAGGTGCCCCATGTAGCCCGAAGGGCAACATCTTGTACTGAAACAAGCCCTCTGGCGCTGAAAAAGCTGTCTTTTGTTTGGCACTCTCGGTTAACGGTACTTGCCAATACCCTTTGGTTAGGTCAAGAGTGGTTAAATACCTTGCCGTCCCTAGTCTCTCAATCAACTCATCCACTCTTGGCATCGGGTAGGCATCGAATTTTGAAACACTGTTCAACTTTCGGAAGTCATTGCAGAAACGCACACTCCCGTCGGGCTTTGGAATCAACACAATGGGACTTGACCATTCACTATGTGATTCTTCAATAACCCCTAACTCTAGCATATTTTTAATTTCTTTCGACACCGATTCTCTTTGTGCTTCTGGCAACCTATAGGGCTTTAGATTAACTTTAACCCCTGGGTCAGTGATGATGTCATGTTTAATGACCGAGGTTTTCCCGGGTACGTCAGAGAACAGCACCCTATTTCTGATCAGAAACTCCTTGACCTCTTGTTGTTGAATTGCCGACAGGGTTTTTGCCACTGTCACTTCGGGAATTAAGGGCCCTGGATTTACTGGAGGGGCTTGGACGGCCGACAGTGCCGTTCTATCTTTCCAGGGCTTCAACAGATTTATATGGTATATCTGTTCCGGCTTTCTTTTCCCCGGCTGGTAAACTTTGTAATTGACCTGCCCCACTCTTTCTAAGATTTCAAAGGGCCCTTGCCATTTAGCCAAAAGTTTATTTTCCACAGTGGGAACCAATACTAACACTCTGTCCCCAGGAGCAAAGCTGCGTAACCGAGCATTGCGGTTGTATACCCTCTGCTGTGCCTGTTGAGCCTGCTCCAGGTGCTCTCTCACTATCGGCACTACCACAGCAATTCTTTCCTGCATTTGAGAAACATACTCAATCACGGTTTTGTAAGGACTAGACTGCCCCTCCCTGGCTTTTACCAAAGTAGGGTCATTCAACTGCTCCACGGCAAAGACCTCTCTTCTGACCTCTAAATCAGGCAGACGATCACCTGGCCCAACAACACTTCCCACTTCAATGGGAGGCACATCAGTTGGCGGGCCACCGTCACGTTCCGCATTCTCTAGTTCGCCAACCATAGTAGAAAAAGGGAATAACTCTGACTCAGAAGAAACTCCCTCCTCCACTACATCGACAACCTTCTCAAATGGATCGGGGTTGTTCACCTCTGGAACAAAATGGCTTTCCCACAACTTCCAGAAGTGAGCAAAGTCTCTCCCCAATATTGCATCGTACACCAGACTATGCACCAAACCCACAGAAACTATAGCAGAGCCACATGGTGTCTCGATGTTCACCTCGGCATTAACATAATATCGAGTATCCCCATGTATGCAGGTCACACCAACAGTTTTCCCTGTATGTCTCAAGGGGTTCACCAGCTCAGCTTTTATAAGTGTCACCAAGCTACCAGAGTCTAACAGTGCCTCTACTCGGTTGCCATCTACAGTGAGTACACACATGTGCTTATCAGTCTCAGCCTGCCGGTCAGCCGTACAGGCTGTCTGTGCAAAGAAAGACCCCCTGCGGTAGACCTGAGCAGTATCACATTGCATAGGTTCAGTTGTAAGTGAACAATTAGCGGCAATATGGCCGAAGCCACCACATCGGAAACACTGAGTCATATTAATGTCTAGTCGTTTACGGGGCAAGAACCTTCCTGGCCTGGCAGGCCTGTCTCCAGGTTCTACACCCTCAGTCTTAGGTACATTCCACCGCCCAGCACCCTTCTCCCCTGGAACAGTCTTACCAGTGTCTGTGGGAGTTCGCCGGTGCGCCATCGGGGCTCGGTGGGGCATACTCATCAGCTCCTCAGCTGCCACGTACCTCTCCACCAGCTCGACCAACTGGTCCGCGGACTTAGGGTCTGCATGGCTCACCCACTTGCGCAGAGTCACAGGTAATGATCGCAGGTACCGGTCCATCACAACCCTTTCCACGATCTGTGGTCCCGTCAGCGTCTCGGGCTGTAGCCATTTTGAGGACAGATGGACGAGGACATGCATCTGTGAATGTGGAGGCTTGTCCCTATGGAACTCCCAGCGGTGGACCCGTTGGGCACGAACAAAGGTGGTGACTCCCAAGCGAGTTAGGATCTCCTGTTTTAGTTTTTTATAGTCCTTGGCATCAGCCAGGCATAAGTCGAAATATGCTTTTTGTGGCTCCCCAGACAAAAAAGGTGCCACCAGACTTGCCCACTGCTCCTGGGGCCAACTCTCCCTTTCGGCCTTTCTTTCAAATGCGGCGAGATAGGCCTCCACATCATCGCCCGAAGTCATCTTTTGGAGGAAGTGACTGGCTCGTACGGAGTGAGTGGTGGTGGGAGGACCAGTATTAACATCTCTGGGCCGGGCGACCAGGTGCTGTACCACCTCTCTTATGGCCTTTCTGTTTTCCGCTAAGGCCTGGCGGGTTTCCTCAATGGCGACCTGTTGAAGTCTGTTAGTCTCCTGCTGAGGTCTGGTAGATTCCTGCTGAGCTCTGGTAGATTCCTGCTGAGCTGCTGTAGCTTGGAGCAAGGGCTTAATCATGTCCTCCATTTTGTCCTGGGGTGTAGGTTGGAAGCTGAACCTTGCCTCTCTGAGCATTGGCTGACGCCTCCTCTATGGGACTCTAAGGACACAGTGTTATTTCCACACTCACAAATTGGGTATCTGTCCCTTTAATTTTTAAACGGAAAGTTTTCCTCTTGCTGCAACTTCAGTGTGTGTGGTTGCCCGCATTCTCCACCATATTGTGACACAGTTAGGTTAGGGGATCCCTCTCCTGGGTAGAGGACTCCTTCCTTACACACACACAGCAGCAGGGAAGCAGCACACCAGTCTGGATGCAAGTACAAGCTGGTCGGCGCCAGTCTTTATTGTACAATGTCAGAAACAAACATAAAGAAAACATAAACATAAATCCTAGCCCTGTCGGGGCACTAACTTCACAGGTAGTTCCTCACTACCAGAACCTGGCAGGGCCTAATGCCCTCACCAGCAACAAGGGCACAGCACAACACTTACAGTTAGGTTTTCAAGTGTCTCTGAGCAAACTCCCTGTCTGCTCTCCCAGGTGAGACAATCAGCCCTCAACACACTAGGCTTATATTGGCCACTCTCAGGTGGAAACCCTAACAAGCCTGTTATCAGGCTAAGAGAACCAAAACCTGGAGTGGCCGTGGGTGGAGCCCTCCCTCTCCTCTCACCCACAACCCCCAGGTCCCAAACCGGCTTTTCAAAAAGCCGAGACTCAAGCCTGCTACACTGCAGACTTTCTCCTGGAGGTTTAAAACACATAAGACAGGAATCTGGGACAAATGTACCTGCCACAGACCACTTTACCAATGATCCTATCACAATATGTTCTAGTTTGATATATGTGACCAGCGCAATTTGAGCTGGTCAAGACCATACCGACCATCTTTTTGGCCGCTCGCATATGCTGTGGGTGGTCACCCACAGCTATGCGAGCAGCCAGGAGGCCGCTCCATTTTCATGGAGGAGGGCCCTGAGTCAGAGCGAGCGCTCTGGTCAGAGCGTTCAGCTCTGAATCAGGCCCAATATACAGACTTATACTATACAGCAAGTAACGTATTATAATGCTTCTGTAACACACCTGTGTGGAGTTTTTGTAGTGCTGGACCAAGCATTGAAAAATTACTTCTATACAGCAATAAGTTTTTGCCTTGTAACCATATCCTTCTCCTTCCATTAGAGAACCCAGCTGAAGACTGTATTGCCACCTGCGGTGAGTACTGTAGATAGAGAGGAGGACATGTGCTCAGCATGCCTCACATTGCTTCTTACTAGGTGTAGGATAGACATAGGTATCTTGTGGCTTCCACCACAGTGCTAAACATTGCAGTCTGCAGCAGCAGCTATCTGTGGTATAAATGTATACAGTACAGGGCAGACATACATAAACCCCAGTACGTGTCTTTGCTCCAATTTGCTGGTGTAAATCGGTGAATAGTCTGTCCAAAATGGCGAATTGAGATTAACTTCAACCAGTTTTCAAACTCCAAGGTCCTTTCTGTGGAGTGGTAACAGCTTTGTAACTTTTCCCAAAGCAGTGATCACCCCGTTATATCTTTGTAACAATCTCACTCACAAACAGGAATCCAGTAACAATCTTTTCATCTTTAACTCCCTTAAGCTTCTTGGCATCTCCAAAACCTGGCTCCCCCATTGACACCCCTTCCCTACAGCTGTCACACTCACAGATACAGAGATAGACAATGCAGTGACATACCAAGTTAATTGGTCCCATATCAGAGGATGTTGCCAAAAGTGGCTGAAATGCTACAAAAGTGGCTGAAATGCTTGATGCTAATCTAACTAAAATGGACAGGATGATTATAGGACATTTTAATAATAATTCACCCTGTACAGTATGTGTCTCAGTTTACATATTTTTCAGTCCTGTTAAACCTCATAAAAGTATAATTTTTTCGGATAAGGAAATATCTCTGTACAATGCTGACATTTTGATAAAATTGTCCCCAGTTTCAAACCTCCCTCTGCCCATATCCATAACTATGTGGCCACAATCCAGGCATGGGACACTTATCTTGGCCACAGAAAACTGAACTATACCGCTAAGAGCAGCGCTGCTGGAGGTTATGTCTGTCTGTAACTTGCAAAAATGTTTAAGAAAAATCTGAGAACTAAAAATCTCTTGGGTTGCCCAGAAGAAGAGGGAGCGTGAGGCATTGCACTGATACTAATAGTACAATCAGCATATTCACTGATTTCTCTGCAACATTATTGGTGACCTTGGAGCTTTACCTTTTTTTCTTTTCAGGGCTTCAAAAAGCTGCACGTGTATTTCGGTGTGATGAGTGCACAGTGGAGGACTGCCAGGTCTCTATGGAATGTCCACGTAAGTATGTTACACTTGTATGATCCATACTTGCTGACATCCTGGCTGCTTCCTCCGGGGGGCGTGACACATTGTTTAGGGGTGGTGCTGTGGGCGGAGCCATGCTATCACGTCATTTAGGCCCTGTCCACGTACACAATGCTGATATTTCCAGGTTTGTGAAGCAGGCGGCGGGGTCATGACGGGATGCAGCGTGAATCACATCATCAGCCCTCCCACTGCGGGTGTTTGGGGCTACTTTGTAGGGGGGGGACTGGAGGGGCTGGGAGGCTTGCCTACTTTTCCGGGGGTCTGAGAGCGGCACCCGATTTTCGGGAGGCTCCCGGGGAAAAGAGGGAGAGTAGGCATGTATGGTATAATCTAATTTTATAGAACTCTATCTGAAAGATGCATTTCAGTGGGATATTAATATTGGCTGGAATAAGCTTAGGACAAGAACCATTTTCATGAGTTAGCATTTCACCTGCACACTATACAAGAGGATGTAGTCAGGAAGCCGACGGTCTAAATGCTGACCGCCGGCTTCCCAACTGTCAAACCCGGCAAGGTACTAATGACAGTCGAAATCATGACGCCGGTCATTAGACCTACGCCGGGAGCCTGACGCCCAGCATGCCAAACGAAGGTAAGCCGGGTGCCGGACACAGGCAGCTGTGGGGGGGTTAGGTTTTAGGGCTCCTGGGGGACTTAGGGTTAGGAAACCCCTCCGGTAGGGTTAAGTTTAGGCTAGGGGAAGGGGGGTTAGGGTTAGGCACCCCCGGGGGGAGGTTAGGGTTAAACACCCCCCCCGGGAGACTTAGGTTTAGGCTGCAGGGAAGGGGGGGTTAGGTTTAGGCACTAGGGGGGGAGGTTAGGGTTAGGCACCCCTAAAGGAGGGTTAGGGTAGGGAATTAGGTTAGCGGTATTTACCTTAACCCCTGCCGGGCTTCAGCTGTCTGGATTTGAACTGCCTACATCCTATACAAGCATGTGATCATAGAATTAATTATATAGAACATAGAAGCACTGAAATAGAATTGGTTCAAGGTTAGGTACAAAAATAAAGGACGGATTGTGGCAAAGGATTGTGTAGAAAGAACTGTTTTATTAAAAGAGTAGTGGCTGATTGTACCAATGTTTCTTTTTACTCCCCTCAGTGGAGGACATCGATGTGCTAGAACTCTACTGCAGTGTGCCTTTTCCCCTTCCCGACTTCTTTACCGTCATATGGAAGTTTGCCAGAAATGTAGGTTCCATCATAACCATTTCCATGAAATGTATCATTAGGAAAATAATATTACAATGTGGTTGTGAGCAATAAATCTGAGGTTACTTTAGCTAATATATCTTCCAGAAAGTCACTCTGTGTATGTAAACATATATATATTATATATATATATATATATATATATATACCGTATATACTCGAGTATAAACCGACCCGAATATAAGCCGAGGTACCTACTTTTACCCCAAAAAACTGGGAAAACTTATTGACTCGAGTATAAGCCTAGTGTGGGAAATGGCAGCAGCTGGTAGTGCCCCCAGTAGTACTTCCCCCTGGTTGTGCCCCCAGTAGTAATCCCTCCTGGTAGTGCACCCAGTGGTAATCCCTCCTTTCAGTGCCTCCAGTGGTAATCCCCCCTTTCAGTGCCCCCAGTAGTAATCCCTCTTGGTAGTGCACCCAGTAGTAATCCCTCCTGGTAGTGCCTCCAGTGGTAATCCCCCCCTTTTAGTGCCCCCAGTAGTAATCCCCCAGTGGTAATCACCCCCTATAGTGCCCCCTGTAGTAATCCCCCCCTGGTAGTGCCCCCTGTAGTAATCCCCCCCTGGTAGTTCCCCCAGTGGTAATCCCCCCTTTTAGAGCCCCCTGTAGTAATCCCCCCTGGTAGTGCCCCCTGTAGTAATCCCCCCCTGGTAGTTCCCCCAGTGGTAATCCCCCCTTTTAGTGCCCCCTGTAGTAATCGCCCCCTGGTAGTGCCCCCTGTAGTAATCGCCCCCTGGTAGTGCCCCCTGTAGTAATCGCCCCCTGGTAGTGCCCCCTGTAGTCCCCCCCCCCAGTAGAGAGAGACGTGATAAGAATAAAAAAAAATAAATTACTTACCTGAAACTCCCGCTCCTGGTCCCGCCGCTAACAGCTCCTCCGGCCGCTTTGCATGGGAGAGACGTCGTCATGACGACGTCTCTCCCATTACCCACTGCGGGAGCCGGAAGATGGCTCCCGCAGTGGGAGCAGCAGCAGCCGCTGAGAGTCTGACAGACTCTCAGCGGCTGCTGATTACACCAAACACGCAGCTGCCGGCTCCGGCGTCTGTGTGTTTGGCAGTGTGTAGCGCTGACCGAACTCCGTCCGGTCAGCGCTACACTTCACTCGAGTATAAGCCGAGGGGGTACTTTTTCAGCACAAAAATGTGCTGAAAAAGTCGGCTTATACTCGAGTATATACGGTATATATATATATATACCAATACAATATATTGATATATACAGATCAATACAAATTTAAAATGTATGAACAGATTTAGAATTTGGAACACAGCTCAACTCAAACTGGCGGTGTACAAATAAAGGCCCCCAGTACTCATGTGCTACATACACAAGCAGCCAGCATTTCCCCTACATGGGAAAATAATAATAATTTGCCCCTTGCATTACATCATGGTTTGTCCAGGTGCAGATTTGAACCTTTCACCTGGATTTGCGTCTATCATATGTGATTGGCTTCTATTCTGTGCGGTAATGTGGTCTCTGACTTTCTCACCTATAGATCAGGGTGACTGACTCCAGCTATTTCACCACCATCTATACGGGAGAGGACCTGCACATTCTGATTGACCCTACTCGCCCCTTCCACCAGGGGACATACGCCTGTGAGATTCTAGATGAGGACAACGATGTCATAGCCGAGATGTTTTATTTTCTCAAAGGTAAAAAAAAGAGCAAATACTCCTAATAGTGACATAACTGGTAAGAAAGTTTGTCACTAATCCGCTTCCAAATTACATTTGCAGATAAAATCTACAAAATTTACGGCTATTTTGATATATGGCAGAAAGCACATTGCAGTGATAGATGGATTTGCTGCAATAAAATTACCTAGCTTCACCTTATATTATACCAAAAATAGTATTTATCATGGATTTCAACCATGTGTTGTAAGAATCAACAGATTTTATTCAAAGAAGCCAATACAGAGGGTGCTGGTTTCCATGGGGGATCCATTATAGACTTAGGGCCCCATTTATCAATGATACATAACCCCTTCAGCACTTGCTAAAGGGGTTATATCATGCTTTCAATATTTAACAAACAGTGGCAATCAGAGGGCGGGTATCCACTAAGCGATTTGCTCAATGAGCGATATTGTGTAGTGTATCCCTGGCAGTGGTGTGCTCAATGTCGTGCACAATCTGACAATATCATTCAGTGCCAGCACCCCCTCCATCACCCAAACCTGCACAACCTGACGATATCATTCAGTGGCGGCACCCCCTCCATCCTCCAAACCTCCACAACCTGACGATATCATTCAGTGCCAGCACCCCCCCTCCATCCCCCAAACCTGCACAACCTGACCATATCATTCAGTGCCAGCACCCCCCTCCATCCCCGAAACCTGCACAACCTGACAATATCATTCAGTGCCAGCACCCCCCCTCCATCCCCCAAACCTGCACAACCTGACGATATAATTCAGTGCCAGCACCCCCCTCCATCCCCCAAACCTGCACAACCTGACGATATCATTCACTACCAGCACCCCCCCTCCATCCCCCAAAGCTGCACAACCTGACGATATCATTCACTGCCAGCACCCCCCTCCATCCCCCAAACCTGCACAACCTGACAATATCATTCAGTGCCAGCACCCCCCTCCATCCCCCAAACCTGCACAACCTGACAATATCATTCAGTGCCAGCACCCCCCTCCATCCCCCAAACCTGCAATACCTGACGATATCATTCAGTGCCGGCACCTCCCTCCATCCCCCAAACCTGCAATACCTGACAATATCATTCAGTGCCAGCACCCCCCTCCATCCCCCAAACCTGCAATACCTGACGATATCATTCAGTGCCAGCACCCCCCTCCATCCCAAAAAGCTGCACAACCTGACGATATCATTCAGTGCCAGCACCCCCCCTCCATCCCCCAAACCTGCACAACCTGACAATATCATTCACTACCAGCACCCCCCTCCATCCCTCAAAGCTGCACAACCTGACGATATCATTCACTGCCAGCACCCCCCTCCATCCCCCAAACCTGCACAACCTGACAATATCATTCAGTGCCAGCACCCCCCTCCATCCCCCAAACCTGCACAACCTGACAATATCATTCAGTGCCAGCACCCCCCTCCATCCCCCAAGCCTGCACAACCTGACAATATCATTCAGTGCCAGCACCCCCCTCCATCCCCCAAACCTGCACAACCTGACAATGGGCCTGATTCAGAGCCGGACGCAATTAGCGCTCGCTCGTCCAGAAAATAGGGGTGGCTATTCAAATCAACCGTTCGCTGTTTGCGGTCTGTTCACGCCTCTAGGTCTGAACGAGCGAACAAAACTTGCGGTAATTTTTTTTTAAAATACGCCCCCTGGCCGCTCGCATCCTACGTCATGTCCGCTATTTATTAGATTAATCGAGTACATCGACCAGCGTATGAACTGCTCGCTATTCTTGTGGTTGGTTTTTGCTACCACAATCTTGCGAGCAGTTCTGGCTATAAAATAACCCAGTGACGTGGTCAATGACGCTGCTGTATTAATTATGCACACCCATAAAACGCCCGTTTTGACCTTTTAAGCACGCCTGCGTTCGGATGTCCACTCCCCGTTTTCAAGCACCTTCCCCTGTTACCACCCACATACGCCTCATTCTGTCACTCAAAATAGCAGGCATTCGCTATTTAGCGAACAAACGATTTTCGGCCGCACTGACTGGTTCGCGCATGCGTATTACGATTCGTACGCATGCGCAGTTGGGCAAACATCGCTCGGAGTGAACGAGCGGCCACTTACGAGCGGCTCTGAATCAGGCCCTATATCATTCAGTGCCAGCACCCCCCTCCATCCCCCGAACCTTCACAACCTGACGATATCATTCAGTGCCAGCACCCCCCTCCATCCCCCAAACCTGCACAACCTGACCATATCATTCAGTGCCAGCACCCCCCCCATCATCCCCCAAACCTGCACAACCTGACGATATCATTAAGTGCCAGCACCCCCCTCCATCCCCCAAACCTGCACAACCTGACGATATCATTCAGTGCCAGCACCCCCCTCCATCCCCCAAACCTGCACAACCTGACGATATCATTCAGTGCCAGCACCCCCTTCCATCCCCCAAACCTAGACAACCTGACGATATCATTCAGTGCCAGCACCCCCCTCCATACCCCAAACCTGCACAACCTGACCATATCATTCAGTGCCAGCACCCTCCTCCATCCCCCAAACCTGCACAATCTGACGATATCATTCATTGCCAGCACCCCCCCTCCATCGCCCAAACCTGCACAACCTCACCATATCATTCAGTGCCAGCAACCCCCTCCATCCCCCAAACCTGCACAACCTGACAATATCATTCAGTGCCAGCACCCCCCTCCATCCCCCAAACCTGCACAACCTGACAATATCATTCAGTGCCAGCACCCCCCTCCATCCCCCAAACCTGCACAACCTGACGATATCATTCAGTGCCAGCACCCCCCTCCATCCCCCAAACCTGCACAACCTGACGATATCATTCAGTGCCAGCACCCCCCTCCATCCCCCAAACCTAGACAACCTGACGATATCATTCAGTGCCAGCACCCCCCTCCATACCCCAAACCTGCACAACCTGACCATATCATTCAGTGCCAGCACCCTCCTCCATCCCCCAAACCTGCACAATCTGACGATATCATTCATTGCTAGCACCCCCCCTCCATCCCCCAAACCTGCACAACCTCACCATATCATTCAGTGCCAGCACCCCCCTCCATCCCCCAAACCTGCACAACCTGACGATATCATTCAGTGCCAGCACCCTCCTCCATCCCCCAAACCTGCACAACCTGACGATATCATTCAGTGCCAGCACCCCCCTCCATCCCCCAAACCTGCACAACCTGACGATATCATTCAGTGCCAGCACCCCCCTCCATCCCCCAAACCTAGACAACCTGACGATATCATTCAGTGCCAGCACCCCCCTCCATACCCCAAACCTGCACAACCTGACCATATCATTCAGTGCCAGCACCCTCCTCCATCCCCCAAACCTGCACAATCTGACGATATCATTCATTGCCAGCACCCCCCCTCCATCCCCCAAACCTGCACAACCTCACCATATCATTCAGTGCCAGCACCCCCCTCCATCCCCCAAACCTGCACAACCTGACAATATCATTCAGTGCCAGCACCCCCCTCCATCCCCCAAACCTGCACAACCTGACAATATCATTCAGTGCCGGCACCCCCCTCCATCCCCCAAACCTGCACAACCTGACAATATCATTCAGTGCCAGCACCCCCCTCCATCCCCCAAACCTGCACAACCTGACGATATCATTCATTGCCAGTACCCCCCCCTCCATCCCCCAAACCTGCACAACCTGACCATATCATTCAGTGCCAGCACCCCCCTCCATCCCTCAAACCTGCACAACCTGACGATATCATTCAGTGCCAGCACCCCCCTCCATCCCACAAACCTGCACAACCTGACGATATCATTCAGTGCCAGCACCCCCCTCCATCCCCCAAACCTGCACAACCTGACGATATCATTCAGTGCCAGCACCCTCCTCCATCCCCTAAACCTGCACAACCTGACGATATCATTCAGTGCCAGCACCCCCCCTCCATATCCCAAAGCTGCACAACCTGACAATATCATTCAGTGCCAGCACCCCCCTCCATCCCCCAAACCTGCACAACCTGACCATATCATTCAGTGCCAGCACCCCCCTCCATCCCCCAAACCTGCACAACCTGACGATATCATTCAGTGCCAGCACCCCCCTCCATCCCCCAAACCTTCACAACCTGACCATATCATTCAGTGCCAGCACCCCCTCCATCCCCCAAACCTGCAGAACCTGACGATATCATTCAGTGCCGGCATCCCCCTCCATCCCCCAAAGCTGCACAACCTGACGATATCATTCAGTGCCAGCACCCCCCTCCATCCCCTAAAGCTGCACAACCTGACGATATCATTCACTGCCAGCACCCCCCTCCATCCCCCAAAGCTGCACAACCTGACGATATCATTCAGTGCCAGCACCCCCCTCCATCCCCCGAACCTGCACAACCTGACGATATCATTCAGTGCCAGCACCCCCCTCCATCCCCCAAACCTGCACAACCTGACGATATCATTCAGTGCCAGCACCCCCCTCCATCCCCCAAACCTGCACAACCTGACGATATCATTCACTACCAGCACCCCCCTCCATCCCCCAAACCTGCACAACCTGACGATATCATTCACTACCAGCACCCCCCTCCATCCCCCAAACCTGCACAACCTGACGATATCATTCACTACCAGCACCCCCCCTCCATCCCCCAAAGCTGCACAACCTGACGATATCATTCACTGCCAGCACCCCCCTCCATCCCCCAAACCTGCACAACCTGACGATATCATTCAGTGCCAGCACCCCCCTCCATCCCCCAAACCTGCACAACCTGACGATATCATTCAGTGCCAGCAGCCCCCTCCATCCCCCAAACCTGCACAACCTGACGATATCATTCAGTGCCAGCACCCCCCTCCATCCCCCAAAGCTGCAATACCTGATGATATCATTCAGTGCCAGCACCCCCCTCCATCCCCGAAACCTGCACAACCAGACGATATCATTCACTGCCAGCACCCCCCTCCATCCCCCAAACCTGCACAACCTGACGATATCATTCAGTGCCAGCACCCCCCTCCATCCCCCAAACCTGCACAACCTGACAATATCATTCAGTGCCAGAACCCCCCTCCATCCCCCAAACCTGCAATACCTGACGATATCATTCAGTGCAAACACCCCCCTCCATCCCCCAAACCTGCACAACCTGACGATATCATTCACTACCAGCACCCCCCTCCATCCCCCGAACCTGCACAACCTGACGATATCATTCAGTGCCAGCACCCCCCTCCATCCCCCAAACCTGCACAACCTGACAATATCATTCAGTGCCAGCACCCCCCTCCATCCCCCAAACTTGCACAACCTGACAATGAGCCTGATTCAGAGCCGGACGCAATTAGCGCTCGCTCGTCCAGAAAATAGGGGTGGCTATTCAAATCACCCGTTCGCTGTTTGCGGTCTGTTCACGCCTCTAGGTCTGAACGAGCGAACAAAACTTGCGGTAATTTTTTTTAAAAATACGCCCCCTGGCCGCTCGCATCCTACGTCATGTCCGCTATTTATTAGATTAATCGAGTACATCGACCAGCGTATGAACTGCTCGCTATTCTTGTGGTTGGTTTTTGCTACCACAATCTTGCGAGCAGTTCTGGCTATAAAATAACCCAGTGACGTGGTCAATGACGCTGCTGTATTAATTATGCACACCCATAAAACGCCCGTTTTGACCTTTTAAGCACGCCTGCGTTCGGATGTCCACTCCCCGTTTTCAAGCACCTTCCCCTGTTACCACCCACATACGCCTCATTCTGTCACTCAAAATAGCAGGCATTCGCTATTTAGCGAACAAACGATTTTCGGCCGCACTGACTGGTTCGCGCATGCGTATTACGATTCGTACGCATGCGCAGTTGGGCAAACATCGCTCGGAGTGAACGAGCGGCCACTTACGAGCGGCTCTGAATCAGGCCCTATATCATTCAGTGCCAGCACCCCCCTCCATCCCCCGAACCTTCACAACCTGACGATATCATTCAGTGCCAGCACCCCCCTCCATCCCCCAAACCTGCACAACCTGACCATATCATTCAGTGCCAGCACCCCCCCCTCCATCCCCCAAACCTGCACAACCTGACGATATCATTAAGTGCCAGCACCCCCCTCCATCCCCCAAACCTGCACAACCTGACGATATCATTCAGTGCCAGCACCCCCCTCCATCCCCCAAACCTGCACAACCTGACCATATCATTCAGTGCCAGCACCCCCCCCTCCATCCCCCAAACCTGCACAACCTGACGATATCATTAAGTGCCAGCACCCCCCTCCATCCCCCAAACCTGCACAACCTGACGATATCATTCAGTGCCAGCACCCCCCTCCATCCCCCAAACCTGCACAACCTGACGATATCATTCAGTGCCAGCACCCCCCTCCATCCCCCAAACCTAGACAACCTGACGATATCATTCAGTGCCAGCACCCCCCTCCATACCCCAAACCTGCACAACCTGACCATATCATTCAGTGCCAGCACCCTCCTCCATCCCCCAAACCAGCACAATCTGACGATATCATTCATTGCCAGCACCCCCCCTCCATCCCCCAAACCTGCACAACCTGACCATATCATTCATTGCCAGCACCCCCCCTCCATCCCCCAAACCTGCACAACCTCACCATATCATTCAGTGCCAGCACCCCCCTCCATCCCCCAAACCTGCACAACCTGACGATATCATTCAGTGCCAGCACCCTCCTCCATCCCCTAAACCTGCACAACCTGACGATATCATTCAGTGCCAGCACCCCCCTCCATCCCCCAAACCTGCACAACCTGACCATATCATTCAGTGCCAGCACCCCCCTCCATCCCCCAAACCTGCACAACCTGACGATATCATTCAGTGCCAGCACCCCCCTCCATCCCCCAAACCTTCACAACCTGACCATATCATTCAGTGCCAGCACCCCCTCCATCCCCCAAACCTGCACAACCTGACGATATCATTCAGTGCCGGCATCCCCCTCCATCCCCCAAACCTGCACAACCTGACGATATCATTCAGTGCCGGCATCCCCCTCCATCCCCCAAAGCTGCACAACCTGACGATATCATTCAGTGCCAGCACCCGGCTCCATCCCCTAAAGCTGCACAACCTGACGATATCATTCACTGCCAGCACCCCCCTCCATCCCCCAAAGCTGCACAACCTGACGATATCATTCAGTGCCAGCACCCCCCTCCATCCCCCGAACCTGCACAACCTGACGATATCATTCACTGCCAGCACCCCCCTCCATCCCCCAAACCTGCACAACCTGACGATATCATTCAGTGCCAGCACCCCCCCTTCCATCCCCCAAACCTGCACAACCTGACGATATCATTCACTACCAGCACCCCCCTCCATCCCCCAAACCTGCACAACCTGACGATATCATTCACTACCAGCACCCCCCTCCATCCCCCAAACCTGCACAACCTGACGATATCATTCACTACCAGCACCCCCTCCATCCCCCAAAGCTGCACAACCTGACGATATCATTCACTGCCAGCAGCCCCCTCCATCCCAAAAAGCTGCACAACCTGACGATATCATTCAGTGCCAGCACCCCCCTCCATCCCCCAAACCTGCACAACCTGACGATATCATTCAGTGCCAGCACCCCCCTCCATCCCCGAAACCTGCACAACCAGACGATATCATTCACTGCCAGCACCCCCCTCCATCCCCCAAACCTGCACAACCTGACGATATCATTCACTACCAGCACCCCCCTCCATCCCCCGAACCTGCACAACCTGACGATATCATTCAGTGCCAGCACCCCCCTCCATCCCCCAAACCTGCAGAACCTGACAATATCATTCAGTGCCAGCACCCCCCTCCATCCCCCAAACTTGCACAACCTGACAATGAGCCTGATTCAGAGCCGGACGCAATTAGCGCTCGCTCGTCCAGAAAATAGGGGTGGCTATTCAAATCACCCGTTCGCTGTTTGCGGTCTGTTCACGCCTCTAGGTCTGAACGAGCGAACAAAACTTGCGGTAATTTTTTTTAAAAATACGCCCCCTGGCCGCTCGCATCCTACATCATGTCCGCTATTTATTAGATTAATCGAGTACATCGACCAGCGTATGAACTGCTCGCTATTCTTGTGGTTGGTTTTTGCTACCACAATCTTGCGAGCAGTTCTGGCTATAAAATAACCCAGTGACGTGGTCAATGACGCTGCTGTATTAATTATGCACACCCATAAAACGCCCGTTTTGACCTTTTAAGCACGCCTGCGTTCGGATGTCCAGTCCCCGTTTTCAAGCACCTTCCCCTGTTACCACCCACATACGCCTCATTCTGTCACTCAAAATAGCAGGCATTCGCTATTTAGCGAACAAACGATTTTCGGCCGCACTGACTGGTTCGCGCATGCGTATTACGATTCGTACGCATGCGCAGTTGGGCAAACATCGCTCGGAGTGAACGAGCGGCCACTTACGAGCGGCTCTGAATCAGGCCCTATATCATTCAGTGCCAGCACCCCCCTCCATCCCCCGAACCTTCACAACCTGATGATATCATTCAGTGCCAGCACCCCCCTCCATCCCCCAAACCTGCACAACCTGACCATATCATTCAGTGCCAGCACCCCCCCCTCCATCCCCCAAACCTGCACAACCTGACGATATCATTAAGTGCCAGCACCCCCCTCCATCCCCCAAACCTGCACAACCTGACGATATCATTCAGTGACAGCACCCCCCTCCATCCCCCAAACCTGCACAACCTGACCATATCATTCAGTGCCAGCACCCCCCCCTCCATCCCCCAAACCTGCACAACCTGACGATATCATTAAGTGCCAGCACCCCCCTCCATCCCCCAAACCTGCACAACCTGACGATATCATTCAGTGCCAGCACCCCCCTCCATCCCCCAAACCTGCACAACCTGACGATATCATTCAGTGCCAGCACCCCCCTCCATCCCCCAAACCTAGACAACCTGACGATATCATTCAGTGCCAGCACCCCCCTCCATACCCCAAACCTGCACAACCTGACCATATCATTCAGTGCCAGCACCCTCCTCCATCCCCCAAACCTGCACAATCTGACGATATCATTCATTGCCAGCACCCCCCCTCCATCCCCCAAACCTGCACAACCTCACCATATCATTCAGTGCCAGCAACCCCCTCCATCCCCCAAACCTGCACAACCTGACAATATCATTCAGTGCCAGCACCCCCCTCCATCCCCCAAAGATGCACAACCTGACGATATCATTCAGTGCCAGCACCCCCTCTCCATCCCCCAAACCAGCACAACCTGACAATATGTCAGGTTGGGCAGCAGGTTCAGGCGATGTGCGACATTCTCAATGACCAATGGGAGCACACAATGCTGGTCGTTGATGGCATATCCACTAAACAATATATTGGACAATGAAGATAATTATATCGTTATCGTTCAAATCGTCCAATATATTGTTTAGTGGATACGCTGCTTAAGATAACCGCTGTTTTTCACTGCATCACTCTCGCCACCTTTACATGACAAGAGCGATGCCGTCCCGTTGCCGGCAATGGGGACCTGGCAGCAGCCTTCCCGGCATCAGCAAAGCCTTCCATGCACTGCCAGGTCCCCGCCGGGTGAAAGTGTCATCTGTACAGAAACCATTCTCTGGCAGCAATAGGCTACCAGCAGCAGAAGACGCTGCTGAGGAGGGAGATCGTCACTGGACATGTAAGTAATGATGAACACCTCTGGCATATTCATTAGTATCACTGTGATTCTAAACAAAATATGCCACTGGTAATAAGGACCTCATTCAGAGTCTGTTGTTGCGACCGCACGGTCGTACGCCACCGATGTTCGCTAAACTGCGCATGCGTAAAGTTCGGAATGCGCGTGCGCAAACTAGCTGCTATGATCAGTTTGAACACAGCCAGGTCGGTAGTTTGAGTGACAGAATGAGGCGTTTGTGGGTGGTAACAGGGGAAGGTGCTTGAAAACGGAGGAGTGGAGATCCGAACGCAGCCGTGCCTAATTATGCGAACGGCGTTTTATGGGAGTGCATAATTAACAAAGTAGTGTCATGGCACACGTGACATGGGTGGTTTGTACACTGACCTGATCGTAGTGCTTAAGAGAGGGTATGGTCAACCTTAAGCTCTACGACCAGTTCCGATGGTTACCGATGGTCTCGATTAATCCTTATATGGCCGGAGATGACGTGTAATGCGTACGAGAAGGGGGCGTATTTTTTGTCTTACGGCCGCATCCTCCCCTTGGTCGGCCAGCTAGCGATCCGATCTTAAGGACGCAACTTGCGAGTGCATCATTTGCATATCCGGACCCTTTTTCCTTGCGACCGTGCGGCCGCAACGACCGACTCTGAATGAGGTCCTAAGTCCCTTAGGGACAGATTTACTTACTCAGCTTCTAAAAAAGGCAAGTTTTGATGTTGTCCATAGCAACCAAGCAGATTCTATCATTTTCTAAAATGCAATGGAGAAATGATAGACCGGATCTGATTGGTTGCTATATGGGTAACACCACCTATTGTCTGTTTGAGAAGCTTTAGTAAATCTACCCCTTAGACCCCTTTGGAATGGCACTGAAGGTGGACAGTCTATTATTTATAAGATAGATGTTCTCTAGCCGAAGACTGATATAAAGTACAGTATCAAATACTTGTTTTTTTGAATTGTAGTAATGAAGAAAGCAATCCTTAATTGCACTCCTAATTGTGCCATATTTTAAGATTAACAATTAATGATTAATTAAATAATAATAGTTAACAGCGGAATCATAATAACAATAGCCTTACCCATATAATATACTCTGACAGCTATAACATTTGGATATGATCTTTTGAACCTATTGTAATGCTATTTGGGGCTGCGTGTGATGGTCTCAGTTGCCATTGAGCCCTTTCCGATTGCATGGAGGAAACATTCTTTACTTACAAAATGATCTTCCTGCTTTTCAGTGACCCGGAGTGTGGCAGGAGAAACCTCCAAGCTAGATGAGATCTTCGACACGGTCCTGCACACAGACATCAGTGGCGAGCCAGAGTAGGTGACACGGAACCACGTCAGTGTGGAAGACATTATTAAAAACAAGATACTGACAAGTGTCCCGAACTGCGTCATCATCACAGCAGTGATCGCACTGATTTCCATGATCCTCACTATATTGGTGATGTAAGTATTAGGAGCATATTACATGCCATACAGCGGGACAAAGCAGTGGGTCAACTAACAGGGTGTAGATTTAAAAATATAGTAGCACAACACTGTAACGGAATGCTCTTTAGCCGCCGGTTCAAATCCCTACCACGGAAGCCCAATTGGAGGAGTTCCCGATGAGGGAAGGCAAGTACTCTAACCGTCCCCTGCCCCCTCCCCTAACCCTCCCTTGGTGGTACCTAACCCTAAAACTCCCGGAGTGGTGCCTAAGTTCCCCCAGGGGTGCCTAAAACTAACCCCCCCTTCCCGCACCCTAAACCTAACCCTTCCCAGGGGGTGCCTAAACCTAACTCCCACCCCCCCCAGCGGCTAACTGCTAAGAAGCCCTGGACTTATCTAGTTCAGGATGACGTCTGTGTAGATTCTGGCTTCGGGATTAATATAGGCATCAGTAATTTGACACCTATCTTAAGTTCCATGTCGGGCTTCTACCGCTGGGATTTAGACTAACTACATCCCATTGTAACAATATAGTAGCACAACACTGGCTACAAAGCAGACAAATCAAACTTCAAATATGATTGTTAATGAGTTTTTTTTACCTTCAGAGAGTTGGGTTCTCAGGGCCTGATTCAGAGCCGGACGCTCTGACCAGAGCGCTCGCTCTGAATCAGGGCCCTCCTACATGAAAATGGAGCGGCCTCTTGGACGCTCGCATAGCTGTGGGTGACCACCCACAGCTATAGGGTCTGAATCAGGCCCTCAGACTGTGGTGAAGCACCATATAGTAGAGAGTGCAAACGGACACTCTCAGCCCGACCCTGCAGCTTGGCCCAAGCACACTGTGGCAGGGTCACTTCTGCAGTTTAGTCACAGATATCCAAATTGTAGATTTATGGCTGTTTGGAGGGCTCTTTAGTGTAGTGAGTAGATGACAGCACACACCAGCTAACTGCAGTCATCTGGTAATGGGCATTAAATATCCATTTGACGGAATAACTCTCTGCACACTGTTATTTAATGGTTCCCTGCAGCAGCAGCATTTAGTGGATTACGATGCAGCAGCAACAAAGTAGTGAAAATAGTCCTGGAACCTCTACCCATGCTAAGAGGAAGTCTTTCTTCTATGTGTGCAGTGCCAGATTAGGGTCCTAGAAAACATACTGGTCTGAACAACTTTCCCATCACAAAATCAAAAACATAAAAATGGCATCGGTTACCTGGGCGCCTCATAGAGTCGGACTGACTGACTGGTGTACTGGTGGGATACCTTACCAGAGCTTATTAGCACCTGCTCCCCACATACAATCAGCAGCACTGATGTCACAATTAGTCAGCATTGCCAATTGCAGTTGTGGGTGCCTCCAAATATTATCCTCAACTACATAGTCTGACTGCGGATCCCACCAATACCCCAGTGAGCCAGACCAGTTCTGCCCCTTAGAGTTCATAGGGACCTTATTATTTTATTATTTTATTATTATTACCAGTTATTTATATACCTAACGAATGAACCAGCAATATGTGGATAATTATATAACTTACAACTAGTTCCTGTGACCTTAGAACCAATGATTAGCTTATTAGGTATAACACCAAATATATAGTCAGAAGTTTGTAAGGAAATCATAGGATTTATGTTTTTACATGATCTGTCTTGTAACTGTCTTACAGAGCCGGATTTCGCTATGCCACCATCTATGAATAGCATCATAGCAATCCTACTCATCATTGTATTCGCAACAACAATGCGAGCAACAGCAACGCGCGCAACTGCAACGTGTGCAACACCAACGTGCACAACGTGTGCAACAACAAAGCATGCAACAATGATTCGTGTAACAACGCGTGCAACAACAACGTGCGCAACAACGAAGCATGCAACAATGATGCGTGCAACAACAACGTGCACAACAACAAAGCATGCAACAATGATGCGTGTAACAACGCGTGCAACAACAACGTGCGCAACAACAAAGCATGCAACAATGATGCGTGTAACAACGCGTGCAACAACAACGTGCGCAACAACAAAGCATGCAACAATGATGCGTGTAACAATGCGTGCAACAACAACGTGCGCAACAACAAAGCATGCAACAATGATGCGTGTAACAACGCGTGCAACAACGTACGCAACCACGCACCCCACAACGACCCGTGCAACAACAACGTGTGCAAAAACAACGCGTGCAACAACAACAATGCATGCAACAACAACGCGCACAACAGCATTGAGTGCAACAGCAATACGTGCAATAGCAATGTGCGCAGCAACAAGGTGCGTAACAACAAGGCACGCAACAAGGGGTTCAACAACATGGCTCTCAACAACAAGGCGATCAACATTGCGCGCAACAACAACGCGTGCAACAACGCATACAACAACATGTGCAACAACAAGGTGCGTAACAACAAGGCCCTCAACAACATAGCGCACAACAACAACACGTGCAACAACATGTACAACAATGTGTGCAACAACAACACGCACAACAACAATGCGCGCAACAACAATAACGTGTGCAACAACAACAAGGTGGGACCAGACCACGCCTTTCTCACTGCTGAAGCAAAAATGTGAAAGAACAACCCACCCTCTTTACCTGCGATGGGAGGGATAATAAACATTGCTTCATAAACTCTACCACTACATTAAATCTCTTATTAACAATCTAAAGCAAAGATTCTGTCATTTTTCTAGATTTCGAAATACCCGTAATTTAGACCACACACCAGTGGACTTCGACAGCTTCACCCTGTGAACAAACGAACATCTTCCAAGGCGTACTTGCCGACATTTTAATTCTCCTCTCCAGGAGTAGCCCAGTGTCGAAGCTGGATAATTGGCTGATACAGAATCAGTTTTAAAATTAGATCGGAGCGACGCCATCTTGCGAATGGCAACAAGACTCCATCTTAGAAATAGGTCACACAGCGCCATTTTGTCAAAACCACATAGTACACAAAACACAACGCAAAATTGCTAAAAAGTAGCACGTTCAGCTTTCTAACGATCCCTACACAACCAATACCGACTTTCCAGCTTAGTGTTGCTCGCCAAGTACCCCACAGACCCCCAGACGCACAACGCTATTTAGTGTCGTTCTCCCTTGTATACATACACTTAAAGCAATAGTTCCGTAGCGCAAAAGGGTTATTATTACATGATTCATTCACAATGCCAGCATGTAAAGAAATGACTGTTTTCTACAACTAAGGTTTAGTACATGATAAGTAAACCGTGTTTAGTGTGGTACTGATCTACTCTGTCTCAACAGCTTTCCGGTATCATCGGTGAGAAGATCGCAACATGCATTCTCAACTTATGGACTGTAGAGAGTTAAAAACACTAAAATGTACTTTGTAATGTTAGAAAAATAAAAAAGAAGACAGAAATGTCCCTTGGTTGGCGAAAATGTAATTAAAATATTAAACAATCTTAAAAATATATGTAAATGGTATTCTCTCCAGTGAAATATAAAATGTGAAAAAATGTGTTTATTATTAAATAAATTATCCTATTGGTACACCTGCGCGTGTAATGACGACTCAATGATGGACACTGATAAATGGGAAATCTATCACAAATAAGTCATGAATTATATGCAAATCCAAAAAGTAACAAATCGAAAGATGCATTTAATTGGGACCAATTATGTCCACTGCATGTCAGAATTGTCCTGATATGCATATAAAAAAGGGGCCGCAAAGTATCCATATAACTGGATTTCCACCTACGGCTGAAATGCACATGAAATCCCATTCATATGTAAAAGATAAATTGACTGCTGATATCTAAGGAGCTGGAATTATATTCTGTTAGACCAACTGATATAATTATAATCAGGCAATTGGCTAGGTTTGTATAGATTTATGTGTTGTTCAACTTCATATCACAAGTGTCATATGGGAATAGGAAAATAATACCCCATATCATCACGTTGTCTCCTCATATTACCCCTCCATATTATTGGGTAATTATTGGCTATTCATTAAGCTGCAAATAAGCATGCACATATATATATGTTGCATCAACTATATGAAGACAAGGAGTCTGTGAATATTGTATCAACTTAAATAATTAGTTTAAGTCTAACAGTGTAGATTCTATAAATATTAATTCCAGCAGTAATATGTATTAGAGCATTACATTAGCTCTATTGCTATCTGTCTGCAGTGTATTCAACACTGCGTATGTATAACTGTACCTTGGGTCTGTATAATTTCTTTGCGCTAAATTGTCTTTAGATCACAGCGTGTAACCTACTGTTTTTATGTTGAATATTTCACTTTGTGCGTTGGAAACACATTTCAATGTCTGAAGGTTTTTATTTTACTGTATGACTGCGTACGCAAATAGCGTCAATTTAGAAGGTATAGGCAGGAGCGTATAAAGGTTTAGAAGGTATAGGCAGGATTGTACAGAGGTTTAAAGTCAGTATCGTTACCAGAGAGACGATGCAGCTGGCCATTTAGGGGACGGGGCTCTTTACAACATTTTACCCCTGCCTCTATCTCACAGTCCCGCAATTCCCGGTAATTCTCTTCCCATCCTGCTCACTTCATTAGGAAATGGGGTGGGATGCGGGAGATTGACACACTCTTCCAGGGGTGTAGGGGACTACTCGAAAAAATCTGGAGTTTCCCGAAACTTCCCGGTAGAGTAAGTATGTTCCAAGGTGGCTACAAAATGTTCCTAAAAGCCAATTCACAAGAATCAGAAGAGAACTGCAGCAATATTATGTACTCGCACATCAATTCCTAGACAAGGAATATGACCGAAAAACAGTAGACAATTCCTTAATGGTTTTAAATTGCCACTTGGGCCGTAGAAGTGCTTCAGCCGTAGCATCTAATTATTACACTTTATGACAAAGCACAAAGAACTAAAGGCTCTGATATTCCCTATGGGTAGTGAGCCTATGAATTAGAGGAGATATCAGACAGTGGCCCTCATTCAGAGGCGGTCGCAAGAAGCAATCACTTTCACTGAATGAGAGCGGCCGCTTCTTTTTTTTAGTGCGGCCTCCTGGTCGCTAGCTAAGCTGTGGGTTACCACCCACAGCTTAGCGACCGACCAGGGTGATGGTCGCAATGGTCAAGACCATCGCGACCATCGGGGCTTGCGAGGAGACCCCAAGGTTGGGTCTCGGCAAGTGCAAGCCCCAGGGAGCTTCCTGCTCTGATCTAGCAGGAAGCTCCCCACTGACATCATAGCTGATGTCAGTGGGGCCGCCCCCAAACGCCTCCGTTTGGCCGGCCACCCCCCCTGCCCGCCTCCCAAACGGGGCGAGCTGTCAATCACCATCGACAGCTCGCCCCCTTTGGTGCGAGACCCGTAGCGACGGAGCGTCCATCGCTAGCTGGGTCTCGCGCATGCGCACTTCGGAGTCGGCTCCGATGTGCGCATGCCCAGTGGGCAAACATCGACCCGGTTGCGAATGCTCAACGCTTGCGACCGGGTCTGAATAAGGCCCAGTGTCTTACGATAAATGGCCTGGTAACCATGCAGAAACGCTAGTTTCCGCATATTTAGGTAACCGGGCTATTCATCATTAGGGGTCCGATAGGATTCCCCCAGTATTTAGCAAACTCCGAAAACTGAAAGTTTGCGGAGTTTGCTGTCGAGAACAAGCGCCGTCTTCAGATATTTGTTCTCGGATCCCCGCTCCTTCCTATGGGAAGGAGTTCCGGGGATGCGAAGAGGGATCCGAGCAGACCCTACCACCGCCTCCTCACTCCTGGCGGTTTTGCGTATGCGTTATCTGCGTTCACGCATATGTAGCCGGGATGATGGGGAGCAGGTAAGTAACGCAACTACAGAAGTAGCTGCGATACATTCCACGGGGACAACTGCTTTTCAGAGCAGCAGTTCCCTCACCGGAACAATGATGAATTGTTCGCTTCACGCTTCCCGCGCTGCGAGTTGGATGCTTAAATATCCCTTGCAGCGAGTTCAATCCTTGATCATCGGAGGCCATACGGCCTTCGATGATGAATAGGCCCTTCGAGAGAATGGATTGTGGAATTATTATAATTACACAATGACACTGACAGGGATAAATGTGGAAATCTAATTTTCTAAAATTTATTGTGACTGTTATAAACCTAGATGGTGCCTTGTAATACCCATTCTTTTTCTCCTTCATCCACTAGGGGACACTGGAGTTCAAGACAGTGGGGTATAGACGGTGGTAGAGCAGAGCCTGGCACTTTAAATAATTTAAAAGTGTGACTGGCTCCTCCCCCTCTATGCCCCATCAGCCCCAGTTTTTAGAATGTGCCCGAGAGAGCCGGTCGCACATCAGGCTGTCTCCAGCCTTTCTTATTTATTTTTAGTGTTTTTATTAACAAGCATTGAGGACAGGCAGGCTGCTTACTGTGGCAGTCTGCCTGCTACGTGGGAGCCGTCGGGAAAGGCACCACACGGCTACTGCAGCCTGTGTCCGGTGACCTAGAGGAGGGGGCACACACCTGGAGTCAACGGACTCTGCGAGGACCCACCACTGCTGACACAGGCATGTGTCCGGGTTCCTCGCCGCCCCCTCAGCCCAGCATCCTGGCCGCAGCAGTTGTAAGTATATCCCACCACTCCCGACTAGCTGGAGTGGTGGGCCAAAACGCTGGGCTCAGGGACAGCGCATGCTGCGCGGCTGTCACACACAGCTCCTTCCCCCTGCCAGTGTTACTAATGTGGCAGTGTCGGAGCCGCTAACGAGACCCACCGCTGCACTCGGCAGTCAGCGTCCGGGTCTCTGGCTTTATGCTGTCCCCCCTCCTATTTAAAGCAAGCTGCGCAGCTATTATTGAAAACGCCTGCTCCTCCCTCCTCTATACACAGGGAGGGAGACTGCCGCGTCCCGCTACTCCCATAACGGGAGTCTACATATGGGCAGCAGTAATCACACAGCCCCGCTGTAAATTATAGCTGCATACCGGGGCTGGGCTAATCAGCTCAGCGCGGCTGTTCGGTGCTGCGCTGGTGGTTTTCTGTAAGAACCACCGCGCTGGCTCAGAAAGCGGAGCTAATAAACACAGCGGCGCCATTGTATCTCCCCCTCAGTACTCTGCACTGCAGCAGCATCCCTGAGGTGGGCTAGCGCTGACTTTCCCCCCGCTCGGGAAAGAAGCTGGAAGACGGGACCCGCCACAGCTGAAACAGGCTGAGTCCAGGTCTCCTGCCCCATCCCCACAATGGCGATGTAGGACAGGAAAAGTGATGCTGCGTTATCACTTACAGAAGTGCTGGCGCTGTTGCAGTATGTTTAGCGCCAGTGGCACTAAGGCGGCCTGCTTATAGTTAACCGCTCAACAGCATGGCTGTTAGTATGCTGAGTGCTGACAGCGGTGAGGTCTATGTTGCACCGCGCACCCTCCCGCCCTGTACCTGGAGTACAGGGCGGGAGGGTGCGCGGAGCTTGTACAGGGAGGAGGCTTTCCAGATACTGCAGTTTGCCCGCACTCCATGCGCTACAGACCTGTGCCCTCCATTTCAGTAGGCGGGCTAGGCATAATGCAGCACTGCCTTAGCTATTAGCAGATCTCCTCATCTACTAACGGGATGAGACACTGCGTCCCGCAGCTCCTGGCTGTGCTGAGCAACCTTTACATGCCCGCTCCTCCACAGCAGCAAGTCCATCATCAATGCTGATTTAGCCCTCCTCGCTTGTGTAGGAGCCCTGATCGCTCCTTCCGTGTTATCGGCGCCGGCCGGTCCTTCAACTCCGCTTTTATGCGGTTCTACTGCGGGGGCAAGTAGCGCTGTGTTGACTGGAGTATATGAGTTGTGCACACACAGCGTGGTATTTCAGGAAATGCGGTCCAGCAACTACAATAGCGCCCCCTGCTTCCCTCTTATGGGCAGCAGTAACTACCTGCACACAAGCCGTATAGCTCAGTCCACTGCCTGCAGCAGGGAGTGCTTTAGCGCTGGTCTCCTACGCGACCCTCTCTTGTTGGGAGCGCTTCAGCAAATAAAAGGGGATGTCTGTCACTGTATGACAGGAGTATTCCCGGTTAAATATGCTGTGCTGACGGGACACGGTCCCGCCATTTTGCC
Organism: Taudactylus pleione; assembly: GCA_031769625.1. Taxonomy (NCBI): domain Eukaryota; kingdom Metazoa; phylum Chordata; class Amphibia; order Anura; family Myobatrachidae; genus Taudactylus; species Taudactylus pleione. The sequence continues at coordinate 241,473 of JAUIMM010000455.1, read as the reverse complement.
AGACAGTGTAATGGTTAGCGTTACTGCCTCACAGCAATGAGGTCATGGGTTCAGTTCCCACCATGGTCCTAACTGTGTGGAGTTTGCAAGCACCGGGTGTTACCCCCTGTCGGGCTGCCCCTTGGTCCTATAACAAAGGGCGCATGGCTTCACCTAATTGCTGATATAAAGAGTTATTAGTATGTATAGTACTTGTACTAGCCATTGTTCTGGTTCGGGGGCCAAAACTTATGGTTATAACTTATCCATAACCAGGGTTAGCACATTATTGTGTCCCATCCCCAGGCATATGCCTCACATTGGCTCACCTTAAAAAGGGGCAGTACTCTTCCCATGCAGCCTACGGCCACTCCACCCTGAACACGCTCAATCTCGTCTGATCTTGGAAGCTAAGCAGGGTCAGGCCTGGTTAGTACTTGGATGGGAGACCGCCTGGGAGTACCAGGTGCTGTAGGCTTATATAGGTGCCAGCACATATGCTACATTATAGGCTGGTTTTAAAACCTTCCAGTTCTGTATAGTGCTAGCTACTCTGAATAGCTGATTGTTAGCAGAATGGGAACTAGCCTAAACCCCTGGTTGCACTATAGGGGCCAGTTACTCAGCCGGTGCACATTCCCGGCTAGAGGCGCTGGGCTGACGGGACACACGGCCGGCATTGCAGCGCAGGGTATTTCCCACTGTCAGGCTTTCCCTTGGCTCTTTAACAAAGGGCACCTAACTTAATCTAATGGCCTGATACCTGTGGAGGCTACCCCATCGTGTACTAGCTACTCTGCCTAAACTGAGATCGTCTTTTTGATTCCCCCTTCGAAAAACTGGTTCATCTGGAGCTAAATAGCTCACCTGAAGCACGCTGCTAATATATAAGGCGAGTACCCCAGTAACAGAAGTCCCAGGATCGACACCAGTCGGGGACAGCACGTTGCTAACCTATCTTGCCCCTATGCCATAACAGAATGTCGGCCACACGCGACACAATAGCAGTCTCCCGGCGTGGAGGTAAGCCACGGTGTGTGTATATGTATGTATGTATGTGTGTGTATATATGTATATATATATATATGTATATATATATATTAGTGCATATATATATTGATCTATATTATACCAGCTCTGCTTTAGAATATATACATGCTGGAGTGAATTTGTCCTTCCATGGCGCTAATTATGCTCATGTTCTATTTTAAATATTGGCACCTACTAAACTTGTATGTAGGTACACGTATGCATATGTGGATATCGTTTCTTATCCTTACCACATCATAGCATAACTAAAGATGCTGCGATTGGAGACTGGACGCTCCTGATGCGGTAGTTGGTACAATGACTCCGCTTTACACTGTCTCTCCCTAGGGATTGGGTTGTGTGTGTGTGTATATATATATATATATATATATTATGTTTATACTTACACTGTTTTTTGTTTAACCCTAACTGGGGTTATCACTACTAATATATCCCTTCTTTACTTGGGATAACCAACGCAGTCTATGTCTAGGTACAGGTACCCTTCTCAGTATCTATTCCAGTAAAATGAGTCTCAAAAGGGCCCTTAGGTACAATTCATACGATGAGGCCTTGGGCCTCCTGCAGTTATAGGGAGGGTCAGACCTGGGTTGTATTAGCTTGGTGGGCATAATACACACTTCACCATTATAGGTAGGATACTTACACTAGTAGACTGTTTTGGGGTATATGTATATTCTAACACGGCTATACGGATACACATCCCTAATGGAACAGGCTCAATTTAGAGTCCTATTCTAAGACCTTGTCTCTACTAACATTTTACTAGTTTACACAGTAATTTCTACTGCACTTCTCCAGACTGAAGTCCGTGCTGTAGAGCATTGGTCTTCGCCCACTGAAGCTACTCTCTATACCTAGCGTGGCGGGTTGCTGTGTGATAAAAAAGGTCAGTGACATTCTACTTAGCTTCTGGTCGCTCACAGGTAAGAGCTTACCTCACTAATGCCTAGGAAGATGCTTCTATTTCATTCAACCTGACATACATAACGTTAATCTCCCTTACGCACCCTAGCTGCTGTCATAGAGGCCATCTGCTCTTTTAATCAGTTGGCTCTACACTTTAGAGTTTCCCTGGTGTGTGGGTGCATAGTTTGAACATTGAGATTAGCGACACTATTCTACTAGAATATGTTGGGGTTATGGACCAAAGCGCATCTCTGGGCTAGTGCGCATCTTTGCATAAGTGTGACAGTCACTATGTTCCATGCAGGGGGCCTGGTTGGGTTCAGTTTCTGTTGATATTTTTATCACACTGATAGGTACCTGATGGGTACTTTCCTGGTTGTCCTGCTCCCTGGCCTTGCTGTGTGGGATGCTTCCCTCTATTGGTAGCTCTCCCTGGGTGGCAGTTACATTTGTGCTCCTTTACTGCTAACTTCCTGGTTGTTTTCACACTATGTTCGGGCCGGCAGTTAGTACTAACGACGCACTTCCATCAGGTTGGAAGTTGTCTGTTTTTATCCCTGTTTTCAGTGTGGGGTCTACTGCTGTCTGACCCTCTGAAAGGAATTGTAGTCTCCATCCTCTCGTATTTGCCTCTGCCTCATGCCCCATGAGATCTTCACTCCTTGGAGACTTCTATGGTCTAACCTTTCCGCTGGTTAACAACTTATTGTTGTTGGACCTCAAGGATCGTTCAGAGCGACTGTTCGGTATTGTCTTTGGCCTCACTGCATGCTCTTTGTTGGGAGTCTGTGGACAGGATCAACTTTGTATCTGTTGATTGGTATTGTCATACTTCTATCTATACGATTATGACCAGCGGTGCTGGGATTCTGCTGTCTGCAGCTGTTGCAGATTCCTGTGCAGACTCTAGTACGGTTCACGGGTTTTTCCTTTTTTTTTTTTTTTTTCTCGTTTACTGTCCTTCTCCTGGGTTTTTGTTGGGCATCTCTGCTACCAACTGTCTGGTTTGGTCTATTTCCAGCGCTTCTCAACTGTGGTTGTTTTCTCGCCAGCCGTTCTGTTCCTTTTGGCTTCCTCTGTGCATACGTTGTGGAAGTTTTTCTGTGTCTGTTTTCTGAAGAGTAGTATTTGTCTACTGTGCTGTACGACACTTGATCCTCTGCTTCTGCTGGGCCTATTGTTCTTGGCAGTCCCTGTTTCGGTTTGGCCGAGGGGGTCAGCAAGTTCTCCGCGCTTCCCACCCAGGAGGTTGGCTTTGGGACTTCCCCACTGTCTTGAACTCCAGTGTACCCTAGTGGATGAAGGAGAAAACAGGATTTTGGTACTTACTGATAAATCCCTTTCTCCGATTCCACAGGGAACACTGGACACCCGCCCAGCGCTGCGTACCTGCCGTTTTGTTGGGTTCATTATATGGTTGTGTGACTGCATGGTTCCCTGTTATGGGTTCCACTGTTTTCCTTCAGTCGGTCTTGTTCCGTTCTGTGGTCTTCTCCTCGTTTTTTCTGTTGTCCTCGTCTCCTCTCGGGCTCAGTTCTTAAACTGGGGCTGATGGGGCATAGAGGGGGAGGAGCCAGTCACACTTTTAAATTATTTAAAGTGCCAGGCTCTGCTCTACCACCGTCTATACCCCACTCTCTTGAACTCCAGTGTCCCCTGTGGAATCGGAGAAAGGGATTTATCGGTAAGTACCAAAATCCTGTTTTTACAACTATGGGCCTGATTCAGAGCCGCTCGTAAGCGGCCGCTCGTTCGCTCCGAGCGATGTTTGCCCAACTGCGCATGTGTACGGATCGTAATACGCATGCGCGAACCAGTCAGTGCGGCCGAAAATCGTTTGTTCGCTAAATAGCGAATGCCTGATAATTTGAGTGACAGAATGAGGCGTATGTGGGTGGTAACAGGGGAAGGTGCTTGAAAACGGGGAGTGGTGATCCGAACGCAGGCGTGCTTAAAGGTCAAAACGGGCGTTTTAAGGGTGTGCATAATTAAAACAGCAGCGTCATTGACCACGTCACTGGGTTATTTTATAGCCAGAACTGCTCGCAAAATTGTGGTAGCAAAAACCAACCACAAGAATAGCGAGCAGTTCATACCCTGGTCGATGTACTCGATTAATCTAATAAATAGCGGACATGACGTAGGATGCGAGCGGCCAGGGGGCGTATTTTTTTAAAAAACGACCGCAAGTTTTGTTCGCTCGTTCAGACCTAGAGGCGTGAATAGACCGCAAAGAGCGAACGGTTCATTTGAATAGCCACCCCTCCTTTCTGAACGAGCGAGCACAAATAGCGTCCGGCTCTGAATCAGGCCCTATGTTTGGTAACAATGGTAAAGTGCTGCAGAGTTTACTAATAATAATAAATGCATACAATCTATAAAACAAAGCAGCATATCTCAGCATAGAGGCTGAATCAGAAGTGGACGCTAAAGGCACATCTGCTGCGTCTTTGTACTTTATAATTATGTAAGTATGCAAAAGCCACGAGGAGTCTTAAATAAAAAGACACACACTGCCGGCTTCTGTAATCCGATGGCTGCGTCCAAAGACGCAGCAATGGATCAACTGCATGAACATAACCCCCGCCTTACTAAGGACATCCGGAAAAATCATAAGCAGAGGAGTGTCTTATAATGGTCACTGGACACAGGATTTGGTGGTGTGGAACAACAGCGCAGAGGTGTTTGTGCAAAACCGGTATGTAATGCCGGCTGCCGGAATGCCCCGTCGCAATGCCGACAGTGGCATCCCGATGGTTGGCATCCCAACAGGGGTTGGGTAAGTATACTTACCCTCCCCCCTAACCCTCCCTTGTTGTAGCCTAACCCTGCACCCTAACCCTCCAAGTTAATTCTTAAATCTAAGTCTCCCCCTTAGTGCCTAAACCTAACTCCCCCAGTGGTGTCTGACCCTAACCCTCCCCCCTAGGGGTGCCTAACCCTAACCTCCCCGCCAAATCATAACACTAATCCCACTAACTGACCTAAACCTAACCCTCCCCTCACGGCTAACACTAAGGACGCCCCGGATTTACCACGTTCAGACAACCGTTCTTCAGTGTTCCGGCGTTGGGATTAAGATAGGCGTCCGTGTTTCAACTCCTATCTTAACTCCCTTATCGGGATTCAGCCGTTGGAATTTAGACCAGCGGCCGTCTGCTGACTACATCCCGTTTGTGCATTTAGTGATGTTAATTGGAGGGCCATTCTTTTGTTGACACATATCCCCCAATAATTGAAGGACATACCTCTCATCTCACCTAATTTTGGCAGAAAAAGTAGATTTGAGGATATATGACAGGTGAACCTTATTGGTCTTAAATAAATCTTAAGAGTAAAGGGACTTGTCTCACCTTTATTACATTGTTATATGGGGCATAAAGATATTGGATCCTTCACATAGGTGTGATAGTGTTCTACTGGAATAGAACGCATGGCCCAGCAATTAGGTTGGCGCTCCTGAGTGGCAACAGTGAGCAGCCAGTTGCACAACATTTTGCACAACAGAAACATAGTATGGCATCTTTAAGATACAGAATTGTGGATCATGTTCCTGTGTCTTTAAGGGGTGGCAATTTGAACTCTGGGGATCCGAGGCAGATACGAGTCAACTCGTGTTTTTCCACCTGACTTGGATCTGAAAATGAGGCAAAATGTCATCATCTTGCTGTCGGATTCTTGCGGATTTTGGATTCTATAAAGGTCCCGCGATCGCCGCAATTTTCAATTCCGGCTGTGGAGAGTGAAGAGGGAGGGAGCTGGGACATGTGCTGTGCTGTTGTTATTAATTGCTGTGCATAGGGGCTGGCGACCGTTGTCCATAAGGACTGGCTGCGTCTATAGAGGGGCTGGCTGTTGTCTATAGAGCGGCTGTTGTCGTGTCCATAGGGGCTGGCTGTAGTGCTGTGTTGTCCAGGGGGTGCTCTGTCATTCAGGGGTGCCCTTCACCCTCCCCCAGTGTGAAAAAAAATAAAAATAATTAGTGTTAGCCACACTTGTCATCAGTGCAGGGGTGCTGTGCGGCTGTCTGTTAATGGGCATCTGCCTCTTTTAAAACAAATATATAAACTTTTTTTTTTTTGGCATGTTAGCCACACCTGTCATCGGAATAGCTGCGCAGGGGTGCTGTGCTACTGTCTTTCAAGAACTGCTGCCCAAAACATAAAACCAACAATTTTTTTGTGTGCATGTTAGCTACACCCGGCTGCCACTGTCATCAGCGTAGCTGCACAGGGGTACTGTGCTGCTGTCTGTCAAGGGCTGCTGCCCAAAAAATAAAACCAACATCTTTTTTGTGTGCATGTTAGCCACACGTGGCTGTCACTGTCATCGGCGTAGCTGCGCAGGGGTGCTGTGCTGAGTCTGTCAAGGGCTGCTGCCCAAAAAATTAAACCAACAATTTTTTTGTGTGCGTGTTAGCCACACCTGTCATTGGTGTAGCTGCGCAGGGGTGCTGTGCTGCTGTCTGTCAAAGGCTGCTGCCCAAAAAAAAGTATGAAAAGTAATCACCAGAAATGTTTTTGTGTGCGAATTAGCCACACCTGGCTGCCACTGACATTGGCATAGCTGCGCAGGGGTGCTGTGCTGCTGTCTGTCAAGAGCTGCTGCCCAAAAAATTAAACCAACAATTTTTTTGTGTGCATGTTAGCCACACCCGGCTGTCACTGTCATCAGCATAGTTGCGCAGAGGTGCTGTGCTGCTGTCTGTCAAGGGCTGCTGCCCAAAAAAAAGTATGAAAAGTAATCACCAAAAATGTTTTTGTGTGTGGATTAGCCACACCTGGCTGTCACTGATATTGGCATAGCTGTGCAGGGGTGCTGTGCTGCTGTCTGTCAAGAGCTGCTGCCCAAAAAATTAAACCAACAATTTTTTTGCGTGCCTACTTCTGAAAACTAGTTTCAGGGAGATTATAGACTATAGTAGAATACGCAGAGCCTGGAGGGGGTGTCTCGAGGGGGCGTGGCCAGCTCCAACCAAAGGGCGTGTCTAGCTAACTTAAGGGGGTATCTATTCCCACTAAGGGGGGTGTACTGCAGTGGCAGGTGAGCCCTGCTTGTGAGAGCTCACAATCTAATGGGAAACAGAACTGGCACAAGAGAAGTGTAACTTTTGCTGCACTATGGGGACAGTAACAAGGGTGCACCAGTGTTAGTATAGGTGGGAGTATGGTAGACAGTTGTAAGAGGGTGGGCTAGTGAATCTGAGGGAGTTTAGTGTGAGGCTGGGGCTGTCTGTACTGACTGAATTGCCTTATCTTGCAGGGATATGATCTCATTAGACAGCTCTCTGGAATGACAGGCAGTCTGTCCTCCCAATGGGGACTTGCAGAGTGCAGACTGCCTGTCATCCCAAGTAACTGTCCACAGAGATCACAACCTTGCAATATAAGGTAATCCCAACCTTATCTTATGCCTTGATCCTTCCACCCACGGGAAACCATATACTCAGAGCAAGTAAACAAAGCTGCTTAGTGAAGCTCTGTCATACAGTAAACACAAGTCCCGAGTCCCTGGCTCCCTGCTACTCACAGTTACCTTTTTCTAGCAGAGCAGTTTAGAGCTAGCAGCTGCTGCTGCCTCCAGTCACTGACATGAGACTCCGGGTGGGAAGTCAGTGCAGAGAGTCTGATTACGAGCTAGGCACTGGCAACCGCCGCTGCGCTGCTCACAAACCCCGCGGTGGCCAGCCTGTAGCACTGCAGCAACAAAGACATGCTGTTACATCCTAAAGCCCCGTCCCCGTCCCATCCGGACTCGCGCATGCGCAGTCCGGATTTTCAACTGCTCACTGAGGAAACCGGGAGGTTCTCATCACTTTCCGGGGTAGCGGGAGCTCTCATCTTAAAACGGAAATCGGGAGGGTAGGCAAGTGTGGTGTTAGCCACACCTGTCATTGGCGTAGCTGTGCAGGGGTGCTGTGCTGCTGTCTGTCAAGGGCTGCTGCCCCCCAAAAAAGTAAAAACCAACAAATTTTTTGTGTGCGTGTTAGCCACACCTGGCTGTCGCTGCAATCGGCGTAGTTGCGCACGGGTGCTGTGCTGCTGTCTGTCAAGGGCTGCTGCCCCAAAAAAAGTATGATAAGTAAACACCAAAAATGTTTTTGTGTGCGGTTTAGCCACACCTTGCTGTCACTGACATTGGCATAGCTGCGCAGGGGTGCTGTGCTGCTGTCTGTCAAGAGCTGCTGCCCAAAAAATTAAACCAACTATTTTTTTGTGTGCATGTTAGCCACACCTGTCATTGGCGTAGCTGTGCAGGGGTGCTGTGCTGCTGTCTGTCAAGGGCTGCTGTCCCCCAAAAAAGGAAAAACCAATACATTTTTTTGTGTGCGTGTTAGCCACACCTGGCTGTCGCTGTCATCGGCGTAGTTGCGCAGGGGTGCTGTGCTGCTGTCTGTCAAGGGCTGCTGCCCAAAAAAAAGTATGATAAGTAAACACCAAAAATGTTTTTGTGTGCGGTTTAGCCACACCTGGCTGTCACTGACATTGGCATAGCTGCGCAGGGGTGCTGTGCTGCTGTCTGTCAAGAGCTGCTGCCCAAAAAATTAAACCAACTATTTTTTTGTGTGCATGTTAGCCACACCTGTCATTGGCGTAGCTGTGCAGGGGTGCTGTGCTGCTGTCTGTCAAGAGCTGCTGCCCAAAAAATTAAACCAACAATTTTTTTGTGTGCATGTTAGCCACACCCGGCTGTCACTGTCATCAGCATAGTTGCGCAGAGGTGCTGTGCTGCTGTCTGTCAAGGGCTGCTGCCCAAAAAAAAGTATGAAAAGTAATCACCAAAAATGTTTTTGTGTGTGGATTAGCCACACCTGGCTGTCACTGATATTGGCATAGCTGCGCAGGGGTGCTGTGCTGCTGTCTGTCAAGAGCTGCTGCCCAAAAAATTAAACCAACAATTTTTTTGCGTGCCTACTTCTGAAAACTAGTTTCAGGGAGATTATAGACTTTAGTAGAATACGCAGAGCCTGGAGGGGGTGTCTCGAGGGGGCGTGGCCAGCTCCAACCAAAGGGCATGTCTAGCTAACTTAAGGGGGTATCTATTCCCACTAAGGGGGGTGTACAGCAGTGGCAGGTGAGCCCTGCTTGTGAGAGCTCACAATCTAATGGGAAACAGAACTGGCACAAGAGAAGTGTAACTTTTGCTGCACTATGGGGACAGTAACAAGGGTGCACCAGTGTTAGTATAGGTGGGAGTATGGTAGACAGTTGTAAGAGGGTGGGCTAGTGAATCTGAGGGAGTTTAGTGTGAGGCTGGGGCTGTCTGTACTGACTGAATTGCCTTATCTTGCAGGGATATGATCTCATTAGACAGCTCTCTGGAATGACAGGCAGTCTGTCCTCCCAATGGGGACTTGCAGAGTGCAGACTGCCTGTCATCCCAAATAACTGTCCACAGAGATCACAACCTTGCAATATAAGGTAATCCCAACCTTATCTTATGCCTTGATTCTTCCACCCACGGGAAACCATATACTCAGAGCAAGTAAACAAAGCTGCTTAGTGAAGCTCTGTCATACAGTAAACACAAGTCCCGAGTCCCTGGCTCCCTGCTACTCACAGTTACCTTTTTCTAGCAGAGCAGTTTAGAGCTAGCAGCTGCTGCTGCCTCCAGTCACTGACATGAGACTCTGGGTGGGAAGTCAGTGCAGAGAGTCTGATTACGAGCTAGGCACTGGCAACCGCCGCTGCGCTGCTCACAAACCCCGCGGTGGCCAGCCTGTAGCACTGCAGCAACAAAGACATGCTGTTACATCCTAAAGCCCCGTCCCCGTCCCATCCGGACTCGCGCATGCGCAGTCCGGATTTTCAACTGCTCACTGAGGAAACCGGGAGGTTCTCATCACTTTCCGGGGTAGCGGGAGCTCTCATCTTAAAACGGAAATCGGGAGGGTAGGCAAGTGTGGTGTTAGCCACACCTGTCATTGGCGTAGCTGTGCAGGGGTGCTGTGCTGCTGTCTGTCAAGGGCTGCTGCCCCCAAAAAAGTAAAAACCAACAAAATTTTTTGTGTGCGTGTTAGCCACACCTGGCTGTCGCTGTCATCGGCGTAGTTGCGCACGGGTGCTGTGCTGCTGTCTGTCAAGGGCTGCTGCCCCAAAAAAAGTATGATAAGTAAACACCAAAAATGTTTTTGTGTGCGGTTTAGCCACACCTTGCTGTCACTGACATTGGCATAGCTGCGCAGGGGTGCTGTGCTGCTGTCTGTCAAGAGCTGCTGCCCAAAAAATTAAACCAACTATTTTTTTGTGTGCATGTTAGCCACACCTGTCATTGGCGTAGCTGTGCAGGGGTGCTGTGCTGCTGTCTGTCAAGGGCTGCTGTCCCCCAAAAAAGGAAAAACCAACACATTTTTTTGTGTGCGTGTTAGCCACACCTGGCTGTCGCTGTCATCGGCGTAGTTGCGCAGGGGTGCTGTGCTGCTGTCTGTCAAGGGCTGCTGCCCAAAAAAAAGTATGATAAGTAAACACCAAAAATGTTTTTGTGTGCGGTTTAGCCACACCTGGCTGTCACTGACATTGGCATAGCTGCGCAGGGGTGCTGTGCTGCTGTCTGTCAAGAGCTGCTGCCCAAAAAATTAAACCAACTATTTTTTTGTGTGCATGTTAGCCACACCTGTCATTGGCGTAGCTGTGCAGGGGTGCTGTGCTGCTGTCTGTCAAGAGCTGCTGCCCAAAAAATTAAACCAACAATTTTTTTGTGTGCATGTTAGCCACACCCGGCTGTCACTGTCATCAGCATAGTTGCGCAGAGGTGCTGTGCTGCTGTCTGTCAAGGGCTGCTGCCCAAAAAAAAGTATGAAAAGTAATCACCAAAAATGTTTTTGTGTGTGGATTAGCCACACCTGGCTGTCACTGATATTGGCATAGCTGCGCAGGGGTGCTGTGCTGCTGTCTGTCAAGAGCTGCTGCCCAAAAAATTAAACCAACAATTTTTTTGCGTGCCTACTTCTGAAAACTAGTTTCAGGGAGATTATAGACTTTAGTAGGATACGCAGAGCCTGGAGGGGGTGTCTCGAGGGGGCGTGGCCAGCTCCAACCAAAGGGCGTGTCTAGCTAACTTAAGGGGGTATCTATTCCCACTAAGGGGGGTGTACTGCAGTGGCAGGTGAGCCCTGCTTGTGAGAGCTCACAATCTAATGGGAAACAGAACTGGCACAAGAGAAGTGTAAGTTTTGCTGCACTATGGGGACAGTAACAAGGGTGCACCAGTGTTAGTATAGGTGGGAGTATGGTAGACAGTTGTAAGAGGGTGGGCTAGTGAATCTGAGGGAGTTTAGTGTGAGGCTGGGGCTGTCTGTACTGACTGAATTGCCTTATCTTGCAGGGATATGATCTCATTAGACAGCTCTCTGGAATGACAGGCAGTCTGTCCTCCCAATGGGGACTTGCAGAGTGCAGACTGCCTGTCATCCCAAATAACTGTCCACAGAGATCACAACCTTGCAATATAAGGTAATCCCAACCTTATCTTATGCCTTGATTCTTCCACCCACGGGAAACCATATACTCAGAGCAAGTAAACAAAGCTGCTTAGTGAAGCTCTGTCATACAGTAAACACAAGTCCCGAGTCCCTGGCTCCCTGCTACTCACAGTTACCTTTTTCTAGCAGAGCAGTTTAGAGCTAGCAGCTGCTGCTGCCTCCAGTCACTGACATGAGACTCCGGGTGGGAAGTCAGTGCAGAGAGTCTGATTACGAGCTAGGCACTGGCAACCGCCGCTGCGCTGCTCACAAACCCCGCGGTGGCCAGCCTGTAGCACTGCAGCAACAAAGACATGCTGTTACATCCTAAAGCCCCGTCCCCGTCCCATCCGGACTCGCGCATGCGCAGTCCGGATTTTCAACTGCTCACTGAGGAAACCGGGAGGTTCTCATCACTTTCCGGGGTAGCGGGAGCTCTCATCTTAAAACGGAAATCGGGAGGGTAGGCAAGTGTGGTGTTAGCCACACCTGTCATTGGCGTAGCTGTGCAGGGGTGCTGTGCTGCTGTCTGTCAAGGGCTGCTGCCCCCCAAAAAAGTAAAAACCAACAAAATTTTTTGTGTGCGTGTTAGCCACACCTGGCTGTCGCTGTCATCGGCGTAGTTGCGCACGGGTGCTGTGCTGCTGTCTGTCAAGGGCTGCTGCCCCCAAAAAAGTATGATAAGTAAACACCAAAAATGTTTTTGTGTGCGGTTTAGCCACACCTTGCTGTCACTGACATTGGCATAGCTGCGCAGGGGTGCTGTGCTGCTGTCTGTCAAGAGCTGCTGCCCAAAAAATTAAACCAACTATTTTTTTGTGTGCATGTTAGCCACACCTGTCATTGGCGTAGCTGTGCAGGGGTGCTGTGCTGCTGTCTGTCAAGGGCTGCTGCCCCCCAAAAAAGTAAAAACCAACAAATTTTTTTGTGTGCGTGTTAGCCACACCTGACTGTCATAGGCGTAGCTGTGCAGGGGTGCTGTGTTTCTGTCTGTCAAGGGCGCTGCCCAAAGAATAAAACCAACAATTTTCTTTGTGTGCGTGTTAGCCACACCTGGCTGTCACTGTCATCGGCATAGCTGCGCAGGGGTGCTGTGCTGCTGTCTGTCAAGGGCTGCTGCCCCCCCCCAATTTTTTTTTTTTTGTGTGTGGTTGTGTGAATAGTGAGTATGGAGGTGGAGAACGGTCACATACCATTCTTGTAGCTGCTGGCAGCAGTCATGATGATGAGGCAAGACCGTCAACGTTATCTATGAGGGCCGATGTACCAGGGTTTAAGTCAGGTCAAAAAGTCAGGTTAAAAAAAATCAACTTTTGCTCTGTTAAAGCAAAAAAAAATTAAAGCTAAGTCAGCTTTAGAGAAACAAAAAAATGGCAATATGCCATTCACTACATGAAGTGGCAAGGAAAGGATAAGGCATTGGCCTGTATTTATGATGACTGATGGTTCTAATAATTTAAGCCCCTTTGCTTGTAGGAGATACAAAAAAAATTTGTTAAGACGAGTAAGACACTGGAACCAACTCTGTGCTCGGAAACTCACAAATCCCAGAGGAGAGTCCAAGTGTGTCTACTGTTGCCATGTGTGAGCCTGACCTTTCTAGTAATACTGTACTTGAAGAGGATCCTCCTTCCACCATTTGTGTGCCTTCTGATGTAGAAATTGAGGATGCTTCTGTGGAATTGCATGAGGAGGATATTTATCTAGTTGGTGATAACAACAAGGATGTTATTGAGGATGATGAGGATGTTGATGACGAGGATGTTTGTGTAAAAACTGTAAATCAGGCAACATTTGTTGTTGCCCATGGTGGGACAAATCCCCTTGTTGCCATGCATGGGCAAAGGACCAAAAAAAACCACTTCTCATGTGTGGAATTATTTCCACCCAAATCCGGACAACTTTTACCAAGCCATTTGTGATCGTTGCCAAGTAACAGTGCGTAGAGGTAAGGACCATAACCATCTTGGAACCTCCTCCCTGTTACATCACTTGCAGTGCATTGATCAAATTGGAAAGGGTGTTGAAACTTTGGGGACAAAAAAACAAACAACAATCAGTCCAGTTTCACCAAGCTGCTCCCTTCTATCCGGATCCAAGCGCTTGCAATATCCACCACCAACACCTGCATCATCATCAACATCCTCATTCATGATCGGAAGTAGTCCTGCATCCAATATCAAGGACTTACTCCTCTCCTATCCATTGTTCCTCAGAAGGATCCTTGAGTGTTACACCTGATGCTGCTGCTGCTGTTGCTATAACTGGATCTTCATCCCAGAAGGGGACCAGGAAGAAGACTACTTTTAGTAGTACAGGAAGATCAACCAAACAATTGACTGTCACACAGTCCTTTGCATTGGCGAACAAGTATGACAGCAAACACCCAGCTGCACAGCGGATTACTGACGCCATAACAGCTATGCTGGTATTAGATGTGCGTCCAGTGTCCACTATTAATGCAGTGGGTTTTACCCAGTTAATGGAGGTCCTGTGTCCCCACTACAAAGTGCCTTCTAGATTACACTTTGTAGATCAAGCCCTTCATTCGCTTCGACAGGATCCAAGGGTCGTCAATCTCTTGAAATCAGATCACTATATTTTGGCGACCATACTTGATCTTAGATCATACTGTACCTTGTGTCATTCTTTCCAATGGACATAACTCTGATGCAAAGAGCTGGTGGTGAAAAAATTGTCAGCTCAAGCGGAACGTGACACGGCAGTTTCTACAGCTGCCAGGACAAAACTACATTTTTCTAAGAGACCACTGCTGGTGGTGATGCCGATCAGTCAGCAAAATCTAATGACATCTGGTTGGGTCTAAAAGAACTGCCTACAGTGAGGGACATGTCTACTGTGACTTTGTCTGATATGGTCACCATTCAGAGAATGGTGGATGACTATTTTAGGGATAGCATCCAAATAGGCATGTCAGACAGTCCGTTTCACTACTGGCAGAAAAAAGAGGCAATTTGGAGTCCCATACACAAACTGGCTTTGCTGTACTTAAGTTGCCCACCCTCCAGTGTGTACTCTGAAAGAGTTTTCAGTGCAGCCGGGAACCTTGTCAGTGATCGTCGTAGGAGGTTACTTCCCCAAAATGTGGAAAAGATTATGTTCATCAAAATGAATGACAAATTCCAAGAGGAAGACCTTTACCAGCACTTAAGTCCAAAAAAGACATTAACGTCTGACTCTGTATTCCAGCGGGGACGAATTCATATTGTGTGAAGAAGCGGAGGATGCACACACTGATGGGGATGACAATGACGACATCTAATGTTTTGTAAAGCCAGTTTGTGTATCGGATCATTGCCACCAATATCCACTGCACACTGGAAGCTTGTTTTGTGGGGGGTCCAAACAAACCAAATAATTTCAGCCACAAGTGGCAGTCACTGTCGCTGAAGTGATTGGTTTGTTACACTGTGAATGTCCTGTTTCATATATACAACGTAAAAGTGAGTTGAAGGGCCCAAGGACAATTCCATCTTGCATCTTTTTCCTTTCCATTATGTACTGGTTTGGGCATTGCTGCCTGACATTTTTAATGTTATGGTTTATGAATGTCCAGAAATTGTAATGGCCATAGACAGTATCTCCTGCATGCCCCTTTCATTTTTTTTTAATAGAATATTTTGAACCAATTGCTGCTTGTTGTGTCAACCTGACGGCACAAGTCGCACAACAGTGACATTCAGCCATGGGTTCTCAGCCCTATAGGCTGCTACATGGCCCAAAGGCCGTATCCTGCTTCACGGCCCAAAGGCCAGCTGTCGTCACTCCTCACCAGCCCTCAAGGCTGTAATGGCCGCAACTTGCCAAGAGTTCTAGGCCTCAAGGCTGTTGCAGTAATAATTATGGCTCTGTATTCCACTACTACTCAGCCCGAAGGCTGCATCAACAATTAACAATCAACTATCAATTATTCAGCCAGGGGCTGCACCAATTATCAATTCTTCAGCCAGGGGCTGCACCAATTATCAATTTTTCAGCCAGGGGCTGCATTAATTATCAATTCTTCAGCCAGCGAGGGGCAGCACCAATTATCAATTCTTCAGCCAGCCAGGGGCTGCACCAATTATCAATTCTTCAGCCAGCCAGGGGCTGCACCAATTATCAATTCAGCCAGGGGCTGCAACAATTATCAATTCAGCCAGGGACTGCACCAATTATCAATTCAGCCAGGGGCTGCATAAAATGATCAATTCAGCCAGGGGCTGCACCAATTATCAATTCAGCCAGGGACTGCACCAATTATCAATTCAGCCAGGGACTGCACCAATTATCAATTTAGCCAGGGGCTGCACCAGTTATCAATTCTTCAACCAGGTCCTGCACCAATTATCAATTCAGCCAGGGGCTGCACCAATTATCAATTCTTCAGCCAGGGGCTGCACCAAATATCAATTCTTCATCTAGCCAGGGGCTGCACCAATTATCAATTCTTCAGCCAGCCAGGGGCTGCACCAATTATCAATTGTTCAGCAGCCAGGGGCTGCATTAATTATCAATTCTTCAGCCAGGCAAGGGCTGCACCAATTATTAATTCTTCAGCCAGTGGTTGCACCAATTAGCAATTCTTCAGCCAGTGGCTGCACCAATTATCAATAATTCAGCCAGGGGCTGCACCAATTATCAAGTATCAACTCTTCTTACTTCAATCAGTGGCTGCGCCAACTATCAACTATCAATTCTTCAATTCTCAAGGGGTAGTCCAACCATTATCTTTGCACAGTCCTCAACTCTATTGATCAATCAGTTTTGAGCCAGCTAGCTGGATGCAACCTTTTGGTCCTTTAACTAGATGAAAAAATCAATATTGTGAGCTGTGAGGTAGTCAAAATTGACTGGAAACGAGTGGAGATAAATGTTATTGAGGTTAATAATACTGTAGGAACAAAAAAGGTCAATTTTATGTGATTTTAGCTGTTTTTATGATTTTTTAAGAAAAATTTCAGATCCACAACCAAAATCGAAAAACAAAACACGGAGGTGAGGTTTTGGCAAAACCAATCCAGATCTAAAACCAGGGGAGATCCAGATCCAAAACCAAAACAAGGGAGTCAGTGCACATGTCTAGTGGCAATAGGTCAAACAGTCTCCAGATGGAGTCTAGATGGATTCATTGATTAGGAACATTATACCAAAGGGGTTTAAATGAAACATTGGACCTTAGTAAAATTTCTGTAGTTGTTTGTGTGATGGTTTTACATAGTGTAAGTCTTTAATGACTATGGTATATCTTGTTTATATTATTGGTATGGTATTTTTCATGTTAAGGGTTGATTTATCTTATAGGCTTCTTCCGCGTTTATATATACATATATATTATAAGGGCACAGTTGTGCCCTTTTATTAGGGCTGTATCTAATTTCAGGGCAAAAACCAAAAATGAGGAAATGGGAGTAATCTAAAGCTCCAACTGTCACTTTATTCTGACATTCTCAATTAGGAACCTAATTGAGAATGGGGGATTTTCAACGATGGCCGCCGCGAGCCAATCACGACTCGTGACGTCATTGGAGGCGCCGGCACCTGAAGAGGACTACAGAAGCCTTGAGGAGGTGGCAGCCACCCCCCAAGTGAGGTCACCAGAAACCCTGGCGGGTGGGCATCCGCCAGGCGAAGACACCGAAACCCTGGCAGGATGTCGTCCGACCGGCGAAGACACCTTAAGTCCTAGTGGGTGGCAGCAATGAAAAAGAGCTGACACAGGCTGTCAGCCACTAGGTGAAGACAACGAAGCCCTGGCATGTTGGCGCTCCCGCCAGGTGAAGACGCCAAAGCCCTGGCAGTTGGCGCCCACCAGGCGAAGACACCAGAAGTCCTAGTGGGAGGAAGCCACAAAAAAGAGCTAACACAGGCTGCTGCCCACTAGGCGAAGACACCGAAGCACTGGTGGGTTGGCACCCGCCAGGCGAAGACGCCGGAAGTCCTAGTTGGAGGCAGTCACGAAAAAAAGCTGACACAGGCTGCCGCCCACTAGGTGAAGACATTGAAGCCCTGGTGGGTTGGTGCCTGCCAGACGAAGACTCCAAAGCCCTTGCGGGTTGCTGCCCACCAGGCGCAGAAGTCCTAGTGGGCGGCAGCCAAGTAAAAGAGCTGACACAGGCTGCCGCCAACTAGGTGAAGATGCCGAAGCCCTGGCAGGATGGTGCCCACCAGGTGAAGATGCTGAAGCCCTAACGGGTTGGACCCCGGGAGGCAAAGATGCTGAAGCCCTGGTGGCTTGGCGCCCACCAGGCGAAGATGCCATAAGTCCTAGTGGGCAGCAGCCATGAAAAAGAGCTGACACAGGCTGCTGCCCACTAGGTGAAGACATCAAAGTCCTGGCGGGTTGGCGCCCATCAGGTGAAGACGCCGAAGCCTGGGCAGGTTGGTGCCCGCCAGGCGAAAACACCAGAAGTCCTAGTGGGAGGCAGCCATGAAAAAGAGCTAACAGGCTGCCGCCTGATCTCAGAGCACGTTGTTCATCATAGCTCATATTGTACAGTCGGGTGTCAATATTGTAATATTTTATTTTACAGGTCTTCACCTGGGAGACGGCGGCCTTTAAGCTCTTTTACGTGGCCGCCACCACCCCAGGGCTTAGGCCTCTTCGCCTGGCGGGTGCCAATCCACCAGGGCTCCGGTGACTTCGCCTGGCGGTCGCCAACCCGCCAGGGCTTTGGCATTTTTGCCTGGTGTTCACCAACCCGCAAGGGCTTCGGTGTCTTCGCTTATGTGGTCTATATTATATAGGAAAAACCACTAGGAAATTCAAGGAGCGAATGGCGCTACATAGGAGCGCTATCCGCTTGGCACTTGAGGGCAGACCAACAGAACAGCCTGTAGTCCGGCATTTCAATGATTGCAAACATAGTCTAGCTTCTTTAAAATACAAGATGATAGATTTTGTGCCTGCTGTTATTAGGGGAGATCGTGCTAAGAGGTTATTGCAAAAATACGCCAAATGGATCTATGACTTGAATATGGTCAGACCATTTGGCCTAAATGAGAACCTCTCTTTGTCTTGTTTCTTGTCATTTTTTTATAATTTTTTTTATACTGTATCATGCCTAGTTAGCTATGCCTAACATTTTTTCCCTTTTTTTCTTTGTTTACATGTGCCGCGCACCACGTTCTTGCAGCCTTTGTTGTTAGTTGTTTTATTATTTTTCTGCAGATAGCCCTGTACAGGTCCTGTGTGAGGGTCCTAAGCCGTTACCATGGTGTTGGATACGCACAAACTTGTGTTGCTAAGCAACTCCTCCGGCGTCTGGCATCAGACCCGCTGCAACATGGCGCGTACTCAGTGACGTCAGCGGAAGTCCAGACACAAGCGGTGATGGGTGTACATGGTCTGGTGGGTGATACACACATGTATTTAAGGTAAGATTTTGTATGTTTTTAATGTTCCTGATGAAAAATTTACATTAAATTTGAAACGTTGAACTCTAGGGGAGCGAGACCTCCGACTGTTGACTGACTATGCAGCTGCGAGTGCCGCCTACATATTACTATTTTATATATATATATATATATATATATATATATATATATATATATATACAATCAGGTGCATAAATATTGGGACATTGACAGAAATTTCATATTTTGGCCTCTATTCACCACCACAATGGCTTTGAAATGAAACAGACAAGATGTGCTTTAATTGCAGACTTTCAGATTTAATTTGAGGGTAATTACATTAAAATCAGGTGAACGGTGTAGGAATTACAACGGTTTCTATATGTGCCTCCGACTTTTTAAGGGGCCAAAAGTAATGGGACAAACTAAACAATCCTAAATCTAACTTTCACTTTTTAATACTTTGTTGCAAATCCTTTGCAGGCAATTACAGCCTGAAGTCTGGGATGCATAGACATCACCAGACGCTGGCTTTCATCCCTGGTGATGTTCTGCCAGGCCTCTACTGCAAATGTCTTCAGTTCCTGCTTCTTCTTGGGGCATTTTCCCTTCAGTTTTGTCTTCATCAAGTGAAATGCATGCTCAATCAGATTCAGGTCAGGGGATTGACTTGGCCATTGCATAACATTCCACTTTTTAGCCTTAAAAAACTCTTTGGTTGCTTTTGCAGTATGCTTCGGATCATTGTCCATCTGCCCTGTGAAGCGCCTTCCAATATGTTCTGAAGCATTTGACTGAATATCAGCATATAATATTGCCCGAAACACTTCAGAATTAATTCTGCTGCTTTTGTCAGCAGTCACATCATCAATAAATACAAGGGAACCAGTTCCATTGGCAGCCATACATGCCCACGCCATGACACTACCACCACCATGAGGTGGTATGTTTTGGATAATGTGCAGTTCCTTTCCTTCTCCATACTCTTCTCTTCCCATCACTCTGGTACAAGTTGATCTTTATCTCATCTGTCCATAGGATGTTGTTCCAGAACTGTAATGGCTTTTTTAGATGTTGTTTGGCAAACTCTAATCTGGTCTTCCTATTTTTGAGGCTCACCAATGGTTTACATCTTGTGGTGAACCCTCTATATTCACTCTTGTGAAGTCTTCTCTTGATTGTTGACTAAGACACATATACACCTATCTTCTGGAGAGTGTTCTTGATTTGGCCAACTGTTGTGAAGGGGTTTTTCTTCACCAGGGAAATAAGGAAATAATTCTTCTGTCATTCACCACAGTTGTTTTCCGTGGTCTACCGGGTCTTTTGATGTTGCTGAGCTCTCCGGTGCGTTCTTTCTTTTTAAGAATGTTCCAAACAGTTGATTTGGCCACACCTAATGTTTTTGCTATCTCTCTGATGGGTTTGTTTTGAGTTTTCAGCCTAATGATGGCTTGCTTCACTGATAGTGACAGCTCTTTGGATCTCATATTGAGAGTCGACAGCAACTGATTCCAAATGCAAATGTCACACCTAGAATCAACTCCAGACCTTTTACCTGCTTAATTGATAATAAAATAACGAGGGAATAGCCCACACCTGTCCATGAAATAGCTTTTGAGTTGATAGTCCCATTACTTTTGGCCCCTTAAAAAGTGGGAGGCACATATAGAAACCGTTGTAATTCCTACACCGTTCACCTGATTTGGATGTAATTACCCTCAAATGAAATCTGAAAGTCTGCAGTTAAAGCACATCTTGTTTGTTTCATTTCAAAGCCATTGTGGTGGTGAATAGAGGCCAAAATATGAAATTTCTGTCAATGTCCCAATATTTATGCACCTGACTGTATATATATATATATATATAGTATCCACAGGCAAGAGGTGGCTCACAGAGGCTTCAAACCAGTGTAGTCAAATTCAGGTGCTTATTGCGTGATCGACATCCTCTTCCTTAGGACAGCATAACAACATTAAAAGTGACAAACCACAAACCTAACTACAGTGTGCAATCAGTACAAACTTAACCCCATCTTCCCGAGGCAGCCCTGGTCCCGCCAACAGCCGTCCGAACTGCAGTACCACTTTCAGTCGCGGCACACCGTCATACCAGAAGTGACGCCATACAGCCTGGCAACAGAACCACAGCAACCTGTGTAAACATTCTAAGACCATGTAAATATAACTCCAAAATCTGAAGACATAAAGATTCAGAAACCTATAGTGCACCATGTGTTAATCATAACATATCCTACACAGCTCTGTGGCATATTTTGGCTATCCGGATGGTGGGATAGCCGAAATACGCCGAACCGGAAGTGCGATCGTGTTCACTTCCGGCAGACAGAAGATGCCGATGGGGACTCGGGACATTGCCACATCGCTGTGAAGAGGAAGAGGTGACCGCTGCCAGGAGGATTAGGGTCAGTTAGATAGAACCTGCCGGTGTCAACAAACATCGAGCAAGTGACACCCCCCTCAAAGCCCGCGACATCTACAACCCCCACGGCCCGTCTCCACACAAATAACCACTAAAAAGCTATAAACATTTAGTGGTTAACACGACAAACTCTAAGTTTTAATTTTAACTTTAAATCTTTCTCCACAGCATTGCCCGGATATTATTATTTTTATTTAAAAAAATAAAATAAAAAAAAAATATATTTCTTTTTATTTATATTTTATTATTTTTATCATTTACTTCATTTATTATTACTGCTACTCTCATATTTGCTTATAAAACTCTCAGATCCACATTTGTACATTTTATTATTTTACTCCCGTATTTACTTAATTTTATCATTTTATATCCATTTCACATTTTACCCATTATACAAGCGCTCTTTTTTACACTTACAATAGATGGATATGTAATGTGTACGATATAGGTATAGATGGATATGTAACGTGTATGATATAGGTAAAGATGGATATATATGATATAGGTAGAGATGGATATGTAATGTGTCTGATATAGGTATAGATGGATATGTAATGTGTATGATATAGGTAGAGATGGATATGTAATGTGTATGATATAGGTAGAGATGGATATGTAATGTGTATGATATAGGTAGAGATGGATATGTAATGTGTATGATATAGAAAATGATGGATATGTGATGTGTATGATATAGAAATGATGGATATGTAATGTGTATGATATAGGTATAGATGGATATGTAATGTGTATGATATAGGTAGAGATGGATATGTAATGTGCATGATATAGGTAGAGATGGATATGTAATGTGTATGATATAGGTAGAGATGGATATGTAATGTGTATGATATAGAAAATGATGGATATGTAATGTGTATGATATAGGAAATGATGGATATGTAATGTGTATGATATAGGTATAGATGGATATGTAATGTGTATGATATAGGTAGAGATGGATATGTAATGTGTATTGTATAGGTATAGATGGATATGTAATGTGTATGACATAGGTAATGATGGATATGTAATGTGTATGATATAGGTATAGATGGATATGTAATGTGTATGATATAGGTAGAGATTGATATGTAATATGTATGATATAGGTAGAGATGGATATGTAATGTGTATGATATAGGTATAGATGAATATGTAATGTGTATGATATAGAAAATTATGGATATGTAATGTGTATGATATAGGAAATGATGGATATGTAATGTGTATGATATAGGTATAGATGAATATGTAATGTGTATGATATAGGTATAGATGGATACAGTATGTAATGTGTATGATATAGGTATAGATGGATATGTAATGTGTATGTTATAGGTATAGATGAATATGTAATGTAATGTATAGGTAATGATGGATCTGTAATATGTATGATATAGGTATAGATGTATATGTAATGTGTATGATATAGGTATAGATGAATATGTAACGTGTGTGATATAGGTATAGATGGATACAGTATGTAATGTATATGATGTATGTATAGATGGATATATAATGTGTATGATATAGGTAGAGATGGATATGTAACATGTATGATATAGGTAGAGATGGATATGTAACGTGTATGATATAGGTATAGATGGATATGTAACGTGTATGATATAGATATAAGATGGATATGTAAAGTATATGATATAGGTATAGATGGATATGTAATGTGTATGATTTAGGTAATGGTGGATATGTAATGTATCTTACCTCTATGTCTGTCTGTTATTACCCTGTTTTGTTCTATCAATGTTTCTAATTGTAAAGCGCAACGGAATATGCTGCGCTATATAAGAAACTGTTAATAAATAAATAAATCTAATATAGGTATAGATAGATGGATATTTAATGTGTATGATATAGGTATAGATGAATATGTAATGTGTGTGATATAGGTATAGATGGATACAGTATGTAATGTATATTATGTAGGTATAGATGGATATATAATGTGTATGATATAGGTAGAGATGGATATGTAACATGTATGATATAGGTAGAGATGGATATGTAACGTGTATGATATAGGTATAGATGGATATATAACGTGTATGATATAGATATAAGATGGATATGTAAAGTATATGATATAGGTATAGATGGATATGTAATGTGTATGATTTAGGTAATGGTGGATATGTAATGTATCTAATATAGGTATAGATAGATGGATATGTAATGTGTATGATATAGGTATAGATGGATATGTAATGTGCATGATATAGGTAGAGATGGATATGTAATATGCATGATATAGGTAGAGATGAATATGTAATGTGCATGATATAGGTAGAGATGGATATGCAACGTGTATGATATAAGTATAGATAGATAGGTAATGATGGATATGTAATGTGTATGATATAGGTATAGATGGATATGTAATGTGTATGATATAGGTATAGATGGATACAGTATGTAATGTGTATGATATAGGTAAAGATGGATATGTAATGTGTATGATATAGGTAGAGATGGATATGTAATGTGTATGATATAGGTAATGATGGATATGTAATGTGCATGATATAGGTAGAGATGGATATGTAATGTGCATGATATAGATAGAGATGGATATGTAATGTGTCTGATATAGGTATAGATGGATATGCAATGTGTATGATATAGGTAGAGATCGATATGTAATGTGTATGATCAAAATAATGATGGATATGTAATGTGTATGATATAGGTAATGATGGATATGTGAGGTGTATGATATAGCTATAGATAGATATGTAATGTGTATAATAATGATATATATGGATATGTAATGTGTATGATATAGGTAATGATGGATATGTAATGTGTATAATAATGATATATATGGATATGTAATGTGCATGATATAGGTAATGATGGATATGTAATTTGTATGATATAGGTATAGATGGATATGTAATGTGTATAATAATGATATATATGGATATGTAATGTGTATGAGATAGGTAATGATGGATATGTAATATGTATGATATAGGTATAGATGGATATGTAATGTGTATGATATAGGTAATGATGGATATGTATATATATGATATATGTAATGTGTATGATATAGGTATAGATATATATGTAATGTGTATGATATAAGCAATGATGGATATGTAATGTGTATGATATAGGTAATGATGGATATGTAATATGTATGATATAGGTAATGATGTATATGTAATGTGTATGATATAGGTAATGATGGATATGTAATATGTATAATATAGGTAATGATGGATATGTAATATGTATGATATAGGTAATGATGGATATGTAATGTGTATGATATAGGTAGTCTACCTCACCCTCTTGCACCTTTCATGTTTGTCCACTCCTGCTTCCTGCCCTTCGCTCCCTTTACACTGGCTCACAATTTATGTCTTCTATTTGTCTCCCCCTTTCATTTAGACTGTAAGCTCAACGAGCAGGGCCATCATCCCTCCTGTTCCCCTTCGTTGTTTCTGTCTCTTCAGATGACCTAGACTCATCTGCGCCCTTGCTAATAGGTTCAGCTTTTAGCTTGCGCTGAATATTTCTATTTCTGTGCACCCCTTGCATCAGTGGCTGTGTTGAGAGTTGTAGTTATTTTTGTTACTTGCCTATTGTATTATACGCTTCTGGGTATTGTTTTACCCTGTACTACTTATTGTTTTGCTCTCTGTACGACGAGGCAGACCACTTGTGGCGCCCTATCAACAAAATGTATTATTAATAATAATAATAATAATAATAATAATAATAATAATAATAATTGTCCTACTCTGAGTCGACTGCAATGCTGTTCTGGTTCAATACTTCACAATACTTGAGATATGGGATCAAGTGGAAATCATCACAGGCACTTTTTTCCTCAGGTTCCATGTTTACATCTGTACTGGTGTACCAGGTAGAAAGTGGCGACCCTACATCAGGGTGTGACGCCCATTAGGTCCAGAAAGGAAGAAAGACAGAAAAGGGACAACACAAAGGCATACTTGCATACATGCCAAGACTATTTCACCCACCAGTCTCCCACTGCCATGCAAAGCCCTCCTAAATCCCGGAATCCCCCAGCCTCACCTGAAGTATTGGGCAACGCATGCAAGAGTCTGACCACAACACTGGCGGAGCTTAGCGCGACCATGAAAAATAGGACGGCCACGCATAGGTAATGATGGATAGGTGTGTGGGCAACGTCGGCCATCCAACCCAGCAGAGCCTGTGAGCAGCCACATGGAGACCACTCACCACATTGTCTGTCATCAGCGGCAGAGGCCATAGCAGCAGCAGCGGTGGTGGTTCCCTCCCCCTCTCCTTCCTGCACATTGGGAGCCACGGGTACTGAGACATGCGGAAGGAGGGGTGATGTTTGAGCTGGCCCGGCGCAAAGAGAAGCTCTGGTCTGGCGGAGAGAGTGCTGTTCAGCAACAGCTGGGGCTGGAGCTCGGTGGAGAGGCTGGAGGAGGAGAAGTGCCCGGTCCCAAGGTGAGCATCTGTGATTCTAATCCAGCAACCCATGGCCCTAACCTCTGTGTATGTGTAGGGGGCACTAACCTGTGTGTGTGTGCAGGGTCACACTGACCCCTGTGTGTGTAGGATGGCACTGACCCCTGGGTGTGTGTCTGATGGCACTGACCCCTGTGTGGGTGTGTGTGTGTGTGTGTAGACAGGTACTAACCACTGCGTGTGTGTTGGATGGCACTGACCCCTGTGTGTGTGAAGACTGGTACTGACCCCAGTGTCTGTGTGTGTAGGATGGCACTGACCCCGTGTGTGTGTAGACTGGTACTGACCCCTGTGTGTGTAGGATGGCACTGACCCGTGTTTCTGTGTAGCGGGGCACGGACCCCTGTTTGTGTGTGTAGGATGGCACTGACCCCTGTGTGTGTGTAGGATGGCACTGATACCTGTGTGTGTGTGTAGGATGGCACTGACCCCTGTGTGTGTGTAGACTGTTACTTACCACCGTGTGTGTGTAGACTGGTACTGACCCCTGTGTGTGTGTAGGATGGCACTGACCCCTTTGTGTGTGTAGGATGGCACTGACCCCTGTGTGTTTAGGATGGCGCTGATGCCTGTGTGTGTAGACTGGTACTGACATCTGTGTGTGTGTAGGATGGCACTAACCCCTGTGTGTGTAGGATGGCACTGACCCTTGTGTGTTAGGATGGCACTGACCCTTGCATGTATGTAGGATGGCCCTGACCTCTGTGTGTGTGTAGGATGGCACTGACCCCTGTGTCTGTGTAGGATGGCACAGATCCCTGTGTGTGTGTGTGTGAGGAGGAGAAGTGCCCGGTCCCAAGGTGAGCATCTGTGATTCTACCCCAGCAACCCATGGCACTGACCTCTGTGTATGTGCAGGGGGCACTAACCTGTGTGCGTGTGTGTGTGCAGGGTGACACTGACCCATGTGTGTGTGTAGGATGGCACTGACCCCTGTGTGTGTGAAAGATGGCACTGACCCCTGGGTGTATGTAATATAGCACTGACCCCTGTGTGTGTGTCATAGGTATTGACCACTGCGTGTGTGTAGGATGGCACTAACCCCTGTGTGTGTGAAGACTGGTACTGACCTCAGTGTGTGTGTGTGTGTAGGATGGCACTGACCCCTGTGTGTGTGTACACTGGTACTAACCCCTGTGTGTGTGTAGGATGGCACTGACCCCTGTTTGTGTGTAACGGGGCACTGACCCCTGTTTGTGTGTGTAGGATGGCACTGACACCTGTGTGTGTGTGTAGGATGGCACTGACACTGTGTGTGTGTAGGATGTCTCTGACCCCTGTGTGTGTGTAGACTGTTACTGACCACTGTGTGTGTGGAGACTGGTACTGACCCCTGTGTGTGTGTAGGATGGCACTGACCCCTGTGTGTTTAGGATGGCGCTGATGCCTGTGTGTGTAGACTGGTACTGACATCTGTGTTTGTGTAGGATGGCACTAATCCCTGTGTGTGTGTAGGATGGCAATGACCCTTGTGTGTTAGGATGGCACTGACCCCTGCATGTATGTAGGATGGTACAGACCCCTGTGTGTGTGTAGGATGGCACTGACCCCTGTGTGTGTGTAGGATGGCACTGACCCCTGTGTCTGTGTAGGATGGCACAGACCCCTGTGTGTGCAGGATGGCACTGACCCCTGTGTATGTGTGTGAGGAGGAGAAGTGCCCGGTCCCAAGGTGAGCATCTGTGATTTTACCCCAGCAACCCATGGCACTGACCCCTGTGTATGTGCAGGGGGCACTAACCTGTGTGTGTGCAGGGTGACACTGACCCCTGTGTGTGTGTAGGATGGCACTTACCCCTGTGTGTGTAGGATGGCACTGACCCCTGTGTGTGTGTAGGATGGCACTGACCCCTGGGTGTATGTAATATAGCACTGACCCCTGTGTGTACGTAGACAGGTACTGACCACTGCGTGTGTGTAGGATGGCACTGACCCCTGTGTGTGTGAAGACTGGTACTGACCTCAGTGTGTGTGTGTGTGTGTAGGATGGCACTGACCCCTGTGTGTGTGTACACTGGTACTAACCCCTGTGTTTGTGTAGGATGGCACTGACCCCTGTTTGTGTGTAGCGGGGCACTGACCCCTGTTTGTTTGTGTAGGATGGCACTGACCCCTGTGTGTGTGTAGGATGGCACTGACCCCTGTGTGTGTGTGTAGGATGGCACTGACCCCTGTGTGTGTGTAGACTGTTACTGACCACTGTGTGTGTGTAGACTGGTACTGACCCCTGTGTGTGTGTGTAGGATGGCACTGACCCCTGTGTGTGTGTAGGATGGCAATGACCCTTGTGTGTTAGGATGGCACTGACCCCTGCATGTATGTAGGATGGCACAGACCCCTGTGTGTGTGTAGGATGGCACTGACCCCTGTGTGTGTGTTGGATGGCACTGACCCCTGTGTCTGTGTAGGATGGCACAGACCCCTGTGTGTGCAGGATGGCACTGACCCCTGTGTATGTAGACTGGTACTGACATCTGTGTTTGTGTAGGATGGCACAAACCCCTGTGTGTGTGTAGGATGGCAATGACCCTTGTGTGTTAGGATGGCACTGACCCCTGCATGTATGTAGGATGGCACAGACCCCTGTGTGTGTGTAGGATGGCACTGACCCCTGTGTGTGTGTTGGATTGCACTGACCCCTGTGTCTGTGTAGGATGGCACAGACCCCTGTGTGTGCAGGATGGCACTGACCCCTGTGTATGTGTGTGAGGAGAAGTGCCCGGTCCCAAGGTGAGCATCTGTGATTTTACCCCAGCAACCCATGGCACTGACCTCTATGTATGTGCAGGGGGCACTAACCTGTGTGTGTGCAGGGTGACACTAACCCCTGTGTGTGTGTAGGATGGCACTGACCCCTGTGTGTGTGTAGGATGGCACTGACCCCTGGGTGTATGTAATATAGCCCTGAACCTTGTGTGTGTGCGTAGACAGGTACTGACCACTGCGTGTGTGTAGGATGGCACTGACCCCTGTGTGTGTGAAGACTGGTACTGACCTCAGTGTGTGTGTGTGTAGGATGGCACTGACCCCTGTGTGTGTGTACACTGGTACTAACCCCTGTGTGTGTGTAGGATGGCACTGACCCCTGTTTGTGTGTAGCGGGGCACTGACCCCTGTTTGTTTGTGTAGGATGGCACTGACCCCTGTGTGTGTGTAGGGTGGCACTGACCCCTGTGTGTGTGTAGGATGGCACTGACCCCTGTGTGTGTGTAGACTGTTACTGACCCCTGTGTGTGTGTAGACTGGTACTGACCCCTGTGTGTGTGTGTAGGATGGCACTGACCCCTGTGTGTTTAGGATGGCGCTGATGCCTGTGTGTGTAGACTGGTACTGACATCTGTGTTTGTGTAGGATGGCACTAACCCCTGTGTGTGTAGGATGGCAATGACCCTTGTGTGTTAGGATGGCACTGACCCCTGCATGTATGTAGGATGGCACAGACCCCTGTGTGTGTGTGTAGGATGGCACTGACCCCTGTGTGTGTGTAGGATGGCACTGACCCCTGTGTCTGTGTAGGATGGCACTGCCCCTGTGTATGTGCAGGATGGTACTGACCCTTGTGTGTGTGTGTAGACTGGTACTGACCACTGCATGTGTGTGTAGGATGGCACTGACCCCTGTGTCTGTGTAGGATGGCACTGACCCCTGTGTATGTGCAGGATGGCACTGACCCTTGTGTGTGTGTGTGTGTGTGTGTAGACTGGTACTGACCCCTGTGTGTTTGTGTAGGATGGCACTGACCCCTGTGTGTGTGTAGGATAGCACTGACCCCTGTGTGTGTGTAGGATAGCACTGACCCCTGTGTGTGTGTAGGATAGCACTGACCCCTGTGTATGTGCAGGATGGCACTGACCCTTGTGTGTGTGTGTAGACTGGTACTGACCCATGTGTGTGTGTGTAGGATGGCACTGACCCCCTTGTGTGTAGGATAGCACTGACCCCTGTGTGTGTGTAGGATAGCACTGACCCCTGTGTGTGTGTAGGATAGCACTGACCCGTGTGTGTAGGATAGAACTGACCCCTGTGTGTATGTAGGATAGCACTGACCCCTGTGTGTGTGTAGGATAGCACTTACCCTGTGTGTGTGTGTAGGATAGCACTGACACCAGGGCCGGATTATAGGCAGGGCGACAGGGGCGGTCGTCCTGGGGCCCCCACACATAAGGGGCCCCCACACGCTGTCCCCTGCCTCCGGCCACTACTTCTATTGAAAACCGGATTACAGCATTTAGCTGTCCCCGGTGTGGTACTCCTCAGCAGCTCAGCTGTTTCCTTTCAGCAGCTGCCGAGGAGCTTCATTCCAGTCACAGTCTCGTGAGATTAGGATGCAAAATCTCGCGAGACTGTGCCTGATCGGAACAGAGCCCAAGCAAGCAAGGAAGCAGCTACCCAGGGACCAGGCTGCCTGCAGTGTGTGACAGCGTGAGGCAGAGCTGCTGAGTGGGACTCCATGGTGTAATGTTACACTGCCTCTGCCGTGGAGCAGAAAAGGAGAGAGCCTGTGTACAAGTAGGTAATTGTGTGTGTATACTGTATGCATGTAGGTAATTGTGTGGGTGTGTGTGTATACTGTATGCATGTAGGTAATTGTGTGTGTGTATACTGTCTGCATGTAGGTAATTGTGTGTGTGTGTGTATACTGTCTGCATGTAGGTAATTGTGTGTGTGTATACTGTATGCATGTAGGTAATTGTGTGTGTGTGTGTGTGTGTATACTGTCTGCATGTAGGTAATTGTGTGTGTATACTGTATGCAGGTAGGTAATTGTGTATGTGTGTATACTGAATGCATGTACTGTGTGTGTGTGTATATATATTATATATATATATATATAAATAAAATATATGACTTATAGCAAACTATTGCTGTGCTTTCATTTGTTGGTTGTGGACTGTTGCTGAGTGCCGTCCTTTGCCCTGGTCTTGTGTGTGTGTGTGTGTGTGTGTGTGTATATATATATATATATATATATATATACACATACACAGTACATTATGCTTTTTGTTAACATCCGCAAAATATCACTTCGATAATTTTATTGATAGGGGCCCCACCAATTTTGTTGCCCAGGGGCCCCCACAAACCTTGATCCGGCCCTGACTTACACCTGCATGTGTGTAGGATGGCACTGATCCCTGTGTGTGTGTAGGATAGCACTGACCCCTGTGTGTGTGTAGGATAGCTCTTACCCCTGTGTGTGTGTGTAGGATAGCACTGACACCTGCATGTGTGTAGGATGGCACTGATCCCTGTGTGTGTTAGGATGTGGCATTGACCCCTGCATGTGTGTAGGATGGCACTGATCCCTGTGTGTGTTAGGATGTGGCACTGACCCCTGTGTGCCAAAAACACTTTGTTAGAGGACTCGTTTTGGTTGAGTCAATGATCATATAAATTAGTGATATTTTGCTACTGCACATGAACTTAGTAAGTTAGTTTCCACCTGCCACTGCAGGCCACCCCTGAGTGGCAATAGACACCCCCCTGAGTGGCAATAGACACCCCCCTGAGTGACAATAGACACCCCCCTGAGTGGCAATAGACACGCCCTTTAGGCGGAGCATGGCATATCCCCTCAGCAGTGTGCCGTGCGAACTCTCATACCATATAGAACCTCCCTAAAACTAGTTTCCAAAAGTAGGCAAGTATGCATACTTGCCTACTCTCCCGGAATGGCGAGGAGGCATCCAAAAATCGTGTGGTGCTCCCGGATGTCCAGAAGAGTGGGAAAGTCCCCTGATCGGCCACCATCTACCCCCTGCCAGCATCCACTTTGCCCCCACAGCAGCCCACTTTATCTTGACAAAGCTTTATAGCGAAACGGCGCATTGGTCTGTGGCATACCCTGTCACCACTAACTATGATTTATAACAGTCTCTCTGTTGCTGTCTAATGAATACTTGAGAGGGTTTGTTTGTATTCCTGTGTACAGGCACAGAGACTACAACTTATGCTGCAGTATTGAACTGTAAATCCTGCTCTGCTTTTCTACAGACACCCAAGAGGGTCTACTAATAATCAAATGTAAAGCAGGGAGATCAGGACTCATACTGTGTAACAGACACCAATCTGCATATTTATTTCCCATGAGCATTAATATCATATTATATATTAAATACAATATAGTTTAATACAAGAATTGACTACAAGTGGAATAAATATAGCATAACAACACAGGAGAGATACCAGATCCATATTTAAACACACATGGTAATATGATTGCTGTGATTATAAAAGCAATTACATAATATCACCTAATAACTACTAATCCTATTCATCTGTGTAACAATAGAACTGAATGGTCTGGTGTAAATCACAGTAAATGAAAATATGTGTGTACTTACAAGCATAGAGTCCTGTGTTCAATAACTGAGCATATTGAATGAAGGATAAATGCTATATACTGTATATTTAATAGCTCCGTCCAATATATGAATGGGTGGAAGGACAGGGTTTATGCCTATATTTTAATTCACTGAATTCATTACTTTTGATCACCCTTTTATGGTTTTAAATTATTTTCGCTGCTCCTCTTGTCTTACGGACAATAATAAAAGCAACAATAAAAGTTATATTTTACATACCCCAGTGCACCATTTCAGGCATTTCTTTCTCTCTTCTCTATTCTTTTAGTCTAATACCCATTGCCTGTGGTAACACCCCCAACTAACTATAATAAATATTGTGGGTCTCCATTGTCCCTTACTGAGGGGTACAATGCATTTCTGGTGCGACTAGATAACCCTTTTTGTGTAGCCGCCCACTTTAACAATACAAGAGGGCGATCCAGGGGGATTCACACTGAATTACGTCATCATGGCCCCTCCCCCTGCTGTATAGTGTTCGTAATCTCGACCTTGTGTAGCAGGAGAGGGCCACAATAATGCAATCGGGCAGTCATGGCCCCCGCTCTACTCCCAAACATGCATCACACCTCTCGCCACGTCCCCCGCTGTACTAACCTGCCTGCGCTTTCATAGATCCCTGTGAAGAGATAATACTGCCGTGCAGGTCCTTATCCTACCTGGGATTGCATTCATTGCCCATAAAGTCATGGCTTGTGACATAGCTTCCTACCGTTTCCAGAAATGGCTGCTACATGATATGTAAGCTTCTATCCAGCAATAGTAATAGGCTTTCTGGCCTTAGTTTATTCTGTTAAGGATACCATAAACATGGCAGCATAACCATGGCAACATAAGGAGACCAGAAACATGGCAGCATAATGATGGCAGCATAAGGAAACCAGAAACATAGCAGCATAAAACCAGAAACATGGCAGCATAAGGAGACCAGAAACATGGCAGCATAATGATGGCAGCATAAGGAGACCAGAAACATGGCATCATAAAGAGACCAGAAACATGGCAGCATAACATGGCAGCATAAGGAGACCAGAAACATGGCAGCATAAAGAGACCAGAAACATGGCAGCATAAAGAGACCAGAAACATGGCAGCATAAGGAGACCAGAAACATGGCAGCATAAGGAGACCAGAAACATGGCAGCATAAGGAGACCAGAAACACGGCAGCATAAAGAGACCAGAAACATGGCAGCATAACGATGGCAGCATAAAGAGACCAGAAACATGGTAGCATAATGATGGCAGCATAAGGAGACCAGAAACATGGCAGCATAAAACCAGGAACATGGCAGCATAAGGAGACCAGAAACATGGCAGCATAAGACCAGAAACATGGCAGCATAAGGAGACCAGAAACATGGCAGCATAAAGAGACCAGAAACATGGCAGCATAGTGATCACAGCATAAGGAGACCAGAAACATGGCAGCATAAAGAGACCAGAAACATGGCAGCATAAGGAGACCAGAAACATGGCAGCATAAGAGACCAGAAACATGGCAGCATAAGGAGACCAGAAACATGGCAGCATAAGACCAGAAACGTGGCAGCATAAAGAGACCAGAAACATGGCAGTATAAGACCAGAAACATGGCAGCATAAAGAGACCAGAAACATGGCAGTGTAAAGAGACCAGAAACATGGCAGCATAAGACCAGAAACATGGCAGCATAAAGAGACCAGAAACATGGCAGCATAATGATGGCAGCATAAGGAAACCAGAAACATAGCAGCATAAAACCAGAAACATGGCAGCATAAAGAGACCAGAAACATGGCAGCATAAGGAGACCAAAAAAATGGCAGCATAACGATGGTAGCATAAGGAAACCAGAAACATGGCAGCATAAGCAGACCAGAAACATGGCAGCATAAGGAGACCAGAAACATGGCAGCATAGCGATGGCAGCATAAGGAGACCAGAAACATGGCAGCATAAGGAGACCAGAAACATGGCAGCATAACGATGGCAGCATAAGGAAACCAGAAACATGGCAGCATAAGCAGACCAGAAACATGGCAGCATAAGGAGACCAGAAACATGGCAGCATAGCGATGGCAGCATAAGGAGACCAGAAACATGGCAGCATAAAGAGACCAGAAACATGGCAGCATAAGGAAACCAGAAACATGGCAGTATAACGACAGCAGCATAAGGAGAACAGAAACATGGCAGCATAAGGAGACCAGAAACATGGCAGCATAAGGATATCAGAAACATGGCAGCATAAGGATGGCAGCATAAGGAGACCGGAAACATGGCAGCAAAAGGATGGCAGCATAAGGAGACCAGAAACATGGCAGCATAAGGAGACCAGAAACATGGTAGCATAACGATATCAGAAACATGGCAGCATAAGGATGGCAGCATAAGGAGACCGGAAACATGGCAGCAAAAGGATGGCAGCATAAGGAGACCAGAAACATGGCAGCATAACGATGGTAGCATAAGGAAACCAGAAACATGGCAGCATAAGCAGACCAGAAACATGGCAGCATAAGGAGACCAGAAACATGGCAGCATAGCGATGGCAGCATAAGGAGACCAGAAACATGGCAGCATAAGGAGACCAGAAACATGGCAGCATAACGATGGCAGCATAAGGAAACCAGAAACATGGCAGCATAAGCAGACCAGAAACATGGCAGCATAAGGAGACCAGAAACATGGCAGCATAGCGATGGCAGCATAAGGAGACCAGAAACATGGCAGCATAAAGAGACCAGAAACATGGCAGCATAAGGAAACCAGAAACATGGCAGTATAACGACAGCAGCATAAGGAGAACAGAAACATGGCAGCATAAGGAGACCAGAAACATGGCAGCATAAGGATATCAGAAACATGGCAGCATAAGGATGGCAGCATAAGGAGACCGGAAACATGGCAGCAAAAGGATGGCAGCATAAGGAGACCAGAAACATGGCAGCATAAGGAGACCGGAAACATGGCAGCAAAAGGATGGCAGCATAAGGAGACCAGAAACATGGCAGCATAAGGAGACCAGAAACATGGCAGCATAATGATGGCAGCATAAGGAGACCAGAAACATGGTAGCATAAGGATATCAGAAACATGGCAGCATAAGGATGGCAGCATAAGGAGACCAGAAACATGGCAGCATAAGGATATCAGAAACATGGCAGCATAAGGAGACCAGAAACATGGCAGCATAAGGATGGCAGCATAAGGAGACCAGAAACATGGCAGCATAAAGAGACCAGAAACATGGCAACATAATGATGGCAGCATAAGGAGACCAGAAACATGGCAGCATAATGATGGCAGCATAAGGAGACCAGAAACATGGCAGCATAAAGAGACCAGAAACATGGCAGCATAAGGAGACCAGAAACATGGCAGCATAAGGATATCAGAAACATGGCAGCATAAGGAGACCAGAAACATGGCAGCATAAGGATGGCAGCATAAGGAGACCAGAAACATGGCAACATAATGATGGCAGCATAAGGAGACCAGAAACATGGCAGCATAAAGAGACCAGAAACATGGCAGCATAAGGAGACCAGAAACATGGCAGCACAAGAGTTATTGTGAAACATCTTTCCAGACCTTTTTGGGCTGCTATTTATGTTCTTGTATGTAGCATTAAGCCGGTCATACAGTGAACGATCATCATTCAGATTCGGCTGATGAATGACCATTTTGAACAAATATCGTTCATTGTATGAAGGCCAATTTCCTGGGAGGGCATAATGAACAAATGTAAAGCACAATTTTGCTGGATGATAGCACATAGAACAGGCCCAGCCAAAACTTCGATCACAATGTACCGCTAGCTCACGGAGCTCCCGCCTGTAGATCGCAACCAATTTACTTACAGCAACTGGGAACACCGGTAGCAGCCTGGTTTCCTGGACAAGAAATGCATGTCTGCATGAGGAATTTTCCGTGAGATATCATTGTTCAGACTGTTCAGTGCGGGGTCCGGCGGCGCTACAGGTGACCTCATCACGTTGGTGACGTCATGACACCGGCGCTGTGTTACTGATGCGCGCTAATGACATCACACCCAGGGCTTCCAGTGTGACACATGGGGAGATGGCACCCATCATTGCAGATAGACTGGTATATAAGTATGTATGTTTTATTGTAGTTGTGTGTTTTTTTGTTTTTTTTTTATCAATTTTTTATTCAAGCATTGTAGAGAAATTGGACAAATACATATCACTGTTTAAATCGTTCTACAAAGAAGAGTAGAAAAAAAATAAGAGAGGTTCACAATAGACAAATTCAGCGATATCATGTACAAAACAATATACAATCCAAATAACAAAAATAAAAGTATCTGTAATGCTGGGCATACACTGCCAGATAAAATGTCTGTCAGACCGACAGACATTTTATCTGGCAGCCTGCCAGCCGCAGAGGTCGCCGGCATACACTGTGAGAGAAATCTCACAGTGTATAGCCCGACATCCGCGCTCCGCCCCCGGGGGCGGAAACATTTCCCTGTTCCTTCCGTAGGAAGGAACACAGGAAATGTCCATCTGTCGGCTGCGCTGGGCATACACTGCCCGATGCGGCCGACAGTTTCCCGGGTAAATATCGCATCGGACGGGCATGCTGGACAATCCAGCATGCCCGACCGAGCAATATTTAACCCTTGGTCGCCCGCATACACGCTGCAATTATCGCGGCGATCAGCCGATATCGGGCGGATCGTCCCGATAATTGCAGAGTGTATGGCCAGCATTACAAACAGGAGAAACATCTGTGTTTACAATTATTAGAATTGTATAAACTACAAAATAATACAATAAAAGTGATATCAAGAAAGAAAAATATATCATCTATCAATTGTCCTGGGTGTTAAGTCTGTGACTTATACTTCAATAAGGGTTTCTTAATAACTTGGACAGAGTGAGTGAGCATGCTTCTTTACTGTAACAGCAGAAAAAAAACAAAGACACAGACTAGAGATTCATACGCCAACTAATACAAACAAATAATAAGATCCGTTGTAACCTTCCACCTGAATACATATAAAGCAATGAGAACTATATATACCACACTCCTCCCAACTTAGATAAATGCAGACATAGAAAGTGGTTAGCGGGGGGCGTGGTCTGACTACTGAGCAGTGAGGAAGCAAACTTTGGGAGCTCCTGCCAAAAAACCCTTATACCAACTGTTATGCCCTTGATTAGGACTCCAAAGGCTTGCAACACATATTTTGAATATACCGGAGCCTGCTGGGATACCTATTGCTAATTAGGGGCCA
Organism: Taudactylus pleione; assembly: GCA_031769625.1. NCBI lineage: Eukaryota > Metazoa > Chordata > Amphibia > Anura > Myobatrachidae > Taudactylus > Taudactylus pleione. The sequence goes on along the minus strand of JAUIMM010000455.1, from coordinate 204,172 downwards.
TGAAAGCTCGCCCGCCGGCCCCCTGCAATCTGAGGCCTACCTGTGCTGTGAAGCAGGGGGCTTGATTGATAGCGAGACCCGCCGGAACTCTCTGCGATAATCCGCTACCTGCGGTTTCCCCTCCCTTGTATCCAATACCCTCCGGAGGTCCCTAAGCCCGCCAACTCCCTACCTATACTCCAGGGTTGAAGTTCCGCTACCGGGACGCTGCCCAGCAGCCCCGGCCTCGAGTGCGGTGAGCGATCCGGAATGGCCGTCACCGCCGCTGGAGACTACCGCGACCTTAGAGCATCATCCGGCTGGCTTCGCTGGGTGCTCATCTGAGGGGTCAGTGGCAACTGGACCTTCCGGGGACTTCATGGCCTGCATCGCCCCCGGAAGCCCAGGTCTGGACTTTTTCTTTTCTTTACTGGGCCTGCATTACCGCGATATATGTGGATTGACTCTGAGGGTTGCTACAGCCACCTTATATCCATCGGTCTTTCCTTGCCTGCCTGCTCACGGCGATTGAGCAGCCTCTGTCACCTGTGGCCCCCTGGTGGATCCCGAACCGGAGCCGCAATTCACGGGAGGCCACCATATTGGCTTCCCTCTCTTCACCCTGCTGCACTGCCTAAGCTCCTGCTCTGCTGTTTCTAAGTGGTTATTAGCTACTGTCCACTTTCCTGGCCTCCACAGCCCCACACCCTCTCTTTCGGAACGCTGCTGGTGGCCGCACATCCTGAAGTTCTTCCTCCAACCAGGGCTTCCACTCACCTTTACCTATATGACCTCTCCCTGCGGCTGGTTTTCACTATTAACCCTCAGCTCCTACGACACCAGGTCAAGTGGTGGTTCCCTGTTACCCAGATTCTTCATAAAAAAGTCCTTTTTTGTATGATCTCTATCTGCTCTCTTACTGCCATCCTCTGGAATTAAAATATATTTTACATTTAGTCCAATAAAGTTTAATCTGCCCTGCCAGTCTATATGATGTGATTACTCTGCATGAACTCCGGGGACCTAGTAGCCCTTTACATGTCCCAGTAATAATCAACACACTGCAGCTTATTATTACATTTCCTGCTGCTCACCTGAACCAGAAAACAATTGATTACAAACGAGTGAAAGGAAATATTAATCGCTTCAGTTTTCTCAAGTTTGACCTACTACCTACCCATCTGCATCATGTCTCAGAAGCCCAAAAAAGGCAGCGCAGAACTCATCTACTAATTTTTTTGGCTCTAAGAGTAAACCTATTCCGCTGTTGTCTGCTCATTCTGACGCTTCCTGCCTGTCTCCGTCAAGAGAGACTGAAGCTGTAATTGATCCTCAAATACAAGCGGTCATGGTTAACCTTTTGGAGGGCGCTAAAACAGCATTTGCTCAGGGTGGTTAATGACTTTAAATCAGAACTCTCCTCTCTAGGTTCCAGGATGGACGCCCTGGTATCAAAAACGGATGATCTTTGTCGTTCCCAATTAACTCTGGACAAGGAACTCTCTCGTCTTCACGACGAAATGGAATCCCTTAAGGAAAAACAAGAGGATGTAGAAAATCACTCCCGCCGCAATAATCTGAGAATACGCAATGTATCTGAATCCGTCTGTATCAGACTTGGAATCCTTTTTAGACGGTTACTTTCATCACATTCTTCCTGACCTTTCAGCAGCGGACTGCCTAATGGATAGAGCTCACAGAGTACTCCAAGTCAGACCCTCTTCTTCCCAACCCCCACGCGATATCATTGTCTGATTACATTATTTCTGTACCAAAGATCAATTACTCCGGGCGACTAGAGATAAGTCCGTCATCTCTTACCAGGATATGGACATTCAATTATTTCAAGACCTGGCCCCTTCCACTATTCAGAAACTACGTGATCTACAACCTGTTACTAAAATCCAGAGACAACATAATATCAGATGTCGCTGGGGCTTCCCCTTTCAGCTACAAGTATTCACAGCTAATTCCTCGTTTTCCGTGAAATATCTTGAGCAGGGTCAAGATTTACTTTCAAAACTGAACATTCTGCCTGAATCAACGCCCCCTAGACCCTCATCACCCAAGCCTCAGCGTTCCTGTCCTCCAGCTCCAGAATGGTCCACAGTCACGAGACGTCAGGACTGCATTACTGCTCCGACATGAGTCTCCCGTCATCTCTTTTTGACCACTTCAATTGTTTCCACCCAAGCCTCCCCCATGACTGTACATTACGGTTTCTGGCTCGACGGTTGGAAATCCATTTCATTGTTTGAAAATGTTTTTATTAGGGTTTGACCTGCTGCTGCTCGTTAGGTCACTCATATCCTCATTAGCTCGTTTTCTGGTTTCTTTAATATGTTTTTGTTTTTCGCTAGTTCTATTTAGACTGTATGTTCTTGTGAAAACATTTCACAGATATAAGATTGTGCAATTAATTAAATCTGCAAAGTGTTTTTTAATTTTTTCTACTAAGTGCCCAAGGTCCCCTTTTGGGGTTTCCTTTTTGTAAATGTCTATGACCTACCCCCCATGCTCCCTGTATATTTTGTACTTTTTGTACATTTATTCATATATTATACATTTATTTGGGTTCCTGTGTTTAAGGGTTGTCACCCGTATTGGCTTCTTTTTCTCTTTTTCCTTTTTTTTTTGTGGCTTCTCTTTTTTTCTTCCCCTTCCTTTTACTTTACTGTGTGGCTCCAGGAACAAAGTTTTTTAATATTTGTGGCCCTCTCAATGTTTCTTTTTTTGCAGATATTTTCTTTTTTGTACCATGGCCTTGAAGTTATTGTCAATGTCAATGGCCTCAACTTGCCACGTAAGCGTACTATAACCCTGAGTGCCTGCAGGAGGGAGAAGGCTGATATTGTGTTCCTTCAGGAAACCCATCTTAAAGGTACTCACACTCAATTGCAGGGAAAGCAGTTGTCTCAAACCTTTTTTGCCTCGGCGGATTGCAAGAAATGGGTTGTTGCGATTCTTATTCACATCAGGATCCCTTTCCTGCACTCTTCCACTTTCTCAGACCCCAAGGGTCGTTTCCTCATAGTTGTTGGTACACTATGCTCCGCTACAGTCAGTTTGGTTTCGGTTTGTGCCCCGAACCAGGGACAGGGTTCCTTTTTCTCTAGATTGTTTAGATGCATTGAGCGACGAGTTCAAGGTCACCTTATAACAGCCAGGGATTTTAATGTTACACTTGACCCAGCCCTTGATAAATCCCCATCCCCTACCAATAAATCTAATACCTCTCCTTACAAGGATACTATGACTTTATTTTCCCTGCTTAAAAAATATAATCTATATGATACTCAGCGCCTTACAAATCCTTCAGCGCTTGATTATACTCATTATTTGACATGATGTTTATATCCTACTCGCTGATATCTCAGACCTCTCCAGCTGGGATTACCCCCCTCTCCTGAACAGATCATGCTGGAGTCTTTGTTCTCCTTGATCTTTTACAACTTTACCCTCGCCCCCGTAGATGGCGTCTCGACGATGCACTTTAAATAATCCATCTACTTTTACTACCATTAAACAGGCCATATCTGACTATTTTACGTTCAATTCATCTCCCGATATAGCTCCTGGAATCATATGGGAAGCCCATAAGGCGACCATTCATGGCCAACTCATCAGTTCTGCTTCGGCGGTCCACAAATGTGCCACCCTGAGATATCCTCTTTAGAACAATGACTATCTACTCTTCTCGATGCCCATAAACTTAACCCCACTGATGACTTATTACATCAGATTGACTCTATCCAGGGCCAGCTAAATACCTTGCTTTCTCAGAAAGCTGCCTCTATCCTACAAAAACTTCAGCAACATTTCTATGACAAAGCTGACAAGGCTGATTCAATGTTGGCTAGAAAGTTAGGAAAGAAACGTGCTCTGAATTTAATTGATAAAATTCACTCTCAGAGCTCTGACTCCATTACTTATGATCCCCTAGCAATTGTTAAAGAATTTAGACAGTTCTATACTTCACTATATAATCTCTCAACCCCTTCTCAGGACCCCCCCTCCATGGTTTGCTGACTGGAGACGTATCTAGCTGACACCCCTCTCCCTAAGCTGTCCCTGCCCCATCTTTCCTCTTTAAATACTTATATTATGCAGGACGAAGTACGGGCAGCCATTAAATCCATTAAAGGTTCTTCTGCCCCTGGCCCCGACGGTTTCTCTGCTCAATACTATAAAAAATTTGCTTCCCATCTAACAGATTTCTTTAATAAGGTATTAGATGGTGCATCATTTGACTCCGCTACGACACAAGCAAATATTGTGGTGATACCAAAACCCAGGAAAGACCCCTCACTTTGCTCTAGTTATCGCCCTATTTCTTTACTCAATGTAGACATAAAACTCTATGCTAAAATTTTGGCCACTAGATTCAATCCCCTTCTACCATCCCTAATACATCCTGACCAGGTGGGTTTTGTCCTCAGACGTCAGGCCCCTGACAATATTAGGAGGACTATCGACCTAATACACACCATCCATGGAGGTAAAACTCCCTCATTACTGATGTCACTGTATACCGAAAAGGCCTTTGACCGAATCTCATGGCCTTTCATGTTTGGTGTCCTTGGGTCGATGGGCTTCTCTGGCAAATTTCTGCAGGGTCTCTCGGATCTATATCGCTCTCCCTCAGCTACCGTCTCCGCTAATGGCTCTACATCTACCCCATTCAGTATATCTAATGGCACCCACCAGGGTTGCCCCCTCTCACCTCTTATCTTTGCCCTTATAATAGGACCCCTGGCTGCTAGAATCTGTGCTAATTCAATTATATCTGTAGTGTTGGTTGGGCCCACAGGGCATAAAGTGGCCTTATATGCGGACGACATTTTGTTGTCCATTTCGAATCTGCTCACTTCGCTTCTACTTTGACTGAAATTGAGATATACGGTTATTTCTCTGGTTATAAAATTAATTTGGATAAAACAGAAGTCCTTGATTTTTATATCCCACAAAATGATAAAGTTTCTTTGGAACATCTCTTCCCATTTAAATGGCATCTACAAAAAATTAAGTATTTGGGTATTTTTATAACCAAATGTTACTATCAACTTTTCCAGGCCAATTTCTCCTGCATTCTTTCCCAAATCAAATTAGACCTTGCTTCGTGGACCCATCATTTCATATCCTGGATAGGTTGTATTAATACAATTAAAATGAACATCTTGCCTAGACTCCCCTACCTATTCCAGTCCCTTCCTATACATCTCCCCCCTTATGTTTTCAAATTTCTCCAATCCCAGACAACTAAATTTATTTGGTCGGGAAAACTACCACGGATACGTCTCCGAATTCTTCAGAGATCGTCTCGGGCTGGAGGTCTAGGTATCCCTAATTTTAAGCATTACTACCTCTCTGCTCAGCTCGCTCAATGTATTTTATGGAATAGCCCTGATAGAATATGGGTCCAGATTGAAGCGGAGCCATAGGACTGCTTTCCCCTGCCTCCCTCCTCTGGCTCCCTAGAGCCCGTCACCCCAAAAGAGTCCACGACCACCTTATTATCTCTCATTCGCTATCATTATGGAATGCAACCATCCATAAATTTGGCCTCTCTCCATCTCCCACCCCAGTCATACCACTATTTAACGCCTCAGAGTTCCCTCCTGTTATGAGTCCTTTAGCTTTTCTTCCCTGGCAAAAGGCTTGTATTAGATATGTCAATGATTTGACTCGCGACGCCTCCTTTCCCTCATTTGTTGAACTCCAGTCTAAATTTCATATCCCCTCCAAACATTTCTTTCAATATCTGCAATTCAGGAATTTTCATAATATAATTAAACACCGCCTTGTTCACCGTTCTCTGACTCCTACTGAGATGATGTGTTTACGCCACTCCTCCACTGCTGGCCTAATATTGGGCCCTGTACTCTCTACACCTTTAGACTCCATGCATGACCCACACAAGTTGGAATGGGATCTGGGTGAAACACTGAACCCTGATGAGTGGGGGGAGATTGGGGAGAGAGCCGCCTCCAGTTCCATTTGCATTAGAATAAAAGAGAACACTTATAAAATTCTTTATCGATGGTATCTGGTCCCCTCCCAACTGAAAAAGATGTTTCCTGACACATCCGATGGATGCTGGCGTGGGTGCTTGTCAGAAGGCACATTTTTCCATATTTAGTGGAGCTGTCCAAAACTCACTAATTTTTGGCTAAATATTAAGAATTTGATTATCTCAATCACTCACCTCCCGATCCTCTGGACCCCAAATTTTTTCTATTACCCTTACCTTTTCCAGTTGCCACCTATCACCAAAGCAAACTAATCAGGCACATCCTATCGGCTGCTACCTGTCAGCTGGCAGCTGATTGGAAACAGTTAATTCCTCCTTCCCTGCACTCAGTTATTAATAGGGTCTGGTCGGTTCAGTGAATGGAATACATGACCAGTATCCTTAACCACTCTTGCAGAACATTTGACAAGGTCTGGGCCCCTTGGTTGTCCTTTTTCAATGCTAGTTCCCCATTCACATAATCTTCTCTATTTCTCCCCCTTTACTTTCTTTCTTTGACAGTACTAGCCACGCTGTCTCCCTTTTCTTTCTTATTTTCTGCTCTCCTTACTGGTCTTTTTTTTCTCTTTTTCTCTCAAAAGTTAAAGTTAAAAAGTTATTAATATAACTGAATTATGTTCTTGTGCATTTTTATTGTTGATGTCAGTGAAGTTTGTCTGTCTTTTTGTAGACATATTTTGCTGTATCTTGTGTGGATATCTAATAAATATACCTTTAAAAAAAAAAAGAAAGTGGTTAGCATTACACAATGTAAATGTTACCCCAGAAGGCTACAAATCAAGCCTTTGGGGTGCCTTACTAACTCTGTCTGCATAACGATGTTTAGGTTCCAGAGTGACAGGCTGCTCCATCGAAATCACACTAGAAGGTTCAGGATCAGTTGTTGTCACTAAGGGAACCTCATGCTCTGGTGACTCCATAAAAGGCTTGGGAACAGTCTCTGCATTCTCTACAGTGTTAGGAACAGTCTCTGTAACAGACCCAGAGGGGTATACATAAACTCCCAAATCACTTGCTTGGCTATGTCCAGGTGTCGACGTACAGTCCGTTTGCCTCCTGGCCTCAATTATTTGATCAATGTGGCGTCGCCACAATTCTCCTCCCACTTCAATCATGTACATCAGAGGGCCGGATTTGGTAGAATCCAAATCATGGACAAGCACCTGCTGGCCAATGTCGAAGGTCCAAGTAGGTTTCTGATAAACAGTTTGAAACTGTCGTGTACCTTTCATCTTACATCTGGTTTTATCAAGTCCCACTGAGACCTCAAGTTCCGTTGCATAAAGAGCACAGCAGGTGGCTGACTGGTAGTGGAGTGCTCAGTTCTACGATATATGAACAGGAAGTTGTCAATTTTGTGTTGCAAAGGCAGATGTTTGTACAAATCTCTCAGCCAAACCGTTAGTAGCTGGATGGTGTGGAGCTGATGTAAATTGTTTAATGCCATTGTCTCGCATGAACTTTTTGAATTCCGTGGACACAAATTGTGGCCCATTGTTACTGCATACTTGCTCTGGTAGACCATTTCTGGCAAAGATGGTTCGCAGAACAGCAATTGTTTTCTCAGATGTAGTGGATTTCATCTTTATTACCTCTGGTCATTTTGAATGAGCATCCACTGCAATAAGAAACTTACAATCCATGAATGGACCAGCAGTCAATATGTACCCGCTGCCATGGAGATGGCCATTCCCAGGGGTGTAACGGGGCTAGGGGCGGTGAATTTTGAACTCTTTGGCATCCTTCACATCCTTTTGTCAATGTTTCAATTTGACCATCGATTCCTGGCCACCACACGTAGCTTCTAGCAAGACTCTTCATTTTCACCGTGCCCAGGTGACCCTCATGTAAATTTTCTAAAACTCTATTTCGTAGTTTAGGTGGTATTACCACTCTGGACCCACATATTAGAGCTCCTTGATAGACAGAAAGTTGATCTTTCCTGGCCAAAAATCCGTAATATTGAGCATTGCCATGTTTAGGCCAACCTTTGATAGTTAAGTCCATTACTTTAGATAGCACCGCGTCTTTCCTTGTTTCCCGAATGATCATGTCATTGGTAATAGGTAGCTGTTCTATTAACATATTGTGATACACTTCCAGTGGGTCTTTACCATTGTCCTCCTCACTTTGGGGCAGGGGGGAACGCGATAGACCATCAGCATTGCCATGCAGTTTTGTCCTTTAAACTCAATGTCATATGTGTGTGCACCCAGGAATAATGACCAACGTTGAAGACGAGCAGCAGTCATGGCTGGGACTCCCTTTTGGGGGTTAAAAATCTATACCAATGGTTGATGATCAGTTATTAATGTAAACCTTTGTCCATACAAATATTGATGACATTTCTTTACTCCCCATACTAGACTTAAGGCCTCTCGATCAATTTGAGCATAATTCTTCTCTGCCACTATCAAGGACCGCGAAGCAAATGCTATTGGTTTCTCGCTTCCATCTCTCAGTTGATGTGACAACACTGCTCCAATGCCATATGGTGAGGCATCACATGCCAGTCTGATATGCAAATTTGGATCAAAATGAGTAAGGACTTTATCAGATGTATTAATTTTTTTTGTTTCTGAAAATGCTTTCTCGCAGTCTTTTGTCCATTTCCAACGTGCATTTTTCTGTAGTAGGGCATTAGTGGGTATAGTACTGTGGAGATGTCTGGTAAGAACTTGTGATAATAATTCACTAGGCCCAAGTAAGATCTCAGTTGTGACACAGACTGGGGCCATGGTGCTTGCAATACTGCCTAAATTTTATCATTTGACTTGTGCAGGCCCTCTCTATCAATTACATGTCCACAATAGGAAATGCTTTCTTGGAAAAATGCACATTTGTCTTTATTTACTCTGAGTCCGTATTCTTGTAGTCGGGTTAATACTCTTTCCAAATTACTTAAATGGTCCACGTCATCTTTGCCTCTTACAATTATGTCATCCATGTAACATTGTGTACCTGGTATTCCTTGTAGGACTTGGTCCATTGCTTTCTGCCAAAGTGCTGGGGCAGAAGATAGTCCAAACACAAGATGATTATATTGCAATAAGCCTTTGTGTGTATTGATGGTTAGATATTTCTTGGATGCGTCCTCTATTTCCATCTGTAAGTATGCTTGAGCTAGATCAATTTTGGAGAAGCAGTCGCTCCCTGAGAGAGCTGCAAAGATGTCCTCTATTTTAGGCAAAGGATACTGTACAGTGTGTAGTACTGGATTTATTGTCATTTTGAAATCTCAGCAAATTTGGATACTTCCCGCTTTGCCCTTCTTTACTACCGGAACTATAGGCATAGCCCATTCACCCTATTCTACAGGGGAGAGTATACCAGAGTCTTCCAGTTTCCATAATTCCTCCTTAACCCCTGGTTGGATAGCACATGCTACTGTACGAGCTTTATGAAACTTTGGAACGGCATGTGGATCCAACTCTATACTGGCCTTAATGCCCTTTAGTGTGACTATCCCTTGTTGGAAAATGGGTTGTGCAGCAGCTAACAATTTTGAAAGTCCTTTACTAGCTGCGACACTTTTGGATACATTAGATGCGGTAGGCTGATACATGTGAATGGATTGCCAATCAAGTTGAATTTTCCTTATCCATTAGCGGCCCAGTAGTGCTGGTCCACCCTGTGGAAGTACGTATAAATACAGCTTAGGGGTATTGCCTTTGTATTTCACAAATATTTTTATTTTTCCCAATGTGGACAAAGGTTCCCCCTATATGTGTAGAGTGCTACTGATGTTTTCTTTAAAGGAATCTCAACAAATAGGCATTTTTTTTTTAAAGTTATTTTTTATTATTAATGTTTGACACAAATTCACAGTATTACATTTTTACAGAATTTCTTTTAAACAAAATAAACCATTGTACAATCTTTGGACATATTCATTGACTGTTAAATTACGAATAAATTACTCCAACTGACATCTGGAGTTATAGTGTCTTATTTAACCTTTATGTTAATTAACGGCTTTATTAGTAAATAATTTCCTAGTAAATCTACCAAAGAGAAAAAGAATAAAAACAAAAACCATACAAATTGTTAAAACATTAACATATACACTTGTCTTGTCCTACACATTAAAAAGGTGTTTGACCTTCCATAACTGCTAAACTATACCAGGTTGTCCATTGAAAGCTGCGCTTAAGAGATGCCTTCAGTTCAGGCGATAATGTATGAATGAGAGGGAGCCATATTCAAAAAAATTTCCCTGACAATTTTTCTTTGTCAATAGATGTAGAGGACCAATCCATGTTAAACAGATAAACTAATCTTGGCAACATTAGATTAATAGATGGTACATTAGGTTCAACCCAACAGGATAAAATAGTTTTTTTGGCTGTAGCTGCTATTTTGGTCAAAAGACATTTCTCTAATTTAGTCAGTGTATGTGTTGAGGATAATTTGTATCTATTCCAAAAGGCCCATTTCCGGGGTCATCACGGAGTCTATATGTAATGTATTTTTTTTTTTTTTTTTCAAAAATGTTTTTATTGAAGTCAACAAATACACTCTGGTACACAAGTAAATATGACAAGAAACAATGACATAATTACAATTTATAGCATACAGTTCACTTGTGGTTTGAGGTAATAGACTTGCCACAATTTTCTCTTTTTACCGATCAATTGAAAATTAAACAGTAATATATTATAATGACTTCAACCATAATAGAAGAAATGAAGGGGGAAGAAAGTAGATGGGTGATGGGGGGGTGGGGGGGTGAGGGGGGATAAGTATAAGAAGAGAGAGATGAAAAAAAAGGAGAAAATAAATAAATAAATAAAAAAAAAAAAACAGAGAAGAAGAGGAAATAAAGTGGGATGGGGGTTATGAGCCATGCACTCCCAGGGTCAATCCCTTACTACTCTTCTTTTATTTATGTAGGTTTTTTTTTTTTTTTTCTCTTAAGCGTAAGTTATTGGGGGGTCTTGTAGCAGTATTCTAGTTTCATACCATTGTGTTGATTTGAAACACTGTTGTATTTGTCTTTTAATCTCAGGATTTAAAGCCTCAATAAAGCTTTCCCAAATTAAGAAGAATTGTTCTGCTTTCTTTTCCTTGTTGATAGAAGAGTTGACCCAATCCATTTTGAAAATATAAAATAATTTCTCTTTGAACATGGTTAATGAAGGAGGGGTAGGAGCAATCCATTGTTGCAGGATACATTTTTTAGCTACAGCCGAAATAATTAATAATAATTTTTTACAACCCTTGGAAACTCTAGTTATTCCTGGAATATAACCCAATATTGCCCATTCTGGTGTTAATGGAAGATAATTGATTAGGTCAGCTAGCACATATTGTTTCACTTCCATCCAAAATTTTTTGATGACCCTACAGTCCCTTAGGCAGTGGTATAAAGATGCCTCTAAATGGGCGCATTTTGGACACGCAGAGGAGGTTGCAATACCAATCAAGTGACAACGTTTGGGAGAAAGATAGCTCCTATAGAATAATCTGTAGAACATTTCTCTGTAAGTTGTAGCTGTCAATGTTTGGAGGGAATACTGTAGCGTGCGCAAAATATTAGTTTCTGTTAGATTTGGAAAGCAAGTCTGCCACTTAGTGATACCAGTGGAGAATGTTCCCGTAAAGTAAGGAATTCTTAGTAGGTGGTAAAACAGGGATATAGCCCTATACGGATAGCCAGCAGACAAGAAGGCAGTGTCTAACCTATTATCCCAATCCAAGGGAGATAAAAAAGATAATATTTTACTGGTGTAGTGTTGTGCCTGTAGGAAGGCCAAGTTACAAGAATGAAGAAAATCGTATTGTGTATGTGCCTGTTCAAACGTTAATGGGCGTTTAAGTGAAGAATTAGTGAAATGTCTAACTGTACGAAGGCCCAGTGAATCCCACCTTCGGAAAGGGTGTGTTGCAGACCCATTCTGAAAGTCATTGTTTCCCAGCAGAGGGAGATGTAGTGAGTAGGAAGCATGAATTTTAAATTTGTTACGTATCGAGTGCCATGTTGACCATGTTGACATCAGGAGTGGGTTATCAAGCAAGTGCGGTGGTATATCGTGTTTAGGCATATGTAAGAAGTAAACCAAGTCCAAACCAGATAGGAACTGTCTCTCTAATTCATAGTGGGCGAAATGATTTCTATGTAGAATCCAGTCATGAATGTATCTACATATTGCAGCTTGGTTATAAAGGAGAGTATGGGGAAAGTTAATTCCCCCCTCTTCCTTAGTGCGTTGAAGAATTTTCAAACTAAGTTTTGGTTTTTTGTTATTCCAGATAAATTTCCGAAATGCGGCATCTATCTTTTTAATATCAGTTAAAGTGAGAAGTATCGGGAGGACTTGTAGAGGGTATAGCAGTTTAGGGAAAATTATAATTTTTATTAGATTGGCCCTTCCTAGGTAAGAAAGCTGAAAATGTTGCCAGCTGTCCATTTCCGCACAAATTTTATTTATTATTGAGGTAACATTTAAAGAATATAGGTTGTTAATATTCTTGGGTAATTGTATACCCAGGTAAGGTATGCTGGAAGATGCCCATTTTAAGCCTCCTAAATTGTCTCTAGGTCTAAAAGGTCTATTACCCAAAGCTAGTGCCGTAGATTTAGTAAAGTTAATAGTAAATCCAGAAATGTGACCAAATCGTTCCAATTTTTCGAACAAGGGGGTCAAACTAACCTCTGGATTAGATATGAAAAGCATGAGATCATACGCAAAAGCTATAAGCTTTAATTTGTAATCTCCAATGGAAGCACCGCGCAACAGCGACCAATCTTGAAGAGAACGGATTAGCGGGTCAAGTGCTAAATTGAATAAAAGGGGTGAGAGCGGACACCCCTGTCTCGTACCTCTAAACATATGTAATGTGTTGCCGAGAAGGCCATTGACAAGTAACTTAGTACATGGATTCAAATAAAGATATTTGATCATATTAATAAAAGACGTACCAAATTCCCTGGCATCGAGAACTAGGAACAAATATTCCCATAGAATTTTGTCAAAGGCCTTCTCAGCGTCCAAACTCAACAGAATAGTGGAAGATCTCTGATCCGCTGGGGAGGAGGCCAGAACTGCAACTGCCGAGCGAATGCCCAACACCGATTGGCGGCCTTTTGTGAATCCTAGTTGATGTGGGGTAAGGATTGTCGGCATCATATTATGTAATCTAATCGATAAGATCTTTGCCAAGATTTTATAATCCTGGTTAAGCAAAGTAATGGGTCTGTATGAAGACAGCAAGGAGGTATCCCTATCTGGTTTGGGAATCAGGATTGTTGTTGCCTCGTTAAATGAGGGATATGCAATGTTATTCGAGTAGATTTGTTGCAGTAAATTGGTAAGTGTAGGTGTAATGTCGTCTTTTAGGATATTATAGTAATTTGCTGTAAAGCCGTCAGGGCCAGGTGATTTATTCAATTTGAGCGATTTAATAGCCATGAGAACTTCCTCCTCTGTGATATTATCTTCTAAACATTCCCTCTGCTGGGTGGATAGTTTTGGTAGAATTGTCTCATTAAGAAAAATGCTTGCATTTGCTAAGTTAGACGTTTCAGCTGCATATAAATTTTGGAAATATACTTCCAAAAGTTTTGTTTATGTAATGTATTTTTAACATACCAATAAACCTGTTCCCAAAATTGTTGAACATATGTGCATGACCACAGACAGTGATATATATCAGCGTCTGGAGCTTTACACTTAAAACAATTGGCGTTTGCAGATTTCCCGGTTAAATATTGTAATCTAGGGGTATAGTATGCCCTGTGTAGGATTTTATAATTAATTTCTGCGTAAGAAATGGATATCAATTCTTTGTTTAATCGTCTGGTGGCTTGAGTTAAGAGGGATAAATCCAGCTCTGGAAAATCCTTTTTCCATTTGGCAAGACCTCCTGTTATTTTAGATAAATCTATTGTGGGTCTTATATATGAGTATATATAGGAAGAAGAAAAGGGATCACCCAGTTTTAAACGAAGTGCATCATCTAGTTTAAACTGATTATCTGTCTCCATAAACCCTCTCTTTGTTCTTTGTAAATAGCTAGATGCTTGTAATAAGGAAAAATAGGAATAGATAAGTTAGGAAATCGCTGTTGAAGTTGACCATGTGAGTAAGGCTGCTGAGTATCAACATCTATCATATGACATAAGTAACATAAACCCTGAAGGGACCAAGTTTTTGAGTAGGGGGATGTCCATCCACCAGGGAAAAAAGGGTTATCTGATAATGGGAGAAAGAATGTGTGGGACCAAGATATCTTTAACATAGAGCGAGTTTGTCTCCAGGCCGCACATGTGGTAGATAAAAGTATATTTTCTTTGATATCTGACTGGAGAGAGGATGGGGGCATATGTAATAAAGTTACCAAATGAGTTCCAGGACTAAATGCTTGTTCAATGCCATAATTGCTATAATGACTATGACCTCCTATCCAGTCCATGGCGATACGATAATTAGCCGCCAAGGAATAGGTTTTAATGCATGGTAAGTTCAACCCACCTAGATCAGTAGTTTGCTGGAGTTTAAAAAGAGAGATTCTGGGTCTCTTTCCAGCCCAGATAAATTTCCTCATCTCCTTGTTGAAAAGATTGAGATCTTTTTTCTTGATTAATAAGGGCAGTATCTGGATTATATATAAAATGCGAGAGAAACTCACCATTTTGATAACGTGACGACATCCAATGTATGATAAATGTAGATTGGGCCATAACCTGAAGTCATTCAGCATTTGAGTGACAGCTCCCCCATAGTTAGCTTTATATAACTGGGAAGGGTGTGTAGGTATATTGATAGCTAAATAACGTATCTGTGAGGAAGCCCACTTAAAGGGAAAAGTATCGCCCCAGTTACTACGTGCTTGTGGATGAAAGGCTAAAGCCTCCGTTTTAACTATGTTGATTTGGAAACCCGCTATGTCCTCAAATGTAGAAAAAATATTTTGGAGCAGAGGGATTGCCTGTCTGGGGTTTCGGATGTACAATAGTAAATCATCCGCGAATGCTGAGACTTTGATCTCTTGATCAGCTATTTTAATACCTTTCCATCCCGTCTGAAGTACAAAGTGTCTTATTAACGGGTCGATTGCTAGGTTAAACAGCAAGGGAGATAGCGGGCAACCCTGATGAGTACCTCTGTGTAAGGGAAAGTATCTAGTGTTCAAATTGTTTATTGTTAAAAAAGCTGATGGGGAGTTATAGAGAGTTTGAAAAATATGTAGAAAGTGTGGGCCAAAGTCTTGTAATTGGAAAATTCTCATCAAATGAGACCAGTAGACCTTGTCAAATGCCTTATCGGCATCGCAGCTGACAATGATGTTAGAGAATTCTCTAGCCTGATGTGTATGTGTCATTGCCGCAATCAGGGTTCCTGATATTGTGTACAGAGTGTCTCCCCTTTATAAAGCCCATTTGGGATGGGTGAATAATTCTAGAAAGAATGGGTTGTAGTCTTTGTGCTATTAATTTAGAGAATATTTTGAGGTCTTGATTTAATAACGAAATGGGGCGGTAGGACGAAGTTAGAGTAGGATCTCGATTAGGTTTATGGAGGACAATGATACGAGCCACATTAAATTGTGGTGGAGCTGCGTTACCATTCAATATGGAACTAAATAAATCTTTAAGATAAGGGGTAATGTGCGGTAGCAGCATCTTGTAATATTTAGCAGCATCTTGTAATATTCTGCACTCAATCCGTCGGGACCTGGGACCTGATAAAGATTTGATAATAGATTTAATTTCCTCTTCAGTTATTGGGTCATTTAAGCTAGAGCGTTCCTCCTCAGTGATCCTAGATAACCCTGCTTGACGTAAGAAATCTATTCCCAGGTTTTGGTCGGTTGTTGGGGCTTTGTAAAGTTGTTGATAATATTGAAGAAATTCTTCCGCTATTTTATTGGGATCTATAAGGGTTTCTGAAGCAGTAGAGCGAATTGTAGTAATGTGCTTGGGAGACGTGCGTTGTTTAAGCATACTAGCTAGCAATTTGCCAGATCTATTACCCCATTTGAAATACCTATGTTTTTGGAATGTGACATCTAATAAAGCTTGTTCCGTACAGGCATTGTCATAGAGCAATTTGGCCTCTTTATACCTATTTTTGTTGTCTTCCGTGGGCTGTCATAAGAAGCAGGAGTATGTTACTGATAGTGTCTGGCTGAATTCCCTTAACCTAGCAAACAGGTTTCTTCGACGGTGAGTGATATATCCGATAATGTGACCCCTCATCACAGGTTTCGAGGCGCTCCAGAATAGATTAATATCAGGAATGTGTTGTGAATTGTCTGTATCATAATTTGTAAAATTATGATCTAATATTTTTTTGAAGTCTTCAGAATTTGCAAGATAAGTGGGGAATCTCCAGTTGTAAGAGCTGGAGACTGGTTTATTTAATTTAAGAGTGAACCAAATGGGGGCATGATCTGAGATCATAATGTCATATATGCCAGTGTCTATCACTCTGTGAAGTAAGGAAGGGGATAGCAACCAGAAATCTATTCTAGAGAGTGTGTCGTGGGAGTGGGAATAGAAGGTGTATTCCTTAGCAGTTGGGTTTTGGTATCTCCAAGGGTCCACTAATTGCAATGATTCCTGCATATATGCCATAGAGGAGGGTATGTTTACCCCTGACCTATCAGAAACTCCAGATCTGTCTAAAGATGGGGATAATACAATATTAAAATCGCCTCCTAGGATTAATGATCCTTCCATCCATCCTTGTAAACTAGTGAAAATTTCTGAAAAAAAGGGAGTACGTGAATCGTTTGGGCCATAGATGTTGGCAATTGTAATTTTTTCACCATCTATTTGTAATTTCATGAATAGATAACGACCTTGAGAATCTATAAGCGTATCAATGATCTCATATTGTAGATTTGCTAAATAGGATAATTACACCTCTCGTTTTTGTGGAGTATGAGGCTGCAGTAAAATTTTTAATCCAGTTTGCCCTAATTACATTAGTATCTGTGTTTTTCCAGTGTGACTCTTGAAGTAGCACTACGTCTGGCTTAAACCTTTTCAGTTGTTGCACTATTTTTTTTCTTTTTATTGGCGTATTGAGTCCCTCTACATTCCAAGATACAAATTTAACTGATTGTTTAACCCTGACTGACGTTAAAGTTGCATCTATTAGTTGTGACATCTATCCAATTCCTGTCTTAATCCAAAGCAGCATACATTTGAATGTATTACCATACCATGGTATGTCCCAGCCATCACACCATGATTTTAAATGGAACAAAAAGAGACCTGGTTTCAATTCAACAACCTTATACTTTAGGGAAACTAACAAATACTTTGTTACTTCTAACTGTGTCAATCTGTGTCATTTTACGAACCCAAATTAGGTACCAGTGCGTTCCTATTAGCAACAAATATAATATATTTGATAAGAAAAATGTACATGGAACATGTACCTGTTTGCCTAAACTTCTATAAAATATAGATAAATGGCTTAGCTGAAAAAAAGGTGAACAACATACTATCAGTATTAAATTAATACCCAAATACAATGCAAGATTAAACATTTATACTGTAGTAAAGGATATGCGAGTTTCAGGAAATGTCCCTTGATTAGCTGTGTGGAGATCTATTGCTGCCTGTGCCAGTAGGGGAAGGTATCTGTTTGGTGGAGCTGAGGAAGTTGGATGCGGCTTTCGGGGGGTCAAAGAAAAGGGTTTTCCATTATGTAGAATGCGTAGTTTGGCGGGGTATAGTAAGGCGAACCTGAAGCCATTTTCAAATAATTCTTTACAAATTGGGGAAAATGCGCGTCTGCGCATAGCTACCTCGTAGGAAAAGTCTTGGAAGATTAACAGTTTTTCACCCTGGTATATCAAATCAAGATGTTTTCTGTAAGCTTCCAAGAGACGAACCTTTTCAGCATAATTTAAGACTCTGAGAATGACCGGTCTTGGTCTGCGTTGATCAGGGCGGTTTTCCGGACCTACTCTGTGTACACGTTCAATTAGAATAGGATGAGTTTTTATGTCTAAGCCCAGTGTTGTAGGTAGCCATTGTGACACCAAATCCATCAGCTCTCTAGGTTTCACAGACTCAGGTAGGCCGATGATACGGAGATTATTGCGCCTGTTCCTATTCTCCAGATCTTCTAATTTATCATGAAAAGCCGCCATTGCAGATTCATGTTTTTGGACTAGAGCTTTAGACTCTGTGAGCTCGTCTTCCAAAGCTGAGATTCGTTGTTCTGCCTCATTGAGGCGTTGTGAATGTTGTAATAACTGGCTCAGACCTGATTCTACAGATTGTTTTAGCTCGGATATACCTGCCAATTTTTGATCCAGCAAGGGAGATATGATTTCTGCTATTTCCTGAGCCCTCTGAAGTGATTGTGTACTATACTGAGAGTTTTCTTCAGACATGTCAGGCGTGTTATCCTTTACTGGGGATCCCGATAGACGAGGTTGATCAGCAACAATATTTTTCTCTTTGTTTTTGGGGATAGTGCCCCCTCTTGGGCCCCGCTGTTGCTTAGCCATGTACTTTTCCATACAATTGGTCTAGTATATCTCGAGTATATTCCTAAAATATATAGGTAGAAGCAGTGTTGATTATTAAATCGAATATTGGATGAAGAGCACTAACAATAGTTCTCATTATTGGTTTTGTTTGTTCACTTGGTGGGTAACTATGATGTAGGGACTTTGCTAGATATTACGTTGGTGAGGATGGTGTAAATAATTCTGTATCTCTATTCACCTGCGTTGCGTGGTGATATCAGTTGGTGAACAACACCACACGTGCTGAGGTATATAGTGTTTTCTAACTTCTGGCTTTATCTGCCTTTGGAGTGCCGGACCTGTTTCAGTCTCTTGCCCAGACTTCTCTTGTGATTTTCAACTTGTTAAGGCAACGGGCTTTTCCTTATATTGGGTCAACTTTGTCTCGTATATCAAACTTAGCGACCAAGGAGCTCAATTAATAGCGGCCTTTACGTGGGTCCGCTTGCCTAAAGTAGCTATAACTTGTTTTTTTTTAACAAGTATACAGAACCACCTCAATCGTAATGTCAGATGTTTCCCCTCTTATGTTATATTTTTATCATAGATGTTGATTCACAAATGGCCACCAGAGGGAGCCTGAGGCCAAATAGATAATATTGCAAAGTCTTGGAAGTTCTTAAAAGATGGTAACCATAGTACTTTATTTTTCCTTGTAGGTAGGTATATATCAAATTGAATGAAGCTATGTTATAAAGCTGTATATGAGACAATAAATGTTTCAGCAAGAGAAAAATGGAAGCAGGGTCATTAGTATTAGAGTGACCTGTACAAATATGAGTACCCTCTTCTGCTTTCTCTCACAGTACTCCAACTGGTCACATAGACAAGTGTAGTAGCAGGTTTGTGTAGATCCCTCCAGTTAGGAAGGGTTATGCAGAAGTATAAGGGGGATAACTGCAGGCAATGGTCTCAGCAGCCTGGGATGAGAGAGGTGACTGCGAGTGGGGGGAGGTGTATAGCTGGCGCCGTGACATCGCTTATACTGTGAGCCCCGCCAGAGTCACAGAGAAGGGGCAGACAGGTGCATCAGCGGGGGTGCGGAAGTGACCACAGAGCAGCGCAGAAGCCCACGGAGAAGGCCTCCGTCGCCGTGATCACAAGAGCCAGAGGCGGGAGAGGCGAAAGCGGACAGGAGGAGGTAAGGAGCAGCACTTCAACAGTGCCTGCAGCTCTCCCGCCGGCGAGGACCTCAGGAGCCCCAGAGAGGATGCCGCGTGTGGCGGTGAGTAACCTAGAGGTACGGAGGTGCTCAGGGGCTGCGGGTCTGAAGGAAGAAGGTACCTCTTAATTTCAGCCGGGCTCTGCGGGACCTCTGAGACGGCGGCGGGTGGCGTCCAAACTGGAGTCCGCGGCTTTTGGCGCGCACCAGGCCCCAGATCTTCGGGAGTCCTCTACAGACCTCAGGGATCCCCAACAACCCTATGAGAGGGTCTATAAGAGGCAGTAAGCTGGCTGCTTTGTCCCAAAGTCACTAAAGGCCCCTATATGGGATAATTAAAGCTTTTTCCAGGGCTGAGTTGCTGGAGCTCACATGAGACACGTCCTCACCAACTCGCACTAATTCTTTATCCAAATAGGCATTTTTCATCACTTGCATTTATCACTGACAGAGCAGATCCTGTGTCTAATTCCATTTTTAAGTTAATACCTGCTACTTCCAAGGTGACCCAAATCACTTGGCGCTCTTTTGCTGTTATAGAGTGCACCTCTAGGCTGCCTAAACCTTTGTCTGTCCCAGTACTATCAGTAGAGTCTGACTCATTTCATAAATGAGGCACACCCCAGACAAAGGATATAGAGTATAGTTGTGAGAGATCGCAAATGAGTGAAATAAAACAAATAACTTTAATTAGATTATCTAAAATAGAAAACTATAACTTAAACCAATACACAAGGTATCAACTAACATAAAACTACATGACAAAAAAGACGGAGACAGACAGCAAAATGATTCAAAAAGTGTGACACTGTAAGTCTACTCCTATTGATGTGGAAACAGAGTACAAAGTATAGGTAATCATATACATCAATGCAATTGGCTAATGGTGAGAGAGATATTGAATGAAGTAGTATCTAGGTACTCGAATACCTGTCAATAACCCTCTGTAACGTAAATCACAGGGACCATATAACAATAATTCAATAGACTAGTAATGTGCCACAAATGGCAATAAAGCTTACAGAGAATTAGATATACATATGTAATTCAAAGAGGATAAATCCTCATCAGTAGGCGAAAATGAGACAAAACATAACATATACAACTTGACAAAATGAAATATATAACATAGTATTAAAAAGCTGCACACCACACCCCAAATTTGACCAAGAATATACTGGAATGAGATAAAGAGGCGTCCCTCTATTAAATATAGGAAAGTGTATAATAATCAGACAGGGTCAATACCTAAATAGATATGAAAGACAGGATAAGTGCTCTTACTGGTCAGACTCTGCTGTTCCACGTCATGAGATTCAGAGGACGAGGAATGAGTATCACTGTCGCATTGCACTCATAGAAACAGTGCAGCCTGCTTCTGCTGTTAGTGCCACAGTAAATGTAGTGTCCCTGTTGCTCAAGGCAGCGCAGGGACCCACATAGCGGGCAACTAATGAGAGAGCAGGGAAAAATATTAAAGCAGTACCTGACAGAAACACTCTCCATTTTTTCTCCTTTTGTTCCTACTATATATTACTTCAGGGAGCACCCCTGATTACTTTAAACCCTTTATTTCTATTTTTACATAGATTATCTATACTCCTGTGCAATTGTCCCTTTCCCCATATCCTCCCAATAGAGTCTGACTCATTGTCAGATACCTTATGCACCTGGGGTGTTGTATATTTTCTCCCATGGGCTTTGGATTCTTGCGGGTGGTTGGGTGTTCTTCCCGACTGGCACAACCTTTCAATATGGCCTCTTTTCTTACATTTTCTACACACTTTGTATTTAAACCAGCACTGACTGGCATCATGTGAGGACTTGCCACAGCAGACACAGGACTGTCTCTGATTCCAATGAATTGGATTAACAGTACATTCTGGTCCCTTTTGGTGTAATTCTGATGCATCCCTGGTTGCAGTCTCCATTGAAATAGCTATGGATAGTGCTCACTCTAAGGCCCTGATTCAGAGTTGATCGATCTGAATCAGGGCCGTCCTTCCTGATTTTTAGAGCGGCCTCCTGGCCGCTTGTATAGCTGTGGGTGACCACCCACAGCTATAGCGAGTGGCCAGGAAGATGGTCGCGATGGTCAAAACTATCACGACCATTGGGTTTGCGATGAGACCCTTGTGGTAGGGTCTCGTTGCTGCAAGCCCTAGAGTGCTTTCGGCTCTAACAGAGCCGAAAGCACTCCCACTGACATCACTTGTGATGTCAGTGGGGCCGGCCCCAGACGGTAGGCGTTCCCATGGGAACACCTCCATCTGGGCAGCCACGCCCCCGGCACTCCCACCAAAGGGGGCGTGCTGTCACTCAACATCGACAGCAAGTCCCCTTTGGTACGAGACCCGGAGCGACGGTTTGCCCGTCGCTATCCGGGTCTCGCGCATGCGCACGACGGAGCCGGCTCCATCGTGCGCATGCGCACTGGGCCAACATCGACCCGCTTGCGAGCGTTCAGCGCTCTCGAGCGGGTCTGAATCAGGCCCTAAGGTCAGTTCAGGCTCAGCCAGCAATTTCTTTTGTACACTAGCACTTGTCATCCCACAAACTAAACGGTCTCTTAGGGCATCTAGTAGCCCTGCTCCAAACTCACAGTTTTCAGATAACTTTCTCAGTTCAGCAATGTACTCAGATATACTTTAACTTTTAGTTTGATCCCTTCTATGAAACCTGAATCTTTCAGCAATCACTAATGGTTGAGGATTTAAATGCTTTTTTTAAATGTCCACTATGTCAGTGAATTACTTGCTAGCTGGCTTTTCAGGTGTTATTAAACTCCTTAGCAAATTGTATGTTTTGGCACCCATTACACTGAGTAAGACTGCTACTTTCTTGTCTTCCTGCACAGAATTAGAATGACAGCATAATTCCAATCTCTCAATATATGTAGCCCAGTTCTCTATAGTACTATCAAAAGCAGCTATTGTGCCAATAAATCCTGACATTTTGTCTTTATGTCCTTTTTCCTCCCTTCCTTAGAGAAAGAATGATATAACTCACGTGCCCCTTTATTCAGGCTAGGTGATGCTGGCAGTCTGCATGTGCTGCTCCTCTTGCACCTCACAATTGTGCTGTGTCAGTCCCTGGTGCTCCAATGATCACTGGAGCAATGCTGAAGAAGATTTTAATCCTCGTCGCCAGTGTTAAGTCTGTGACTTATACTTCGATAAGGGTTTCTTAATAACTTGGACACAGTGAGTGTCGCCAACTAATACAAACAAATAATAAGATCCATTGTAACCTTCCACCAGAATACATACAAAGCAATGAGAACTATATACACCACACTGGGGACCCGGGGAGAAGAAATCATCTGACTCCACAGCTCATGTTAGGGCAATGGGAGGATCCTGTGCCGCTAACCGAGTAATGTTTAGGCTAAAGTGTATTTGTTTCCTAGTTGAGAGTAGAAGAGTATCTATATATGACTGCCATATTAAAAGAAACCTGTCACTCTTTTTTCCTTTTGTAAAAGTTTTTCTACCCAGTCCATCTTAAATAGAAAATGAAGCCTAGTCAAAAATAAAGGTAATTGAGGCGGGCGAGCTATCCAGCCATCCCTGCAAAATTGTTTTTCTCCCAGCTGCACTCAGGGCAAGCAAAAGTTTTTAAAGTCATCCTTAAACCTGGGTCAAAAATTCCTAAGATTGTCCCCTCTGGGGTAAAAGGAACATAATTTATTAACTTAGGCCCTCATTCAGAGCCGTACGCTCTGAGCAGAGCGCACGCTCTGAATGAGGGCAGGGCTCCATTTTCATGGAGCGTCCTCCTGGACGCTCGTATAGCTGTGGGTCACCACCCACAGGCTATACGAGCGTGCATTGTGATGGCCGCGATGGTCGAGACCATCGCGACCATCGAAATTGCGAGCCGGAGCCTGCGGTTGAGGTTTTCAACCGCAAGCTCCGGAGTGATTTTGGCTCTATCAGAGCCAAAATCACTCCCACTGACATCACTAGTGATGTCAGTGGGCCGGCTTTTGACGGGAGGCGTTCCCGTGGGAACGCCCCCGTCAGGGAGGCACGCCCCCGGCACGCCCACCAAAGGGGGCGTGCTGTCAATCAACATTGACAGCACGCCCCCTTTGATCGGACACAACGAGCGAAGGACTTTCCTTCGCTCGTCGCGTCTGGCGCATGCGCACGACGGAGCTCCCTCCGTCGTGCGCATGCTCAGTCCATAACATCGACCCACTTGCGAGCGGACAGCCGCTCGCGAGTGGGTCTGAATCAGGCCCTTAGCTTCTTCATATCTATGAATTAAATGCCACAAATATTTCACTATAGGACATGCCCAAAGGCACAAATGATCTTCAGAAGTTCCCATACGAAAACACCTAAGTGGGGACAAATACATATTATGGTATATATTTAAGAAAAGTTCGGTGTACATACTAGCTGGAGGAGTTTTTTTGAGAGAACACCAAAGCCTTTTCCAGTAGTGGTATCGTTAAAGTTGGGAAATGGACTAACCACTTAGACATGCCTCCAGAAATTGTAGTATGGTCTATTATATTACTCAAAAAAGTGTAGTGAATTGATATTGCTCTACGTGTCGGCACTGGAGATGTCAATAGAGTGTCCAGCGGGTTGTTCCAGTCTTTACCCGAAAAGTGCTTTAGAACGTGAGTAAGATAGAAACATGCCTGCATAAATGCTAAAAGATATGAGCTAATCATAGTAAATTGTGTCGAGATTTCTGTATACATTAGGAGGCGTTTTTCGTCTATTGAAACTAAAGATCTAATGTCCAAAACACCCGTCAGTCGCCAGATGGTGAAAGGATGAGCAGCCATGCCGTCAAGAAAGTTGGGGTTATGGATCAGGGGTAGGTGGAGGGAGTGAAATGTGTTTAGACCAGCTTTATGCCGTAGAATGTGTCACAGTTTTCTGATCGTGGGTTTAATTTGATCGATTCTTGATCGTGTTGATGAAGAAAGCAAATAAAATCGCAATGTACTAAAAAGTTTTGTTCTAACAAAACATTGGTATAGGTTGAGGTGCGAAGCAGCCAATCGTGTAAATGGCACAGAAGGGCCGCATAGTAATTTAAAAGGCAAAAGCAGGTTGGTTTTACATTTTTAAATGATTGCCCCTTTAAAACATCGGCCTGACTTGCCAGGAACTCTTATGATATCTGGGAAGTTTATACCTCCATTAGACTTAGGCTGGTGTAATATCCGCAGGGCTATTCTGGCTCGACCCCCTTTCCAAAATAAATCTACAAATGAATGCATTCATTTGAAGATGATCAGCTTTTTTGAGAACTACTGGTAGTGATTGTAGAGGGTATGTTAAACGAGGAATTGCCACCATTTTTAAGAGATTAGCTCTCCCAAGGAAGGACAGTGGAAGGCGTTCCCATCCTCTGATATCATTAGCTAACGTTGTTATAGCCTTTTTGATATTTAACCTATATAGGTCAGCTATCTTACAAGGTATGTTGTTTAGCCCATTGAAGAGAAAATTGAGAGGCCCATCTAGGACACCTGATAGTGCCGTAAGCGACAGTGCCACTGATTTATCCATATTAATATGAAGACCAGATACTGAACCAAAATGGTCGTTTGTTTAATATAAGGGGAAGAGACTGTTTGGAATTACTAATGTATAGGAGGATATCATCAGCAAATGCTGAGATTTCTATCTCCTGGTGGCCTATTTTGATGCCTTGAAAAGACTGGCAGTTTTGAAAAATTCTAAGTAAAGGGTCTAATGCTAAAGTGGGAATAAAGGACAACCCTGGCGAGTACCCCTCTCCAAAAAGAAATGGTGTCCTACTATTCATTAATTAGCAAAAAAGTAGGAGGAGTCTGGTAGAAATAATGAACCAATTCAATAAAACCCATCTTGAAGGCCCTCTACTCCAAAATTTTAAACAAATGTGGCCACAAAACCATATCAAAAGCTCTATGAACATCGAGGCTTAATAGAATATTCTCACCACTGAACGAATCACCCGACAACACTACTGCTGCTATAGCCTTCACCACATGATGTCCTTGAACAAAGCCCATCTGGTGCTCAGTGACTATATTAGGTAGTATTGTTGGAGTCTTAAAGCCATGATTTTGGCCAAGAGCTTAAATTAACATTTAGAAGACTAATGGGTGTATACGAAGATATCAAGCTCGGGTCTCTGTCTGGTTTAGGCAGAAGAGTCATATAAGCTTCGTTAAATGATGGATAAGGAGTGGTTTTCATGTAGTGTGTTTAAAATAGTTCCAGCAATGTTGGGGCAATATGTGGTTGTAGCATACAATAAAAGTCTCCATGAAAGTCCATCTGGACCCGGAGATTTACCATGGGGGAGCAATGATATAGCCATATTAACTTCATCTATAGTAATGCCACCCGCCAGTGCCTCCCTCTGTTCCGAAGTGAGTTTTGTCAGAACCTCATCAATGAGGAGGGTGTTTTAATTAGTGGTATCAATTGGGGAGGAATGAAACAAGGCTTCAAAATGTTCTTGAAATTGAGAAACTATTTCCGTAGACTGTTTTAATGTGATAATTGTACGGTGCTTTCTAGGAGGTCTGGTCATAGTTGCCAGAAGTTTACCTGCTTTATTTCCCCATGGATAAAACCTGTTTTTCGTGTAATCTAAGGAGTGCTTTGCTTGTGTTGCCAAGTATGTCTCCAGCAATTGGTGTGCTTGCTTATAAGATTGCATATTTTCCTCTGTGGGGTTAGTAGTGTATTGTTGAAAGGAGTCTATCATTGTAGCTTTTAAAGTGTTATACTCTGCCCTGGATTCTCTTTTCTTACGAGAAACGTAACTAATATGTCCCCTCATTACCGCCTTAGAGGCACCCCAGAAAAGAACAGGTCAATCCAAGTAAGTTAGGTTGTAATCAACATAATTAGTCCAGTGGCAAGTTAGATATGACTTGAAGTCTTCAGACTGAGCTAGATAGTATGGGAAACGCCATGTACGATCAGTACATTGCATTTGTGAATGATTAAGGGCCAACGAGATAGGAGCATGGTTCGAAATAATGATGTTGTGAATGTCCACCTGATGAACATCAGTCATCAAATCATCAAATATTAATATTTTATTGATTCGGGAAAGAGACCCATGAACCATAGAGAGATGTGTATGAGTTCTATCAGTTGGATTCAATAATCGCCATGGGTCTGATACACTCAGGTCATGTCTAAAGAGGATAAGAGAATGATTGTAGGATGCTATTGGCCTCAATACTGGTGGTGACTTATCAACTGAAGGATCTTCTACCATATTGAAATCCCCCCTTATAAACAAAAAATTATTAGTTCTCCCCTGGAGAATGTGACTTAGATCTGGAATGAAATGATGAGTACTAACATTAGGGGCATATACATTAACTGATGTATAGTTAACCTGATACAACTCAATATTTAAGATAATATAGCGTCCATTAGAATCGGTTGTTTGTCAGAGTACAGAGACTGGTAAGTCCTTTCGGAAAAGTATGGCAACCCCTTGTGTTTTATTTCTATAGGAGGCTGAGAAACATTAACCTAGCCAAGTAGCTTTTAAGGAATGTTCTTCAGAGGAGATCCAATAAGTCTCCTGGAGAAAAATGATATCTGGACTAAAACGTTTGAGGTGGGTGACAACCCTTTTACATTTTATAGGAGTATTCAAACCTCCTACATTCCATGATAACTGTACTGGTTTTGGGGGCAGGGAGGCAACTGGATCAGTCACTGGAGATGGCATGACTACTCTCCCTCCAACCGGTTGCAAGAGAATTCTCAAATATAAGGTGGTGTCACGTAGGTCGAGGCTCCTCCATGATTCCCCAGGTCCCAGGTTACCATAAACAAACGGCTTCAAAAAAATGAGATAGATCAAAAATATAAAGACATTTTTTTTAAATTGCGGTAGTGTACACAGACAAAATAGTTTCAATTTACAATACTTCAAAACACCATTTTCTAACTTTTCTCTAATAACTTAGTGGGCACCATATAAATCTAGATGTGCGCACACTAATATAACAAAATTAAATTCACAAAACAATTGTAATACCAAAATACAACCCCCTAGGGATAGGGTTATCAATATATCCCTGTCCAGGGGAATTAGTCCCCCTTTAATATATCTGTCATGTGACTTAGCTTTTTCAGGGTCAGTGAAAAACAGCAAAGTGCCATCTTCCATCACTCTTAACTTTGCTGGGTAGAGCAAAGCAAATCTTATATTTTTATTATGCAAAAATGTGCAGACCTCTGAAAATTCCTTGCGTTTCTGGGTGACTGTTACCGAAAAGTCCTGAAAAATCACAATTTTATTACTTCCAATCATTAATTCCTTCATCTTACAATATGAGGCTAAGATTTGTTCCTTGGTCCTATAATCAAGGTATCTAGCTAATACTGAGCAAGATCGCCGTCTAGAACCCTCCCGGTCCACCCCAATTCCATGAGCCCTCTCGATATGTGACACTTCAGTACTGTCTAGAATTCCTAGAGCATTGGAAGATCAGTAGTCAAGAAGGAAACTAAGTTTGTCCCAGAAATAGATTCGGGGATCCCTATAAACCAGAAATTGTTTCTTCAAGAGCGGTTTTCTAGATCATCCACTTTTTCTTGTAGTTGGTGTACCAGTCTATTATGAGCATCTATCCCTGATTGGCAAGCCTGTATGTGCTCCTCTGCATCACTGACCATTGTTTCTAAAGCTACAATTCGGGAAGCATGAGAATCAATTTGTACCAAGCCAGACTCTAACCACATTTGGATGTCTTCAAACCTTCATTAGAAGCATCATGAAATGTGAGATTTCTTTTGCAATAAAGCCAGCCATACACGGTGCAATAACACAATGTGAGGCGACAGGGGATCCAACGTTCAACATATCAGATGGTCCCCACACCCAGTGTGATCGGGTGGCTGACAGCCCGATATGCCGGCTCCCCCCTGCCTCAACCACATAGCACTGTATGGGATCGCACATCGCATCCCCTGATCGACTGGTTTTGCAGAACGATCAGGAGATGCGATGTATGACCCCACAGGAGCACGTTTGGGCCGGCTGCAGGCCCATACACGGTGCGATGCAGCAGCTAAATCGCACCAGTCGGATCAGCTGCTTCATCGCACCGTGTATGGGTCGCTTAAGAGGGGTGGTTTTGTCGCCCGGGGATTTCGGGGACCCCAAATCAGAGGGCGATGGGGAGGGCAGTCCTGATTTTTGGGAGGAACCTCTCAACTTTCCTGTCTTTTGGGAAGAGCTGGAGTGTTTAGGAGCCAGTTTTGCCGATAAATGTATACATACCTCACAGATATTTCTGTGATAAGTTCTAGCAACAGTCACCGAGTTAATACAGTATAGAGATATATCACCTGGCTGGAGTTTGCAATGTCTAACTACATAAACATACTAGTAACCCTGGAGATAGCATTCCAGTACTATAAAAATAATTTAGATTGTAGCTATAAAAGGTACCCGCAAATCCTTGAAACACAATAAGTAGTTACAAAAAGGAAAAACAATATAGTCAGTAGTATACCAGATTGAGATCGTAACTGACAGAATATAATGTATAGTAATACTATTGAACAGCAGCAGTATGTCAGCTAAAGACTGTTCTCATAGAAAATGGACAGTAAATAAAATATAGTAATACTGATAAACAGTCACTAGATGGCAGCTGGAGACTGCCTTTACAAATAGAAGATATCTAAGAACTGCCTTTATGAATAACAGAGTTTGATACTAAATAATGTAGAAATGCAGTTGGTCACCAGATACACCAATATAGCATTAAAAAACAGAATCAGCACAGATAGCAGATAGCCGTTCAAAATATATTAAACTTATAACTGCAGTTATCAGTAGTCAGTGAAGAGCAATGTCTTGAGTAATAGGATGTATATATAATTTGTATACAGGCAATTAAAGTATATATTGGTGGTTACCAACTAAAATATAGTTACACAGTTGGGAGTATATGCTCCACAAATACTTTAATACTCCGTCATTAGACATGCACAGGTAAAGAGGGAGAGAGAAAAGGAAAGTAAGGGAAGGTGGGACAAAGATTGGGGAATGGAAGGAACATATGGGGGTATGACAAATAAAGAGAAGGGGGACAGAACAAACAAGGGGGGAGACAAAAATCACATCCTGCATTCAATCAGGAAGAAGCAGCTACCTTCATTTACTCCGCAAATGCAGCGGATTAGGGTGATAGAGTCCGCTCTTCCCACAGCAGCAGGCCCACTCAGGAGCAGCAAGCATAGGGGGAGGAGAGCCGCTCCAGTCCTCAGACGCAGAAGAATCCTCTCCCAATCACGGAAGGTGCACAAAGCAGGAGAGGGCACTGAAACCCTTTAATAAGGGGCTCTAGCGGAGGAAACAAACAGACGTTGACAGAATCAGAGGCACTGGGGAAAAGGCTGCAGTTGGGAGCAACCACGGCACCGCAGATATGACAGCATGGCACCCAGGACCATAGGGGGAACAGCCAAGTGGAGCGCCAAAGGTCCAGCAAACAAGGCAGCCATAGAGGAGAGCCAGTCTTCTCACAGGGACATCAACCGGATTCCAGCAGCGACAGCACCCATCTTGCACGAGCAGCGGCAGTCAAGCAGGAGGATGTTAGCAGGTCTCCTACCACAGCATCGACAGCTCAGTAATCGTAGGTACTTGAGGGGCCAGGTGCAGATTGGCGGTCGTGGTCCTGCCGCACAAACACCGCTCATCCGCACCGGGGACATAGCATGGTTAGCAGATAAAACCCACAAACATCAAACGGGTATCAGGCTCCCGTATTCTCCACAGTCACAGGGAGAGCACTCCTCCAGAGATTTCACCCATCCGGGCATAGGATATAAACGAGTCTTGCAGCTACAAGCGCCACATAGAAAGGATGATCATTGATTCCAGGCAGGGGAATATTCAATCATCCATAGAAGCTCCGATATATATTAGTTTCCCGAGACAATAATGGTCTCAATGTGATCCCCTCCTCGTAATAATACGAATAGAGCCTTAGATAACATTTTCCAATGTCAGTGCCTGACCACATAAATGCTCTACAGAATGGGCACAAATTCCCACAGAAATACTCCAAAATCTTGTGGAAAGCCAAGAAGAGTGGAAGCTGCAAAAGGGGGACCAACTCTATATTGAAATATATGTCTTTGAATACAATGTCATTACAGTCCCTGTAATAGTCAGGCATCTGAATGCTAAGCAGTGTGGGCCTGGCTAGTACTTGGATGGGAGACCTCCTTGGAATACCTGGTTCTGTAAACTGGTGTCTGACACGGTACCCTAAGGGTTGGTATAGATCGCATCATGCTATGGAGGGGAACTAGCTTACAGCCCCTTGACCTCGTGATGAGGCCAGAATTACTGTCCTTACTTACATCCAGTCACATTCGTTCCCTGAGCTCCGGTCTTTACATCAGTTTGTTCACACATTGTTTAGTGCGGTTTATGTAGTCCCTAGGCACTATTCCAGCCTGTACAGACCTTATAGACCACTGGTACATTTTTTACTAGTGTGTCATGTGATAGGATCACTGGTAAAGTGGTCTGTGGCAGGTACATTTGTCCCAGATTCCTGTCTTTTGTGTTTTAAACCCCCAGGAGAAAGTCTGCAGTGTAGCAGGCTTGAGTTTCGGCTTTTTGAAAAGCCGGTTTGGGACCTGGGGGTTGTGGGTGAGAGGAGAGGGAGGGCTCCACCCACGGCCACTCCAGGTTTTGGTTCTCTTAGCCTGGTAACAGGCTTGTTAAGTTTTCCACCTGAGAGTGGCCAATATAAGCCTAGTGTGTTTAGGGCTGATTGTCTCACCTGGGAGAGCAGACAGGGAGTTTCCTCAGAGACACTTGAAAACCTAACTGTAAGTGCTGTGCCCTTGTTGCTGGTGAGGGCATTAGGCCCTGCCAGGTTCTGGTAGTGAGGGAACTACCTGTGAAGCTAGTGCCCCGACAGGGCTAGGATTTATGTTTATGTTTTCTTCATGTTTGTTTCTGACATTGTACAATAAAGACTGGTGCCGACCAGCTTGTACTTGCATCCAGACTGGTGTGCTGCTTCCCTGCTGCTGTGTGTGTGTGTAAGGAAGGAGCCCTCTACCCAGGAGAGGGACCCCCTAACCTAACTGTGTCACAGTCAGTATCTTCTATTATACCTTTGGCACGTCATTGCCATTATACATACATTTTTTAGACCATTGTCATGATCCCCCATTTTTTAGAGACCCTCTTTTGAGGTCCTACTTTGTGATCTTTGTTTATTTTCTATATGCTTTATTCATTACAGCTTTTCTGCCATTTGTTTAGCACTAGTTTTTTCTTTGGTTTTTCTAATCTGTAATTTTGTATTATTTATTTTTTATTCTTTATTGTTTATTTCTCTCCCCTGTTTTGCACTTTTATGTTTCCAATGATTTACTCAACCACGTCTTTACATCTTTATTCATGTACCTGCTCCTATGTTATATTTGTCTCTCTTTACACATGTATATTTATTGTATTGCTGCCAGTTGTGTATTGCTGCAGATTACCATATTTAGCGCTGTGTCCACCACACTGGCAATGTACGTCACAGATGGTACAGAGGATCTCGGGCCGCGCCAAACGCGGTAACATCATTACGTTGGAATCACCATAGACACGTAATGAGGAACACGACGGTCCAGCCTTCGTGACGTCACCCACCCGGCGGACAGCGAGGGGGCACTTTGCTATATTGGTATATATTTGTAAACTGCTCTTTGGTTCTTGAGACTGAAATGTCAAAATGGCAGCCAGTGCAAAGAGAATATCTGAGGACTGTACTAGGGGTTGGGTACGGGATCTCGGCGGTCAGAATCACGACGGTGGGATCCCGATAGGGTTAGAATACCGACACCTGTCAGTCTGTACCCTGACCCTCTCCCTAACCCTCCCTTCCCATTGCCTAAACCTAACCTCCCCCATAGTGCCTAACCTTCCCCCCCACATTCTAAACCTAACCCTCCCCCCTTGTGCCTAACCCTTAACTCTCCCCCTAATACCAGTACTTACTTTCAGTGGTCAGGATGCTGGGATTCTGACAGGTGTCGAGATTCCGGCGCTGGCATTCTAACTGCCATTATCCCGACTGTCATATTATAACTACATCCTTGTGCTAGTAATATGCTCAGTAAGTAAAATCAGCATGGCAGCCAAGTTTTAAATAAATGTAAGCGAAGGCTGATTGGATAATCGGAATTCAGCGATATGGGTACAGTAATGCAGTCAGGAAAAGAGTGTATATATTAGTGGCAGAAAAGTTTTGACGTGACGGTGATATAATTTTGCTAATTATTAAATATACTTTATTTATCCTCAGTAGCACCACACCCGGCCTCTCATTGCCTCATGCAGGGTTTACAGAATTACTTAATATTTATATAAAGAGAAAGAAAAACAAGTACTACTTGCAAAAGGCGTATACTGTAAGTAATACATATTGTATATCCAATAAACAAAGGGCACAGAAGCCTAAACCTCTATCATACACATAAACATGATAATGTAGGACAGCTAATTTTAGTCATTACTTCAAAACAGGGGTATAACTAGGTATTTGAAGGCCCATTGTAACAGTTTGTAAGGCCCCTATGTACCACCCAATGGTGAAATATGTATAGAACACATGCAACTTTTACAAGGAAGATGGGTCCCCCTAAACTCTGGGCCCCATAGCAGCTGAACCCCTTGCACGTATAGTAGTGTTACGCCCATGCTTCAAAATATTTTTTAGGGATAAAGCCTTTCATGACAAAAAATGGAATGAGGAACAGAGGCATAGATAAGAGGGACAGGTATCACAGTGTTAAACGATATCCAAAATATAAGAGACCATCACTATATATCACATATCGGAAATTATCCTGTTATCTGAATTGGAGAGTGTTAATGTACTGCAGCGTGCTGAAATGATTGTAGACTTTGGGCCTGATTCTGCAAGGATCGTAATTGCAAAGCTGTATGCAGGCTCTAGATATATGATGTATGCACGCAGGCTCTAGATATATGATGTATGCACGCAGGCTCTAGATATATGATGTATGCATGCAGGTTATAGATATATGATGTATGCACGCAGGCTATAGATGTATGATGTATGCACGCAGGCTATAGATATATGATGTATGCACGCAGGCTATAGATGTATGATGTATGCACGCAGGCTATAGATATATGATGTATGCACGCAGGCTATAGATATATGATGTATGCACGCAGGCTATAGATGTATGATGTATGCACGCAGGCTATAGATGTATGATGTATGCACGCAGGCTATAGATATATGATATATGCACGCAGGCTATAGATATATGATGTATGCACGCAGGCTATAGATATATGATGTATGCATGCAGGCTATAGATAAATGATTCATGCATGCAGGCTATAGATATATGATGTATGCAATTGCGATCCTTGAAGATATGGTAAGGCAGCAGGAGGCATCACGCCTCCTGTGCATTACTTATCCGAGCTGCTTTGTCCAACGCAGCATCGGATAATCTGCGTACCATCGGGTCCCATTGGGTCCCACAGCTGGCTGCCGCAGTTTAGAGGCAGAGGCCAGGAAATCTCCGTCAGCTGACGGAGATCCTGGCTTCTTCCCTCCCCTGCAATGGCGATGACACACATTGCCGCTCCCTACACGCCTATAAACGGCAGCAGACTGTCAATCACTGACAGTCTGCTGCCAGTCTGTGAGAGAGTTAGTAGGACCCATTCAACACACTAGCAGAGCATTGGGAATCTGCATTCAGCAGTGCACTAGTGTCCACTGCTGAATCAGGCCCCTTGTGTGTAGATCTTATGTGGGCATATTAGACCTCTAGCACAGTTAGCCTCTGTGCATGTAGGCTATATATGCCTTAGGTAATGGGGCCCCACCTGTTTGCTATATAGGGGGGCATGTTAGGGGTTGTGTCAGGTATGTGCAGTCAAGGGATATGCGGCTGGGACACGGTGGCGGGACCTAGTGGAGGTAGCTGGAATGGCGGCAGGCCTGGATTCGAGAGGATCCAGTCCCTGCCAGCCATTCTGCAGAGTTCGGCAGCAGTGCCAATTTCAAAAATGGCACCTCAGCATCATGCATAAGAACTAAAAGGCCACTGCCCCTCGGGTAAATACACCGGAAGCCCTGGGGAGGCAGTGGCCAAGCAAAAGAGCTGAAAGGCCGCCGCACCCCAAGTGAAGACACCAGAAGCCCTGGGGAGGCGGTGGCCATGCAAAAGAGCTTAAAGGCCGCCGCCGGCCCCCAGATAAAGATACTGTAGATAAACTTTTATTAAAATATTTAACTCTATTATGTTTATTTTAATATTTTGTTTACTGGCGCACTACAGGTGCCAGTGGGTCCTTAATGTCCAGACATGTAGGCACTTGTGGTTTTCCAAGTGCTGGTATGCTGGTGCAGGCTTGCTGGAACCTGTAGGCCACCTGTAAAGAACAATGTTATACCAAGAACACTGCACCCACCGCCATCAGAGGTGCAGAGAATAACACTGGGCTTTCAGCCCAGTGCTGGTTGTTGCCTGGGAGGGGGGACCCCATTTTATTTTTTTGGGATCCCCCACTTTCCGAGGAATTCCAGCCCTGGGGTGACTAGTTTAAGGGTGGTTAATGTGATCGCAGAGGAAAACCACAGAGTGTGCCCCCTGCTATGGCATTATCATCCTGGCTGGTTCAACCTGGTGCTGGTTACTGTTATGTTGGGGGAACCCTACACTTTTTTTGAAGGAGGGGGTGTTAATCAGCCAGTGCAATTGACCTCGCCACTTATCCCTGGATTGTGTGAAAATCTAGCATCTAATAATCCATTTTTTTCTGAGTATTTCAGATGTGCTTCTATCAGGTTATATTTTGGACTATGGCCCTGATTCAGAGCCGGACGCTCTGAAAGAGCACTGTACTGTTAATTTTTGAGCGGCCTCCTGGCCGCTCGCGTAGCTGTGGGTGACCACCCACAGCTATAGCGAGCAGCCAAAATGATGGTCGCGATGGTCAAGACCATCGCGACCATCGGGCTTGCGACGAGACCCTTGCGGTAGGGTCTCGCTACCGCAAGCCCTGGAGTGCTTTCGGCTCTATCAGAGCCAAAAGCACTCCCACTGACATCACTAGTGATGTCAGTGGGGCCGGCCCCAGACGGTAGGCGTTCACATGGGAACGCCTCCGTCTGGGCAGCCACGCCCCGGCACGCCCGCCGAAGGGGGCGTGCTGTCAATCACCATCGAGAGCATACCCCCTTTGCAGCGAGACCCATAATGACGGCTTGGCCATCGTTATTCGGGTCTCGCGCATGCGCACGATGGAGCAGCATCCATCGTGCGCATGCGCACTTGGGCAACATCGACCCGCTTGCGAGCGCTCGTGAGCGGGTCTGAATCAGGCCCTATATTCCTTACAGAGGCGGAACTCCCGGAGACAATGGACTCATTTGCCGCCGGGTGCCAGCCCTGAAGGGGGCACCTGGCTCCATTGTCCCCAGGAGCTGTATGGAGAAGGAGCGCCGCTGATCGGCGCTCCACCTCTATTGGCGTAACTACGGAGGATGCAAGGGGTGCGGTCACAACCCTGCACCCTCCATCTGCCGGGCGTCCACTGAGTGTGTTACCAGCGGGCGCCCGGCTCCTATTCAAACCCCCGGCGGCAGCAGCCGGAGGACGGAGCTCCCTCCGTCTTCCGGGTCCCGCAGTGTACTATGGGAGTGACGTCATAACGTCACTCCCATAGTGCCGAGGATGCGGACGCCGAGGATAGACGGCAGCAGCACTGGAGCGGGGATAAAGGTAAGTGTTTGTTTGTTTGGCTTTTTTTGTGTGTGCGTGCGTGGTGGGGGCCATCACTACTGGGGGCAACTACAGGGGCTCACTACTGGGGGCAACTACAGGATGCTCACTACTGGGGGAAACTACAGGGGCCTCACTACTGGGGGAAACTACAGGGGCCTACTACTGGGGGCAACTACAGGGTGCTCACTACAGGGTGCTCACTACTGGGGGCAACTACAGGGTGCTCACTACTGGGGGCAACTACAGGGGCTCACTACTGGGGGCAACTACAGGGTGCTCACTACTGGGGCAACTACAGGGGCCTCCCTACTGGGGGCAACTACAGGGGGCTCGCTACTGGGGGCAACTATAGGGGTCTCACTACTTGGGGCAACTACTGGGGGCAACTACAGGGGCCTCACTACTGGGGGCAACTACAGGGGCCTCACTACTGGGGGCAACTACAGGGGGCTTACTACTGGGGGCAACTACAAGGGACTCACTACTGGGGGCTCACTACTGGGGGCAACTACATGGTGCTCACTACTGGGGGCAACTACAGGGGCTCACTACTGGGGGCAACTACAGGGGCCTCACTACTGGGGGCAACTATAGGGGCCATCACTACTGGGGGCAACTACAGGGGGCTCACTACTGGGGGCAACTACAGGGGGCTAACTATTGGGGACGACTACAGGGGGCTCACTACTGGAGGTACTGCATAGGGGGACCATTACTGGCGGGCACTGCATAGGGAACCATTACTGGCGGGACCACTACTGGGGGCATTATATAAAAGGAACTGCACAAGGGGGACGGCGGCAGCTGGGGCTGGCATAGGTACTGGTACATTTTAGTTTGGGGGGGGGGGCACCAACATTTACCTTGCCTCCGGGCACCTGGGATGAAGTTATGCCACTGATTCCTTACATACTGTGTAAAATAGTGATCACCTTAATACTGAATGGATTGCGATTCCTGTGTTGCCTTGTATTCATTCATGCCTTACCGGTCCCACCCTTATGTTTATTTTGACAGGGGCTAATTAAACTGATATTTGGGGTAATGGTCATTAGTGATAAGTAAATGAGCTTCTCTTTAGCTAGGATAACGTGGATCAATTCTCCTTCTATGTACACCATACAGACCTGTCTCTCTCTCCCTCTGTTAGAATGGCCAGTGTCGGTTGCTAGGCTCCCATAAAATTATTCCCAGACATTTTTCTTTGTCAATAGAAGGGGAACTCAATAGGAGAGTTTTATTTTTCCTTCTGTAAAATAGATTCTAAAGGAAAATTAAAACTTGTTTCATTGTGATGAATTCCCAGCTTTTGTTCAAGAGCTGTCTTCCTGAACTGTGTCCAGCTGCCATCGGAGAAGTGTCTCTGCTGCGGTGGTGTTTTTTTTCTCCTTCTTTTGATAGGACAGGAGAGGGAGATGGATGGCAGAGAGGACAGGATGTAGAGATGGATGGCAGAGAGGACAGAAGGGGGAGATAGATGGCAGAGAGTACAGGAGGGAGAGATAGATAGCAGAAAGGGTCGGGGGGGGGGAGGTGAATGGCAGAGATTGCTAGATAGATAGAAGAGAGGACAGGAGAGGGAGATGGATTGCTAGAGGACAGGAGAGGGGAGAAGGATAGAAGAGAGGACAGGAGGGGGGAGAAGGATAGAAGAGAGGACAGGGGGGGGGGAGAAGGATAAAAGAGAGGACAGGAGGGGGGAGAAGGATAAAAGAGAGGACAGGAGGGGGGAGATGGATATGAGAGAACAGGAGGTGGGAGAAGGATAGCAGAGAGGACAGGAGGGGGGAGAAGGATAGCAGAGAGGACAGGAGGGGGGAGAAGGATAGAGAGGACAGGAGGGGGGGAGAAGGATAGAGAGGACAGGAGGGGGGGAGAAGGATAGAGAGGACAGGAGGGGGGGAGAAGGATAGAGAGGACAGGAGGGGGGAGAAGGATGGACAGGACAGGAGGGGGGAGAAGGATAGCAGAGAGGACAGGAGGGGGGAGAAGGATAGAGAGGACAGGAGGGGGGGAGAAGGATAGAGAGGACAGGAGGGGGGGAGAAGGATAGAGAGGACAGGAGGGGGGGAGAAGGATAGAGAGGACAGGAGGGGGGAGAAGGATAGAGAGGACAGGAGGGGGGAGAAGGATGGAGAGGACAGGAGGGGGGAGAAGGATAGAAGAGAGGACTGGAGGTGGGAGAAGGACAGCAGAGAGAATAGGATGGAAGAGAAGGATAGAGAGGACAGGAGGGGGAGAAGGATAGAGAGGACAGTAGGGGGAGAAGGATAGAAGAGAGGACAGGAGGAGGGAGAAGGATAGAAGAGAGGACAGGAGGGGGGAGAAGGATAGAAGAGAGGACAGGAGGGGGGAGAAGGATAGAGAGGACAGGAGGGGGAGAAGGATAGAAGAGAGGACAGGAAGGGGGAGATGGAAGGCAGGGAAGACAGCTGTGGAGAAGAATTAAAAATAAATGTATAAACATAATTTCTTAATTACTCCTTTTTCCCTTAACCCCAATTGAGAAATCCCAGAATTTGTAAATATGTAGGGCCTGGAATACCTAGCTGCAGGTTTATACAGTACATTTACATGTTCATAAATATTAGCAGCACAAACCTAGCGGATCAGATCAGATGTAGTCATAATGTTGATACCACAATACCGACATTGTAAAAATGCAGATAGGCGGCATGTCAACATCAGGAGCAGGTAAGTCCCTGCTGGGCCACCAGGGAAGATATGTCATTATGAACATGGACATATCATACCACACTCTATCAGAGGCCTATGTAAATACTTGCAGACTTTGCTCATAGCCTGCAGGGAGCTAAAATGTAATATTATCTTTAGCTTGTGCATCCGGTGAAATTACTGCCTGGAATTTGTCAATTTGATTAGGAAATTAAAAAATAGGTACCAGCATTGGATAAATGCATAGATTAAGTGACGAACAGTTATTTAAAGTTCAAATTGAGAAATGCTGCAAAACAATTTGAGACATATGGTGATTACACAAATAAATGACAATCTTCCTGAGGAGGAAACAGAAAAGCTTTAACACAGGTGACATTTTAATTGCAAAACTTTTTAGAATCAACAGAATATGAGATGAGCATCTGCTTTCCCCTGATTCTCCAAAAGTCAGGAGAACATAATGCAGCACAGACAATGTCAGTCTACAGCAGCTGACCGATTACAGATAATCACTGTGCCGCTAATTACAATTTGTTTTTACACCCAAAATAATAAAGACTTCATTGTGCCAGCTGCCAAATCACACAGGCTTTAGGGAAGAAAAGAAATAAAGTTTGTTCATATTAAATGTTCTTTTTCTTCAGTCTGATTACACAAGTAGATAGGATAATTGCTTTAGTAGTACAAGCACATGGAAATATATACATGTACGTTCTTCTTCCTAAGCTGGGTACACACTATATGATGTGATGTATCGTATATCCTTGTGACGCGGATCAGAACGATATAATGGTGCTGATACATGCGGCATGTAACGTCACATTGCGCAGTCGCACGCCGGATCGTGCAGTGTGTACTTTGTGCGCAATGATCATTACACTGCATCGCATCTTGGACTGAGTCACACATGGTATAGTGTGTACCCAGCTTTAGTATTATTATTATTGTTGATTTGTAAGGGTCCACAGTGTTCTGCAATATTATATTGGACACTAAAGAATACAGCATAATAAAACAGGGACATAGAGATGTAGACAAAATAAATGGCAACACAAAAACAGAGGGTATGGGGACTCCTGAGATATTATGGGGTCTATTTACTAAGCCTTGGATGGAGATAAAGTGGACGGAGATAACGTACCAACCAATCAGCTCCTAACTGTCTGTGACATGGCAGTTAGGAGCTGATTGCCTGGTACTTTATCTCCATTCACTTTATCTACATAAAAGGCTTAGTAAATAGACCCCATATTTTAATTGGAAAAGGGCACAGCTGAGACAAGAGGAGCAACTGCAGCTCAACCAGACAGTTGTGAGCATTAGGGGCAGATGTACTAAGCTCTGGAAAGTGATAAATTGGAGAGTGATAAACAACCAGCCTATCAGCTCCTAACTGTCATTTTTCAAACACAGGGGGAGATGTATTAACTGCTGAAGTGGCGTCAGCGCATGTTATGTGCGCTGATATCGCTTCTCCCCCATGTGCGTCCCTGTTATTATCTGCGCTGCTATCTACAAGATAGCAGCACCGATAGGCAGGGATATGTATGAACGGTCAGTTCGCCTGACTATTCCACCCGCTGCAGCTGTCGCTATCGACAGCTACAGCCTGGCGATGCCCTATCCCCACAAC
The DNA here is from genome assembly GCA_031769625.1 of Taudactylus pleione. NCBI lineage: Eukaryota > Metazoa > Chordata > Amphibia > Anura > Myobatrachidae > Taudactylus > Taudactylus pleione. The sequence continues at coordinate 163,394 of JAUIMM010000455.1, read as the reverse complement.
AGGGACAGCGCTGTCCCTGCTGCAGTGGCTGCCGGCTCCAGGGCTGCACGCTTGCGAGATCCCGCGCATGCTCAGTGGAGCTGGCCAGGACTGAGACACAGCGCATCAGCATTAGGCTGATGCGCTGTGTACTCAGGCAGGGATCGCTGGAGGGGGAGTTATCACTCCCTCACTCCGGCTGATGAGATGTTAATACATCTCATTGTTAGTGCTTCCTGCTTCGCCTCGACAAAGAAGGAAGTGTTATAGCGGCACATTAAGTGCCGCTATATTACATCTACCTCACAGTCTATAACATGACAGTTAGGAGCTGAGTGGCTGGTTGTTTATCACTCTCCAATTTATCACTTTCCAGAGCTTAGTACATCATATGGCGAATATAGGTGGGAGTAGGGTAGGTGTTAGGATGCATTGGTATGGCTATGGCTATTGTGATGGGGCATTAGTATGGCAATATATAGGTGGAAGGGCATTAGTGTGGGTAGTATAGATGGGAGTAGGGTAGGTATAAGGAGAGCTGGAGTAGGCTATGGAGTGCCCGGGGTACTTCAGACACTGGGGCCTCTATTACAGAGGCATGCGGTGTGGGTGCATGTTACAACTACATACCGCTGAGTGCATCTTCTGCTCCAATCCACTGATCCCCTCTTTGCTGGTTCCAGATCTGCAGAGATAGAAAGGTGTGAAGGCTGGTGCTATACAGATACATATTAGTACAGTATATACTTTTTTAAGGAAGGGGGCTACCTGGGCTGCAGTCCAGGTCAGGTCCGGATGAAGGCAGAAAAAAAGCGCGGATAGCCAATCCTAGCACCATCAGGTAGATACAATATAATTAACAAGTACCATAGTCTGTGTATTAGTGTGTTAGAATACGTAGGTGTGTTTGTGTGTGTATATATACAGTCAGGTGCATAAATATTGGGACATTGACAGAATTTTCATATTTTGACCTCTATTCACCATCACAATGGCTTTGAAATGAAACAAACAAGATGTGCTTTAACTGCAGGCTTTCAGATTTAATTTGAGGGTAATTACATCCAAATCAGGTGAACGATGTAGGAATTACAACGGTTTCTATATGTGCCTCCCACTTTTTAAGGGGCCAAAAGTAATGGGACAAACTAAATAATCCTAAATCTAACTTTCACTTTTTAATACTTTGTTGCAAATCATTTGCAGGCAATTACAGCCTGAAGTCTGGAACGCATAGACATCACCAGACACTGGGTTTCATCCCTGGTGATGCTCTGCCAGGCCTCTACTGCAAATGTCTTCAGTTCCTGCTTGTTCTTGGGGCATTTTCCCTTCAGTTTTGTCTTCATCAAGTGAAATGCATGCTCAATCAGATTCAGGTCAGGGGATTGACTTGGCCATTGCATAACATTCCACTCTTTAGCCTTAAAAAACTCTTTGGTTGCTTTTGCAGTATGCTTCGGGTCATTGTCCATCTGCACTGTGAAGTGCCGTCCAATGAGTTCTGAAGCATTTGACTGAATATGAGCATATAATATTGTCCAAAACACTTCAGAATTCATTCTGCTGCTTTTGTCAGAAGTCACATCATCAATAAATACAAGGGAACCAGTTCCATTGGCAGCCATACATGCCCACGCCATGACACTACCACCACCATGCTTCACTGATGAGGTGGTATGTTTTGGATCATGAGCAGTTCCTTTCCTTCTCCATACTCTTCTCTTCCCATCACTCTGGTACAAGTTGATCTTTGTCTCATCTGTCCATAGGATGTTGTTCCAGAACTGTAATGGTTTTTTTAGATGTTGTTTGGCAAACTCTAATCTGGTCTTCCTGTTTTTGAGGCTCACCAATGGTTTACATCTTGTGGTGAACCCTCTATATTCACTCTTGTGAAGTCTTCTCTTGATTGTTGACTTTGACACATATACACCTACCTACCTCCTGGAGAGTGTTCTTGATTTGGCCATCTGTTGTGAAGGGGTTTTTCTTCACCAGGGAAATAATTCTTCTGTCATCCACCACAGTTGTATTCCATGGTCTTCCGGGTCTTTTGGTGTTACTGAGCTCTCCGGTGCATTCTTTCTTTTTAAGAATGTTCCAAACAGTTGATTTGGCCACACCTAATGTTTTTGCTATCTCTCTGATGGGTTTGTTTTGAGTTTTCAGCCTAATGATGGCTTGCTTCACTGATAGTGACAGCTCTTTGGATCTCATATTGAGAGACGACAGCAACTGATTCCAAATGCAAATGTCACACCTAGAATCAACTCCAGACCTTTTACCTGCTTAATTTATATTGAAATAACGAGGGAATAGCCCACACCTGTCCATGAAATAGCTTTTGAGTTGATATTCCCATTTCTTTTGGCCCCTTAAAAAGTGGGAGGCACATATAGAAACTGTTGTAATTCCTACACCGTTCACCTGATTTGGATGTAATTACCCTCAAATTAAATCTGAAAGTCTGCAGTTAAAACACATCTTGTTTGTTTCATTTCAAATCCATTGTGGTGGTAAATAGAGGCCAAAATATGAAAATTGTGTCAATGTCCCAATATTTATGCACCTGACTGTATATATATATATATTAAAAAAAAAGCACTAATCCACGTCACTCACCATTCCTAGTTTTGGGGTGCAACATGGTATATGACCACATTGTTTAAATAGAAATCACAGGGGCTCTGCACTCACCATAATAACTAACAATAAATAATAATAATAGACATAATAAACAGTGGGGTTTTGCTTCATGAATTGATCAATGCATTTAAGCTTGCAGCCCGCGTCACGGGACCCCACTTTACTGCAAGTCCCTACTCTATTGCTCAGAATTATAACATGGACATAGCCATCACATTAGTGTTAAACTCAGGGTATGCTATCAAGGTTTAAAGCTCACAGCAACTTTGCTTTTAAATGTGAGACAGTTACCAAGCACACCTGTTGCAAAACACCTAGGAAAACAGCTGACACAAGTTAGATAACTAGTTAAAAGGGGTGCATGAGAAAATGTGATCACAAAAATGATTATTATAAAAATTAATCACAAAAAGCAATAATCCACGGCACTCACCATTCCTAGTTTTGGGGTGCAACATGGTATGTGACCACATTGTTTAAATAGAAATCACAGGGGCTCTGCACTCACCATAATAACTAACAATAATAATAATAATAGACATAATAAACAGTGGGGTTTTGGTTCATGAATTGATCAATGCATTTAAGCTTGCAGCCCGCGTCATGGGACCCCACTTTACTGCAAGTCCCTACTCTATTGCTCAGAATTATAACATGGACCAGGGCCGCAACTAGGGGGGGGCTAGAGGTGCACGTGCACCGGGAGGGGATTGCGGGGGGGTGAAAAAGCAGACTCTGCCATCTGAAAATGGCCGCCGCCGAAGAGGAGACTAATGCTAGAGGTCCTTACTGGACCTCTAGTGTCTGTCTCTTTCTTGGCGGTGGCCATTTTTGGATGGCCATTTTCAGCAGATTCCATGCGGACTAGCCGTCCGCATGGACTCTGCTGAAAACGGCCATCAAAAAATGGCCGCCGCCAAGGAAGAGACAGATGCTAGAGGTCCTACTGGACCTCTAGTGTCTGTTAGCAGAGCGCAATGCACACAGTGTTCCCGGAAGTGCTGGGAACGCTGGCGCTGCAGGGAGAGGATGCTGAGAGCTGCATCTTCTCCCTTCAAACCCCCCTGGCAACGAGCATAAACCCCCCTGGCTGAGCATAAACCCCCATGGCAATGAGCATGGAACCCCATGGCAACGAGCATGGAACCCCATGGCAACAAGCATGGAACCCCATGGCAACGAGCATGGAACCCCATGGCAACGAGCATGGAACCCCTGACAACAAGCATGAAACCCCCTGGCAATGAGCATAAATCCCCTGACAACAAGCATGAAACCCCCTGGCAATGAGCATGTAACCCCTGGCAATGAGCATGAAACCCCATGGCAACGAGCAGGTAATTTTAAAGTAATTAGAAGCATTACTGTGGGGCATAAAATGGTGTCAGGCAAATATGTAAGTGGCACTTTGGTAATAGGCATTACAGTGTGTGGCATAATGTGTAATGGGCATTATGGTGTATGGAATAATGTAAGTCACTATACCAGGGACGTCTGAGTAATGCACTGCCTTATGGAGGAGCAAGGACAAAATCCAGGTACGGGAAGGGAGGGGGGCGCAAAATTGCTGCCTTGCACTGGGTGACAGATATCCTACTTTCGGCCCTGCATGGACATAGCCATCACATTAGTGTTAAACTCAGGATATGCTATCAAGATTTAAAGCTCACAGCAACTTTGCTTTTAAATGTGAGACAGTTACCAAGCACACCTGTTGCAAAGCACCTAGGAAAACAGCTGACACAAGTTAGATAACTAGTGAAAAGTGATGCATGAGAAAATGTGATCACAAAAATGATTAATTATAAAAATTAATCATAATAAACAAAAAGCACTAATCCACGGCACTCACCATTCCTAGATTTAATTTGAGGGTAATTACATCCAAATCAGGTTAACGGTGTAGGAATTACAACGGTTTCTATATGTGCCTCCCACTTTTTAAGGGGCCAAAAGTAATGGGACTATCAACTCAAAAGCTATTTCATGGACAGGTGTGGGCTATTCCCTTGTTATTTCATTATCAATTAAGCAGGTAAAAGGTCTGGAGTTGATTCTAGGTGTGACATTTGCATTTGGAATCAGTTGCAGTCGACTCTCAATATGAGATCCAAAAAGCTGTCACTATCAGTGAAGCAAGCCATCATTAGGCTGAAAACTCAAAACAAACCCATCAGAGAGATAGCAAAAACATTAGGTGTGGCCAAATCAACTGTTTGGAACATTCTTAAAAAGAAAGAATGCACCGGAGAGCTCAGTAACACCAAAAGACCCGGAAGACCACGGAATACAACTGTGGTGGATGACAGAAGAATTATTTCCCTGGTGAAGAAAACCCCTTCACAACAGTTGGCCAAATCAAGAACACTCTCCAGGAGGTAGGTGTATATGTGTCAAAGTCAACAATCAAGAGAAGACTTCACAAGAGTGAATATAGAGGGTTCACCACAAGATGTAAATCATTGGTGAGCCACAAAAACAGGAAGACCAGATTAGAGTTTGCCAAACAACATCTAAAAAAGTCAAAGGAGAGTGTTGCAGCGCTGCACCTTGATGCAAAAAGATATAATACTAGCAATCAGTCTTAATCATACAAAACAAATGGTATATATGTCAGAATAGAAAAACTGCAAGTAGCTGGTGACAAGTGTAAATGCCTGTATTCGGGCTAAATGGGTATTATAAATAATCATGGAAGTAGATTACATAACCTGAAAGATGGCTATAAGCAATAAAGTTATAAAACAGTGGGAAATAAAATTAAATTAATTTATTCAGTATGCGCTAAACCAGAGTAAGCCAGAAAAGATGCACTTGTAGGATAATCAATTTGTCAATAAATGTAACTCAGATTGGTGAATGATGCTTCCGTTAGGAGTGAAAAAAGTAAAAAACGGGGAATATGTCCATAAGCGGTGTCCCGCTAAGGTGATGTCTATTTGGGATGGATGAAACAGATGCCCGGGGTGGTCTTCTTTGGGACAAAGAGTACGGTCGCTGTTTATGGGGAGAGGTTGCCTGGCTCCAGCACGTGAATACCAAGCAGCGCAGGTGCCGAATGGTGCCTGAATGAACAGGCTACCTCCGGCAAGCCGCACCGCACACTGGTAAGTGCTAAAGTCTGCGGGGGGGACGGCACGGATGCAGCACTAATGAAAGCAGTGCACCTGGCGTACTCCACCGCAGATGGGGGACTTACCTCTCTACCCAACGCGGGCACCGCTCCTGTCCTGCCGGCTCTTTTCCACTTGGTGGCGAGGCTTGCTTCCGGGGTTGGTCACGTGACTTGAGGGTTCCAAATAATAGAGTCCTTCCGTGTAGCGGGGAAAATTGATAACAGTTCCTAGTTCCTGCACGCTGATCTGGGGTCTCTGGTAGTACTAAACAATAGGTGAAAGAGGATGAAGTTGGCTTATAGTGCAATGGTCTCCAACGCGTTTCAGCCTTTAGGCCTTTTTCAAGGAGGTAATGGTTGTAGTGCGGCAGTCTCTAAAAGTAGTTGAGGGGCGGTTCACACATATGCAGATGAGTCTGTAGTGATTGGTTTAACTGATAAACACTGGATTGGTGTGATCTGCTGTCCATCATATAGTTAGACAGGGTGGTGACAGGTAATTAAACTTAAAGCCATCAGTCCTAGTGTGAAACATCGCTGATGGCATTACAATAGTCGTCTGAATTATAGTCCCCTAAAGGTCTTGAACGGGGCAATCAGTAGGTCAATAATGCAGATCTTATAAACTGCATATATATGTATAACTGTTCCTCACACCCTAAATGGCCAGGGTGGGGCATTCGCAAGAGATGAGGGTAAACAATGTAAGCCAAATAGTGATGATCACATTATTTGCATACAATTGACATGACTTCGTTATCTTTATTTAAGCCCCTGGGTGCAAAAGTCTTCAATTTGTGCATCCACTTAAGTTCTTGTTTGTTTATTTTGTTAATGAAATTGCCTCCCCTCCAGTTTGGTTTTATTTCCTGAATCCCTATAAATGATAATGAGCTATAATCACTGTTGTGAAAATCTTTGAAGTGTTTAGATAAATTGTGCTCATCCAAGCCTTTTTTGATACTACGTATATGTTCGCTAATACGTGTTCGCAGTGGTCTTATAGTGCGGCCTATATACTGTTTCTTACAGCCGCATTCAAGTAGATATATCTCTCTCTTACTGTCACATGTAATTCTATCTTTGATCTCATATGTCGTGTTCGTATATTGTGATAGAATAATACTTGTGGGTTTGGTGCTTCGTTTGTGGCAGTTCACATATCCTGGGCATTTGCCACAGTAAAAAAATCCACTCTGTGATTTATCTATGGTGGTTTGCCGTTTGATGATAGGGGCAATATGATTATGCACCAATTTAGAACTTAAATCTGGTGCTTTTCTATATACAATATTAGGATGTGGGGGTAGTTGATCTGCTAGTATTTCGTCCTCTAAAAGTAATGGCCAGTGTTTCTTAATGATTCTTTGTACATCTTTGTATTGTCTTGAAAAGCTGGTTATGAAGAGGATCTTACTCTCTGATTGATCTAATCCCTTGTCTTTATATTGTGGAAGTGTGTCTCTATCTAGTTGTTCTATTTCTTTGAAAGCTTCTCCTAAGGTGGTGTTGTCATACTTTTTTTCAATGAACTGGGTTGTTAGTTCTTGTCCTTGTTTGATGAACTCCTCCTTCTTTGAGCAGTTCCTTCTTAGTCTGATGTATTGACTTTTGGGCACTGCTCTCAACCAGTTGGGGTGATGCCAACTGTCATGTAAGATGAAGCTGTTGACATCTACCTTCTTCTTAAATGTTCTGGTTTGTATGGTATTATTATCAATATATATCTCAAGGTCTAAAAAGTTAATATTTGGTCTGCTATAATCTGCTGTGAAGATAAGATTGTTATCATTAGTGTTCAGTCATTCTAAGAACTTTAAGAGTTGTGATTCGTCACTTCTCCAAATAATCAAAATGTCATCAATGTATCGTTTCCAGAGCACGAGATTCGCCCCAAGCCCCAGATCACTCCAAACATGCTGGTCCTCCCACCAACTCATGTAGAGATTAGCGTAACTGGGGGCGAATCTCGTGCCCATGGCGGTTCCGGTGTGTTGCAGATAGAATTGGTTCTCAAACCACACATAATTGTGTTCCAATATGAATTGTATACACTCTAGTGTGAAATGTCGTTGTGTTTCTAACATGTCTGGATCCTTATCTAGATGGTAATTAATACTTGAAATGCCTTGCTTATGGTCTATCACTGAATATAATGATGTGATGTCTGCTGTCACTAACCATAGATTGTCATCCCATGTGACATCTTGAAGATGATTGAGGGTAGCTGTCGTGTCTCTTAGGTATGCTTGTTGTTTTTGTACGTATGGTTGTAGTATCAAATCTAGGTATTCCGACAGTTTAGAAGTTAAACCGCCTATACCTGAGATGATCGGTCTTCCTGGTGGTGATTCTGCGTTTTTATGAAGCTTAGGTAAATAGTAGAATACCGGTGTTATGGGGTAATGTGTTTGTATGTATTTAAATTCTTTATCTGTGAGAACTCCAAGTTGTAATCCATTCTGTAATAATTTACTGAGGAGTTCTTGGAATTTAATAGTTGGATCTGCCTTTAGTTTGGAATAAATTGTCTCGTCATTTAGAAGTCGTTGTGCTTCTTTTATGTAATCCTGTTTATCCAGTATTACTATCCCGCCCCCCTTGTCTGCGGGTTTAATGATGATCTGATTATTGTTTTGGAGCTCTTGTATTGCTAATTGTTCTTTACGAGTAAGATTATTCATCTTCTGTTTGTGTCGTGATTCTCCTAATTGCTCAATGTCCCTTTCTACCATCTTAGTAAATGTTTCAATATGTGCCCCTTGTAGGTGACTCGGGTAAAATTTGGATTGAGGTTTGAGGGAGGTATGTTTAAAGGTTTCATGTTGTGTTGAGTTCCTTATTTCTTTTGGTATTGTGGAAGAAAAAAATTTCTTTAGAGTCAATTTTCTCTTAAAGCTATGTAGATCTAGGAAAGTCTGAAATTTGTCTAATTTGTTAGCTGGGGCAAATTTTAATCCTTTATCTAGGAGTCTCATTTGTTCTACAGATAGTTGTGTGTCACTTAGATTAAAAATCCCTTTACCTACTTCAGTTGTGTCTTTTTGCGTGTTTTTCTTGCTTGTTTCACCTCCTCTACACCCCCTTCTTGTTTTTCTAACTTTCTTTTTCCTTATTGGGGTGTTAGACTTATTAGGGTGGTGTTCATAGGATCCTGGTCTAAAAAAAGGGGAGTAATGCATTCTGTTGTTGGGACTACATTTAGTGAGAGTTCTGTAGGTGGTAATTCTGTTCCCAAGGGTGTGATTGTTGATGTAGTTAATTCGGGTGGGTCTGGGATGCTGTAGGATGTGGTCGCTTGAATAGGTACCTCTAAGGGTTCTGTTAATGAAATCTGTTTGTCATTCAGTATACTACTGTTAATCCACCCTGTTTCTAGAGATAATCTGGCTAGGTCCTCATAGATCTGTTCGTCTCCAATATCATGAACTGAGAATGAAGCGTTAGAATCGTATTCAATAGAGTCTTCACGTACCTCCTCTACAATCTCCTGACCTGCTGGCTTGATGTTATGTCCTGTCTCATGTATTCTGGACATATATTGTTGGTATGTCAAATAAAATTTTTTGTAGATAGGGCTATGCGTTTTGACCCTATAGGGATGTTTTACTGTTGTTGCTTGCTGTTTTTTGGTTGTCAGGTTCCTAGTGGGCCTAATGCCGAATTTGTCCCTTAGAATTTTGTTTATCTTGGTTTCTATTAGTGTGTTTTCACCCCTTAGTAACCTATTTGCTGTAATCTCTGAAAGTGTTATGAACTCTTGTTCATCATGGTATGGTTCTAACTGTGAGTGAATTTCTTCTTCTAATTGTTTTAATTGTTCTTGTTGTTGTCCAATGATTAATTGGATCAGTTTAATTGAACAGTCATGTAATATGTCGTCCCATTTACTCATGAAACCTTTGTCTTCTTGGTTGTGCGTTGGTTGTTTCTTAATACATAAGCCTCTGGGTATTAGATTGTTATCTTGATACCACTTTAAAGTGTGTGTGTCCCACCAAAGTTTGGTTTCTTTACTGACTAATTTTTCAAGTCTGAGGAAGATGTCACAAAAAGTTGAGCCTTTAGTGTGGGAGTTGTGTGTGGTTAGGATTGACCCAAAAACATCCCTAGCCCTTTCCTCCCTTTGGTTCCTAATTTCTAACAATCCCATATGTAGACTCTTGCTGCAGGACGTTGGGGTAAACAACAATAATGATATAACGGGGTCGGCCTGCGCACTGAGATAACTAGACACAGGGTGAGCTGCTAACAACTGACAGGTACCCCTACCTGTAAAGTAAATATATCAAAGGAGAGTGTTGCAGCGCTGCACCTTGATGCAAAATGATATAATACTAGCTATCAGTCTTAATCATATAAAACAAATGGTATATATGTCAGAATAGAAAAACTGCAAGTAGCTGGTGACAAGTGTAAATGCCTGTATTCGGGCTAAATGGGTATTATAAATAATCATGGAAGTAGATTACATAACCTGAAAGATGGCTATAAGCAATAAAGTTATAAAACAGTGGGAAATAAAATTAAATTAATTTATTCAGTATGCGCTAAACCAGAGTAAGCCAGAAAAGATGCACTTGTAGGATAATCAATTTGTCAATAAATGTAACTCAGATTGATGAATGATGCATCCGTTAGGAGTGAAAAAAGTAAAAAACAGGGGGAATATGTCCATAAGCGGCGTCCCGCTAAGGTGATGTCTATTTGGGATGGATGAAACAGATGCCCGGGGTGGTCTTCTTTGGGACAAAGAGTACGGTCGCTGTTTATGGGGAGAGGTTGCCTGGCTCCAGCACGTGAATACCAAGCGGCGCAGGTGCCGAATGGTGCCTGAATGAACAGGCTACCTCCGGCAAGCCGCACCGCACACTGGTAAGTGCTAAAGTCTGCGGGGGGGACAGCACGGATGCAGCGCTAATGAAAGCAGTGCACCGAGCGTACTCCACCGCAGATGGGGGACTTACCTCTCTAACCAACGCGGGCACCGCTCCTGTCCTGCCGGCTCTTTTCCACTTGGTGGCGAGGCTTGCTTCCGGGGTTGGTCACGTGACTTGAGGGTTCCAAATAATAGAGTCCTTCCGTGTAGCATGTAGCGTGTTTGAAAAAAAGTATGACAACACCACCTTAGGAGAAGCTTTCAAAGAAATAGAACAACTAGATAGAGACACACTTCTACAATATAAAGACAAGGGATTAGATCAATCAGAGAGGAAAATCCTCTTCATAACCAGCTTTTCAAGACAATACAAAGATGTACAAAGAATCATTAAGAAACACTGCCCATTACTTTTAGAGGACGAAATACTAGCAGATCAACTACCCCCACATCCTAATATTGTATATAGAAAAGCACCAGATTTAAGATCTAAATTGGTGCATAATCATATTGCCCCTATCATCAAACGGCAAACCACCATAGATAAATCACAGAGTGGATTTTTTTACTGTGGCAAATGCCCAGGATATGTGAACTGCCACAAACGAAGCACCAAACCCACAAATATTTTTCTATCACAATATACGAACACGACATATGAGATCAAAGATAGAATTACATGTGACAGTAAGAGAGTGATATATCTACTTGAATGCGGCTGTAAGAAACAGTATATAGGCCGCACTATAAGACCACTGCGAACACGTATTAGCGAACATATACGTAGTATCAAAAAAGGCTTGGATGAGCACAATTTATCTAAACACTTCAAAGATTTTCACAACAGTGATTATAGCTCATTATCATTTATAGGGATTCAGGAAATAAAACCAAACTGGAGGGGAGGCAATTTCATTAACAAAATAAACAAACAAGAACTTAAGTGGATGCACGAATTGAAGACTTTTGCACCCAGGGGCTTAAATAAAGATAACGAAGTCATGTCAATTGTATGCAAATAATGTGATCATCACTATTTGGCTTACATTGTTTACCCTCATCTCTTGCGAATGCCCCACCCTGGCCATTTAGGGTGTGAGGAACAGTTATACATATATATGCAGTTTATAAGATCTGCATTATTGACCTACTGATTGCCCCGTTCAACACCTTTAGGGGACTATAATTCAGACGACTATTGTAATGCCATCAGCGATGTTTCACACTAGGACTGATGGCTTTAAGTTTAATTACCTGTCACCACCCTGTCTAACTATATGATGGACAGCAGATCACACCAATCCAGAGTGTTTATCAGTTAAACCAATCACTACAGACTCATCTGCATATGTGTGAACCGCCCCTCAACTACTTATAGAGACTGCCGCACTACAACCATTACCTCCTTGAAAAAGGCCTAAAGGCTGAAACGCGTTGGAGACCATTGCACTATTAGCCAACTTCATCCTCTTTCACCTATTGTTTAGTACTACCAGAGACCCCAGATCAGCGTGCAGGAACTAGGAACTGTTATCAATTTTCCCCGCTACACGGAAGGACTCTATTATTCGGAACCCTCAAGTCACGTGACCAACCCCGGAAGCAAGCCTCGCCACCAAGTGGAAAAGAGCCGGCAGGACAGGAGCGGTGCCCGCGTTGGGTAGAGAGGTAAGTCCCCCATCTGCGGTGGAGAATGCCCGGTGCACTGCTTTCATTAGCGCTGCATCCGTGCCGTCCCCCCCGCAGACTTTAGCACTTACCAGTGTTCGGTGCGGCTTGCCGGAGGTAGCCTGTTCATTCAGGCACCATTCGGCACCTGCACCGCTTGGTATTCACGTGCTGGAGCCAGGCAACCTCTCCCCATAAACAGCGACCGTACTCTTTGTCCCAAAGAAGACCACCCCGGGCATCTGTTTCATCCATCCCAAATAGACATCACCTTAGCGGGACGCCGCTTATGGACATATTCCCCCTGTTTTTTACTTTTTTCACTCCTAACGGATGCATCATTCATCAATCTGAGTTACATTTATTGACAAATTGATTATCCTACAAGTGCATCTTTTCTGGCTTACTCTGGTTTAGCGCATACTGAATAAATTAATTTAATTTTATTTCCCACTGTTTTATAACTTTATTGCTTATAGCCATCTTTCAGGTTATGTAATCTACTTCCATGATTATTTATAATACCCATTTAGCCCGAATACAGGCATTTACACTTGTCACCAGCTACTTGCAGTTTTTCTATTCTGACATATATACCATTTGTTTTGTATGATTAAGACTGATAGCTAGTATTATATCATTTTGCATCAAGGTGCAGCGCTGCAACACTCTCCTTTGATATATTTACTTTACAGGTAGGGGTACCTGTCAGTTGTTAGCAGCTCACCCTGTGTCTAGTTATCTCAGTGCGCAGGCCGACCGCGTTATATCAACATCTAAAAAAGCCATTACAGTTCTGGAACAACATCCTATGGACAGATTAGATAAAGATCAACTTGAACCAGAGTGATGGGAAGAGAAGAGTATGGAGAAGGAAAGGAACTGCTCATGATCCAAAACATACCACCTCATCAGTGAAGCATGGTGGTGGTAGTGTCATGGCGTGGGCATGTGTGGCTGCCAATGGAACTGGTTCCCTTGTATTTATTGATGATGTTACTGCTGACAAAAGTAGCAGAATGAATTCTGAAGTGTTTCGGGCAATATTATATGCTCATATTCAGTCAAATGCTTCAGAACTTATTGGATGGCGCTTCAAAGTGCAGATGGACAATGACCTGAAGCATACTGCAAAAGCAACCAAAGAGTTTTTTAAGGCTAAAAAGTGGAATGTTATGCAATGGCCAAGTCAATCCCCTGACCTGAATCCGATTGAGCATGCATTTCACTTGATGAAGACAAAACTGAAGGGAAAATGCCCCAAGAACAAGCAGGAACTGAAAACATTTGCAGTAGAGGCCTGGCAGAGTATCACCAGGGATGAAACCCAGTGTCTGGTGATGAATATGTGTTCCAGACTTCAGGCTGTAATTGCCTGCAAAGGATTTGCAACAAAGTATTAAAAAGTGAAAGTTAGATTTAGGATTGTTTAGTTTGTCCCATTACTTTTGGCCCCTTAAAAAGTGGGAGGCACATACAGAAACCGTTGTAATTCCTACACCGTTCACCTGATTTGGATGTAACTACCCTCAAGTTAAATCTGAAAGTCTGCAGTTAAAGCACATCTTGTTTGTTCTATTTCAAAGCCATTGTGGTGGTGAATAGAGGCCAAAATATGAAAACTCTGTCAATGTCCCAATATTTATGCACCTGACTGTATATATATATATATTTGTATACTGTATATATATATATATATATATATATATATATATGTAATGCAAAAAATGGCCAGCACTCCACAAAAAATTACTACTTGCCCGGGTGCCCTCCAATGGACAAACTGCCAAACATATGTAGAAATAACAGCGGCACTCACAAGACTTTGATAAGAAAGACTCACGACTCAGGAAGGTCAAAGTTCAACGTTTCAGTCTGGCAACTTTTATCAAGAACTAAAGAACAGAAGAGACAGTGCATACCTTTATACCCAGTGACATCCCATAATGACAATGTACCCCGCTCACCACGCCATAAATGACGTCATCAGCACGGGACAGGGCGCTTGCATAATGATGCCACCGCGCACAGCGTCATTGCCATGGTAAGTAACCATGGCAACCAAACATAAATACACAGACATAACTCTGCACCGGAAGCATGCTGCCATCCCCGCTGCTATCAGCGCGCACTAGGGAGAGAGCATGCCAGCGCTGAAACAAGGCAAACACCTTGATACCTTACGTAATCCCGGTGAGGTGGCAAAGCAAACAGTGAAATACAGATTAAAAACAAATAAAGATACAGAAATAACTTTGTGTTACATGTTGATTATAGCATCCAAATTTACATTCTAATAAGATATCATGTAATCAATGTGCTGCATGACAATATTTACACCATGTAACATTTAAAACGATCACAGGTAAGTAACATATATATCTGGTAATGTAGGCAATCAGACCCAATGAGTCAAATGTTTTATCAAGCTCACACAATAATGTGATGCCCAGTAATCCAATGCAAATGCCCATGGAAAAATAACTGCGTGGACTCATGACAATAACATAACTTCTGAATGGCCGAACTGATAAAATGAAAACCTAATGCTTTCTGTTACGTGGTTCTGACCTTGTCCCAATGAAGCTGGTGTGGAGCACGTAGCAAGTCACTAGGCACCGGCAGGTCCACGATGTAATGTGGCCTGGTGGATCAATAAGCAACTCTGCAGAGCCCATAATAAATAATAAACAAACTGCACAAATGGATGAATCCGATGAGAGCCCATCCACTGTGTGAATACAAGAAAAAGTGACAGCAAATGCAAAAGGACCGACAACAGAAAAGGATAACTCTATGTTACAGCACCAGGTATTCCTAGATGGTCTCCCATTCAAGTACTAGCCTGGCCTCCACTGCTTAGCTTCAAAGATCAGACGGTATAAGGCGTATCCAGTGTAGTATGGCTGTAGCAAAAGAATAATGAATCCAAGTGTGACAGTCCTGCATATGCCGAAAACCGAGACAACAATGAATCAACACACAGTAGATGGCTCCAAACAAATCAATACCACTCGGCATAGAAAAGAGAACAAACAACAAACAAGATGCAAGCATGAGGATTAAACATAATAATGATGCAACTGGAGATGTGGGTAACTACTACCCTGTACGTGTAAATATGACTGCACTAAGTGGCAGTGATGAAAGGAAAACCTCAGAAGAAGCATGAAAAGGAAAGTTGCTCATTGAGACCAAATGGTGATATAGTGTTCATTTTGTGAATCCAGAACGTTTCAAGTTGTAGCAGCTTTTTGTCCCTGTCCCCACCTCGTTTATTAATGGGGACATGATCAATTAGTTTATACACCAGCGTAGATAATGAATGTCGGAAGTTCTTGATTTGTTTTTAATCTGTATTTCACTGTTTGCTTTGCCACCTCACCGGGACTTATTACGTAAGGTATCAAGGTGTTTGCATTGTTTCAGCGCTGGCATGCTCTCTCCCTAGTGCGCGCTGATAGCAGCGGGGATGGCAGCATGCTTCCGTTGCAGAGTTATGTCTGTGTATTTATGTTTGGTTGCCATGGTTACTTACCATGGCAATGACGCTGTGCGCAGTGGCATCATTATGCAAGCGCCCTGTCCCGTGCTGATGACGTCATTTATGGCGTGGTGAGCGGGGTACATTGTCATTATGGGATGTCACTGGGTATAAAGGTATGCACTGTTTCTTCTGTTCTTTAGTTCTTGATAAAAGTCGCCAGACTGAAACGTTGAACTTTGACCTTCCTGAGTCGTGAGTCTCTCTTATCAAAGTCCTGTGAGTGCCGTTGTTATTTCTACATATATATATGTATATATATATATATATATATATATATATACATGTATATATATTAATATTTGTAGCATTAATACTCTACCTTAACTGCTCCCAGGTGGCATTACTATGTCCCCCACCCAACATTTTATTATTACAACCCCACCACCCAGCTAGTATTAATATACTCACCATAATATTTAATATACCCCCATCCCTTTAATATTACACCCACAGATAAAATGAATGCACCCCACCTACTGACTGCAATAATATGACCCCTACACCTCCCTATAAACTTACCTCAGCAGGAAGGGGGTTGCCTGGACTCAGCAGACTGCGGAGCTTCTTCCGAGGAGAAGAGACACACACACAGAGGAGAGGAAGGGGTGGAGACTTAAAGAGGAGGCACAGACATAGGCTAGAGGAGAAGAAGTAGGTGGGGCTTCAAGGAGCATCAGACATCCTCACCACAGCCAATTGGTAGCAGTGTGAATGACAGCTCAGCCTTGGCACAGTAGTTTCTGTTCTGATGATGGCAGCAATGCAACTGCGCAACCTTGGGGCCAAACTAAGAAAGTTTCCTATGGGCCCATGGGCACCCCTTGTGAGAGGAGGGCACTTGCCCCTTGTGCCCCTCCCCCTTTTAATCCAGATCTGGGTATGAGAGGGCATTAGTGTTGGTAGTGTCAGGGCACTAATAGTGTGTATAGTATCAGAAGAGGGAGCAGGTACTGGTTACTCAGGCCTGTGCCTGTTGTGGGGACCCAGTGCGGGTCTAGGCCAGCTGGCAAAAAGGACAAATGTCACCATTTACAGTGTGCCACACATATTATTTTTCACTTTTTTTGGGAAGGGGTATTGGTCACACCTTCCAGATGTAGTCATCCCCCCAGTATTGGGACTGTTGATCTCGAGTCTGGGTAGCATACAGGGGCCCCCCTTCATCTTACCACACAGCAGCCCAGCACATGCTGCTGGCTGCTGGGCTGCAGTGGGAGGATGCTTGCTGCTGCTAAGCAGCAGTCTCTTATGCCTGTGGGTGGAGCGATCACACTGCACTGATCACACCCGTCATCCAGATTTGTGCCATGCTGAGGGGCTAACAGTGTCCCCCTCCCCAGCACGCATATATTTTTTGTCCTAAGGTGGCGTGGTCTCGCCTCACGTGATTAGGCCATGCCCAGCTCTTGATGCCTGTGGTAGTACAGGCATGAATAGGCATATGTTTAGCGTTTGGGGTGTATTAGTCTGAGTAGCAATGGTGAGGTGTTGTAAGGAGGCATCAGTGCAAGTAGTATAGGTTGAGTAGTTTAGGTGTGAGTGTGTATTAGTGCAGTCAACATAGGTTGGAGTACAGTAGGTGTGAGGAGGCAATAGTGTGGGTAGTATAGATGGGAGTAAGGTAGGTGTGAGGGCAGGGGCGTAATAAGAGTGAAGGGGGCCGGTATGCATTTTGCACCAAGGTCCCCTACTCTGTAGCATGTGGAGCATGTGAGTAGACTCTGGTGCTATGCCAGAGTCTACTGCACATGTGCAGTGTAGCAGAAAAGCATAACTGGGGTTGGTAGAAACATGTAATTTTCCCTTGTATATTTATGTAGCGTCATTTGTGTGTGGAAAGATGACAAGCCTTTTGAAGTTGGGCAAGAGAGGTTATAGAAATGTCTGTCTTCCTGAGTCAGCCATAAACTTGTCACACTGTATAGGGCATAAAAGAAATATGTCCGTGGAATTTATAGGACAGCTGGCAAGACCCTTGATAAATCAGTCATTAAGAGCCCTGTGTCCTGTTTGGGGACAGCGATCAAAAGATAGTTGTTTGCACAGAAAGACACTGGTCTTAACAGGTGTGAATTTCAGCACCTAGTCACAGTCTGCTTCCCAACTTCACAGAGAGCCAAATGTATAATTAAAGAACCCCTGCTCATGTGGCCAGGAAACACTGAAGTTTCAGCCAGCTGGACAATCCACTCTGAGCTGAAAAGAATTAAAATCACCCCATGGAGGTGGGTATGGGGGTGCCTGGAAAAGCAGGCATAAAAATGAGACTCAACCCTGGCCCAGTGTTCATCTGCATGAGGCTATCGAAGGATACAGATGATCCAGAGTTCGTCATTGGGAAGACCTCATCCCAGAACCATTCAATCCAACTGAGTGGTTTGTTTCCCCTATTTGTTATTTTATTTTCTGGAATTTGTAAGTAACTGTGTGATTCTCTTTAACATTATTAAATTCTTTGTAACTTTTTGTATATAAGCTTTCAAGATATTCTTGAATTAAACATTAATTCAAGTTCTGGATCTGTGTTTTTATGACCCAAGGCCTCATATGGCTCATGTTACCTATTTTACTAAGTGTGCATAATTGTATGGCAGGTAAGAGCAAAGGCTTACCCTGTGTTTTAACACTAAAGTTCCCCTTTGCTGGTGGCAGTTACCAGGTTTAATTAACCACACGTGCTAAGGTAACCTGTAAAAGTCACGGGCCGCGATTCTCAGATTGGTGTATCTGGAGGGTCGGCTATGCAGGACCATGACATTCAGGTCTCCAGGAAAATGGCATGCTCAAATCACTGGGGAAATGGCTGCCACACCCTTTCCCTGGTGATTTGTGAATCTCTGCCACTGTTAATGCAGGACTCCAGAGAGGTGAATATTGTAGAACAAGGGTACAGGGTGTGCTGTGTGCAACACACACCCTGCATCCGTTATAGATAATCCTATGTGTGCGGGGGTATTAGTGTAGATAGTATAGGTAGGGGCAGGGTAGGTGTGAGGTGGTATTAGTGTGGGTAGTATAGGCGTGGATAGGGTATCTGCTAGGGTGTACAAGTGTGGGTAGTATAGGTGGGAGTAAGGTAGGTGTGAGGATGTACCAGTGTTGGTAATATAAGTGGAAGTAGGGTAGGTGTACGGAGTCATAAGTGAAAGTAGTATGGGCAGGAGTAGGATAGATGGGAGGGTGCATTAGTGTGGATACTATAGGTGGGTGTAGGGCAGATGTGAAGGTGTATTAGTATGGGCAGGAGTAGGATAGGTGTGACGGTGTATTAGTGGGAGTAGTGTAGGTGTGAGGAGCCATTAGTGTGGGTTGTAATAAAAGAGTTGGGCTTTTAGAGAATATTTAAAGAATATTTCAGTATGTGAGAGTCTGATCCGCGTAATAGAGAAATCCATGATTACAGATGTGTCCACATACATCTATCCTCCATGCACTACAAGTCGCGTTACACATAACACATGAGTGCCGTGCGACTCAATAGCCCCAAGCAACTTTTCATGCAATTTTTCCCTTAAAACTTTGCTAATTCACAAAGTGATGCAAATGGGACACACAAGCAGCTTTTGCTGATTAAAATGATATGCGGCATGCTTATATTCTGTGTGCGAGTGTGGTTATAGCTGCATGCGAAACAGACATCTCTGCTGAATTCAAATTAGCACTCCAGACGTGCCAGCAATCAGTGGGCGATTTAGGCCATCATATGGATCACCTCGAAAATAGACTTGAAGAGGTTGTTAAATCACATAATAATCTTATTACCCTTCATGAGGATATGCAGGCGGAAGTGCCCCGCGTGACACCTTGATGCATCTTCACTACTACCACATTAAGGGCTCTATTCTACATGCGGCCAGATCTTCAGAAGCCACCTCCCAAATTTTGGGTGATATTCAGATTTTTGGGGACCTCTCCGAGTCTTCTCTGGCTTCACGCAGATCCTTTATACCAGTCACAAAGGCCATACAGAAGGCTAATATTCCATATCGCTGGGAATACCCCACTAAATTAATAATTAGAAGAAATGGCTCTACTTCAGTAGTCTCTAACCCTGCGGATGAAGTCCAACTCCTAGTGTCATGGAATCTGGAGGACATTTCTTCTAAACTTCCTGGTGGTCCCCATGTAGATCTGGAGTGGACCACTGCAGGAAATACTTCTTCATGAAGCCTTCTTCATGCTGGGATAAAGGTTTGAATGACAGAGCGCAAGTCCCTATTGAATCATTACTGTAGCTCCTTGCCTGATCTATCTATACAACTATGAATACCCACCGTCTTGTGTATAATACTGATTCTTGGACTTGAAATTACTTTAACAATTTTTTACCTGTAATATGTTTATAGGGTTTTCGTTATCTATCTAGAGCCACTCATAGCTTAATTTATACTAGGTATGTTATAGTTTCTGACTATTGAAATTTGTTGCTTACAGTGTTTGCAATGTTTACATTGCATACTGCATATGTTTCCATACTGATATGGGTATTGGATCTGCCATCCCGGGGTCTGACTGTCTTTGTGGGCGATACAACTCCCTAACTCCCCTATTTCTTCTTTATGTTGAGATTTTGTCTCAATGATCTGGAGTGCAGAACTGCAGTTGCGCCCTGGAAGGTGGCTAAGTACTAATACTATTTTCTTGGTTATAGTATATGTATGCTTTAAATTTTAGTTTGAATGGAGTGTTGGAGGGAGTATGTTCTTCTTTCAATGCCTTCACGTACCCTTTTGTGCTGCCTCTGCAGGTGGCCCCAAATAGCCCCACTATGGGTCTATCTGTTCTTCTTCTTTTTTTTGTTATATCCCCCTTTCTTGATGGTAGTTGTGCTACTCATTTTCTATTTCTAAATTTTTTTATTTTTTACCTTCACTGTTTGGGTAACTACCCCTGGTATTGTATTTCTTCCCCTCATGTACACACTAGGCCAAATCTCATGACTCAGATAACTGTAACCTACCAATTATCATCCCCATTTTTGATCTTCAATGGTTAAAATAATATCAATAAATACAAAGGGTCTAAACTCCCCTAATAAAAGGAATTGGCACTACGCTACTTTTCTAGTACTAAAGCTCATATCGTAGCAGTCCAAGAGACACATTTTTCTCGTTCTGCCCCCCCTCAACTTTCTGACTGTAAATTCCCACATTGCTTCACGTCAAATGGCCCCAACAAGAAAGCAGGATTAGCTATACTTCTGGCTGCTTCGTGCAAATTTGTTCTAGACAAACAAGTGTCGGATCAAGAAGGCCGCTACCTCATCCTTACTGGTAAACTAGAAGATACCCAGGTGACTTTAGCCACAGTATACGTCCCTAATACCAAACAGGTTAGCTTCACCAGATGTTTTTGTAATACTTTTCGTTCCCATTGTAAAGGTTTGCCTCTCATTCTAGGAGACTTTAACATGGTTCTTGACCCCCACGTGGACAAATCCACACCTAAAACTACCTCATGAGCTCACCCCCCCATGACCACTCCCAGGCATTCTGACGCATCCTTTTAGAATACGATCTATATGATATTTGGAGAGCCAAAAATCCTTCAACAAGAGATTACACCTTTTTTTCACAGGGTTCACCTTTCATACTCTCGAATCAATTTAGCCCTTTCCGACAAATGGACCCTCCAACAGAATAAAGGGGCCTCTATCCTGCCATTGATGTGGTCTGACCACTCAGCACTTAGCTTACAATGGAATATCTCTTCTATTAGAACTCCACCCAACCCATTGAGATTAGGTGTCTTCTTAACGACCAGTCAGCGAATCAATCCATCTCCCAATCTTTATCTTTATACCGTGAGACTAACCCAGTAGGGAATACGTCTGAGTGTACTGTATGGTGTGCATTAAAAGCAGTGGTTCGCCGGACAGCTATTCAGAAAGCAGCCCAATTTCGTAGGAATACTCGGCAGAGACAGACAGAACTGGAAACTCAAATTGCTAACCTAGAATCTATACATAAAGCATCCCCATCAAATAACAAAATATATAGAGCTCTTCTTAAAGTTAGGGAGGAATGGAATGTGTTGGCTCTAAAATAAGTTCATAAATCCATATTTAGCCTGAAACAAAAATTCTATGTACAGGGAGATAGGGCTGGTAGAATGCTGGCTTGAAAACTCAGAGGAAAAGTGGCTAAAGAGCGAGTTAGAACAATTACTAATTTACATGGAGTTAAAATTACAGATCCAATGGAAATTGCTAACGCATTTGCTAAATACTATTCCCAACTGTACAATTTGGCTGATGATTCTTCAACCCCACAGCTGACTGCAGATGATATTGGCAAATTCCTGTAAAGTATACATTTACCCTCTTTGAGCGTAGAAGCCGTGCAATCTCTTAGCCGTCCGTGGTCAGTAGAAGAGATAGTGGCAGTCATTAATGATCTTCCCTCAAACAAGGCCTACATAAAATGGCTACATAAACAAATTTTATAAATGTTTTCAAGATTCCTTGACCCCTCTTTTGGCCAAGTTCTTTAATGAGGCCTCCGAATCTGGTGATTTTCCCAAGGAGATGTTGAAGGCCAGGATTGTGGCCTTTCCTAAGCCTGGTATGCTAGCAAACTACCGCCCAATAGCCTTACTCAACACTGACATCAAAATATATGCTAAGCTTATCGCTAATAGACTAAAACCTTTACTTCCCTCCCTGATACAACAGGACCAAGTAGGTTTTGTAAAGGGAAGACAGTCCCCCGACAATACAAGAAGGGTTATCAATGTTGTTGATGCCTTTTCTACAAGAGAGGGCCCTCTTCTTTTGTTGTCTCTGGATGCGGAAAAGGCATTTGATAGACTTCACTGGGTATATTTGCGGGCTACTCTATGTAAGTTTGGAATATCTGGCAGGGCCTTAGCCTCCATTTCTGCATTGTACTCCAGCCCTATGGCCAGAGTTTTCATTAATGGTCTTCTTTCTCCCATATTTCAAATAACCAATAGCACACGCCAAGGTTGCTCCCTGTCTCCACTTGTGTTTGCTCTGGCAATTGAACCACTGGAGGAAACCATTCGATCCAATATTGCTATTCAGGGTCCTGAACTGAATGGGAAAATTCATAAACTGTGTTTATTCGCGGACGATGTCCTTTTATTTATTTCCGATCCCACCTCTTCCCTTCCTCATCTGCATGAAGTATTGGAGGAATACTCCAAGGTGTCATATTACAAATTAAATTGTTCTAAAACTGAGGCCCTCCCTATCATGGCAGGATAGAGGCCTTAAATATCTTGGAATTCAAATCACCCCTAAAGTTACGTCCTTAATTCCCTGTAATTATCTCTCCTTATTGAGTAAAATTTAATTTATATTATCAGACTGGATGCTTCAGAAGGTCTTGTGGATGGGGCATATAGCAGCTCTGAAAATGGTAATTTTGCCCAAAATTCTTTATTTATTCAGAACTATCCCTATCATAGTCCCTAAATATATTTTTAATAAGTTTTATACTGTTTTTTCTAAATATGTTTAGAAAGGCAAGAAACATAGGCTAGCTAGACGTACGATGTCGCTCCCTAAGTTTGACAGGGGCTGTCTTTCCCAGACCTACATTGCTACCAATTAGAAAGTCTTTTGTCACAACTAGGTGAATGGTCCATACAGACTGTCCCCATTGCGTGGGTATTACTTGAACGCGGTCCAGCAACTTCTCTCCCATTACTAGACATACTTATGCTTCCGCCTAATATTAAACTTTCCCTGAACTGTTACTCTGTAGTGGTACACGCATCCCGTAGAGCCTGGTTAGATTTTACGTCTTTAGCAGAGGATGTGTCCCTTAGCAGAGGATGTGTCCCACCCAACCACTGAACTGTCTCTGAGAGGCATAACGCAGCTGATTCCAAGATCTGTCTCTACATACGTGGGTAGCTCAGGGAATACTCTCGCTAAATGATCTCATGATCCTTGGCCTCTTACGCTCAACTCCAATCATATTCTATTTCGCATAGAGACTTTTATAAATATCTCCAAATGCGTCATTGGATCACTTGCAATGTCCGAAACTCCCACAAGATCTTGCCACTTCCTAAGTGCCTACGGGAGAAATTTTTTAAAACCGGGAGTAAAGGAAATATTACTTGGTGGTATTCACTACTGATACAGTCTCAGACTCCAATCATATTCCCCTCCTTGATAAAATGGGAGGGCGACCTCTCCTGCTATATTTCCATGTCTAAATGGCATAAAATATTTCAAACATGTTTTCGTGTTTCTAAATGTATATCTCATAGCGAACATTTTTATAAACTCATTCACAGACTATATCTCACTCCTGCTCTTATGCATATTATCCAGCCATCTACATCTAATCTATGTTGGCGTGTATGTGGTCATGGGGGTACCTATGTTGCTCCAAGTCCAATGATAGCAATGTTTCATGTAACTGAAGGATATACTATAATCAGAGACACATATATAATAGGACATATCCTTGTCTCCACTAAACTCCTCTTGGCCCACTATTGGTGCACATCCACAGTCCCCAACCTGGTGGAAGTGGAGAGAAGTGTACAATTCCATTATGAGTTAGAGGTGGCAGGAATTCCTTACTCATCCAAGGCCTTCAATCTTTATAGTCGATGGTTTAGCTGGAATGAACATTGGTTATCAAAAAATTCTTCACAGTAACAGTGAAAATATGTATCTATGTTAGCAAGCCTTCATATTGTAGATTATTTAACTTCTGTATTAGTACTGACTATGATATGGCTTCATGTGACATTGTAACATCTACGATATATGCAACAGTTCTATATCTCTATATGTGAATTGTGAAATGGGTGTGTACCCCTATCCCATTCTCCTCCCCTAATTATTTTTTCACTTTCTTTTCTGTATTCTTTCCCTACCCTCTCCCTTTTTATGTATGTTTGTATATATATTTTTTCTTTATATATATCTCCAATAAAAAGAAAAAAAAAAAAAAAAAAGTTATGGGAAATAGATATGAAGCCAAAAGGGAAGACAATTTAAGGGGTCAAGGAAGTGTCCACAGGAGATGATGTCCACTAGGAGGCACCAAAGGAGGAAGTAAGTGAAAGAAGTTTAAGAAGAGTAGGAGGGTCAAAAGAAGAGTAGGAGGGTCAAAGGGTAGGTGCCCCTTCCCTCTTGTGGGGAAATAATAAATATACAGTATATATATATATATATATATATATATATATAGTATATAAGAATATTGCTTCAAGTGGGATTTTTGAGGTGGGGGTATTGAAATATTAATTCCCCCCCACACACACACCGAAACTTTAGGGATTTTTATGATTTTAATTGTAGATGCTTTTAGCACTATGTAGCAGGATATGCTGAACAAACTTTGCTCACCTCTCTTGTGTCTACCATGTGTCTCTTCTGCTTTCTCTCATCCATTTCCTTTGTCTCTTACTCTCCTCATATGCCCATATCGTCATCTCAGGTAACCCTCTTACTCTTTATATACTCTCCTTCTGCATCTCTCTCTCTCTTTTACTTACCTCCTGCACCTCTCACTGCCTGCTACTCTTTCAGCTCCTGCTTCTATCTCACCCCCTGCACCTCTCACTCCCTAACACCCTCTCTCACCCACTGCCCCTCTCACTAATTCCCTCTCTCATCCCCTGCCCCTCTCACTGATTACTCTCACCCCCTGCACCAATGACTGATAACGCTCTGCCACATGTCAATAACAGATTCCCTCTCTCACCCCCTGCACCTCTTATTCCCTGACACTCTCTCTCACCAGCTGCCCCTCTCACTGGTTCCATCTCTCAATCCTTGCACCTCTCACTGGTTCTCTCTCTCACCCCCTGCACCTCTCACTGGTTCCCTCTCTCACCCCCTTCACCTCTCATTGGTTCCCTCTCTCACCCCCTGCACCTCTCATTGGTTCCCTCTCTCACCCCCTGCACCTCTCATTGGTTCCCTCTCTCACCCCCTGCACCTCTCACTGGTTCCCTCTCTCACCCCTGACACCTCTCACTGGTTCCCTCTCTCACCCCCTGCACCTCTCACTGGTTCCCTCTCTCACCCCCTGCACCTCTCACTGACTGATTCCCTCTTTCCCCCCTGCATCATTAGCTACCACCTCTCTGCCCATCCACTCAATCCCCTAGTGAATTGTTGGACGACCCCATCTAACTGATGAACTTGATCTTCAGGCCCTGGTGCTCCATTCACTTGTGATTAAACCTTGCATGAGGAACCCACATTAGACACTCAGTAATGTCAGTCTGAGTGAGTAATAGTTTATTGGCATTCTGTAGCTCCTGCTGCTGATAATCCTATGCTGTGTTATTAGCACTGCATCCACTGTGTGTATAAGCAAATGTGATTATCACAGTGAAGAAAATGGCATGCATTAACATGCTTTCCTAGGACTCAGACTATGTTATAGTGTTACTCTGAGCAAGTAGTGTGAATATATATAATCTACTCCAATACTACTACTTGTGATTAAACCTTGCAGCTGGGCATGAGGAACCCACATTAAACACTCAGTAATGTTAGTCTGAGTGAGTAACAGTTTATTAAACAATTTTGCAGCCCTATAGAGGGAGCTATAACAATAGCACTGTATTGTATTAG
This sequence comes from Taudactylus pleione, assembly GCA_031769625.1. Lineage (NCBI taxonomy): Eukaryota > Metazoa > Chordata > Amphibia > Anura > Myobatrachidae > Taudactylus > Taudactylus pleione. The sequence continues at coordinate 136,981 of JAUIMM010000455.1, read as the reverse complement.
GTATAATTAAAACCAACAGGGGGTGCCACATTCTGAGCATAAACCAAATACAGTACCATACTGCACGAATAAACCCTATAGCTATACAAGGGAATCCTTATATTTGGGTTAAGCATTAATATCAACTAGGGCATTAAGATGTCCACATATTAATTAGTTTTATATGATTGCTGCAGTTGATTGTTTATTTCTTAACCCAATAGGCGACACAAAGATTTGTATCAGGAACTGTATACATGTTCCCATGTGACAATATTCCATGAATACAAATAGGTGGCCCTTATAGAGGACATTGTGCATAATATAGCACCCATTAAATCAACCTGGTTCTAAAGGTGTAATGGCATACCATAACCAATAGATGGCAGCATAATATCACCAATGGAATTTATATCTTGGTTTAGTTTCAACACAGTATATCTAATTACAATTGTGGGTAGTACATGCAGGGCCAATTGATTTCAACTATATAAATATATGTTATGATTAATGACACTGGAGAAAACAACATTTAATAGAATCTTTACTCAGAAACATAACTGAAAGGGACACAGAGACAAATGAATTATTAATAATTTAATATCAATTGATGACACACATTTGTTTCAATGTTTTTATTATATTTTTTTCTTGGAATATTTCACTAATAAGGCGAAACATTTTTAAATAATTTATTTAATAAAAGTGATATTTTATATACAATTATCCTCTATGTGCGCCAACAAAGAGACAATACCCTTTTCTTCTCTTTTTTGTATGCTCCATTCACTTGCCTGGGCTCCACAGGCTGACAGTGACCTGACCGGACACACAGTTTCCCATAGAGGAAAATTTTCTCCTCCCTCCATCTTATGCTGCACCCATTGGTGGCTCTCTACATCGCTCAGCGCAATGTTCAGCTCCCTGGCTGGCTACCTATAGAAACGTAAGGTGGAGGTGAGGGGGGTATGACGTTTTGCCTTTTGCTGTGGCCGGCGCCGGGAACCGATGCTCCTTCTTGCTGCAGATCACAGATCCCCCGCGGGACACCATTACATACAATGCTGCTAGTGTTCCAGTGCTGGGATCCTGTACTCGATCCCAGCGCCAGGACACTTCTCCACTGCTGCAAAAATAAGGTGGTGGCAATATGTCATACCAACATATACCACCCCACTTCGAGCACTGTATAGCACTATATGGATCTTTTTATCACATTACTGCAAGTTTGGATTGGTTCGGATTTATCTTATTGGCTATCCGGCTCTCACGTGTTTTGGATAGCCAATAAGATAAATCCGAACTTGTGCTAACGTGGCAAAAAGATCTGAGCATTACCGAACCTGCAGTTTCAATATATATAGATATAGATAGTAGGTTCAGTTCTTAATTACAATTGGAGCCAGAGGGTCTGGTGCAAGCACTGGTGGTCTACCCTTTGTGACTTTTTCAGCTGATGTCCATATGTTTACGGTACAACCAAGCAAATGTCATCTGAAGTAAAGACCCTGGGCACATTTCTTTATTATTGTTCTGATATGGTTTATGCACTGAACTGTACTCATGAATAGACAGTCTTCTCGCATTGAATTTTATACATTTAAGTCAATATAGCTGCTTGTTTTGAACTTACTTTCTCAGATAAACAAGACTCGCTATCCCTAATAAATACTGATAATGCATCACATGTCTAGAATGGATGTTTGTGAATTATAGGCCTCTCAATAATACTCTAAATTACCATGAATGAGAAATTACCCTGACTGTTATCATGCAAATGAGATTAAAATAGGAAGCATGTTTACCAGGGTAATGCAGCATAATTACTAAATTGCTTGTACGGGATGTGCACCTTAATAAAAATGTTCCATGTTCCATGTCTTACAGGTTTATATTCATTTTGATGAGCAAGAAGAATTCATAGTGTAGACCGTCCTGCTGCATCAACGTCACTCATGATAATTAGTGCAGAACCTTCTCCCATGGTTTCAGTGTTGTCAATTTTCTATAGATACAGTATATACTGTATATTAGCTGTAATGCACGGCGTTACCTGGTATACACACACACACACATATATATATATATAATTGTGTATATATGATGAATCCTTTGTGCACTCTGAACATTCCAAAATAACATATAATATATAGTCCAAAATTATTATTTGATAGCTTTTTGACCTTGTTACAATCCACTCCAACCGGAGAATTATTTACATAACACCTCAACATGAAAACAAGTGAGCTCTAATGGTGCCATATCATTCAAATACAATGGAACAGAAATTATAATTATGCAAATATCTCTTGAAATATATGCGAGTAAAGCTTATCTGGAATATGGAATTCCTTAAGGCCGCACTGCACAAGAAACAAATCGTCTCCAATGGTCACTATTATAGAAAATTATTAACTAGTGTAATACTAGTAAAATAGTACATTTATTAAAAAAACAGCAAAAACTATGTTTACAATCGAGCGCTTGATGGGAGGCTTATCTGAATATCCAAGGTACTGGATCACCCAGGCATGGACCATTGGACCAATATGAGACCACCAAGGAACAGATAATGGCAGCAAATTACCAGACTGAAAAGTGAGGGAGGCCACGCAATACGTTTCAACACCCCTGACGTAGTCCTTGTGATGAAACACGTTGGGTGATTTTGAACATGCACCATGTTTTGCGCACACAAAAAATTTGGTGGTTCTGAATTTCTTAAAAACTGGCAGGTGCACGCAGGACATGCTGACTGTGGCCCGTTAAATTTCTGAGCATTTTTCGGATTTAGCAACCTCATGTAGGAGATTGCAACAGCTGCAACAACAGTATAATTTGCCATGCCAGTAACTGAAGCAAGAGGTAGTAGCTAGGTGAAATTCCATCCTTTATATGCTTCAGTGACTGGACGAGCAACATCCAAACGTACATATCCAGCCATGATTTAGGGAGAGGGGGGCATGTCACCTAAGTTCAGCACAGTTAAGAATACTCTCGGCTTTATGCTAGCTACTGAAACCATTTGAATTTGTAACCAATGAAGTGAGTTCAGACACTGCCAGTCTGAGTCAGGTCATGCCCTTAATTAAACTAATGGAAAAGCACACCCTGCACCCATTATACGAGGGTGAGTAAAAAATTATCCACACTCCAGATATATTAAAACTTCTGTTGGCCATACTGTGTTATCAACACTTTCCATACTAGGTTGCTGTCTCCACAGTCACTGCTGTGTAGGTTTGAATGTGTTACATCAGTTCATTTGTGACAGCAGTGCAAGATGCCCCACATGTGATTTGCACGAAAGTGATTCATTTTTGGTGATCTGTGGGTGTATCTGGTGCCGATATTTATTGAAGACTTTGTGCACAGAATGGAGAAAGTGTTTTGTCATGAAGAAGTTTATATGAATGGATAGAGAAATTCAAAGAAGATTGCACAAGTGTCAGCCATGAAGGAGCCAGATGCCCGTCCACATCTGATGAGAACATTGAGTGTGCACGTGAACTGATTCTGTTTGATAGATGAGTGACATTGGACTATCACCTTTTTGGTCCCATGAAAGTAGCCCTAAGAGGTTGAAGATTCACGTCTGATGAAAAAGTGAAGACAGCGGTGCATTCGTGGCTTGCAGCTCAGCCTTAAACAGTTTTTAATGAGGGAATATGAAAGCTTGTTGACAGATGGACAATGTGTACTGAAAAGCAGGGAGATTATGTTGAAAAATAACGTATTTGTCTTTTCTAAAAATTGATTCAAATAAATTCTACAGTGAGGATAATTTTTTACTCACCCTCATAGATACACCCCTGGTTATGAGAGTAATAATGAGAATGATAATGACATCTCCCAACTGTAAAGATGATTAACAACACTGTTAGCCACCTTAAATCCATTGGTAGCTTAGTTTGTGGCAACCCAAACATAACAAGCACTTCAACTACAAAAGTGGCAGTCCCTGTCTCTGAAGTGCTTAGTTTGTTAAACTGTTCATGTCATAAGGGTGGGTGGGAGCACCGAAGGACAATTCCATCATGTATCACTTATTATGGGCTTTGCCAAGATTGTGGGTCTTGTTTCTGGCAGCTTAACCAGAGCTATAGTATCATCCTTTATTGTGTGTGTTTGACAGGCAGCATATATTAGTTTACTTTACTGGGGCTTCATGTTCATTTGTATCTTGCAAGGCCATCTATAGTACGTAACACCAGCTTCTCATCCATGCATATAGGCCCAATTTCCAGCACCTTCTTCACAGATGCAGAGTATTATAATCAAACCAAATAATCAATAACTATAAAATATTTACTTTGCCTAGGCTGCTACTCTGTCTTGAATCTCTTATTGTTCTGAGGCTTTTCTGTTTGGATACAGTCGTCATTTTAAATATCTCATTGGGATTATGGAAGCTTGATTTTTAATAGTTTGTTCCATGTCTCCAATTTACTTTACAGTTATTATTGCTAGTAATCAATCAATGCTTTACCTGGCTTCCTCTTAATACTCCACCTCCATTTAACTCTGCTGGCCTTGGGCCTCTGATCTAGTTTTTGATTAATGAAAACATTCTATAGGATCAAATAGATTAAACTGCTATCCTGTCTGCCACTGCAGTGCCACTCTATTTCCTAGATGTGCTATAAACTGTAATGTGTTTGTGTCGCTGCTCTGCCGCTTAGTTTAGCCAGTCGGCTTGCTGTAGCCTTTGCCCAATATGCGTGAAAACAATATTGTGAGCTGTGAGATGGTCAAAGTTGATTGGAAATGACTGCTAATGATGTTATTAATACTGTTGGAACAAAAACAGATTCATTACATGATTTAGCTGTTTTCTTTTTATAATTTTTTTTTCAAATAGATTCAGATACAAAATTAAAACATTTGAGAGTGGTTTTGCCAAAACACAAAGATTTAGAACCAAAGACAAACATTTAGAACCAAAACTAAAACACAGGGGTCCCTGCACAGCTCTAAATTAGGCATTTAAACAACTGCTCATAGAAAATTATTGAAAATGGGGGATAGCAGCAGATTTATCAAATATCTATTTTGAGGGAAAATAGGAAATCCTGCTTAAACTCTACAAAGGCTGATACAATAAATCAAGCAATGAATAACACACCAGGATTAAATGCTGTGTCAAGCTAGCTCTGTTACAGCCTCACGGCCTGGAGATTGTGCTGTGTCATGGTCACATGACCTGGGGCTTTGCTTGCAGCCTGCTCGACTGTTCATTCCTTCCTTCTGTAATCTGACTCATAGTTCTCTAATAAACTTGCTGCAAAACATCTGGTAAACTATGAAAAAAAACATGCACGTATATATAATGTAAAGTTTGCTTCCAGTTTACATGCAGAATTCTGTATAAACCTTACACTCTTTCACTGCATAAGAAAGATCCTTAATAATGTTGCTGCATTTGTACATGTGCAGGAGCACCTGCTGAATAACACCCAATCATTCCTGACTGTTGAGAAACCTGGATTTGGTGGAATTACTATGGTGTCCAGGATCAAGAAGGTAGCAGACTGCACTGACAGTAATTCAGGCCCTGGGGGCTCAAGATGTATATGGCCACTAGAGGCGTACAGTATTCAAGCACTGAGGTGCACAGTATATTGGGCAATTTCAGCTATGTTGTATTGAGGATGTGAAATAATTCAAATTTCCTGAGAAGTTCTGATGTGGTGAGGAATGTATCTTTTGGCTTCAAAAATACATATAAATGGATAATAAAGAGAATTCTAAGATTTATTTACAGAAACATAAATCATTTTAAATACATCTTTATTAGAAAAAATAAATAAATAAATAAATATATATATATAAGCTCATATTACCACTTGCTGCAATGTATTTAAAAAAAAATTCAGTCCACACTTTCAGGTCCTTATCTCTGTCTCCCCCTCTTTTATTTTGGGGAACAATCTCTATCCACTTAAATTTTAGACCTTCTGGGTACCCTTTATGAAACTTTTGAAATTGTCTTGGAATACTATTATTTATAACCCCATTTTTAATATTTCGGCAGTGTTCCAAAATTTGGGTCTTCAAAGTCCATTTAGTTTTCCATTTAGTTTCCCTATATACTTAAGTCCACAGGGACAAACTAACTAGTAGACCACATAAGTGGAGTTAGAATTAGTAAATGATTGAATTAAATTTAGTTTACTCATATTTGATCCCTTCGAGATCTGAGCACCCTTTTCTCCCAATGGGCAGATTTTACAGTTGCCACATGGAAAAAAAACCTTTAAATCTGAATGAAATCGTTTGTCCTAATAGGATCTAAATGACTCTTGGGAGATAATAGATTTTAAATTTTTTGCTTTTTTGTAAACTATGTTTGGACGATCAGGTAAATATTCTTCAAGGACTGGATCTAGTCTTAGTATATACCAGTTCTTACACAAAATTTGTCTTAGTTCTTTTTCAGAACTACTACATTGGGTGACAAATTGACAATTTAATTGCTTGTCTACAGTAAGATTTTTTTCTTTGTATACCAATAAGTTATCCCGTTCTAAATTTCTTGCTTTCTCTCTGGATCTTTGAATTAATGATTTTGGGTATCCCCTCTCCTCAAACCTATCCACATATATATTGGCTTGTTCATCAAACTTAGTCATTTCTATACAATTCCGTCTTAGATGGTGAAACTGCGAGAATGGGATGTTTTCGTTCCACTGGTGGAAGTGACAGCTATTAAACTCTAGACATTTTTAAAATGAGTGTGTGTTTCAATTTTACTCTCCTCCGGGTATTTTTCTGTACTTAATACCAGATCCCAAAAATCTATTTTCTTATTATTAATTGTGGAAGTGAACTTTAAGTTGTATTAGTTATGGTTCATACCCTCAACAAAATTCAACAACTCCTCTTTTCCTCCTTTCCAAATTAGTATTATGTCGTCTATAAAACGTTTGTATATCACGATGTTATTCATATTGTTATTTACTAGATCTTTCTTTCATTCTCCCATATATAAGTTCTGCAGGCTTTGAGCACAAATTGTCCGCATTGTGGTTCCGCATACTTGCAGGAACCACTCATCCAAAAATCGAAAATAATTACACTTTAATACAAACTCCAAACAGTCACAGACAAATTCTATTTTTCATTTACTAATCAATGGGTCATCAAACAATCTGTTTTTGACAACTGCCACTGCTTTATCATGGGGAATTGCGGAGTACATCTATAGTGCACCAATAATAACCTGCTTCCCATGTTAGTTCTTTCAATATTTGTAAAATGTGTGCTGTATCTCTTATATGGGAATATAGTAGGGGTACATAGTTTTTAATACAACTGTCCACATATTCTGAAATCCAAGATGTTAAAGACCCTACTCCTGAGACTATTGGGCGTCCAGGGGGGGGGGGCGCAAATTTTTCTGGATCTTTGGCATATGATGGAAAGTATCTTTGGGCCGCTATTATAGAGATATTTATAATCTTCTACAGAATAACATATTCCTTAATCCTTTTTGAAGTATTACATATAATTCTTTCAAGTATGCGGTGGTGGGATTACAAGTTTCTTTGCATGAATTCATATCAGACAACAAATTATAGGCCTCATTTTCATAAACTTTTCAGTCCATTATCATAATCCCCCCCCTTTATCAGCATTTTTTATTACTATATTTGTATTTTCTGCTAATTGTTGTAGGGCTTGTCTCTCTTTTTTTGTTAAATTAGAATTAGTATTTACCTTATTCAATTTATCTATATCTTTTTTTACTAGTTGGGAAAACATTTCATTAAACGGACCTTTTGACTCTTGGGGGTAAAAGGTTGATCTTGACTTTAATTTAGATGTTGGGGGTCTCATTTTTCTCCTTATTTTTGGCTACTTCCCAATTTTGCATTATAGCATTATCTTTTTTCATAAAGTTTTAGTGTCAACTTTCTAAAATACAGATTTAAGTCTATAAATAAATTAAACTTATTAGCTGTACTCGGTGCATATGACAACCCTTTTTTGAGCAGATTCTGTTGGTCCTTGGATAGTACGGTTTTAGATATATTATATATTCCCTTTGTTTCCAATGTCTCTACAGATTTCTCATTTTGGCCGGCCTTCTTGGAAGACCTTTTTCCTCTAGGTCTCCTAATCGCCTTTTTGTACTCTGTGGGGTATTTGTCCATTTAGAGAAAGGATTTTTTCTTTTTACGTGATACTGGTCTAAAAAAAACTCAGGTTCATTTTTATAATGGTCAACAGACCTTAGTTTTTCAAATCTATTCTTATGGTACAGTATTTGTGGTTGTTGTCTTAAATAATGTTGCAACCCTGTCTGATTGAAACTGTTTTTTCTTTGGAATTCTCCATTCATTAGTTTCACTGGGCTTTCTTCTTAATGCACTTCTATCCTCTCTCTGGGCCTGATTCAGACCCGGTCGCGAGCGCCGAGTGCTCGCAACCGGATCGATGGCGGCCCAGAGCGCATGCGCACAACGAAGCCGGCTCCGTCGTGCGCATGCGCGAGATCCGGATAGCGACGGGCAAGCCGTCGCTCCGGGTCTCGCACCAAAGGGGGCATGCTGTCAATGTTGAGTGACAGCACGCCCCCTTTGGTGAGTGGGCCGGGGGAGTGGCTGCCCAAACGGAGGCATTCCCATGTGAGTGCCTCCGTTTGGGGGCGGCCCCATGACATCACGAGTGATGTCAGTGGGAGAGATTTTGGCTCTGTTAGAGCCGAAATCTCTCTGGGGCTTGTGGCAACGAGACCCTACCACAAGGGTCTCGTCGCAAGCCCGATCGTCGCGATGGTCTTGACCATCGCGACCATCTTCCTGGCCGCTCGCTATAGCTGTGGGTGGTCACCCACAGCTATACAATTGGCCAGGAGGCCGTTAAAAAAAAAAAAATAGCCTGGCCCTGATTCAGAGCGAGTGCTCTGTCAGAGCGTCCGGCTCTGAATCAGGGCCTCTGTTTCCACACTTGTGTTTTTGGGGGTGGTGCTCTTAATGGGGATCTTAGCTGATATTCTCTTTTTTGTATCATTGTAATATTTTTAGGTTTCACCTCATTTTTTGTATACCAATTCCTCACTTTAGAATTACTATAATCATCTTAATCACGTTGGAATTTTCTTAACTTAGTATCTATAACTTTAGCCTTTATATATTGTCCACTTTTAGTTCTATTTCCTTTTTAATCTCTTTAAATTTTTCAGTATTTTTAGTCTCTCCAATTTTTGTTCCAAAGCTTGCAGCTCTTTTTCAACATCTTTTCAAATTTTCTTTTTCTCTAAAAACCAATGATCGCATTAGTGCAAAAGAACATTCATCTAATATATGGAACCATTCCTTCATAAAGTTTTCATCATCATATCCCATAGTGGGCATTTTTATGAATCTTAGGGCCTGATTCAGAGGCGCACGCTATTTGCGTGCGCTCGCTCTGAATCAGCGCGTGTGTGCGACCTGGCAATGGTCGCGATTATCGCTACCATCGGGCTTGTGAGGAGACCCTGTGGTAGGGTCTCAGGTCTCACAAGCCCTAGTGGACTTCCTGCTCTAATAGAGCAGGAAGTCCACTACTGACATCACTAGTGATGTCAGTAGGGCCGCCCAGAAACGGGAATGCTTCCGTTTGTGCAGCAACCCCCGCCTACAAAACGGGGCGAGCTGTCGATCAACATCGACAGCCGCCCTGTCTTGTAGCGCTCCCCGGAGCGAGTGATTTCTCACACGCTCTGGGGCTCGTGCATGTGCAATGGCTCACCAGCGGGTCTGAATCAGGCCCTTAATCCACGTGGGATTCTGCCACTATTGATATAATTATCCAAACCTTTTATATCCCACCAAGTCTTTGTTTCTTTAACCAACAGCTTTTCTAACAACATGTAATCAAATTTGTTCCCAGTCGGTTATCCCGTTGGTGTACACTGGGCAGAACTTTGACCCGGGGAGCCTGTTCTGGGCCTTCTACTGGATGGATTTAGACAACATCACAGAGTGGTAATTTTGGATCCCGGAAGATATACTATGGGGTTGAGGTCCCGGTTGGACATCCCGTTGGTGTACGCTGGGCAGAACTTTGACCCGGGGAGCCTGTTCTGGGCCTTCCACTGGATGGATTTGAATGAAACTTCACAGAGGGGTGGCAATTGATCTGGGATGCATAATGGAATGGTTGGGGTCCCGGTCGGACTTCACAGCAAAGTGCGCTCAGCAGAACTTTTACCCAGGGAGCCTGTTCTGGGCCTACCACTAGAAGTGAACCTCCAATGCAATTGTATTCAAGTACTTAAAAAATGTACCCCCAAAAAATCAACTGTCCAAAATGATGTATGATTGAGTTTGAATAAAACTGTGCAACAAATGTCAAAGGTATAATTCATACTGTATAATAATCCAATTTAACAATTGTCTACTAAAACCACAACAGCCTGCTACAACTGTTAGGGTCACTGATTTATTCAATTAATGTTTCCATTCTTCGCCTAAAAATTATAATTATGATCTTTTATTTTACAAAGTTTCTGCAGTGTCGTAGAGGGTAAATGCACAGTAACAGTAAAACATGACAGATCAATAATCAGCAAATGTACAATGACATATCATTGGAAAATAAAAGGCAATAAAAAAAATGATGTTCGATTTAGCGTGATTTACAGTATGTCTATATATAACTATAAGAATGAGGTTACATTAGTGCTGTCTCTATCCTACCTCCCAAGGTTTCCCCCAAAATACGGAACTAGTCACACTGAGTAGCAAGTGTCTTCCGGCCGTACCCAGCTCTTCTGGAGCGCTAGTCCAACTCCAACACACTTTTGCCCTAAAACCACCCTTGAATTGCAGCACACACCACAGACACCTGCCTTTAGCTTGCGCTTCACTCACCTGTCATGGTGATGTTCCCACTCATCAAGATGAGTATGGGTTATTCATTTCAACTTCCTGTGAGTCTGGACACCTGGCGGGACAATTCCCTCAAACTTGACTTGTCCTAAATTGAAATAGTTGGGAGCCATGCTATATTACATGTGTAACTTTGTATGACAGTTAGCAAGGAACACAGGCTCATCTGCCTGACACCTCTTAAAATGTTAAACCCGGGCAGCCTCTGCCTGAGCCGTAACTGGACTTTTTGGTGCCCTGTGCCACAGAGAGAATTGGCGCCTCCCTCCCCCTTTTTTTAAATAAGATATAAGTGCACCTGAAAAAGTGCCATGGCCTCATGGGGAAGGGCCAGGGAAGAGATAGGGGAGGCCAGGAGATGCTGGGGATAAAAGAAGAAGAGGAAGCTACAAGTGAGAATGATAATAAACAGAAAAATTGACAGGCCCAAACAGTGCCCCCTGTCCCAGTGGCAAACGCAGGATTTCTAGAGAGGGGTTTCCAAATGCTTGATATTAGAGAGAGTGTGGCAAGTCCATGAAGAGGGCATAATTAGCACTTAACCAGCTGTAAAATGCGTCATACAAAGTGTATTGTGTGTCATAATTCCATCATATACAGGACTAGCGATCACAGTAAGCCACTAAATGCGGCAGTAGGGCCATCTTGCCTGGCTGACACACATTAAAAAATCCATAGGCTGTGCTAATTATTCAATTTGTGATACTGAGTAGAACATGCAGCACTAGTAAAATTCTATTATATTACTATTTCTATTGTGGTCATTGTGTGGGCTGGGATGGGGGGTTTCCAGGCAAATGGAACCCCCCCTGCGTTTGCCATGGCACTGGTCGCACTACCCTACATACGGCCCTGGCCTCTGCTATCTAGGCCCTGCAAATCTATACTCTTCCTCGTAACACTAGATTTAATTGTACTCAAATAATTAAGTGACATCACAAAAGAGCATTTGCACTGTAGATTTCACATGTCTATGGGGCTCAATTTAATTGTACTAAAGTAGTTAAGTGACATCACAAAAGACCATTTGCATTGTAGTTTTCAGAATTGAACGATATTCCGATGTTCACGCAGGTGAGCAATTACCAGGGTTACCAGCTGCATTGCGTACGCACTGCGAATTAATTGCGATCGTCCTCGCTGTGAGGATTCACTCGCAATTGACAGGAAGAGACCGTTTTGTGGGTGATTACATGGAGATCCGGCAAAACGTGGGCGTGTCGGGGCCGATTCCTGGGCGTGTACTAACCAGCGTCTGCGATCGTGCACGCTGAGAACAAAGCTTCAGCATCTCAGTTACTGCGGCCATACTGAGTGACCATAGACTCACTTGGAATCAATGTTTTCAGGATCTGCGTCCAATGCTGTGTTTGTGTACACAGTTGCGGGCAGCTCCGAGGGCTACAGTGGGCGCCTCAATACACATTCTGCTGGCTGATGTAGTAGCATATTTTAGCAATCATGCCCATGGTTCATAACTTATTCTTTATACATACATCACCATCTTTTAAATATAACTAAAATGACGATATACAAGTATGAGTTGGAATAATGGCATTTTAAGCTGTTGGTGCATAATTGGAAATGATCCTTGTTTACTGCTACTACATGATAGCTGAAACTTCAACAATAGCTGATAGAGATAAAACATATGTAAACAAAATCAAACAATGAATAACAAAACAGGAGTAAATGCTGAGTCAAGCTAGTCCTGCTAGCCTGGAGATTGTGCTGTGTCATGGTCACATGACCTGGGGCTTTAATTGAGAAGTGAAAATGAAGGATCAGGAAGCCGTCTTCCTGTCGTGTGACGCATACATAGCTCAGTAACAGCTTTGTTGCAAGACATCCGTTAGGCTATGAAAACCCAAATGTAAAATATGCTTTCCCTTGAGATTTGTCCATTTTTATGAGAATCCTGGATTGGGTGGAATGGCTATGGGGCCCAGGAGGATAGAAAATAGCAGACTGCACTGTCAGTAATTCATAGATCATTACTATAAACAAGGGAGGTTCAAGGGAGGGGGAAGGCATGGACGTAGCTATAGTGGGTGCAAGGGGTGCCACTGCTATGGGGCCATTGACCCAGAACTTATACTTGTCTACCAAGTTACACACACACATACATGTATTGTGTACACATGAGCACAGATACACACACAGAAGCATTAAAGTATTTTTTTGTTTTCCTTTGGTCTGTGTCATTGTCATGCAGGGACATACAGAGGAGTAGTGTTACCTTACAGGCTACAGCCCATACCTTCCCCATCTCTTACCTCTCCTGATGTTCTGCTCCCCTCTAACAGTACACTACCTCATTACTGTTGCCACCAGGTACCTCTGGACGGTGGAGCCAAGATGAGAGCACCCAATGAGAGGCAGCTTAATACTTCACCCGATCACCACTGTGGGACATATAGATCTCCGGGGGGGGGTGAATGAGTGGGGCATCAAGAGTGGAGCATTGCTGCCATGCACAGTGACACAATTGTGGATGGACCAGGAGGTGGGGCTTAGTGCAGCTGGGGCGGAGCTTCAGGCCACATGGGGGTGGAGCTTCAGACAGCCTCGTTGGTAGGGGTGTGGGGATAGAGTAGCGGGGCTTCGGAACTCGGATGGCCAGCCAGGAGGTGAATGGACGGGGGCATTGGAGTCCTGTATAGGTGGTTACAGGAGAATTTTTTTTTTTTTTACTATCTGTGCTGGAGTGGATCCTAAAGGGCCTATTTTAATATGGGGCCTAAAGCTCCACTCACCCCATTATTAATCCAGCCCTGCCCGCCACACTTACCAAGAGAGTCGCTACCTCTATGTGCAGTTACCCCTTGGATGAAGCCACGACGGCAGTGCTTGCAAATGTACTGCCGAAGACACACACCAGATGAGCAGTCTTATCTGCATACACTAACTCCCTGGTCATGGCCATAGCAGCAGATATATATATATATATATATATATATATATATATATATATTATATATATAAAGCTTGTAACTTGGCACTCAGGATGATAAGTGCAACAGATGATGGGTGCCTTCTTAGATAGTTGATACACAATAAATATCACCTTAGGAGCTATATGCAGCCCCACCTATACTAGATTTTTAGTCTATAGTGTGTTACATGTTTTTATATTGTAATGTTTTTTAGACACATATTCGGCTGTTCACACTTTAGCTAGTGTTCACCAGTATATTGACATTAACGCCTTTTGATGTAGTTAATATTGGCTAGTCAGCAATGCATGTTTTTAGTCTGTTCATCACTAGTATTTCATTATATATTTGCACTTTATATCTCCCCCGATCAGCTGTATGATGCGAGATTGCAGGGTTGCCTTGGCAATGGATCACGTCATTCAGCACGGCCGCTGCCGGGTGAGTCCAGCGTGCATTCACGCGCGAATCATATACACATGTTATATAAGGTAAGCTCTTTATGTCACCTTTTTTAATATGCACAAGTCCTGAGGAAAAGGTCCTTGGTGACCTTGAAACGTCGACACAGTTGTGTACATGTTGTCACTGTAATACAAGTTTTTTCTTCACCACTAATGGAGTGCCACTTCTTCTTTCTACTGTGGGGCTGCATATAGCTCCTAAGGAGATATTTGTTATATATATATATATATATATATATATACACAACAGGTGATATATAAGTCCGGTCTTCCCCATCCCTAATATGAAGTGTGCAGAGGCATGAATAATATCTTGGTTAGCCATCTATATCCTGCACTTGTATGGAATTCCTTTGCGGAGCAGCAACAGTTTATTAATCACTTCAAAAGTAATCGGAGTCCCACTAAGGATTCATTAAGACTGGTCAAGGCTAGATACATCATATTAGCCAATGTGATACACTGATACATTGTTATAAGCATATGCCACTTTCTAAATTATACCTTCATTCAAGGACTGACTGTCATCATAGAATTGATCAAAAGTCTCAATCCACATGATATTGGATCATACAACTGGTGCCCCTCTTAATAATTGTGAATGAGATTGTGGAGTTTGATTTTGAGCTCATTATTCTTTTTTTTTTATCTACTGACTTTTCTGCATGCAGATCATGACTAATTTGGATGGTTATCAATTGATTGTCTATTAGAATTTTAACAATTGTTATATTAATTGTAATAAATATATTGCTATATTCTTGTAGAGCTGATTTGTGTCTCTTGAATCTGGCATAGGAATATTGGCGCTACCATCTATTTCTACTCTAGGGCATTGCAGCAGGTGCTGTTGTACATGACACTTAAGGAGCATACACACTAGACGATATTTTCCCTGAGCGATATCGTCTAGTGTGTCCCTGGCAGGGTGTGCTCAATGTCGTTCATGACATTGAGCACACCTGTTGAACGATATCATTAACGATATCGTTCAGTGCTGGGCTCTCTCCCCCATTCCCCAACATGCAGCAACATGACAATATCGTCAGGTTGGCCTGCATGTTTGCCCAATGAACGATAAAGACAAACGACCCGCGGGAACGCTATCGGATATCGTTATCGTTCAGTCGTCCACTTTAATCGCCCAGTGTGTACGCACCATTAGAAGACTGGAGGATATCACTTGGCAGCTGGCAAAATTATTTTCCTTAAGTTACAGCTATGGCTGTGATTCTGGTGGCTGAGTCTTCCACTGGGACCAGCCACCTTACTCTATATGCTAAGGTTCATAGATTTGTTTCTACAATCCCTCCTCCCCTCCCTTCACTCATTCCTAATCTCCCCTCCTCCTCTCTATGATTGACTTTCCTCCCCTCTCCTTCATGATTGGCTCCTCCCCACCTACCCTCTCTGGTCAGTGGTGGAGCTAAAAGCGCTGACTGGACAGAGAGAACACGGAGGACATTTTATATGACAGGAGTGTCATAAACCTTAAGTCTGACTGGGGGAGGGGGTCAGGATTATGTGGGTTAGCCAATGGGTTGCAAGGGTTTATAGCAATGGGAGGCGGTTTGAGGGTTTTATGGGTGTTGTAATTTAGGAAACCCTCTGTTTTTTCCAGAAGTTGGACAGAGAAGTACTGTTTCATTGTGTTTCATTGTGTTATTGTTTAGTACCTAATCATACTATCTCTTTCCCCTTTTCTCATCTTACATTTTTTTCATTCTTTCTCTTCTTTTCTGTGCTCTTTCCTGCTTTCGTTCCCTTCCTTTTTCCATACTGTCTTTCCTCAGTTGTTGGTGGGTATGGATCGGCACTGCAGGAATACCGCCATCCCAGCCTGCTATTTGGTTAATGTGGTTGGTGGCGAGCCCATGGTGCGCGATGGTGTGGTCAGGGTAAGGGGATATGGGCATCCTAGGGACCGGGCTGCTATTCGGGGCCTCTCCGGCTCCGACGGACCGGGGGTTGGGGGCCAGGTTAGATGGCATGATGGTACTATCAGGCGCAGTGGAGCGACTTTTGGTTTGGCTAGGGCGGGACCTGCTGGAGTGGGTTCAGCAGTTACGCAGAGTGGGCAGTACCACTAGAAGGGACTGGGGCAGCACACCTGGCAGTTTCCATGGCAGCTGCAGCAAGTCTGTGCAGGTCAGCGTGTCTACGAGGCGCTATGGCAGGCGCCATCTTGTGGGGGAGGCTGTAATGGCACCAGAGCAGGAGTGTGACCCGTTAGTGTTAGCTGACAGATTGTTGGCAGCAGTCGTCCCAGCCAAGGCCGGGGCATTGCAGGGTCAAACCAGTGGTGGTCTTGAGGGTGTTTCTGAGACACAGGGCCTGCTTAGACCTGTGTCGGAGGTTTCTTATTGTGTCTCAACAGGAGGTGAAGGTACCAGTTCCAAGATGCAGAGACAAGTTGCTGGTGTGGAGACCTCGGCTGCGGTTACAGAGCGGGCGGTCGTGGAGAATTCCGGTGAGTCTTCTGCAGACCCTGATTGGTTGGCCAGTTCTTCTGGGAGTGAGCCTGGGGTTGTGCTGCGGGGTAGTAAGCGGGGGTGCTCTGGTAAGGGCTCTGGGGCTGACAGTTTTTCTTCCACTTCTTCAGATTCCTCTTCGAGTTCGTGTAAGGGGGGAAAGGGGGGTATAAGAAGAATAAGCGTAAGCGTCGGCCCTCCTCTAGCAGTCTGTCGGTTATGTTGGAGCTTTCAGATGAGGTGCTGTGTGCTAACATGGCAGTGTTGAGGGGGGTGCGCCCCAGGGTGAAGGAGCAGATTAGGCGGGTATGATACGTTAACATTTTTGCATTCTCGAGTAAGGCAAAGAAGGCGTGGGGCACGGTGAAGAAAAAAGGTGGAGTGGGGTTGGAAGCGTGCATGTCTTACCATAATTGGACGAAGTGCATGTACATTTTTGCGTCATGCTATTTAGAGACGCATCCTGATGAGCATATGAAAGTGATTAGGTATATGCATTTGATACATGAGTTGGCTAGTACTGCAAGGGGCAGCGCGTGGAGGGTGTATGATGAGGAGTTTCAGTGCAACCTGCATGAGAAGGAAATTATAGAATTTGGTTCAAAGGATGTAGAGGTTTTTGTGGACGTGACTCAGCCGCAACAGTTGCAGCAGGAGGCGGTGACTTCTCGTTGTCCTTATGGCGGTGGTTGGGTAGCGTCAGGTGGTGGATCAAGGTGAGCCATGTCTAGGAATGGACATGGGGAGTGTTTTGCCTTTAATTATGGCCAGTGCTCCATGGGAGCAAAATGCAAATTTCGACACTGTTGCATTCACTATGGGGGGACACACCCCATTAAAGATTGCTCCCGGATGGCTGGGGGTGGAGCAGGGGAAAGTGGCGGAGAGACTGCTAGCCACGGCCCCGTGGCTCCCCTCCCTATGTAGATCCCCCACCCCTGTTCGCATGGAGGCAATGTTCATTTGGCTGAATGTTTAGCCAAATAGAGCTGATGCTGTCTTCTTGGGTTTTCGGGGGGTTTTCCCACTGCCGGTGGTTGGGGTAGTTCAGTTTGGTAGGGACAGGAATTTGTGTTCAGCAAGGGAGTTGCCTGAGGTGCTCCGGGATAAGGTTTATAGGGAAATCCAGCTGTGGTGGATAGTTGGCCCCTTTGCGGTGCCCCCTATTCTGGGTTTGGTTTTATCAATGGTAAGGGTAGTTTCCAAAGAAGGCGTCAGGTAAGTTTCATTATATTCAGCATCGTTCGTACCCAAAGGGTTGTTCGGTTAATGATGCCATTCCGGAGGATCTGTGTCGAGTGGTTTATCAGTCTTTTGATGAGGCATTGGACATGGGACCTGATTCAGACCCGCTCGCAAGCGGGTCGATGGCGCACGTGTGGCGTGCGCAATGTACGTGCGTGAGCCCCAGAGCGAGTAAGAAATTCACTCGCTCCGGGGCTGGCTACAAATGGGACGGCTGTCGATGTTGATCGACAGCTCACCTCGTTTTGTAGGCGGGGTGGGGAGGTGGCTGGACAAATGGAGGTGTTCCTGAAGGAACGCCTGTTGTTTGTGGGCAGCCCTACTGACATCACCAGTGATGTCAGTAGTGAGCTTCCGGCTCTATTAGAGCCGGAAGCTCACTGGGGCATGCTGCAGACGAGACCCTACCACAAGTGTCTCTTCGCAAGCCCGATGGTCGCGACCATCACCTGGCCGCTCGCAAAAGCTGTGGGTGATCACCCACATCTTAGCGAGTGGCCAGGAGGCCGGCTTTTAAAAAAAAAAGTGGCTGCCCTCATTCAGAGCAAGCGCTCGCTTTTTGCAAGCAGCTCTGAATGAGGTCCATGGTCCGATCATTCGGATCAGGGGCTTTAATGTATAAGGTACAGTAGATATTGAGTCTGCGTTCAGATTGCTGCCCCTTCACCCGTCTACTTTCCGATTCATGGGTTTTTGCTAGGAGGATGGGTTTTACGTTTTTGCCCATGGGTTGCTTGATTTTTTGCGCCTATTTTGAGAAGATCAGCTCCTTTTGCATTGGTGTCTGGCTATGGGATCCCAGGAGGATTTTTTACTTGTTGGACCAGCTGGGTCAGATATGTGCGCAAATTTGCTAAAGGATAGCTGTTGCGCTTTTTCCCTTTTTCAGGGTGCCTTTAGCTTAGGACAAAACAGAGGGGCCCACTACCAGGCTCTCTTATCTAGGCATTGAAATAGATACGGTTGGGGGCCTTTGTAGGCTGCCGGCTGATAAAGTACAGCGTTTACACGATGAGATTTTACTGGTGCTGGCTGTGGGGAAGGTTACATTACGTTAAGCCCAATCTCTTTTGGGTCTCTATAATTTTGTCTGTATGGTTGTTCCCATGGGAAGGGTTTTCTGCAGGAAATTGGAGCGACTAACGGCCAAAGAGCGGAGCCCTCACCATGTTTTACGTTTGTCAGGAAAAATTTGTTGGGATTTGTTAGTTTGGGATGTCTTTCTGGATCAGTTTAATGGGGTGCATATTTGGCCTGCGCCACCGGTGTCAAGCATAGTGCTTCAGCTGTTTACCGAGGCGGCGGGTTCCTCGGGTTTAAGTGCTTTTTTGGGAGGGAATTTGTGCGCTGCGCTATGGCCCGACGAGTGGGTTGTTGAGGGTCTGACTAGAAACCTCCTGTTATTGGAGCTTTTTCCCATCTTGGTTGCGCTTGAGCTGTGGTGGGATAGGTTGGAGAACAGGTCAGTAGTTTTTTGGTGTGATAATTTAGGGGTTGTGCAAGCGATTAATAGACAGAGAGCTTTGTTTTTGCCTGCCATGCGGATTGTTGCTCATATTATGCTTCAGCGTTTGCAGTTTAACATTACCTTTTGCGCATGTGCCTGGGGTTGATAACAGGGTGGCGGATGCATTGTCGCGATTTGACTGGGTGAGGTTTAGGAAACTTGCCCCTTTCGCTAACCCTGTTGGTGAGTTATGCCTCGATTATGTCTGGCAGGTGATATGTCCAGCTTGGAGGCATTAGCCCACCGGTCCCTGGTTCCGGGGACTTACAGAGTGTTTCGGTTCTTATCAAGGCAGGGTAACAGAGATAAGAGTCATGTATCTCGATTCTTACCTTTTTTTGCTGCTTTTATGTGGTGGAAGTTCATTGACGGCTGTTTGATACAGCGTTTATCTATTTGGTGTTTGTGTGATGTGCGACGAGGTGATGGCGGTTTGGTTCAAATTGCAGCCTCTCCTCGCATTGGCGCAGGGGATCGCGGGGACTCAGTCAGCAGGGTGCAACATTTCAGGACTCTCCTTTTTGGTAGTGGGGCATTGGGGCGCATTGTGGTGCTGGAGGGATTGCACGCATGTTTTGGTGGTCTCAACAGCGGCCTCTTTGCGTCTCTGTCCCAATATTGCTGGTTCGCTTGTTCGGGGCCAGATTTAGATGGAGGTTTTTGCAACGTTGCACCTGGTCGCTTGCCTGCTGGTTTTTTGGCCCTCACTGCTCCGTATGGGTGCCATTTTCGCTACTTCTGTGATGGGGTGTTTTCATGGCCGGCGGTTCAAATCCCGACAGCGGAAGCCCGGCAGTGAAGATCCTGACAGGTATGTATTTTTTATATTTACTAACCTAACCTCCCCCCTAACCCTCCCTTGGGGGTGCCTAATTCTAACCTCCCCTTCAAGTGCCTAACCCTAAACCCCCTCTAAGTGCCTAAACCTAAACCCCTCTTCCCCACAGCCTAACCCTAAGTCTCCCTGGGGTGTCTAACCCTAACCTCTCCCCGGGGATGCCTAACCCTAACCCCCCCTTCCCCTAGCCTAACCCTATTCTCCCAGGGGGGTGCCTAAGCCTAAGTCCCCCCCGGGAGCCCCTAACCTAACCCTACCCCCCCCACGCCCGGCTTAACTTCAATCGGTAAGCCGAGTATCACGCTCCCGGTGTAGGTCTAATGACAGGCGTCGGGATATCGACGCCTGTCATTAGACACTTGCCGGGATTAGACAGTCGGGATGCTTCCGGTCGGCGTTTAGACCGTCGGCATCCCGACTACATACCGTTTTCAAGGCCATAATCCATCCACTGTAGATGGAAAGCTGGTGTTCACATTCGTTACATCAGATTTCAGTCTGCTTTCATCCCAACTTGGGGACTAGCTACTCCCCACTCCAGTCTGTTGACTGTGGCTTCTGCTAGCCGGTGGTGGACATTTTGTGTTTTTGTCTCAGGTCAAGTTGAGATTTCCCCTGGCCCACTCATCACTTCCCTGTCATGTGTTAGGTCATAAGTAGGTTTATATATGTAGGTTTATTAGGTAGGCGTGTGCCCTATTATTGTATTTTTTATTAACCTCTTTATTAAACTTTTTAGCAGGTTGTCAGTTGGATGTTTCATTTGTTTGGGTGGTCGGTCTCTCATACATTTTTTTAGTTGTTTAGGTGGTGTTGGGGTCGAGGGAGTTACCTGTCATGTCCACCGTGGAGAAGTCCCCTTTGGAGGGAGTGAAAGCTGAGGTCCCGGGTTGAGGGAGGAATCGGAGTGGGGCCGTTATATATAATCTCCTCATCCACGGATGTCAGACGTTGATGAGACCAGTCCAAAGGCACAGAGTCTAACCAGCTGGGAGGTGTTCTCCAGTGAACCCACCAATCGGGATATCGGTTTTAGCTGCACCCAACTGGCAGGTTGCGGCCCTTTGGACTGCTGTCTGATACTGTTGGAATAGAAACAGATATAAATGGCCCAGGAGATATACTTCTAAAGAGAAGCACCAATACAGGAGATAGCTACTTGTACTAGAATGCTGATAGTGCTAGCTGTCCTGTGATGAGAAGGAGAGCACTCGAGAATTGTACACTGGAGGGGAGTCTTGACGTAAAACTGCGTAAAAAAACGCTATAACTAGTAAACCTAAAAGGGGTCCTTGACACAATGCTGTGTTGAGATAGGCACATAAACTGATACACCAGAAGGGGTCCTTGACGCAACCCTGCGTCAGAATCCGGAATTAGTAATGCATACTGGCAAGATGATAACGCACAGATACACAGAGAGTTGATATAGCTGGCACCCAGGCTAGATGTTCCGGACACACTGTTGCACAAGAGTTTGTATAGAGGCACACAGGCTAGATGTTTCTGGATGCACTGTTGCACAAGAGTTGGTATAGGGGGACACAGGCTAGATGTTCTGGTCGTACTGTTGCACAAGAGTTGGTATAGAGGCACACAGGCTAGATGTTCTGGTGGCACTGTTGCACAAGAGTTGGTATAGAGGGACACAGGCTAGATGTTCTGGTCGCACTATTGCACAAGAGTTGGTATAGAGGCACACAGGCTACCATGGATGCACTGTTGCACAAAGATCTGACACTGGTTTCACAAGGAATCACAGAAGAACCTGGAACGAGGTAACAGCAAGGATACACTCAGAAGTGACAACGTTGCACAGGCAACTTCCTGCTGCCCGGAGGCCGGCTTTATACCCTGCAGTAACAGATCATTGGTGGACAGCATCAGCAGACCACCACCATGCTACCATTGGGTACAGGGTAGTCAGGTAATGCAAACTGTCATGGCTGCATCCATGACAGCGATCGCAGTAACCAAGGCACAGCACAACCAAGGCAGTCTACATGGCACTAAGAATAATACTCAGTGCGTCACACTCCACCGCCCCTGGCGTCTGACCAGACGAGTGACCAGTTTAAGCTGGCGCTGAGGTGAGTAATGGCCGGTCCTAGGCCACAACCTGACAGTACCCCCCCTTTCAGGGCAGACTCCGGACGCCCACAAAGCTTCACAGGAAATCTTCTATGAAAAGCTTGTACAAGTTGAGGAGCATGAACGTCAGTTGCCTTAATCCATGTCCGTTCTTCCGGTCCATAACCTTTTAGAAGGTACTGAAGTCCACTGAAATGATGATGAGAATTCAAGATCTTCTCTACCTCAAACTCAACCCCCCGATGCGTCTGTACTTGAGGAGTTTTAGGAGGAGACTGTTGAAATTGATTTAGGGCCTGATTCAGACCCGCTCACGAGCGCTATGCGCTCGCAAGCAGGTCGATGGTGGCCCAGTGCGCATGCATGAGACCCGGATAGTGACGGGCAATCCGTCGCTCCGGGTCTTGCTACAAAGGGGGAGTGCTGTCGATGTTGAGTGACAGCATGCCCCCTTTGGTGGGCGGGCCAGGGGCGTGGCTGCCCAGATGGAGGTGTTCCCATGGGAACGCCTACCATCTATGGCCGGCCCCACTGACATCACAAGTGATGTCAGTGGGAGTGCTTTTGTCTCTGTCAGAGCCAAAAGCACTCTTGGGCTTGCGGCAATGAGACCCTACCGCAAGGGTCTCGTCGCAAGCCCGATGGTCGCGATGGTCTTGACCATCGCGACCATCTTCCTGGCCGCTCGCTATAGCTGTGGGTGGTCACCCACAGCTATGCGAGCGACTAGGACGCCGCTCTAAAAAAAAGAGAAGGACGGCCCTGATTCAGAGCGAGTGCTCTGTCAGAGCGTCCGTCTCTGAATCAGGGCCTTAGTACCAACGGCCATAATAAGGACACATGGAATATGTTGGAAATCCTTAACTGAGGAGGAAGTTCCATTCTGTATACCACAGGATTTATTTATTTAAGAATGCGGTAGGGTCCGGTGAGACGAGGTGTTAATTTCATACTTGGGACTCTCAAATGGATATTTTAGAAGACAGCCATACCCTTTCCCCATCTCTCAAGTGGGGAACGGCAAGACATCTCCTGTCTGCAAACTTCTTATAATTACAGGAGGTTCCCTTCAAGGAACAATGGACCTCCTTTCAGAGATCAGAAAATGAGCTCACCAATTCGGTAACGGCAGGAACTTCCACGCATGGTAGGTCTTGGAAATCTGGTACTTGAGGGAGCCTACCATACACTGTGAAGAATGCGGTAGAGTAGAGTAGCAGTAATACCTGAAATTATGGGCAAATTCTGCCAAAGGTAACAAGTCGACCTAATCATCTTGAGGAGGACATAAAAATCCTAATGATTGTTTCTAACTCCTGGTTCACCCTCTCCGTCTGGCTGTTAGTTTGTGGATGATATGCAGAAGAGAACTTGAACTTTATCCCACAGGTAGTACAGAGCACCCTCCAGAATTTTGGTACAAATTGTACCCCTTGGTCAGACACGATTTCTCTTGGTAAGCGATGGAGTCTGAAAATCTCTTGGATAAAGACTTTAGCCAACTGTGGAGCTGAAGGAAAGCCAGTTAAAGGAATGAAGTGGGTCATTTTAAAAAAGCGATCGACCACGACCCAAATAGTATTCTAGCCCTTGGAAGATGGTAATTCGGAAATAAAATCCATAGAGACGTGAGTCCAAGTAGTAGTCGGTACAGGCAGTGGTCGTAGAGGGCCAACAATTTTACTTCGACTGGTTTTATGCTGAGCGCATTTAGCACAGGACACAATGAATTTGCGGACGTCCTCTTGCATGGAAGGCCACCAGTAAGTTTGTTGCAGGAACCTGTAAGTTCTGTGGATGCCCATGTGACCGACAAAGATAGAAGCATGGGCCCAATCAGTAATTTCTTCCGAATTTGAGGATCTACAAAAATTTTGCCTGGAGGAGTGAGAATTTGTGTAGGAGCCAAGACAAACAGATTCAGAATAGTCTGAGTCTGAGGCAGATCTTCCTCCCTTTTTATTTAGGACCCCAGGACGGAATTGTAACTTAAAGTTGAAACGTGCAAAGAAGAGAGACCAACGAGCTTGTCTGGGATTTCGGCGATGAGCCATCTGAACATAAAGAAGATTCTTTTGATCGGTGATAATGGTGAATGGAAACTTTGCCCCCTCCAACAGATGTCTCCACTCCTCCAAAGCCAGATGCATGGCCAACAACTCTCTGTCTCTAATCATAGAATTTTTTTCTGCTGGGGAGAATTCCTAGAAAAATAACGGCAAGGATGAGTCTTCCCGTCATCTCCAATTTGTGAGAGCACCGCTCCTATGCCAACAGAAGAGGCATCCACCTCAAGGATAAAGGGTTTTTCCAAATGTGGCTGATGTAATATTGGAGCTGTGGAAAAGGTAGACTTTAATTTTTAGAAGGCTACAATGGCTGTGGGCGACCAGTGGGAAGGATTAGAGCCCTTCTTACTGAGGGCCGTGATAGGCGCTACCATTGTGGAAAAACCCAGAATGAACCATCTATAGTAGTTTGAGAAGCCTAAGAAGCATTGTATGGCCTTCAGAGAAGTTCACTGGGGCCACTCTTGAATAGCTCTCAACTTATATGGATCCATCTTTAACAAACTGCCAGAGATGATATGTCCCAGAAATGGCACGTAGGATTGCTCAAAGAGGCACTTAGAAATCTTCCCATACAGGCTGTGCTCTCGAAGGTGAGAAAGTACTTCCTTGACATGAAGTCAGTGGGTCTGTAAGTTCTTAGAGAAAATCAATATATCGTTGAGGTATACCACCATGAACTTGTAAAGGACATCCCTGAAAACCTCGTTGATATACCCTTGAAAGATTGCTGGGGCGTTACACAAACCGAATGGCATCACCAAATACTCGAAGTGCCTGTCATGTGCATTGAACGCGGTCTTCCATTCATCGCCAGATTTTATGCGAATTGAATGCTCCCTGGAGGTCCAATTTGGTAAAGATGCGAGCACCCCGAAATTTGTTGAAAAGTTCTGAGATGAGAGACAAGGGTACCGTTTTTTACCGTGATTGCGTTAAGGCCCCTATAGTCAATGCAAGTCTTGAGGCCTCCGTCTTTTTTCTCCACAAAGAAGAACCCCGCACCAGCAGGAGAAGAAGAAGGTCTAATAAATCCCTTGGAAAGGTTCTCCTTGATATATTCCATCATTGCCGTAGTTTCCGGCACAGAGAGGGGGCACCACTGCCAGAAAGCCCTAGGAGGCACTTTCCCCGGCATCAGATCGATGTTACAACCCCAAGGGTGATGACGAGGATACTTCCCTGCTGACTGCTCATTGAAGACATCTGCAAATTCCCTATATGCACTGGGCAAGCGCGGATCAGGAAAACCTTCCTTTTGTTTGGATACCAGGGAGGACTGCATAGAGAGGGAATGAGCACCTAAGGGGACAACTCACTACAGACACTGGTGGAAGCATTTTGGATCCCAGGCTAGGACATGCATCGTGGACGAATCCAATGTAGGGTTGTGTTTTTTGAGCCAGGGTAGTCCCAATACTATTTTGTAAGAATTTCTGGGGAGGACGAGAAGCTCTAATGTTTCCTGATGAAGACAGCCCAACTGAAGAGACTGACTGAGTAATGAAGGTAATTGGATTACCCAAAATTATGCTGCCATCTACCCCGGAGAGATCCAACTTAGTTGTCAAAGGATTAATGGGTATACCCAAGGAAAAAGCCAAGGCTTCATAAATAAAATTTCCCACTGCCCCTGAATCTATTAAAGCCTTTAATTCCCTTGTTTTCTCCCTGTAGGAAAGCAAGACGGGTAAAAAACTATCCATGACATGGGTAGGCTTAATCATCACCCCTAGCTGGACACTCCCAAAACCAGTTAGGGTCTTGCATTTTCCGCAAAGAGAGGACAGTTCTTTAGTACATGATCTGGGGCAGCACAGTAGAGGAAGAGTTTATTTTGGAACCTGCGGGTTCGTTCCGCTGAGGATAGGCGGGATCGGTTAACCTGCATTGGTTCTTCTCCACTGGAACTGGAGGAAAGGAAAGAATGAGCTGTTTGGGAAATAAGATTCTGTAGGAGATCCCATCAGCCTCTGCTAGCAGTACGCTCCCGATGGCGTAAGTCAATCTTGATATAAAGAGAGACTACGTCTGCAAACGACTCAGGAAGATCACGGGAAGCCAGCTCATCCTTCATCTTCTCTGAAGGTACATGGAGGAAAGCTGCTTTTAGAGCCTCCTTGTTCCACTTTAATTTTGAAAAAATCATCTGGAACTGGACCACATACTGTCCAACAGTAGGGGTCCCTTTACAAACTCATAACAGGTCAGAAGATGCAGAAGCTGTGCAACCAGGCTCATCGAAGATTCGCTTAAAAGTAGAAATAAACAGGTCATAGTTAGAGACTACTGGGTCGGCCCGTTCCTACAGAGGAGAAACCCAGTCCAGCGCTGTCCCAGACAACAGAGAGATGACATATGCCACTTTTGATTTCGGGGTGGGAAAATTTTGTTGCAAACATTCGAATTGTATCTCGCACTGGTTAATAAACCCACGACACCATCGAGGGTTCCCATCAAATTGTTCCGGAGATGGAAGGTGAAGATGAGATTTGGTATTTCCAGAGCCGAAAGATGGAGCTGGAGGAATAAGTGGGGGCACCACTGCCAGAGAAGGAAGGAGTGTAGCCAACGAGGCCTGTATCATCATTAGCTGTTCAGAAAGTTCTTGCAAATATTGGCCCACCTGGTGTTGAGTCGCCTCCTGATTATCCATGCGAGTGGCAATGTCTTGTAATGCACTCGCTGCCGGGGAACCAGTAGCTTCCATTGGGCCTGTGCAAACTGTCATGGCTGTATCCATGACAGCGACCACAGTAACCAAGGCACAGCACAACCAAGGCAGTCTGCCAGAGAAGGAAGGAGTGTAGCCAACGAGGCCTGTATCATCATTAGCTGTTCAGAAAGTTCTTGCAAATATTGGCCCACCTGGTGTTGAGTCGCCTCCTGATTATCCATGCGAGTGGCAATGTCTTGTAATGCACTCGCTGCCGGGGAACCAGTAGCTTCCATTGGGCCTGTGCAAACTGTCATGGCTGCATCCATGACAGCGACCACAGTAACCAAGGCACAGCACAACCAAGGCAGTCTACATGGCACTAAGAATAATACTCAGCACATCACCCTCCGAGAGTGACCAGGGGAAGCCGGCGCTGAAGTGAACAACGGCTGATCCTAGGCTGCAACCTGACATTACCCAAGCTAGTTACTGTGAGATGGATTTGGCAGAGGAGTATGCGGTGGTATGAGCTAGAGTTGGTGTTTTGGGACTCAGTAGAACTCTTTGTTTACCCCGTTTTTTGGATTATTCACCTGGGTGGGAATGATCTTACTTCTATTTCGTGTCTTGATCTCTGCATGACTATACGTGCAGACTTGGCAGGTCTGATTGAAAGGTGGCCATTTTGCCGAGTGATTTGGTTTGCAATTGTGCCACGATTGGTGTGGAGAGGTGCGACCAGTCCTGCAGCAGTGGAGCAGTCACGGAGGAGGATTATTTCTGTAGTTGGCAGAGTGGTAGCTGGGGGAAGTGGAGCGGTGGTGAGACACCCGGGCATCACTTTCTCAGAACGGCATTTGTTTCAGAGTGAAGGGGTTCATTTATCTAAATGTGGTACGTAAGTGTTTGTGAGGGACCTAGTTCAGGATCTGAATGTAGGTTCTGGTTAGGGGAGTTATGGTGGTGGCTGCGGACTTTAGGTCCATTTGTGCTCTGGTTGTGAACGGCCTTGTGTTGGTTTAATTTTTGTTAGGGGTATTCTTTCTTCCCTGGGGGGTACCCATGCGGCTGGGTCGGCATAAGGGTGGTTTGGATCACCACCGATCCAGGTGGGTCCTGTACTTCAAAACTGCATGGGTGGCTTCCCTAGTTGTATTCACTGTAGGGTTGGGCAGGAGGCCAGTGACCCTTACGAGTTGAGGGGGGAGATGCAGTTGGTCCCGAGTTGCTATTATACAGCGGGCTGTTTAGGCCCGGATTTGTTATTTTACACATTTTTATTTGTATTTAACATGTGCTATTGCTAGGCCATTCAAATCCCTGCCACTATATATTTTAGTACTGCTTAATGTTTTACTAGTTGAATTTTAGTGCATTTATATACAGTAGGTTATTAGTATTTAGTAATAAAAAGTATGACCCGTTCCCGGCAATTCACTGTGTCCGAGTCTCTATTTTAGTGATAAAGCAGGTCACACCCTTTTTCAGCAGCGCATGGCTACGTCGTGAGCATAGCATCCTTCCCTGCACCAGGTGACACCGCGGAGAGGGACGCCACTGTGATAAGGATTACATGGTGTGTGGCTGAGTGTGTGGAGTGATCTGATGATAGAGCATTTAAGACTAATCAGAGAAGCTACAGGTGAAATAAATAGGTCACTCAGCGTAATATCCAATGTCCTTCCCCACTTGCTAGAGAAGAGAATGCTGAGTTCAGGGGCCAGGGACAGTACAACTTCCTCTCCCCTCACATCAGATTCTTAATACTCCTTCTTGCAGGAGTAGGGCTCCCTGTTCTGGCTCCACCCCCAGACCCATGACATCACCTGAGGGGCGGGGCCACCAGCAGGAGAACGTGTAGAGCTTCCCGTACACTCTGATAGGCTCTACACACCACCGGGTGCCGTTCCAGATGCCCGTAGGGTGATGATATCCCGGCGCCATGATGGTGTCAGCCCGGGCAATGACACCCTCCCTATAGCCCTGCCATAAGTCAGCTATTTCTGCATGTGACTCCGGATCTCTCTGTATAGCTGGGGTCATGTAACTATATTTGTTTTCAGAAGAAGCCTCAGTGATTATTATTAAACCACGCATGCATACATTATCATAGTCACTCACAGCGACTATTTACTCACAGTGTGATTGACAGTTAGGGAGCCTTTGGGGGAGCTAATGGGAAGTGGTGGCAAAGAACGCTGGTGTGTCGCAACCGTTTTCAGAGCATGTCACAGCCTGTGTCTACAATCTTCTACGCAGGAAATATGGCTCCGGTGTCACAGTTCCCACCACCATTCTGCAGAGCCATAGACTCAGTCAGGACTGCAATAATTGAATGGTCTGTACACAGATGCTTGGATTTGCAAAGCCGCCGGTGGGTGGCTCAATACATCTCCCGGCGTCTGCAACAT
This sequence comes from Taudactylus pleione, assembly GCA_031769625.1. Taxonomy (NCBI): domain Eukaryota; kingdom Metazoa; phylum Chordata; class Amphibia; order Anura; family Myobatrachidae; genus Taudactylus; species Taudactylus pleione. The sequence goes on along the minus strand of JAUIMM010000455.1, from coordinate 107,431 downwards.
GTGCATAGTTTAGCAAAGCATCTGCATAGACAGAAGCAGCAGTGGCGGCATTAGCGTACAACTCTGAATATCTGAGCCCACTAAGCCCTACCCCCTTTTCTTATTGGGCCTTCGTCTGATATCCCACAGCAGGGACAGCAATCTATGTGTGCAAAACATGGTTCCCCAATAACGGTTACATTCATCCATGTTACCCAATGACAGCACCATCAATGGTTAACTCACCAATTGACATCCCTATTCAGGGGCGCCAAATGGAGGGAGGGAGAGGGAACAAAGTACCCAGGCTCCAGTTTCTGTACAGTCCTGGGAGTGCAGGGGAAGCATAATCTTATCTTATACCCCCCTGCAACCACGCCCACACTGTGCAATAATATAAACTAACACCAAGATGGGGCATAGCCTTGCCCTGTACAGTTGTCTCATCCTGCAGTACCAGGCCTCCCAATATCTCAGCAGCCCTGCCTGGGTGACAGAGGCGATAATGCACAGGGATTGTGTAAAAACCCTTTTCCAGCGCTAAATACAGCGAGATATATGTGAAATTACCCAAATTAATGGGATAAAATAAACATAGCAGAATAATGGTAAAAAATATTACCGCATTTATTTCAACACTCAAATGAAACCAAATATTTAAAACATGGAATTGATAATAAAGAAAAAACATATATATATATATATAACAGGATAAGTCCTGTAGACATACCATCATTGGCAGGTGGTGTGTGTGAAAGGATGTTATTAAAGATCTGTGCTTGAAAAAGGACAACTGATTCCGAAATGCATTGCACAGACGCCGTGCTGCTGTAACTGGACCCCTGATCTACCTCTATAAGGCTTTGATGCTTGTGGTGTGCTGTTGAACTATAGCCTTTGTCCGGACCTGGGCTTTAATAACATCCTTTCACACACACCACCTGCCAATGATGGTATGTCTACAGGACTTATCCAGTTTTATATACTGTATATATGTTTTTTCTTTATTATCAATTCCATGTTTGACATATTTGTATTCATTTGAGTGTTGAAATAAATGCGGTAATATTTTTTACCATTATTCTACTATGTTTATTTTATCCCATTAATGTGGGTAATTTCACATATATCTCGCTGTATTTATCGCTTGAAAAGGGTTTTTACACAATCCCTGTGCATTCTTGCCGTTTTTATCAAATATTTGTGTTTTTACTTGTTTAGAGTATAAACTCACCTGCTGCATATATTACAGCTAATTGCGCTCCATTCAAATATCTACAAACTACTATTTTGAATTGGGTGACAGAGGCGTCACGTGGTCTGGAAACTCATGGTGTCACCCCCCATGGACCTCCTCCCACATCACAGAATACAGAATCCTTAGTAATGTTTTTTGTACTAATGTTGATTTTTTAACACAAATGTTTTAGCAGCGCCCAGATACTGCCCAATTGCATTTAGGACACAAACTTTTTTTTAACCGCACCCAGATACTGCCCAATTGCTTTTTGGACACTGCCCACTTTTGGACACAAATACATTTTATTCTTAACAGCATTAGATACTGTCCAATTGCTTTTTGGACACAGATACTGTTGTTATTTTGTTTGTTATTTTAATAACGGGTCTGTCCAAAACACACACTGGCAGGCGGATGGGTGACGCTGGAGGACACCGTGGTGGGTGGCTCATCTTTCTAGTCACAGTGCTTCTGAGGCTTACATGTCAGTCTCATCAATGTGTTCCTACTGAATTTTTATTATAGTTATTAAATTAGTTCTTTCAAAATGTGACTCCTGACCTGAATCCCAACTCTGTTCTCTCCATCGGGCTTGGAACCCAAAACGTGGCAAGACATCATCTTATCAATTGTCGGATCTCACTGTGTTTTGGATTGCATATAAATGTCCCAAGTTTTCAGCTGCCATTTCATGCTGGAGATCCGGCGGGGGCGGTAGTGTAGGTAGGGCTCTAGCGCTAAAATGAAAAATGGCTAGTTTAATTAGCTTGGCAGCAGTACTTAGCAGCAGTGCACAGTCACATACTGTCCCTTCTCTGTATATATGGCAGGGACATTGTGTCTGTGTGGAGTGGACTCAGGGAGGGAGCTGTGTTGCAGTCTCAAGCAGGGGCAGTAGGCACTTTGTGTCACACTGTCTGGTCACTGTTGATTACTTATTAAAAATATAATGTACAAGAATATACTAATTCAGGCGCAAACCACATATAAACAGTCAATAATTAAATTGTTAAATCTCTCTTCAGTCAAAGTAGCTCATAAAGAGGGGGTCTATTCCGATTCCCCCTAATATACAAAAAATAAAAGAATCTAAATCAGGTAGGTAAATGAATATAAATAGTTTTTAAAAAAAACTCAGTATATAAATAAGCTGATATACAAAGAGTGCTAAATAAAAATATACATTTATTCCATACAGGTATCACACTTATTAGAAAATTCACAATACAATAAATTATATATATAGTAAAATAGAACAAGACAGGCTATCGATGGTATCTATCCATACAGAACCTATTAACCACATATAGATTTATTCAATCTCTTTACTGTTGAACTCCTCTCCTTCTGCAGTAGATGTTGTGGCCTGAGGGCCAAGGGTGAGATGCAGCCTTTGGGCTGTGGAGGCAGCCTTGAGGGTTTGATGCAGCCTTTAGCCTGGTAAGTCTCTGGTGTAATATGCCCAAGGGCGTGGAGGTGTGACCAGTGTCGCCGGGTTGACACTGGCGATGGAGCGCCGGATTGTGCACTTTGAATGCTGAGGTGCGGCCAATGTCGCTGGGTTGACATTGGCGATGGTGCGCCAGACTGCGCACTTTAGACGCTGAGGTGTGGCCAATGTTGCCGGGTTGACACTAGCGATGGTGCGCCAGACTGTGCACTTTGGACGCTGAGGTGCGGCCAATGTCGCTGGGTTGACACTGGCGATGGTGCGACGGACTGCGCAATTTGGATGCTGAGGTGCAGCCAATGTTGCCGGGTTGACACTAGCTGCCAGACACTGGCATGTGCACCTGAATGAGAAAGCATGCCATGCCGCCTAGATGACACAAGCAGCACTAGCAGGCAGCGTGCGAACTGGACCGCCTGGATGGAACAAATGGCAGTGGGTAAACACAGCAAAACAGGATTCTGGAACTCGACTGACAAACAGGAGACTGGGCACAACTGGAAACTTGAGAAGCGCTATCACCGGCATGGAGTGAAGGTCTGGCTGGAATTTAACAGAGACAGGGCCCAACCAGAGCAAGCCTCCCTAATGACAGACTAGTGTGCAGCTGGGCTGTGCACAGACAGGAGAATCAATTAGTGTGCACCTGACACTTCACACAGACAGGCAGTAATTAGTGCAGAGCCTCAGTAGCAACTAAGGCTGGAACTGCAAACAATATGCTGCAACCACAGATCCTAACAGGAGGAAGGAGGCGACTTCAGCAAATGCTTGCCCGGCATTCACCCCGCGCAGCACTGGCAGCGCGGCGGCTTGTGACACTATGTGTTCTTCTGAAGCATCACGTTCGCTCTGAATCAGGGTATTTTTTTTTTATTTCTGGAGCGGCCTCCTGACCACCCACAGCTATAGTGAGCGGCCATGATGATGGTCGTGATGGTCTTGTGACGAGACCCTTGTGGTAGGGTCTCGTTCATTGCAAGCCCCAGAGAGCTTTCGGCTCTAACAGAGCCGGAAGCTCTCCACTGACATCACTCGTGATGTCAGTGGGGCCGCCCCCAAACGGCAAGCGTTCCCTCGGGAACGCCTCCATTCGGGCAGCCACCCCCCCGGCCCGCTCACCAAAGGGGGTGAGCAGTCACTCATCATTGACAGCTCGCCCCCTTTGGTGCGAGACCCGGAGCGACGGATTGCTCGTCGCTAGCCGGGTCTCGCGCATGCGCACGACGGAGCCGGCTCCGTTGTGCGCATGCGCTGTGGGCCACCATCGACCTGGTTGTGAGCGCTCAGCGCTTGCGACCGGGTCTGAATCAGGCCCTAAGTGTGTCCATGTGTGCTATGTGTGAGCCTGACCTTTCTGATACTGTACTCGTAGAGAAGCCTCCTTTCACCATTCTGCAAATGTGGAGATGAGCAGCACAAGTAAATATACTGACATAGAAATTGAGGATGCTGCTGTAGAAGTGCAGGGGGATATGTGTGTAGCTAACGCCATTAATGATGATGTTAATGATGAGGATGTTGCTTGTCTAAGTCAGGCACCAGCAGAAGCAGTTCTTGCCTGTGATAAGAAGGCCATTGTCATGCCTCGGCATAGGAAGAAAAAAATCAAACTGTTTTGTGTGGAATTATTTTTACCCAAATCCTGATAACAATTGTCAAGCTATCTGAAAGCCACAGTAAGCAGAGCTAGGGACCTTAACCATCTAGGAACCTCCTGCCTCTTACGTAATTTGCAGCGTGTTCATAAAAAGTTTTTGGCACAATCAGAAACTTATGCTAAAACAAAAGAAACAACAAGCAGTCCAGCATCAGCTAGCTCCCTTCTCTCAGCTAGATCCCCGCACCTGCAATCTCCACCACCAACACCTTCATCATCAATATCATCGCTAATGATTGGAGCTAGTCCTGCATCCAATTTGCTATGGCTCAGTACTCCCCATTAAGGATCCCTCAGAAGTATCATTGATCGCTAGGCCTGCAGCTGCTGCTGGGGATATATCTTCATCCCAGAAGGGGACCAAGAATACTAGCAGTAGTTTAAAAAAACAATTGACTGTTAAACAATCCTTTGCAAAAAGAAGCAAGTCACCCAATCGCACAGCGGATCACTGATGCCCACAGGGGGAATGCAATGGTAGGAGCCAACTGTAGGGAGGCAGTGTAAAGCTGAAGGGCTGTGGCCAGCCAGGTGTGTGGCTAGCTAGCAGAGGAGCATAAGTAAAATTTTAAAAAATGCACAGTTCCAGAGCCAAATAAAAAATACAAAAATAACAATAATGCTGAAACTGGTATTCTAGTTATAGTTTAAAACCAGGTCAGTAATAATTTTTATGTCCAGTCTCCAGAAGGCATAAAGATTAGAAGCTGTAGCTCTAGTCACCTTGGGCTAGCTTGGATACAGTTATCAGCATTGTAAACACTGAAATGTATGTACGGCGAGGGAAAACCCCATTGTTATTCCCGTTAAGGTGCCATCGCCTGCTGCACTTTGTCTGTGGTTCTGGGGTATCTACACTTTTCAATGGAGCATGCAAGCTCAATTGTCTCACTACTCAACGGCCAAGTATTGCTGCCTGTACTACACTACCTCACCCATCACAGAGCATTACAGTCACCTCCATACTTTACAGAGTCTAACAGTGACCACCATATAATACAGTGAACTTTGCAGTGACCACCATATAATACAGATAACTTTGCAGTGACCATCATATAATAAGGAGAACATCGCAGTGACTAATATATATTGCAGAGAACATTGCCTTTACTACCATATAATGCAGATATTGTTGTAATGCTGACAAAAACAGTAATAAAGAGTACCGCAGTGCCCACCATATAATGCAGAGAGGGTTGCAGTGTAATATAGAGTGTCACAGTGCCCGCCATATAATGCAGAGTGCCACAGTGCCTACCATATAATGCAGAGTGTTGCAATGTCCACGATGAGGTAATAAGAAGGTGGAATTCCACCCTTTGTATTTTTCAGCAAATACAGGAACAAGCTATCCAAAACTACACAACAAGCCATGGCATAGGGAGAGATGGAATGTACCTTGGTCCAGCACAGTGGAGAATACTTTCTGTGTTGTGCATGGTGCTGAAACCATTCAAAATAATCACCTATGAAGTGAGTTCAGACTCTGCCAGGTTGAGTCAGGTGGTTCTCCTAATTAGACTTTTGGAAAAGCAGCTCAAGAAACTGAAGGAGGAGATGGAACAAAGTAATTCAAGTTCTTTACTCGCTTCGCTAGGATCCATGGGTTGCCAATATCTTGAAATTGGATCACTACATTATGTTGATCGTGTTTGATCCTAGGTTTAAGTCGTATGACATGTCTTTCTTTCCAACTGACAAGAGATGCAAAGAGCTCCTGGTCAGCTCAAGTGGCACATGTCTGCTGGACAAATTACCACTCCCTCCTCCTTTCCTCCTTCCTAATTGGGTAACACACCCATCTAGTACATTTATGAGGTGCTCCAGAAAGTTTGAGTATAAGGGACAATAATACCATGTTTTTTTCTCCTAAATACATCTAGTATACAAACAGAAAGATTTTCTGCTAATTCATGGTCAACAAACAATTCTGTTGACTGCTGTAAATAATTTCTCTAGTGCTTATTACTGAATAATACCAAATAAGATATAAACATATAGTGATTGCCTGCTAAAGGAATACTACAGTATGTATGAACTCAATTTGTATTTATTATTACAACAAAAAATACTATATATTATGATAGTAAAAAACTGCATCTGAGTAAAAGTTATGGTATAGATCCAGAAAAAGATCATGAGAATGTATAGTGTGGTTCTGATTGTGTACTGCATATGCCTGATTTTCATTTTCACATGTTTAAGTTCCAGATAATTAAAAAGTGGAAATCAAATTAGAAAAAAACAAGTAGAACTCAAGACATATGCTGGATGTTGTGAATTATGTCCTGGTCTCCTTACATAGCAACGAAGTGTCAATAGGCTCTTTGCATAGGTAGGTAGATTGGGTGGCTTCAAGTCCTAAATATGATGTTAACTGTAATTCCTGCATAATATATTTAGTAATATAGAAAAGCATCATAAAAATAATGTTTATAATACATACTGACCTTAATATACAGCAGTAATTCCAGGGTACTGGCAATAAGCGAATGTAGTCCTATTGCACAAATGTGGAAGCAAGGAATAGGCAAGTAACTACCGACCAGTGACCCTTACATCGGTAGTAGGAAAAATAATGGAAACACTATTAAAAGAAAGAGTGGTGTAATATCTCATATTCCACAGTTTACAGGATCCCAAACAGCATAGATTTACTGGGGGGAGATCATGTCAAACAAATCTTTTTGACTTTTTCAACTGGGTGACTAAATTTATAGATCAAAAGGAGAGGCCATAGATATAGCTTATCTAGACTTTAGTAAGGCTTTTCATACTGTAACCTCTGCTACGTCACTACTATATAGTATAGCTTGTCATCATAGGTGCAGAGAGGGTGTGGAGCATTGTACTAATTACCCGGGCTTGCTGGAGGGGCCCAGGTCCGGCACCGCTCCCCCCCTGCACGCTGCTGTGTGCTGGACTTCACTGGGAGACTGCTCGCGGCTGCTAAGAAGCAGCCACAGCAGTCTCCTATGCCTGTGGAGGGAGAGATCAAGCGGATCGTGCCCCCCCACTGGTTATGCGCCGGGCTGATAGGGCTCACTGCGCCCCCCTTGCCAGCGAGCAGCGCCGCAAACTTTTCTTCTTTTTTTTTTACCTAAGGGGGCGTGACCACGCCTCCTGCAATTAGGCCACGTCCCTTTACCTGGGCCCGGCGCGGCTCATGGCGGGTCTGCTTGTCATGCAATAGTTGGGTTACTATCTCACCTTGGTGTGCCTCCACCCGAGTTGATAAACTTCACTCAGGGCCGGCTCTAGGGGTGTTCGACCAGTGCGGTCGCACAGGGGCACCACCCGAAGAAGGGCGGCACCCCTCCCCAGCATCCCAATTTCAGCGGGACAGTACTGTCCAGCTGTTCCACACACGGGCCGAAGTGGCCCGCGTATGGTCAAATCGGGAGGCTGGGGACCCCCACCGCCGCAGCTGTGCGGCGGTGCCGGACCCCCGGAGAGTGAATGGATGCCACGCGCATGTGCGCGGAAACCATTCACTGACGGGAGAGGGCTGCGGGAAGCCCAGCCAGTGACAGAATGCTGGGCTTTACCCCCAGCCTGACTTTATTTGGAGGCATGCCATGCGGGCACACCTCCAAATAACATCACATAGGGGGCGTGGCCTATGGTAATTAGGCCACGGCCACAAATTCGGTCAAGCCGCGCGCGATGTTAGGGCGCCATCTCGAGGGCCGGCACAGGGTGCTCCGAACGCTGGAGCCGGCCCTGACTTCACTATGCCAGTGAGTAGAGGGGTTGACTTGGGAAACCCATTCTTAGTACAGGTTGAGTCTCCCATATCCAAAATGCTTGGGACCAGGAGTATTTTGGATATCGGAATATTCCGTATTTTGGAATATTTGCATATCACAATGAAATATATTGGAAATGGGACCCAAATATATACACAGAATGCATTTATGTGTTATATACACCTTATACACACAGCCTGCAGGTAATTTTATACAATAGTTTTAATAATTTGTACCTTAGATAAGCTCTGTGTACATTTGAACCATCATTTCATTATCTCAGTCATGCCAAAATAATTCCGTATTTCGGAATATTTGGATATGGGAGACTCAACCTGTATAAGTGAAATTATAGGTCCAATTTAAGCTTAAAATACACACAATACATAAAATAATAATGACAATAGATTTCAATTTTATTGATCCGGAACAATTCAGATTCCTACAGTATGTCCATCTGCAAGAAATTATTTACTAGGGTAAGTCTACAATATATGCTATATCAGGTGTAACAATCACATTAGCATATATTCCAATAAATGACCAGTACAAACTCTATATAATATACAACATATATAGTTTAAAATAATATATGTGAATACTCCCACACCTACTATAATACACTTAACACTATCATATACATTATATTATAAATAACAATTTATAGTTTATTTAAGTCCTTCACTGCTTGACAAAAATACAGCTACTAGAATAAAACAATATGATTTTAAGCACACTTTCAAGGTACAATACTCCTACTCATGTGTCCCAAAGAACTAAACTGGGACACAATCCAAAGTAGATGAATCACTTTAAAAATAATTCATATAAAAATATACAGTCACTTTTCTGTAGAATGATCATAGTCAATGATTAAATTCACGATCAAAGCAATCCTCAGGAATGCAGTAGTAAGTCATATATAGCAATCTCCTGGTTTCTCCACACGTATAAGTTTTCAACAGTATTACCCCTCAGAGTCAGTATTATCTCAGAATCGACATATGAAAGACAAGGTAGAAGAGACAAATATAGTGTAAAACCATAGACATTTATTTGTTCAATTCACAATAAAAAAACAATGGCCGCCTACCATTAAAAACCTTTTTATAGGGGTATTGATGCTCCCACTATAGAGCAGTACCTTCACCAGGTTGGAATGGAAGAACCCCTGCGTGTGCAATCTCACCATCCAAGCTGAATCAGGCCCTAAGTTTGATGTAGAGTACAATTCAATTGTGACAGCTGGCTAAATTGATAGAAAGTTAAGCTGGCCACACATCTAAAGATTATCTGTCCAACCAGCCAACTAGTTGATTGGTTGGAATGAAAATCTGGTAACGTATGGGAGTAAATGGTGATCAACAATTTGCTCCTAAATGCCAGATAACAGATGAAAATGGTCGTCAGCCAAGTTTGTTAAATGTTTGATCCAAACAGTTTGTTCAAACAACAGTTTTTGTCCCTTTTCCGGCATTTGGGAGCAAATTGCTGATAGTCATTTGCTTTCATACCTTACCAGATTTTCATTCCAACCAATCAACTAGTTGGCTGGTTGGACAGATAATCTTTAGATGTGTGGCCAGCTTTACTGTTGCAGTATTACAGCGATCTTCCCAGCCTTTATACACTTTATTATTCTTACAGCAAAAACTGGAAAAAAAGCACTGACCACCCAGATCACCATTACTGGCTTGGCTCATATCCACACAGTTATAAAGTGTACACAGAAATACATTGACATATTTAGAGGAGTAAAGGGGGTCACTATTTCAGGTGACTTAAAGGCAGGTAAGCAATTAACAAAGCAATGAGAAAGGCAAGTCAGATGCTTGGTTGCATAGGGAGAGGAATCAGTAGCAGGAAAAAAGAAGTGATAAGGCCACTGTATAGGTCATTGGTACGGCCTCATCTAGAATACTGTGGTCAGTTCTGGAGGCCATATCTCCAGAAGGATATAAAAACATTAGAGACTGTACAAAGAAGGGCAACTAAAATGGTGCATGGCCTACATCTAGTAGGAAAGAGTAAAAGATGTTAGTTTGGAGCTGAAAATGCAAAGGGAGGATATGATAGAAATCTTCAAATATACCAAGGGTTTTACCAAGGTACAGAAGAGAAACAACCTGCAAAGTAAGAGAAGTATTAGAACATGAGGTCAATGAGGAAAAATGACTTCACAAAAAAGGTAGTGGATAAGTGGAATAGCCTCCCATCAGAGGTGGTAGAGGCTAATACAGTAGAGACATTTAAACATGCTTTGGACAGACACGAGGATATCCTTACAAAGAACTAAGGATCAAACAGGGTTAAGCCATACTTGCCTACTTTTGAAAAAGCATTTCAATGAGATTTAAAAAGCAACACCTATTAGCGCGGTTGTAAAGTGAACGTGTACTGAAACATCTGAGAGCTTTATTACCAATGCAGGGAAATTATACTAATTATCCCATTTGAATGTATATATTACTGTTTTATATACATATACTGTATATATATATATATATATATATATATAACAGCTTTTATAATGGGGGTAAGGTGCAATCAGGAGATTAATAGGCTCTTTAGGGAGATTGCTACTATATTAGGGACAATCGGGGAGAGTTGGCAAGTATGGGTTAAGTTTACCTTAAGTTTAAATCAGAGGCAGATTTCTCTGGTGTCAAATATTTAATTTATTGCTCATTAAGCTTTGGGATCTCCATATATAAATGTTGACAGCAGATTATTTCCAATATGTCCACTTATGCTGGGTACACACTGGCAGGTATATTGGCTGATCAATTGATCGGCCAGTATATCGGATGCCCATCGGCCAGTGTGTACCATTGATATGTCTGTGAACAATGTATTTCACAGACATATCACATCAGCTCTGCTGCACAGCCGATGCCCAATATATCTGCAGATATATTGGGGCATTGTGCTCTTTGTACTTGCTGCAGAGACCGCGGGGAAGGGGGCGCGACCCATGGCCAGATGACAGACGATGGTTGTTCAGTGTGTAGATCACTCGATCTGCAGATATATCTGTTATGTGTGTACCCAGATTTAGTCTGGTATATACAGTATATATCTTGGTTATATACTGTATGTGTTATGCATATGTTGTACTTACGCACTTAAATAATATTCACATCAGCATATCTTAGCAAGTCACAGCTATAAACACATAGGGGATTATGTGCCTTTACGATTACGCACGCAATCGTGCGATTGTTGCGTTCTGTGCATGCATGGTACTGTGCGTGTGCAAAGACTCCACTACGACTGGAATTGCGATCGCAGTGACTACGCAGTCCCATCGCAGAGTGTTTGACAGGAAGTACCGTTATGGGGTGGTTATTGGGGGGTTGGTCGGCGAAACGCAGGCGTGCCAGTGCGTTTAAACTCCTTTGCAGATGCGTGGATAAATTAGCCATTGTGGTGCCATACGCAGCTTGGGCTTTCACTGCGTGCGATGAGGTTAGCAATTCCTGAGTAAGGTGAGACCTTGTGCAAGTGTGCATGAGGCTCCGATGTTACCGATGGTTTCGCAGTCTTGCTAAGGATTACGGATGTGTGTAAGGTAAAGTGGGCATCCTTATGTTAGGCTGTGTATGGCATTGCAATTGCAATCATTAGCATATATTTGCAGTGAGACTGCGTGCGTAATCACTATTGCGATCACAGTAGCGATCCTTACTAAATCAGGCGCTATGTCCAGTTGGGTGTATTTCCATTTACTTAGTGTAAAGAAGGTACATTTGCACTGAACATGTCAACTAACAATGGTGTATATCTACATTTGCAAATTTGGTACATCTTCTTATTGGTCGGTCTATGCATACAGTATGCATACCAAATACAGTAAGGGAATGTTCACGTAATTGCAAACTGAGGCAAAATCACACAGAGTCTAGATACGCCCAGTGCTATTTTTCAGCAGGAACTCCCTCCCTCTTGCCTGTCAGCAGCCCAACAGCTGTGTGCTGGGCTGCAGTGGGATACCAGGGAGACTGCTGCCACTGAGCAGAACTCTCCTCTGCCTGTGGGAGTAGGTGATCACACTGATCACGCCACCACTAGATTTGCAGCGGGCTGACGGGCTCATAATGCCCCCACTCCCAGGGCACAGCGCTGCTTCATGGAGCTGCAAATAAGGTTTTATATTTCGAAGGGGGCGTGGCAACACCTCCTGCCAATATGCCATGCCCTCATTAGTAATGGGGCCCCGGCCGGCTCTCTATGGCTCTGTTGGAGATTTCCCTTGTGGAATCACTGGTGATCTCAAGTCTTCTATGTAAACCACAGGACACCTGATTGTCTGAGTTATACTGTAAAACCTGATCAGGGGTCTACATTGTAAGCCAATAAAGATCTAGTAAAGTATGCATCGGCTTGTATAGAGGCTACTAGAATATTCTCTGTATTGCACTTTAGTCACTAGAATGTTCTTTGTATTGTAAATTGGCCATTAAAGTATTATTTGTATTTTATATAGGCTAGGCTTTGATTTCAATGCTGGTCAAATCGTTGTGTTATATTTATTTGTACATTTTTGAAATAAAAATGTTTCATGTATTTCATTGGCTGTGTAAAATCACATCAGCATTAGAAAAAGCAGGCACCAAGCACACAAACATGCACCTCCGACACGCACTACTGCGCTCTTTCTCTAAAGACAGATGTAATCTACCTGGTTAATACACCTGAGACCTAGTTGAGTTGCCTACTGTGTGGACTAACCACCGCTCATACACTTGTAGGCCACGTCTGCTAATAAACATTTCACCCATGCTGCCTGCTTTTGTGGGAACCCACCAAGCTCTGGCCATCATGCTTGTTTGTCCCTTATGTCTCGTCTGTTCCCCATGCATCCCTGCCCTTATCCCATGAATCATAGGGGTTGCAGAACCTTATTACCACTTGTCAAGTTACTTTTATTGTGTCAATCAAGAGTTTAGATTTCCAGTGGGAAAGAGTGTCCAGAAGGCTGCTCTACTCTGCCGACAATGTGGGAGACTTTGCGAATTTCAGGGGTTTTATCTGTTAATAACAGGTCTGTCCTCAACACACACTGGCTGATGACGGACTCTGGAAGATGCCGAGGCATGTGGCTCCACCTCTCTCAGTGCTTCTCCCATAATGCCAAGCAGTGCCCGGCGAGCGTGTTGATGTCACACCGGCATTCTGGGAAGAGAAAAGTCCGGACTGAATTTATATGCTGGAAGCGGCCGTGATCTAGTCACTAGGTCACACCTGCCCGCTGAGATAGGTCCATCCTGTGAGTGTAGCTTTTGTGTGTCAACCCCTCAGAGGGTGACACCCGCTGCAATCTGTACCCCCCTAGTGATGTCACAGTGTGAGTGAATCCTCAAATAGGCACTTGTACAGTGGATTTACACATCTATGGTTCTTATATTAATATTGCCCTTTATAAGTACAAACATTTAGTATTTTTAATGCATTTAAAAAGTCCAGACGCAAGTCTGAGTTGGCATAATGAGCTTTTCAAGCTGTTGATACATAATAGGAAATCCCTGATAAACTCTGCAACAAAATCACTTAAAACTGAACAAAGGCTGATAAAGATAAAGCATGTGGGAACAATAAATCAGACCATGAATAACACAACATGAGTAAATGCTGAGTCAAGTTAGCTCTGTTACAGCCTCCCAGCCTGGAGATTGTGCTGTGTCATGGTCACATGACCTTGGGCTCTGCTTGAGAAATGTAACAGCTGCCGTCAGGAATGTTCCTTCTGTACTGTGGCTCAGAGTTCACAGTTGTGATGCAAAACATCTGTAGACTATGAAAACTAAAATGAACGTATATAATGTATTTATGTATATAATGCAACATTTTTATTCAGTTTATATGCACATTTATTTTCAATATAAGCCTTTTTACAAAAGTAATATTTCACATTAAAAGATTGGCTCTGTATTGCCATGAGGGGCACAAGCTGTATGAGGGCACTACAAGGGCACACTATACAGTACTAACATTGGGGTCAACAGCATACAGTACTGGGCAATACGTCTATGTTGTGTAGAGGACGTGAAATAATTACAACTTCCTGAGATTGTACCATGGACTGGATGAAACGTATACTGCACATAAAACCTGTTATTTCGATGCGACCAGTTCTCTTCCGAGAAAACATGATCATTCACTGTGAGAAAAGCATGGAGTGCTCAACTTGATCCTAATTGAATTGACCCCTATATTAAGAGGCTGTACAGCACTAAAGGTGCGTACACACACAACGATGTAAGTAATGAACGATTTTCGTTCAGTTTTTCCCTTGAAAAAGTGAACGAAAATCGTTTTACAAAGTAGTTGGTTTTTACTTTACATAATAAATGATGTGTTGAAGGAAAAATGTTGCAACTTCTGTTGAAAATCGTTCAGTTGGCCAGTCTGACTGAACTACAAACTACAATCGACAACGTGAACGTGCATGAACGATAATCATTCATCGTTTTACACTGAACGATTTTTTGAACGATTGAACGATAACAACGTCTTTATAGTTAAATCGTTCAAAAAATCGTTGTGTGTGTATGCACCTTAAAAATTACCTATGGAAACATAAATATACCTTTATTAGAAAAACAATATATAAAAAGTAAATCCACCATGCAATTGTATGCAAGTACTTACATAACGCAATAAAGTTATTTACATACTGTCATTCAGACTCCTACCGACAGTTATTGTGGTTAGTGACTGCTGCATGATAAAGTGTGTATAAAAATGTCAAAGTATAATTGATATAACAATCTGATGTAACAATCACCTAACTAATCAGCCTATAAAGCTTCATAAACAATGTATGCTCATATCATCGAGACAGATTTGCAGCTAATCCATCATCACAGTTACACTGTCTTCCAAAAAAAAAAGGTGTAGTGTACCCATCTGATCCTGCCAACCCCTGTACAAGTGTGAGGACCCATCTTATTACTGAGACACAAATCTGTGCTTGTTGGCAAGTATAAAAGAACCAAGTAGTCAGCAAAATAATAGACATATCCTGTTATGCAGCCTCCTCTACTTCCCCATGTTTCTTCCAGTAACAAGGACTCAGCGCTTCTATGTCATCATGAGGTCTGAGAGGAGGGAGCACTCCTCCCTATAAAGGGAGCAGACTGGAACTTAGAACAATCACAGCAGCAGAAACCGGCAACAGCCAGAAGTGACCCTGAACCTGAAGTGTTGAAGAGGGCGAGATGGAATCCTCAACAAAGCAGCAAAACAACAGGTACAGCACACAACTTATATTTTACTTCACATGATTGTTGACCTAGCACTGCTATAATGCTGTGGGGTTACTGGTGACATCTCTTTGCCTACATGGACTTATGTATAATATTTTTATACACGTTATCCAAATTGCAGTTTGTACCTGGTTATTATGTGAGGCTGAGGAAATATTCAGTTCTCTTAACTTTTTTCAAATAAAGTTTAGAAAGTTTTTCTAAAACTTTTAACCCTCAATCTGCTGAAGTCTCACAGCCATGCTGAATGTGATTGTACGTGTGTTATGGCATTTTCCCTGCTTTCTGTTATCAGGAACAATTTAAAATGGATCTATATACTATAGTCATATAGTTTCCATTGTTTTACCATCCAGGCAGCTAAAAGTCATTACAACAAACTATTCTGTTTAAACCGTTTTTCTCTATGTGCATCTAATTTATATCTAGAAGACAATGCAGAGGGAAGGGAGACTTTGAAGCACGAATAGTTGATGGCCATGTACAGTAATATGTTTGTGGCAAATGAACAGTAATACATTTGTCTATGTACTAACCCTTGGAAAAAGATAAAGTGGACGGAGATAAAGTACCAACCAATCAGCTCCTGTCATTTTACAGGCTGTTTGAAAAATGACAGTTAGGAGCTGATTGGTAGGTACTTTGGGGTCTATTTAGTAAGCCTTGGATGGAGACAAAGTACCAGCCAATCAGCTCCTAACTGCCACTTTTTAAACACAGCCTATGACATGGCAGTTAGGAGCTGATTAGTTGGTACTTTATCGCCGTCCACTTTATCTCCATCCAAGGCTTAGTAAATAGACCCCTTAATCTCCGTCCAGTTTATCTTTCTCCAAGGCTTAGTACATAGACCCTTGCAGTATGTTTGTGGCAAATTAAGTGACATAAATGATATTGTCCGGCTATAAGAATAATGGGCAGCTGTAAATTTTGATTCTGCCACCTTGAGAGATGAATTATTTATTAGTCAACATCTATTTAATATAATTAAGTTGTATTATGTTTTCGGGTGGATAAAGCAAATAAGTGCAACAAAAAAATAAATAAAACTTGAATCTGTACTGGTTTCCTAATGGTGGGCTGGTAAGCATTGCACTGTGTATTCTGGCTTTCTGCAGGTCAGATGATCAGCCGTAGGCTGTACATGTAACTTTTATTGTACTGAGAAAACCAAATTTATAAGAACGACATTAAATAGCAGAACTGCACATCGGACATGGGGTGGTGCAGCCATCTTCTCACTTAAGAGCTGACAGCAGTGCCAGTCTGCCTGCACATCACATGACTAGCTCCATGATACCAATAATCTATTTAGATAATTAGAGATTAGATCATTAGCATATAAAATTTACAACAATCTCAACTTTCCTCTGTTTTACTTTGGCTATGTAGGAAATATACTGTAGTCAATTTCCTGTACAATCAAAAGTTTATGTTTAGTATGTAGAAGGATATTTACTTTTATTTTCCAATCAGTTCTCTTTGGGACTTGTCTGAGGCACTGAAGGAGGCAACAAAGGAGGTCCATCAGCAAGCGGAGGACACGGAATTCATGAGGAACTTTCAGAAAGGCCAAGTCTCATTAAATGAGTTCAAGGTAGGAAAAGGTTTTAAACTAACTGTTGTATTAGAATTTGACAATGCAACCATGGTGATTTAACATGAATTTAGCCAAATAATAGGCCAAATTTGAAAAATGTAGTATAAAATGTGGTATCCCTTAATTTTTTTTTATGTGATCTAATTACCCTTGTGAAGTATGCCACATCAAGCCTCATCCTACTCTCTTGTTTTTAGCTTGTCATGTCCTCCTTATACTTTGTGTATGAGGCGCTGGAGGAAGAGATCGAGCACAACAAAGAGAATCCTGTTTTTTCCCCAGTTTATTTCCCATCGGAGCTCCATCGCAAAGCTGCTCTCGAACAAGATCTTGAGTATTTCTATGGCCCGCAATGGAGAGAGAAGATCACCTGTCCCCAGTCTACGAAGAATTACGTAGACAGACTTTATCATGTTGGTCATAAGGAACCAGAGCTGTTGGTCGCTCATGCATACACCAGATACTTAGGAGACCTCTCGGGTGGTCAAGTTCTGAAGAAAATTGCCCAGAAGGCCCTTCAACTACCAAACACAGGGGAAGGATTGGCTTTCTTCACGTTTGATTATGTTACTAACGCAACAAAGTTCAAACAACTCTATCGCTCACGAATGAACTCTATAGAAATGGACAAGTCTACCAAAAAGAGAGTCTTAGAGGAAGCAAAAACAGCATTTCTACTAAATGTGAAGGTGAATATATTTTTTTATTAAGAACTAAACATTGTCCTTAAAATTAGTTACTGTTGTCTTATACTTTGGTTACCTCTAGTATATCAGTGTTATTTTACTTACACTGTTGAATACTGCTGTATTTTGATTGCCCACATACTAGGCAAAATTTTACATGATCAGCCCAATACCGACACATCGGGACGGCAGATTGTGTAAAATATGTCCTAACCGTGAGTCTCTACTCACGATTATGATGCCGATGCGGGTACCCGCTGGTCGTACATCGCCTCTTTAGATCTTGCCTGCTGCAGGCAAGATCTGAAAATCTCAGTCACGATGCACTGGAATAGTATAGGATGCACGATAGATCGTGGGTCAATTTGGATAGTTTTTAACACCAAATCGTGCCCACGACTGCAAGGGAGAAATCGGACACGATATTGGATCGTGACCTGAATGCCTAGTGTGTGGGCACCTTAACTTACAAATCAATATCCCAACTCAGAAAGATGTGGCCAAGAAACTTAGCACTGGGCAGGAAGGTCTGCTGGCAGGAACCAATCGTGTTGTTAGTTGGAGACAGTTAACATACGTTGATAAAACTTGTTACACCATAGTCGCTTTGCACACATCAGTGAAATATATTACTCTTCTAACCGAGCTATGTATTTTAAAGTAGATTATTTTAATCAATAATAGAGGTCTGCACCATAGAATAATGTGATCTGTCCTAAGAGATCATATGATTGTGATGCTTCAACCACTGATCAATTTCATAGGTATATTAGATAAGGCATTTCCCTTTCTGAGAAATGTAAGCATATTAGAAGTCACCAAAGAGTTGCATAATGATATTATAAACATGAGGCTACAGAACAAGTGCTTTTACACAGGTAACCGAGCTCTGAGGTGACACACGCTACTTCCGGGAGTGCGCTATTTTGTGACACACTATTTCTTTGTCAAAAGAGACACTATATTTTCATCTTTTGCAGTAAATCATTTAATTAAAACATGTTTTGCTAGGCTTATATAGTATAGGTTCTTGTTTCATAACATACTGTATTTTATTTAATGTGAGAAAATAAATCTCAGCTGGGCGTACAGTTGTGTTTAGTGACAGATCATATTGCACGGTATTTACCATGGGGCTGGGTCAAGACTACTGTGTGAGTCAGTATAAGATGGAGAAAGAGAAATGAAGAGAAGCAGTAGGTATTGTTCATGGACAGTGTATAAACAATTGTGAAGACTATTATCTTTGGCTCTCTAGTGCTAGGTACACGCTGTCAAATTATCTGTCCAATCTGGCTGGTATGGGAGTAAATGACAATCAACCGTTTTTGTCAATTTTACAGCATTTGGGAGCAAATTGTCGTCATTTGCTCCCATACATTACCAGAAATGTTGTTCCAACCAGCCAGATTTGACAGATAATCTTATCGTATGTACCTATCTTAACATGGATGAGTTCTGTCCTATAATATCAGCCATAGTGACAAACATTGTTATCGTTGATTAATGATGCATGAAAACTGATATCCTACTTTATCCCACAGAATTACAATTTCTGTCATCCCAGCTCCGTATTATATTAGAAATTGATTCCATGCTTGTTGTCATATGAAAATTCCAGGATGTCCTTACTAAGTTATACATATTGCTTCTGTTATTTGCTGAAGGTGTTTGAAGAGCTACAGACCCTATCAGGGCAATCTCAGAATGATCATTTCACGTCGGAGGTACCAAAATTAAGAAACCGGGTATCAAAAACCATGAAAGGTGAGAACTAAGCTTATGTCCTGGAACAATATGAAAAGGCTGCACATTAGAAAATACATTTACATCTGAAAACATCAGATGGTTTCTGCCTTTAATAAGGGGGAGATGTAGCAAACCTTTGAGAGAGATAAAATTGAAAAGTTGTACAGAGCAACCAATACACTTTGAACTGTCATTTTACAAACAGGACTAGATCAATGATAGCTAGAAGCTGATTGATTGCTATTATTATTAAACTTTGTTTATAGGGTGATACAAGTGGTCTGCAGCGCCATATAGAGGGCAAAACAGTAAGATAGTACAGGATAAAACAGTACAATACAATACAGTAGACAAGTAGCAGATAGCAATACAAATCTCAACACACACAGATGAAAGGGGTGCAATGTAAATATACAGCGTAAGATGAAACCTGTACCTATTAAGAGTGGGCGCATATAATGGTTTGAGGTCATCTGAAGAAACGACAACAGCAGAGGAGTAGAGATAAAAGGGCAGAAAGCCCAAGGGTGAGGTGTAGAGTGGAGCTGGTGTGCAGGAGGGATTGGGTATGGGATCCTTACAGTCAAAATCCTGATGCATGCAAGTAAGTACCCTAACTTTTAAGCCTCCCCTAATCCTAACCCACCTTTCCCGCAGAAAGGTTAGAGCTGAACTCTAACCTTCCCCTCCCGCAGCATAACCCTAACCCTACCGCTGCAGTTTAACCCTCCCCCCGCACAGCTTAACTCTAACCCTCCCCTAGTATCTAACCCCTATACCTCCCCCTAACCCTTATACTTACCATCGGGATTCTGGAGCCAGGATTCTGACTGCTGTCGGGATTCCTGCACCGGGATAATGACTGCCGGCATCCCAACCGCCCAGATGACGACTACCTCCCTACAGGAGAAGTAGGTAATGAGAACAGAAGGGAGGAGGGCAACAACTCCACTGTGTCTCTCTTGAAGGTTTGATACATCTCACATCTAAGTTAGTTAGATTTTTATGTAGAATATTACTGCACTACAATAATATAAGCTATTGCTGGAGGCTACAATTATTTTCATCTATGCACACCCAGGGTTGGACTGGGGCTGCAGATCAGCGCTGACATCCCTAAACATCAAAAATGGTGTGTGTCCACACCTCATGGGGGCCCGTTGCATTACGGCAAGTTCTTGTCTCTCTGCATGCCAGCGAAGCAGAGTGTCTGGAGGGCGGAGCTGCTCGGGCAGGCTTTCTGGCTGGACTGACCCATCAGGGAATCGGCCCTTCTGGCATTTCCCAGGAGGGCCAAATGGTCAGTCCGGCCCTGTGCACACCAATACTAGTCAGTAGATATATTTGCAAAATGTGTTATTTATTTTGCCCAAAATGTAATTATTTTATATACACCTCCATGATAACATCCTCTGATCGCAGGACCAAATGACAATATTCAATTTGTGTAATAATGCTTCTGCTTTTTATTATCTATTTTCAATAGGTGAATCCATCACCGGGACACAGACCGGCGACAAGTTAATATCCTCTAAGCCATTGCTGAGATGGTCTGTGGTTGTAGGATGCTTGCTGTTGGCCTGCATGGGACTGTACATGTTCTGACACAAAGGGCTTTCTGTTACTGCTGAACACAGCAAACAAACTTTGTAAACAAAGGTCGGACTGCCTGAGCCTACAGGTCAAAATCGAAGACCATTATCTCCTTCATGCTTGTTACACCAATTAAAATATATATACAATATATATATATATATATATATATATATGTATAATGTTTTTCCAAGACCGCGACAAAACTTAAATCATGTGTCGAATTTTCTAGAGAAAATTTTGCTAACACCACTGCGTCTACTGTCTGTCAAATTTTAACAATAATACAACTAATTCAGCAATTGCAAACTCTTTATACCTGTACAGAGGAGCAAAACCCAAATATTTATTTCAGCCATTTTGGTGTATTACTTGTAAAAATATGACTTTAATTTTGATAATAGGTTATCCAGGGATAAAAACAGCAGTACTCATTTATATGTGGCTCCTGCTCTTGTAACTTCTATGAGGTAAAGTAATGACAGGTAGCACAATTCCAGCCCTCCAAAACATGCCTTATCTTATCCAACCATTAATGACTAACTACATGGCTTTGCTTACACCACAGTGAGTCATACGCCTTTGCCTAAAACTAGTTTCAGGTTTTTGTTTTTTATTGCACTAGATAGATCCATTGGAAAAATCTTGGATTAGAACTGGATTCCTATGACAACATATACTATAATAATTTCAATAGATTTAACTATTGTTGGTACTGAATTGCTTTATTTGATTTAATCCTTAGCTGTTTGGTTTTTAAATTAGAAAGCAAAACCCAATTGTAAAGCACAATGGAATTTGCTGGCACTATATATGTTAATAAGTGATACAGGTTGAGTCTCCCGTATCCAACTATTACGAAATACGGAATATTTTTAGCATGACTGAGATAGTGAAATCTTTGATTTTTGATGGTTCAATGTACACAAACTTTGTTTAAGGCAGAAAATTATTTAAAAAAAAGTATAAAATCACTTATAGGCTGTTTGTATAAGGTGTATATGAAACATAAATGAATTTCATGTATGTACACAAAATTTCTTTGTGTCACAAAATTATTGAAAGTATTGTATAAAATTACTTTCAGGCTGTGTGTATAAGGTGTATATGAATCATAAATGCATTCTGTGTTTAGATTTGGGCCCTATTCCTAAAACATTTCAATATGGTATACAAATATTCCAAAATACGGAATATTCCGATATCCAAAATACCCTTGGTCCCAAGCATTTTGGATA
The DNA here is from genome assembly GCA_031769625.1 of Taudactylus pleione. Classification (NCBI taxonomy): domain Eukaryota; kingdom Metazoa; phylum Chordata; class Amphibia; order Anura; family Myobatrachidae; genus Taudactylus; species Taudactylus pleione. Next base: position 85,219 of record JAUIMM010000455.1, on the reverse strand, counting down.
TGGGAGACTCAACCTGTAGTGTTAAGTTTCAAATTGCTTTCTATTGAGCATTGGTCCAAAATCAGATTAAAAGCAGAAGAATCCCCGTATTGCCATGTACATATAGTGCTTTAGAAAGCAAATACTGTACATCAAATATCTCTCTTGTAATATACTGATTAAAATACTGTATATATTGCTAACAGTTTGGTAACTGCACATATTACAGAGCAATGTACCTATAGTAACAACTAATAAAAATGTATTATATGTTTGTTTTTAACAAAATGAAAATAAAGTTGTAACTCATTTCTAAATATAGAAATTGTTCTTATTTTACATTTTATTTAATGGGGTGTATTCTACAGTACTTTAAGATGACAAATAGTTTTTATATTTTTAATATAAATGACTTCTGTAACTGACTTAAATGTAGATACAAGCCTGTAATGCCAGCTGAGTACAGGTTGCCAAAAAGCATATCTTTTACTTCTGTCTATGGGGGGAGATGTTTCAAACCTTGGAGAGAGATAAAGTGGAGACTGAGGCCCTAATTCAGGCTCGCTCGCTGGGTGTGTGGGCGTTTTTTTATTTTTTTTTCTCCGGCCGCTCGTAAAGCTGTGGGAGACCACCCACAGCTTGTGCGAGCGGCCAGGAGACCATCGCGATGATCGCGGCCATCGGCCTTGCGACGAGACCCTGCAGTAGGTTCTAGGCTGCCGCAAGGCCGAGTTAACTCCCTGCTCTAATAGAACAGGAAGTCCACTACTGACATCAGTAGTGCTGTCAGTAAGGCCCCCCAACAAACGCCAGGAGTTCCTAAGGGAACGCCTGCGTTTGTCCAGCCACCCCCCCTACCTGCCCACTTCTTTATCTTTATCTCTCTGTAAGGTTTAGTAATCTCCCCCTATGTGTTTGGGATGAAAGTGTAAATGAAAACTTTGAAGACTGAAGCAGAGAAAGGTTCTGAACAGCAGGGACAAAGAGGACTATTTACATAACAAAATTAGAAACTGGCAAAAATAAAAAATAGGGAAACATTCTAAGAAAGGCCTATGGCAAGAAACCCCTTGAGAGAGCCAGAAGAGAAAAAATAGCTGTTTAAACAACAACAGATGCAGACTAAGGGTGGGATGTACTAAAGTTTAACACAGCGATAAACAGCGCTTACCGCAATGATGGAGTCTTTCGCGTATGTATGAATAAAGTTTTCGGTAAAAAAAATCATGTTGTCATCGCAACCATGAAATTATGCTCTAATATCGCAGCGTTTTGTCCTCCCATTGGCAGACATGGTGGCTTCCGTGAGGTCATATGTGTAATCGGAGGAACCGTTATTAAACAGCGGTGTATGAACGGCTCATTTGGTGGCGATTAACTAGTTCAGTCAGCATAATAGAGTAGTATTTATCCGCATATAATTAAGTTATGAGCAGGTTTATTTTTTACTTACATTTTTGGATTGTTTAACTAATTTAAATATATATATATATATATATATTTACTGTGCGAATAATAATGTACATGTATATTATTTTAAGGCTGCATATAAAAAAACGGATTTCTCCATTGAGAATTCTGAAGGGGGGCAGGGTGTTTAAGGGGCCACACCTCAAAAGGTATTGGAGGTACCAAGCTGAAATTTGGTACGGACTGGTAGAACTGCTGCTCGGTGCTGCATGCCAAATTTCAGGGCATAAACATAAAAAATGAGGATTTGGGAGTCATCTAAAGCTCCAACTGTCACTTTTTTCTGTCATTCTCAATCACTTTTCTGCTGTTCTCTATTGGGGATTTTTGGGAAGGCATTACTCAGCGTAGGGGGCGAATTTAGACTTGGGGTTTGTTTTAATAGGTAATTATTGTTCCAGGGTACGTGCTTTTGGGGTTCAAGTAAATAAGAAAGTTAGTTTTTAAACTATTACCTAGAGAATCTGCCATTATACAGATAGGACTCTCCAACTTGTTGCGCAGCCTCAGTAGGAGCCTGCAGCAGGTGTACTCACTGTGGCTTCACTTGGGTGTACACAGATGGCTGCCTTTTGTGGGAGTTAGCGGCAATGGCAGCGACAGCGGTGCAGCCATCAGCGGCAGAGGCAGTACGGGTGTGGTGGTGACGGCGGTGGCGGAACCTGCAGCTGTGGTGGTGTTGGTGGCGGGTCTGGATCTGAGAGGATCCATTCCCTGCCAGCCATTCTGGCAAAGTATGGAAGCGGCGCCCATTTCAAAAAGGCACCTAAGCGCCATTTTTGAAATTCAAAGATGGCCGCCGTGAGCCAATCACGGCTCTCAACATTATCAGCGGGACCCGACAGAAGTAGCGACGGGACCCAGCGCCTGTCGGCGGCGGGCTTGGATACGAGAGGATCCAATCCCTGCTTGCCATTCTGCCGAGTACGGCAGCGGCACCCATTTCAAAAATGGTGCCTCAGCGCCATTTTTGAAATGTAAAGATGGCCACCATGAGCCAATCACGGCTTGCGGTGGCCATCTTTAAATTTCAAGAAATGGCACTCAGGTGCCGCTGCTGTATTTGGCAGAATGGCTGGCAGGGAATGGATCCTCTCGGATCCAGTCCCGCCACCGACACCTGAACAGGCGCCGGGTCCTGCAGCTACTGCTGTCGGATGCTGCCGCCGATGACGTCGCGAGCCGTGATTGGCTCGTGGCGGCCATCTTTAATTTCAAAGATGGCCACTGCGAGCCAATCACGGCTCGCAACATCATTGGAGGAGATGGGACCCATCAGCGGCACCTAAACAGGACAACAGAAGCCCTGGGGAGGTGGCAGGGACCCCTCAGGCGAAGACGCCAGAAGCAGGATCGGCGCCCACCCAGTGAAGATGCCGAAGCCTTGGCGGGTTAGCATTCACCAGGCGAAGACGCTGAAGTCCTGGCAGGTTGGCGCCCACCAGGCGAAGACGCCATAAGTCCTAGTTGGCGGTGGCCATGCAAAAGATCTGAAACAGGCTGCAGCCCACTAGGCGAAGATGCTGAAGCCCTGGCAGGTTGGCACTCGCCAGGCGAAGACACCAGAAGTACTAGTGGGTGGTGGCCATGCAAAAGAGCTGACACAGGGTGCCACCCACTAGGCAGACGCCAAAGCCCTGGCGGGCTGGAGCCCACCAGAAGTCCTAGTAGGTGGCGGCCACAAAAAAGAACTGACACAGGCTGCCGCCCACTAGGTGAGGACGCCAAAGCCCTGGCGGGTTGGCATCCCTGAGGCAAAGACGCTGAAGCCATGCTGGATTGGCGCCCACCAGGTGAAGACGACAGAAGTCCTAGTGGGCAGCAGACACGTAAAAGAGCTTACACAGGCTGCTGCCCACTAGGTGAAGATGCCGAAGCCCTGGTGGGTTGGCGCTCGCCAGGAGCTTAAAGGCTGCTGTCCCCCAGGTGAAGATCAAATCAATTTTATTAAAAAAAACAGTGTCTGTTCATTTTAATCTTTCTTTTACAGGTATACTACAGGTACCAGTGAGCCCAAAATTCCCTGCTTTCTGGTACTTGTGGTTTTTAAAGTACCAGCATGCGGGGGAGGCTTGCTGGAACCTATAGTTCACCTGCAAAAGAAAAGTCTTTAAAATGCACCGCATATTACACAATCAACACGGCACCCACCCCCAGGGGTCCCGGGGATAGCCCCGGGCTACCAGCCTGGGGTGCCCTTGAGAGGGGGACCTCTTTATTGTGGGGTCCCCGGCTCCCCAGCCTGGGCTGACTAGCGGTCAGGGTTAATGCTGCTGATGGGAGGCCTGGTGAAAGGGCTCCCCTGGACCAGGACCGGATAAGAACCCAGTGCTGGTTGCACAAAGTATGGGGGACCTCTATGTCGTTTTTCCCCTGTATTTTGGCAACCAGGCCTGGTTCTCACTAGGCTGCTGCTGGTTGAAATTAAGGTCCTCGCAAGCGGGTCGATGTTGGCCCAGTGCGCATGCACACAAGGAAGCCAGCTCCGTCGTGCGCATGTGCGAGACTCGGATAGCAACGGCCAAGCCGTGGGAACACCTACCGTCTGGGGCCGGCCCCACTGACATCACAAGTGATGTCAGTGGGAGTGCTCTTGGCTCTGATAGAGCTGAAAGCACTCCAGGGCTTGCGGCAACGAGACCCTACCACAAGGGTCTCGTCACAAGCCGATGGTCGCGTTGGTCTTGACCATCGCGACCATCTTTTTGGCCGCTCGCCAGGAGGCCGCTCTAAAATTAGGAAGGACGGCCCTGATTCAGAGTGAGCACTCTGTCAGAGAGTCCGGCTCTGAATCAGGGCCTAAGTACGGGGGACCCCTACGTAATTTTTCCCCTGTATTTATGCACAACCAGGACTGGCCGTTAAAAGCCCGGGGCTGGTTGTGCTTCAGGGGGAGGGGGTCACTTTACACAATCAACCCAACACCCACAGTCCAGGGGTGCTGGGGATAGCCCCGGGCTATTAGTTTAGGCTTGGGGTGCCCTGGAGAGAGGGACAACTTTTCTGCTGTTCTCTATGGGTTTTTTGTGGGAAGGCATAACTCAGGGTAGGGGGCAAATTTAGACTTGGGGTTTGTTTTATTAGGTAGCTATTGTGCCAGGGTACGTGCTTTTGGGGTTCAGGTAAATTAGAAAGTAAATTTTTAAACTATTACAAGAATGCGCCATTGGATAGGAAATTTCAACTTGTTGCGCAGCCGCAGTAGGAGCCTCCACCACTCACTGTGGCTTCACTTGGGTGCACAAAGATGGCCATCATTTGTGGGCTTTAGCAGTGGTGGGCTTGGGTGAAAGAGGCAGCCATTAGCTGCAGAGGGACCCGGGGGAAAGCGGGCATTAGCTGTGTACAGAACCTGGGGATGGTAGCGGGCCTTAGCGGCGGTGTTGTGGGCAACAGTGCAGTTGGTGGTGGGGAAGGCATTAGTACCCGGGGGAGGTAGCAGCACACAGATGCAGGCTAGGATCTGGAAGATCGTTGAAACCTGCTTCTGTGTTTAAAAAAAAATGGCGTGGCCCCGTTCCCCAAAAAACAACCAGCACCGGGCTTTGGAGACCCAGTACTGGTTGTGCTAAATACAGGGGACAAATGATGTACTGGTACTAAGCACAACCAGAACCAGGCTTTTCAGAACCAGTCCTTGTTGCCAAAATACGGGGGGACAAATGATGTAGGGGGACCCTGCATTCAATATAACCAGCACTGGGCTCTGATCCGGTCCTGGAAATACAGGGGGAAAAATGTATAGGGTCCCCCTGTATTTACCAGAACCAGCACCGGACTCTTTCTAGCGGGGAGGGGGGTGATGCCACAGCCAGGAGTGCCCTTTCACTGGGCCCCCAGCCGAAGCATCACCCCTGACCGCTAGTCAGCCCAGGTCGGAGATCCCTGGGGACCCCCCCAATAAAGGGTCCCCCTCTCCAGGGCACCCCAAGCCCAGGCTGATAGCCGGGGCTATCCCCAGCACCCCTGGGCGGTGGGTGCTGGGTTGATTGTGTAAAGTGTGGTGCACGTAAAGAGTTAAACTATTGGCTTTTGCTGTGGAACTACAGTTCCCAGCAAGCCTCCCCCGCATGCTGGTACTTGGAGAAACACAAGTATCAGCATGCAGGGCATTACGGGCCTGCTGGTACATGTAGTTCCACAGCAAATGCAATATTAAAAAACCACAGAACACACACATCGTAGAAAAGTAACATTTTATTAAAACACATGCACACACACATGTACTCACACTATCTCACATACTCACCTAGTATACCTGTAGCCAATCTGTCCTCTTCTCCAGTAGATAATCCTATGGATTACCTGTAATAAAAATTCCATACTCACCTCCTCCTATGCGTGGATCTGTCCTCTTCAGACAATCCAGGGTCTTGGGAAAAAAACTAAAATACGCAAACCCTCGCACATTGGTAGTGTTCTTAGAACACTACTACCCGAATGACAGCTCCGCCCAGTATTTCAGTTCAGAAATCCTGGTGCGGAGCGCTCATTGGCTGAGAGAGGCGAGCCTTCCGCCTCTCAGCCAATGAGCTGTTCTCACCATTGACTTCAATGGTGAGAACCGAGCGTGCCCTTTTCAAAAATGGCGCCTCAGTAGACTAGTGTGCCTATGGTTCACTGTGCATGTGCAGGTTGCCTGGAAAAATGGTTGTGGCCCTCACTTTTCAGGGTTTTGTGCAGGGACAAGACTCCCAAAGCGGGACCTTAATTTAAGTATCAGATTTTATGGGTTCAGGGTTTGCAGAGCAGGCCTCCCTCCCCAGGGGTTTGTGCACAACACACAGCCTGCTTTCATTCTAGATACGTTCCTGATGCAGGGTGATGTGGTGTGGGCTCTCCATAGGAAGGTGCATGAGTATAGAGCTCACGTATACCCATTATAAATAAGCAGGTATATTTACCGCATTGCTGTGGTCATTATGATGAATTTTTATAACCCTTTCACAGCCAAAAGCCGGCTGTGACCTGGGCTTTTGAACACAGTGCCCAATTCAGACCCGCTCATTAAATGCGTTTGCATGTAGCCGTCAGCTACCAAAGTATGCAAATCCCGCAATTGCACGGCAAACCATTAGCACCCCCAGTAGGTCTTGTTGTGCAATCTAACTTACGTTTTTAGACGCCCACCAGCCTGATATAAGACGCCTACTTTCCCTTCGCAACATACGTCATCTCCAGGAAGTGTATAAGACAATCGGTAACAATGGAGGCCATCGGATACATACGCAGCACTTGTGGTTGACCACACCCCGCCACAAGCCCTGTGCGTGTGGTTGTATGTTAAACAGCTATGTGACGTGTACTATGATGCTATGTAATAATTTTGTACGCCCTAAAAATGGCGTAAAGATGCTCATACGCTGCTGCGTTCGCAGCACCACGCTCCCGTTTCCTTCAGCCACCCCGTCACTACCCACAAACGGCACGTTCTGACACTCATGTTTGCGGAGCATATGTGTACTAGCTATGATCACAGTGACTGGTTCACCCGCGGGCACTGCAATGCATAAGCATGCGCAGATTGCAAAAAACGGTCCGCTAAGTGCGAACGCAGCCAAACAAATGTTTCTGAATCGGGCCCACAGTTTCAGCCCAGCTGCAACCTGGCTCAGATCCCTTTCACACTGCACCATCAACTCAGCTGATAGTCGGGTTGACCCAGGTCACAATGAACACCTTGTAATAACCCAATTAAAAGTACATTTTTAAGGCTCACAAAGATAAGATGACAAAAGTGAACAAAAGGGAAAGCTATGCACTGTTTTACAGCATTGCAGGAATCATCATAGACAATTCTTAAATACAATGTGAATGTTTACTATGAGGCAAATCTCCTTATAATGTATACCTGCACTTTAAAACATACCCATATATCTATGTAAAGCATGAAAATATTTTTTTTTATTATTTTTATATGAGATGTTTTGGAAATGTTATTAACTAACCTGTTTTTCATTATTTTTTTTTTTTTAGATAAATAAAAAATATTGATTATTCCATCGACTTTGATGAGCAATTTTGTTTTTTGATATAAAAATGTAAAGGTCAGCCGTGGAGAAATAAACATCCATTATTACAGACCTTATAAGTGTAGTCATCAAGTGTAGTGACTCAAGGTAATTTCAGTAAAACGTTAGTTATGTTCTACTAATAACAGTTTTTTTTAAAGACCTGACCCTTTCAAATTCCCATAAAATTGTATTTATGATATTAAGTTGAAAATGTAATAATGGTTACATATAAAATTATTTCTAACATGTATAGACCTATCCTACTATTCGTTAAACCTTAACAAATTAAAAAATTATAATTTTGAATATAGGAATTAATTTTATTTATTCATAAACGTAAGATATATTTATAATTAAAATTTGTTATTGGATTATAAGTATTCTTATAACTATTATCATAAAATATCTTTGTATACTTTGACAGATGAATTATAAACTCTGGATTTTGAGATTGGTCTTGACATTGATACTTGCCAGAACTGGAGTTAGGAAAAATGTGCAATCCAGGGTGATCTCATCAGCTCCAAGATTTGCAAAACTATGTAGGAAGAGAATGTTTAAATGTAGAACTAGTTTGAGAGGTTTGAGAGAAAGTTACATATGTAAAATGTTTTAATTACAATTGTATAAAAAGATTAAATACAATGCAGCTCCTCAATCCAGAAGAAGTCAAGCTATCTCCGGTCTTACTAAGGTTTTGGCAACACTGAATTTTTTTATCATTAGGCTCAATTCAAAATTCAGTTTCGGTGATCTGTGGTATAATCCAATCATCATTTAGCCGTTTCTTTGAAAAGGTACTCAACGCAATCTTGAAACACAGTAAAGATTATATACATTTTCCACATACTTTAAATGAGTGGAATGGCCTGAAACAAAAATTCTATGACATAGGCAGAACTGGCTGACTGCACACATGTTGCTTTCACTCCAAGTCAAGAGCTAGATGAGGTGTGTAGGAACAGAAAAAAATTCCATTCAATGAACGTTCAAGCAATCTGTGATGAAAATTTGCGATTTTTTAAATATTTCTGCAGCCTTCCCGGGTTCAACTCATGATGCCTATATATTAAGACATTCCAAAATATTTGAAAAATGTTACCACCTCCATTTCTTTATACAGAATGTAAGCATTCCAAATTGCTTGGTCTAATAGTTGGGTAAATATTTTTATATAAAATTTCTTACCCCTTTTACAATTTATGTGTTAATCCGTAATGTGCTGGTCTGCACGGTCTACCCCACCCATTGTCAAATTATAATCAACAGCCTGTGGTTTGATTTTGGTTGTGTGGGATCTTTCAATCTCCACAAGTTCTATGTTGTGAACTGTAGATAAGATACAGACATCTTTTTATCTCTACACCTCATCACACACACTTTTCCTCATTGAAAGCCTACAATATCTCCCTTTTGCAGTTTTTTTCTTCAGCGCTTCAGGGACATCTTTTTGGGTCATCCTCAGGGTCCCATAGGTATCAGTCCGATGGGCCAGCAATATATAGGCCAGTAGAGGGGATGTCTAAAAATTGTCTGTTGTGAGTCTTGTGACGCAATATCCCTTATTGAGTAAGGGTTTCAGTAGACTCGTTACTATTTGTGCAGATAATGGTAAATCTTAGTATTCTGCATACAGTACAGTCCCTTTGCCTGTATATATAATGCTGGACCAAATATATCCTGATTTTGCTTCACCCAGTATGTACATTTTATTCCAAACCTGGATATTTTTACTTGGTATATACTGCTTCCACCCCAGTCTGCCTTTGTACAGCAGCAGACTTTCGTCAATGGAGATGTCTCGTTCTGGGGTCAATAGTTCAGAGAACCGCTTGGACAAATAGGCCATATTTTCTTGAGTTTGGGGTTGGGATGGGCTTCTTCTTCAACCTGATTATCTACAAAATGTAGGATTTTTTTCAGTAAGATAATATGAGATATGGCAAGAACTTACCCTTGTTATCTCTATTTCTACGAAGTCCATAGGGTTCCACAGGATACCTTGGGGGTATAGGTGTGACGTCAGTCATCGGGCACCAAAGAGTTAAGCTTTCAGCCTCCCAGGATGCACTAGGTCCCCCTCCTATACCCCGCCCCCGAGCCAAGGCATCTCAGTTAGTTACCAAGCCATAGGCCGGAGGAGGAGAAGGAAGAGAGAGAACAAAGATCTGGACACATACAAGAATCACATTCTCACCAGAGGGAGATGGAAAACCGGTGACCAGAGCAAAGCCCATCTGCAGCACAGGTGCGATAGGGCGGGAGTCCTGTGGAACCCTATGGACTTTGTAGAAATAGAGATAACAAGGGTAAGTTCTTACCATATCTCATATTTTCTACTTCAGGGTCCATAGGTTATCCACAGGATACCTTGGGGATGTCCCAAAGCAGTATCCTTTAAGGGTGGGGACGCTCCTGTGCAGAAAGGAGAATCCACCGCCCGAAGGAAGCATCCTGAGAGGCGAAGGTGTCAAACCTGTAATACCTCACGAAGGTATGGACAGAGGACCACGTAGCAGCCTTGCAGATATGGACTGCAGAGGCACCACGTCGAGCTGCCCACGAAGGACCCACAGACCTAGTGGAATGAGCCTTCACAGAAGGAGGAACCGGCAGGCCTTCATGAAGATAAGCTTCAGAAATAGCCATACGGATCCAGGCTGCCAAAGTTTGCTTTGAAGCAGGCCGACCCTTTTTACGGAAGCCATAGAGGACAAACAAAGCGTCCGACTTCCTAAACGAAGAAGTGCGGTCAACATAAGTCCTTAAGGCCCGCACAACATCCAAAGAGGCCTCACCCATGGAAAGACCCGGTGAGTTAAAGGCCGGAACAACGATTTCCTCGTTAACATGAAACTGGGAAACAACTTTGGGAAGAAACTCGGGCCGAGTGCGGAGCACTGCCCTGTTCCCATGAAAAACCAAGAAAGGGGGTCTACAAGAAAGAGCCCCTAACTCAGAAACACGTCTGGCCGAAGCAATAGCCAGAAGGAAAACAGTCTTAGCTGTAAGCCATTTAAGATTCACTGAGCCCAGTGGTTCAAACGGCGGTCCTTGGAGAGCCCTCAGGACCACAGCCAAATCCCAAGGCGCCACAGGTGGAACAAAGGGCGGCTGAATGCGGACAACACCTTGCATAAAGGTGCGCACATCCGGGATTGTAGCAATCCTACGGTGAAACCAGACAGACAGGGCCGAAACCTGTACCTTCAAAGAAGCAAGGCGAAGCCCATGATCTAGTCCCGCTTGTAAGAAGTCGAGAATCCGAGACAGACGAAACTCCCGCGGTGCATAACCTCTCGGTCGACACCACTGGAAGAACGTATGCCACACGCGATGGTATATCCTCGCGGAAGACGGTTTCCGAGCTCGCAACATGGTACGCACCACAGAGCTGGAAAACCCCCGGGACCTCAGCATGGCCGTCTCAACAGCCACGCCATCAAAGACAGCCGAGTCAGGTCCGGGTGAAGACAAGGACCCTGAGACAGAAGGTCCGGTCATAGCGGCAACCGCAGAGGACTGTCCACGGACAGACCCTGAAGGTCTGAGAACCAGTGCCGTCTGGGCCACGCGGGAGCTATCAACAGGAGCGTCCCTCCTTCCTGTTTGAATTTCCGGATTACCCGTGGAAGAAGGGAGACCGGAGGGAACAGGTATGCGAACCGGAACGTCCACCGGACGGACAGAGCATCCACCAGAGACGCCCCTTCGTCTCTTGTGCGAGACCCGTACACCGGCAACTTGTTGTTGTGCTGGGACGCCATGAGGTCGATCTCTGGAAGACCCCACCTGTCCACCAGCAGTTGAAAAACGTCTGGGTGCAGGGACCATTCCCCCGGATGAACGTCCTGGCGACTTAGAAAGTCCGCCTCCCAATTTAGCACTCCCGGGATGAAGACCGCTGATATGGCCGGAAGATTGCGCTCCGCCCAACCCAGGATCCGAGAGACCTCTACGAGAGCCGCCCGACTGCCTGTTTATGTAGGCCATGGTGGTAGCGTTGTCCGACTGGACCTGTACCGGGTGACCCTGGAGAAACCGATGTGCCTGCTGGAGAGCATTGAAGACCGCACGGAGTTCCAAGATATTTATGGGAAGCTCCGCTTCTGTCAGCGTCCACCTGCCCTGGAACAAGGGTGGACCCGAAACCGCTCCCCAGCCCCGAAGACTGCCGTCCGTTGTCAACAGGACCCCTTTGGAACCCAGAACGGATGTCCCTTGTTGAGGTGGGTCGTCTGTAACCACCAAGCAAGGGACAGGCGAACCTCCGTGGTGAGCACAATCGTCTGGGACTTCAGAGACTGAGGCAGCCCGTTCCACTTGGACAGGATCAGGTGCTGCAGAGGTCTGGAGTGAAACTGGGCGTATTCCACCATGTCGAACACCGACACCATAGAGCCCAGTAACCTCATCGCCGAGTGTAGGGACACCCGGCGGCTGTGCAGACAACTGCGCACCCTTGACTGTAAAGCAGAGATCTTGTCCTCTGTCACGAAGATCCTTTGCTGTCCCGAGTCCAATAAGGCTCCAAGATGCAGAATCCTCCGAGACGGGATTAGAGTGGACTTCTGCCAGTTGATTAGCCAGCCGTGCCGTTGCAGCAGTGCAATGGTCAGGTCCAAGTGGCATAACAGGAGCTCTGGAGATCCTGCCACCAATAACAGGTCGTCCAAGTACGGCAACATGCGGACTCCCTGCAGCCGCAGAGAAGCCGCCATGACCGCCATCACCTTGGTGAAAACCTGTGGTGCTGTCACCAGGCCAAAAGGTAACGCCCGAAGCTGGAAGTGGTCGCTGCGGATTGCAAACCTGAGGAACTGTTGATGGCGCAAAAGAATAGGGACATGCAGGTAAGCTTCCTGTATGTCCAATGACACCATGTAGTCCCCAGGTTCCAGCGCCAGAATGATGGACCGTAGGGTCTCCATCCGAAACTTCGGTACCCGCAAAGACCTGTTGAGTGCTTTGAGGTTGAGAATCGGATGATACGACCCATTGGGTTTCTGTACCAAAAAAAGATTTGAATAGAAACCCTGGCCCCTCTGGGAGAATGGAACAGGCACTATAACTCCAGCCTGGAGCATAGTGTGCAATACCTTCCGCAGCTCCGTAGCCTTGTTCCGGTCTGATGGTAGACCCGTGGTGAAGAATCGAGCCGGGGGTCTGTGCCGGAAGGAGAGGGCGTACCCGTGGGAGACCACCTCCAGAACCTAAGTGTCTGTCGTAGTGGTCGACCAACATTGGGCGAACTGCAGCAGGCGGCCTCCCACCCTGGGATCCCCCAAAGGGAGGCCCGGACCGTCAGGCCGCAGGCTTGTCATCTGGCTTGGGGGCCGGACATCTGGTACTCCATGCCTGCTTCCGGGGCTTGACCGATTTCTTAGGGCCAGCCTGTCGAGGAAACGACTGTGGTTTGGGCCTGCCCGGGCCCTAGATGACCGAAAGGACGATGGTCCAGAACCAGAAGGAGCAGCGGCCGACGGGAGACAAGCCGATTTGGCTGCCACCAGCGTGGCCACAATCTTATCCAGATCCGGACCGAAGAGAACTTCTCCGGTAAACGGCAACGCCTCCAGAACCTTTTTGGAATTTGCATCCGCCTTCCAGGATCGCAGCCACAAGGTGCGACGAGCAGCTACCGCTGCTGAAGAAATCCTAGACACCAGAGTACTAATGTCTAGGGCCGCCTCATTGATGTAGGTGGCCGAATCACGGAGATTGCCAGTCAACTCCGCCTGTTCGGCCGGACAGTCGGAATCAAAAGAAGCCTCTAATGAATCCGCCCAGCGCTCCATCGCTCTGGCAACCCAGCAAATGGCCATAGCCGGCCGTGCTGCCCCCCCCGCAAGGGAATAAGCGGACTTCAGGCAGATCTCCACCTTGCGGTCCGTAGCATCCATAAGGGAGGACATGGATGGCATCGGCAATGTGGCACTACGGACAAGACGGGTCACGTGAGAATCCACCTGTGGAGGGGATTCCCACTTTGCAAAATAATTATCCGCGAACGGATAAGCCACCGCCAGGCGTCTCTGCGGCTGGTATCTTTTGCCAGGCTGTTTCCATGCCTCCTCTAAATGGTCCACCAACTGACCCGAAAGAGGAAAGACTGTGGCATCGCCCTTCACATCTTTGAAAAAGGCATACTTAGATTTAGCCGCTGGGGGAACTTCGTCCTCAATCACCAAGCTGTGCGGACCGCCCGAATAAGTCCAGGAATATATACTTTGGACTTAGCATCAGCGTCCTTAGCATGGAGAGGTTCCTGATCGTAAGGATCCAGAATCTCCCCATCATCAGACGTCCCCTCGTCATCCTCATAAGGAGCCGACAGAGACGCCACCGGCCGTTTATGCGGCCGCATCACAGACTCCCCTTGCAACACATCCGACAAGTGCTGTACAGAACTCGTCAGGGAGTTAACCCACGCTGGCTCCTGAGAACCCGGGAGCGGGGAAATAGGGAGACTGTGGGGTACCACCAATTGTCGTGGGAAACCCTGCATGGGTGACGACACCACTGACTGCTGGGACAAACCCATCGGTGTAAACGCGGGCTGCGGAGCTAACTGGCCCACTAAGGCTGTAAGCGCTTGAGTGAAACAAGCCCAGGGCGGCTCCTGTACCGGTGCAGTAACCATAAGAGGCCGCGCCATAGACAAACACTGCCGGCAGAGGCCCTCCGCGCTACCCTCCCCCTCCACTAACGGTACTTTACACGTAGTACACTGTAGCCGGAGGGGAAAATCACTTTCAGACATGATGGCACCACGTATGTGACCCCTCTCACCAATTATATATTTAAGAGGCGAGAGACCACCCTGCAGCACCGCACCGCAAGGGCTTAGCAGAAAAAACAGGGACAGTATAAAGCTGACAGTTTAGAAAAAAAGTTACAGGCAGCAGCGCTAGCACAGTCACATACAATGCAGAGAAATAACAATTCCTGCACTAACAGCGCTGATCACTCAACTACACAGACACAGGGCCTGGTAGGACACAGCGCTGCATACACAGACCTGAACACAGCGGAGGAGAGGTATGCGGGGGGACCCAGACCACGATGCTTCCAATGCAGGCTTCCAGCAGCGTTCACCATGCTTCAGAAAAGATGGCCGCCGAGGAGCAGAGAGAAGGCTGGCCTGGGGGAGGAGCGATGACACAGGGCCAGTCAGCACAGTGCAGAGAGGGCTGTGTGCAGCGGGGGAGGCGCCGGCTGTGAGACAGGGAAGGCGCGCTCCCCTGGCATGCATTTAACCCCTGGGATGCCGCAGCGCTATTGCTCTGCTGCGGTCCGCTGTCCCAGGGGGTAGTGGAAGCGCAGGTTGGTCGCCTGGCTCCACGCTGCAGCCAGTCCCCAGGGAGCCCCCTGCCTGGGGACTTAGGACCATGTGATCAGCGGGGACCCCCCGTGGGACCCCGCTGCTTACCTCTGTCCCCCTTGAATCCGGCCATGGTCCGGAACATCTGGGGTCACCGCTAGCTGTGACCCCAGATGTCCACCAGCATCCCCGGATCAGTACCGGCGTTCTGGTACCGGCGGGGTGTAGGGAAGACAGCATGGACGTCAGGACTGACTGTCCATGCTGTTCATCCAGATGTGCAGCCACAGCTGCATGAAGAAAAAGCTTCAGGGGCTCTTCTAAGCCCCCCTCTAGCAGGTGCCTCCGACTCCGGCCGGGCACCAAACGAAACTAAGATGCCTTGGCTCGGGGGCGGGGTATAGGAGGGGGACCTAGTGCATCCTGGGAGGCTGAAAGCTTAACTCTTTGGTGCCCGATGACTGATGTCACACCTATACCCCCAAGGTATCCTGTGGATACCCTATGGACCCTGAAGTAGAAAAACAGTCTGTGGGAGATTAGCGGTGCAAAAAATGGTGTCGCCAGGGAAATCCTTAGACCAGTACTACTCCAGAAGAGGTTTTTGTATCAAGCCTTGCAGCACTAGCAGGGAGAGGAATACCAGTATTTTTGCCGCCATTGTTGGGACTCAATCATTGCTCCTAGAAAACTGGCATGGTGTTGTACCAGATATGGGTTGTTCAGCATACCAAATTGTTTCTGCAGTAATTAATTCGACCAAATGGAGGTCAAAAACCTATTTAAAATATCCCAGAATTCCACTTTCTGTTGTCACTTGTGGTTCACCCATGAAAGAAGAACGTGGTGGCGCTGGACCACAGTTTTGCGCATCTAGAGCGCAAAATTGGCCCACCTCCTCTTGATCTTGCTCTTCATAAGTGGCATCCAAAAGCATTTCTTCTTCATCACTGGAATACATGTCACTTCCAGAATCAGAATCTGTATCACTGGTGGACATCACTGCACTCTTAAGTGTAAATAATAAATGGATAATGGTTTTCACTAAAATATGGCTGCTGGTGTTTTACTTTAATGATCACAGGCTGTGATGATCATGGTTTTTATAACTTTTTTTATAATTTTCAGTCACTGTAATATCTAACAATTGTATCCTTATCTCAATCACTGATGTCTCTCTCCTCAGCTACACTGTCACAGGACTCACAGTCATGTAACAATGTAAGTCACAAGCAGCATAAGGTGGACAATCCTATTGATTGTCCAGCCCTGTTGCTGGGAAGAGATGGAGAGGTAGGAGTTGACACGCCTTAGGATTGCCCACCACTGTTGCTGGGAAGAGATGAAGGAGGAGGAGTGTTTGTAGGTATGAGCTGGGCTCACTTCAGGGGCCACCATATGATCTGTGTGGGTCAGGGATGAGTAGCACACTTGAAGGGCACCATATGTTCTGTATGTGGGAGAGAAGGGATGAATCAGGGAACTGTGAGTTCCTAATCAATATAACCTGCCAATTGTAAGACAGGAGGCAGAGTTTCTATTCAGTGAATTTCCCCGGCATCTGCGAGAAGCAGCGCAGGGAGGTTACACACTAACACAGCCTCCATTTAAGCTGATACCCGGCGTCAGCGAGGAGCAGCACCGGGTGTGATCAGGGAGGGGGGGCCAGCTGCTGTATGTATTGACTTCCCAGTCGTCAGCACGCGGCAGCGCCGGGGGGCTACACAGGAGCAGAGGCTCCACTCAACTGTTACCTGGCATCTGCAAAGAGCAGCGCCAGGTGTGATCAGGGAGGGGGGGGCAATGCTATTTGTATTACTTCCCCGGCATCTGCAAGGAGCAGCACCGGGGGGCTACATAGGCTCCATTCATGCTAGTGTGTGCGGGGGAGAGGGCCGGGCTGGCTGATCACTATGAACGTCAGTGATCAGCACACACGTCAGTAGAATATGTAGGTGCAGAGGGACCAGGAGGTCTCTCTGATATAGGCAGCTACGGGAAGATTACTTCCTGCAGCCACCTAGTGGGCATTTCTGACTGGTCGTAACCATTATGACCATGTCAGTTAAAGTCCAGCCTGGTGTGGTCGCAACTGTTGCGACCATGCCAGGCAAGTTGTTAAGAGAAGGGGAAAATAAGCCCTAACTGTGTTATCAACATAGATATATAGCAACTGCTTAATTGTTATAAGATTTCAAAACATCTTTTTGGTGTAAGCTGAAATCTTAAAAACATTGAACAAAATGTACTATAACTTTAGACAATGACTTTTTCTTGGAATACCAAATCTTCTTTCAAACTTTAAAGAATGCATTGTCTGTTTTCCTATAAAAAATGGAAAAATGTTTGTGCAGCTTGGTGCCTGATTAATTGTGTCAGCATTGCAAAGTCATGATGGATTTCTAGTTCCAGAATTCTAGCGGGGTCTGAGCTTACCAGCCCTGGATTCCATTTCAAATAGTAAACCTCTCATTGGTTTAATCTCGTTTTGTCAATGTTTGTAAAATTGGATTCAACATAACACTCACAATATACTGTACTATGTTCTTCAAAGTCAGGGCCTGATTCAGAGCCAGACGCACTCACCATCGACAGCATGCCCCCTTTGGTATGAGACCCGGAGCGACGGCTTGCCTGTCGCTATCCGAGTCTCGCGCATGCACACGATGGAGCCGGCTCCGTCGTGCGCATGCGCACTGGGTCAACATCAACCCGCTTGCGAGCGAGCGGGTCTGAATCAGGCCCTCGGTGAATACGCACCATAGATTCAAAAGCTATTATAGGGATTAAGATGTCGATATTCTTTGGCACTTTCCTTTGTAATTTCTTTATCTTATTCTAAAAATAGAAAATAGCAATAGTTCAAATATAAAATAGGAGAATATAAAAATTTGAAAATTAAAATTTTGGAATGATATTTCGGTTATCGTAAGTAATGGATAGTAATAAGATAGTCATCGTATTTTTATACTGACCTTATTTTTTAAATGACTGAACTTTCTCAACAAAGCGTTGTCGTTTTTCGAAGTTGCGCTTTGGCCTAGAGAAGGATTTTCCATCCATTGTAACTTGTTCTCCCACAGCATTCTCTTTTGTTTTTTCAAAATTTGGAATTGTGCCTGACAGATCTTCTTTTAAATTAATAGATGGAAGTGTCTCTGTGTTTTTTATCAACTTCATTTAGTTTAGATTTCTGAATATCTTGTTGGGTCAATGCAATGATTTTTATATTGTTTGAAATTTCAACGAATTCAAATAACATCTTCTGTAACATTTTCAAACAATTGGTTCCATGTGGTTGTATGACCTCTCAAATTTTTTCAAACTCTTTTTGAATCAAATCCCCCTCGGAATCAATTTTTGTATTTGTGATCTCTAAGGCAGCATTTAACACAGATGTGTGGAATCCAAATCACTATTTGTATTAGTTGTTTTTTTCCGGTTTTAGCCAATATTCAAAATTTGGACACACATTCAAATTATTTTCAAATAATTTTGAATTATCCCTGTGATCCATAGACTTAGAGCTTTCTTCAAGTACAAATTGATTAGTAGCAGGTAATTGCGAATGTGATCTCGATGTAGTTGGTATCTCGTAAACAGAACCTGTGGAATCACGTGAATCATGTATATTAATCAGATTGGAATGACCGTATTTATGGGAATCTGTATAGATTTATATAGAAATTAAAATTGGAAAAACTTCAATTATATACCAAACATGATTTGCTGATTTAAAAAAGAAAAAATTACCATTTGATTCCTCCATTTTGTTAACACTAGATTCTCCACAAGTTCGCTGTTGATTGGTTTCATGATGACTATATTTGTTTTGAATTCTGAAAGAGGAACCTATCATTTTTGACCGTTGTCTGTTGTCCTTACTTTTTTACCCTGTTGAAATTAAAAAATATTTAATTTGTATTTTAATAAATTAAAAATTATATTTTTCTAAGATATTTCTCAATCTATAACTTTAGTCCATATACAAAAGTCAGTACGGTTTCACATATCCCATTAAGGCTTCTTAGACATGATCTAAAAAAAATCACAAAACTTACATAATTTTTCACACTTAAACTGCAAAAAACAATGAAATTATGACCATTAATGCGGATGCCTTTATGGGCATGTATCATTTAGTAATACAGATATGGTATCCATTCACATCCTGTTGATAACTACTGATTCAGCACTCTCACTGAGTGAGATTGCTGTCACGCATAATAAGGTGGAGCTACTAAATCACAATAGTGTGCTCATTGGGATACACACATGCAGGCTATGCTACGGAGGTCTGAGCATTAATGTGGCACATCATTTATTACCTTTAATTTACATAATTAGTTTATCACATTAATCCCACTGGGTTCCAAATTCTTCTCACTCAATACATCCATCTCATTCATTATACACATTCAGTTTCCAAAATACTAATTCTAAGCATACTCTGTCTATCCATGTGCAATATCTTTGACTATATGCTGCTATTACTGTACTTCCCCAAACCCCAAAGCTGTGTGTACTCTCAAATATGCTAGTCTACATGCCCTCATCCACATAAATGTCTTTCACTGCTCTGTCTTCATTCATCCATGCCAATCTGTACCCCCCATTCATGTTGCTCTGTTTCCCTAAACCATGCAACTCTGTCTCCTCTCCATGTTCACCAATGTTTTCCACCAAATGCCTCACTTTGACATGTCCATATCTATACTGTTTAGTCTTCCTTTCTCCATGCTTATTTGTCTGCCCCATCCACACCGTGTTCTGCTCAGCCCTCAGTTGCATAGAATACATGTGTGTATTCCAATGAGCACACAATTCTGTTGAATTAGCAGATCTGCCATTTTTGAGTGACAGAAATCTCACTCTGTGAGAGCACTGAATCTGTTGTCAGCCACATGGTGTCATGGCATACAGTACCATATCTGTATTACAGAAGGAATGCATCCATTAAGGCGTTAGCATGTAAATTCATTACTTTTTTAAAATGTTTGTAACTATAATGATTTTGGAGAAGCAAACCGGACAACCTGCAGGGTAGAAGGGCTAAAAAATGGTACATTAGCGCAGGTGGAGAAAGGCAGGCATGCAGGAGGAGTTTTGGAAATGCACATGGCTGCGGGGGTGGGCTACAGGAGAGCAGGACAGCAGCAGCAGTGGAGCAGTGTACAGAGGCTTCAGCAGGCGACAGAGGGTCTCAATGATGCTAAGCATGCATGTGAGAAAAATAGATACAAATGCATGGATGAATCATTTAAAACCATCTATGCATATGTGTTAATATTTGTATTTTTTAAAATAAAAAATATTTATTTAAAAAACCACCACCGCCCAAACTCCCACCCGCACCACCATCAGTAACGCCCATTATCATACCTGGTTCCTGGGCACAGCTAATGCCCGCAAGCTCCCCCCCCCACCTCCCCTGGGTCCTGGCCTCAGCTATGGTCCGCTTCTTTCCCTCGAGCCCACCACCACAACCGCCCGCACCGACCAGCCACCCTGAAAATAATATATTATGTGCTGCATTCCAAATTTCAGGGCAAAAAGAAAATCATTTAGGATTTGTGAGTAAGCTAAAGTTCAAACCTTCAGTTTTTTGTGACACTCTCAATTAGGACCACTTTACTGGTATTCTCTATGGGGGATTTTTGGAAGGCATAACTCAGTGTAGAGGGCGTAATTAAACTTTGGGTATGTTTTATTAGGTAGCTATTGTTCCAGGGTAGGGCCTTTTAGGGTTCAGGTAATCGAGAAAGATACAGTTTCTAAACTGTTACCTCTCAATTTGCGCAATTATAGAGATAGGAAGATTCAATTCCTTCGCAGCTTCAGTGGGAGCCTTTAGCAGGTGTACTCACTGTGGATTCACTTGGGTGCACCAAGATGGCTGTCCTCTGTGGGTGGTAGCGGTGCTGGGCTCAGGTGAAGACAGCCGGTGTTTTCTGTGGTTGGGATCCGGGGATAGTGGATGATAGCTGCGGCCAAGACTCGGGGACGATAGCGGGCATTAGCGGTGGCAGTGTTGGAGGTGGTGGTGCAGGTGGCAGGACCAGGGTAAGGTAGCAGCAGACAGATGCAGGCTTTGATAAATATACAAACACAGAAGCACGGACGGGATCAATGAGGACCGTCTGTGCTTCTGTGTTATTAAAAAAAATGTGAATAATATAAAAAATGGTGTGCCCCCCCCCCCCCAAAAAAAAATACCCGGTTCCGGAAAGCCAGTACTGGTTGTGCTAAATACACGACGTAGGAATCCCCCATATGAAGCACAACCAGCACTAGGCTTTTCAGAACCAGTCCTGGTTAGCCAAAATATGGGGGACAAATGACGTAGGGTTCAGCATAACCAGCACTGGTCTCAGATCCAGGGTCCTGGAAATACAGGGGGAAAAATGTTTAAGGTTCCCTTGCATTTATCTGCACCAGCACTGGCCTTTTTCTAGTGGGGGGGTGATACCACAGCCAGGGCAGCCCTTTCACTGGCCGTAGCATCACCCCTGACCACTAGCCAGCCCTGGGGAGCTTGGGGATCCACCCAATAAAGGGTTTCCCCTCTCCAGGGCACCCCAGGCCCAGTCTGAAAGTCCGAGGCTATCCACTACACTCCTGACTGGTGGATGCTGGGTTAATTATGTAAAGTATGGAGCAAGTAAAGAGTTAAAATATTTTCTTTTGCTGTGGAACTACAGAGTCCCAGCAAGCCTCCCCCGCATGCTGGTAATTGGAGAACCACAAGTACCAGCATGTGGGGCATTACTGGCCTACTGGTACCTGTAGTTCCACAGCAAAAATAATATTAAAAAACCACAGAACACACACACCGTAGAAAGTAAATTTTTATTCAAACAAACATGCACACACACATATACACACACATGTACACATACTCACCTATGTATCCCTGTAGCCCATGGGCCCTCTTCTCCAGTAGAATATCCAATGGTGTACCTGTATTAAAAAAAAACCTTATTCAACCTCAACTCCTATGCGTGGGACAGGTCCTCTTCATTGCATGTAGGCATCCAAGGTTTTGGTAAAACAAAACAAAAAAAATTAAAAACCCGGTCCCACGAACTGTCTTCTAAGGACAGTTCTACGCAAATGGCTCTTGACGTCATAGGCATGCACCCTCGGCTGGCTTATATAAGCCAGTGCTAGGTGAAGGCAAGGCAGTCCGTCGGAAGAGGGGCAGGAGGGAAGACCTGCCTAAGCAAGAAGACGTGGTAATGTCCTGGATGGGCGGCGTCCATGCAAAAGAGCTTAAAGGCCGCCGCCCTTCTGCTGAGGATGCCGTGGAAGTCCTGGGGGAAGCGGCAGCCATGAAAAAGATCATAAAGGCTGCCGCCCTCCAGATGAAGGTATTGAATAATAACATTTTAATACAATCGGTGTCCTTGTTTTATTTTATTATTTCTTTTACAGGGGTACTATAGGTACCAGCGGATCCATAATCACCCGCTTGCAGGTACTTGTGGCTCTCCAAGCACCAGCATGCGGGGGAGGCCTGCTGGGACCTGTAGTCCTACTGCTAAAAAACAATATTTAAACCTAAAAATATGCACTACACTACACTATCAACCCAGCACCCAACGGCCAAGGGTTCCGGGGATAGTCCTGGGCTATCAGCCTGGGGTGCCCTGGAGAAGGGGACTCTTTCATTGGCGGGGGTCCCCAGGGATCCCCAGCCTGGGCTGACTAGCGGTCAGGGTTAATGCTTCGGCTAAGGGCCCTGGTGAAAGGGCTCCCTTGGCTGTGGCATCACCCCTCCGCTAGAAAAAGTCTGGTGCTGATGCGGATGTGGGAACATAGACTAGCACAGTTTGGAGAAGATAGAACAGCATGGAGGAGTATGGGAATAAAGTGTACATGCTTACACAGAGTGTGATAGTTTAAGCAAATAGGGAGCTGAAAGTGTATTCAGAATAACATGGATGTATGGATTGAGGTTGTTGGAACCAAGGGGCCCATTGATCGCTTTTGCAAAGTGATCAGGGCATACCATTAACGCCCCTGATCGCTCCGAAAGGAGCCCGTCACTGCAATGTCTCCGGAGAGCGGCTGGCCACTACAGAGAGTGGTGCGCATGCGTAGTCTCGTGGACTGCACATGCACATCCGCCATAGCCGGGGAGGGTTCCGGCAGATTCCTCCGCCGGCTAATAGTGCATGGTGTAGCCAATAGGCTGCAGCGTCTGATGCCACTTTCAGATGGTGTAAGCTGCTGGAGCATTCCGGATATTGGTAATTTTGGCAGTATCGCTTTCCCCATAGAAACCCATGGGGAAGGTGGCTGTCAGCAGTAATGGAGGGATCACAGCAGGTATCGGATATACCTGCTGTGGTCCCTCCTTAATACATCCAGTGGATACTTAGTATTTGATGTAAACCCTCGATAACGACTGTTTTGAGAGATTGTTATGGTGATCCAATGGGAAGAATGTGGCCACTGAGTGTGAGTGAGTGTCTGTGAATTAGCAGCTCCACCGTTTTGTGAATGACAGTAATCTCTGTGAGTGTTATGAATCTGCAATTAACCACTGGGTGTCATGGCATACCATATCAGTACTGCGCAAGGAACACGTCCATTAAGGCATCAGACTTAAAGATTGGAATTTCATTGCTGTTTTAAGTTTGAGCGGCAGAAATTCAATAGGTTTTTTGAAATTTCAGATCATGTCATAGAAGCCTTAATGGGACCTGTGAAACTGTAAGGTATTTTTTGCCTATGATAAATTATATATATATATATATATATATATATATTTTGTATATATATAAATACTCCTAATAAACCAGCACTCAATAGTCCAGCAGTTTAAATGCCCAGGTGCCTTCCCTACACACAATGTAGCCAGAACATGTCAATCCAAAGACAGACACAGGTAGCACTCAGAGGCCCTCATTCAGAGCCGTTCGCTATTTGCGTTCGTTCGTTCAAAAACAAGGGGTGGCTATGCAAATGATCCGTTCGCACATTGCAGTCTGTTCACACCTCTAAGTCTGAATGAGCGAGCAAAACATACGCTCGTTTATTTGATAAAAACGCCCCCTGGCCGCTCGCACCATACGTCATGTCCGCTATTTATTAGATTAATCGAGTACATCGAACAGGATATGAACTGCTCGCTATTCTTTTGGTTGGTTTTTTCAACCGCTATTTTGCGAGCAGTTCTGAGTTAAAAAAAACCAAGTGACGTGGTCATTGACGCTGCTGTATTAATTATGCACACCCATAAAACGCCCGTTTTGACCTTTAAGCACGCCTGCGATCGGATCTCCACTCCCCGTTTTCAAGCACCTTCCCCTGTTACCACCCACATACGCCTCATTCTGTCACTCAAAATAGCAGGCACTCGCTATATTGCGTACAAATGATTTTCAGCCGCACTGACTGGTTCGCGCATGCGTACTAAAAACCGTACGCATGCGCAGATGTGCGAACATCGCTCGGAACGAGCCGCTAGCGAGTGGCTCTGAATGAGGGCCAGAATCTTTGAAAAAGTGAAAAGGTCGTATTTACACCAAATACCTTTTCACTTTTTTAAAGACCCTGAGTGCCGCCTGTGTCTGTCTTTGGATTGATGTATATATATATATATATATATATATATATATATATAACTTTTCGACAAATGTGCATGGTGATATGTGATTTAGTGTACTTATACTTTCTGTATGATCTCTAGATTTCAAGCTTGCACTTTTTTCAGAGGTAATTTTGGTGCTCTTTTTTGGAAGATCTAAAAGAAAATAATATAAATGATATTTCAATTTTTTGTATTTTATTTTAGATATACATTAATATATATAAAACACATTACAGAAATATAAGTTGAATTTTGCTACCATTTGCAGAATGGAGAATATCTGACTCTACAATAACCAAATTTCAACTTAATATATTTTTTTTAATCTCTAATTTAATGAACCTTTTTTAACCTAATTTTTTTTAACAGTTGATAAACTACCAACCAAACAGCTCCTATCATGTGTGACACAGTCGGGATAGGGGTCCCTCTCCTGGGGTAGATGGACTCCCTCTTTACACACACAGCAGCCGGAGAAACAGGACAAAAGTCTGGGGTTCTCGTACAAACTGGTCAGCGCCAGTCTTTATTGTACCAAATGTATAAACAAAAATAAAACATAAACAAAATCCTAGCCCATCTGGGCTCTAACTAGACAGTAGGTTCCCTCACTACCAGAACACTAAAAGTAAGTTCACGTCCACAATACTTACAGGTCTGTCATACAGTGTCTCTGGACATGCTAGCCTGCATGCCTTCTTCCCCAGGTGTGAGACACTGCATCAAAACTCTTACACAGCTATATTGAGCCACTTCCAGGTGTATTCCTTAATTAGCCTGCTCACAGGCTGGAAGGCCTAACACCTGAAATGGCACTGTGGATGGAGCCCTCCCTTCTACTTCTACTGGAATCTGGTACACATATACACGCCATCCGTAACTTCTCCAGTGCTTCTATTACATATCCCCCCCCCTTTGTTTCGACCTGTGGGCGGAACAACTGCAGCCCCCAAACAACGGACACATGAGAAAGCATCTGTATTTGTCAGCTGGCTTCCTGGTCTGTGTTCTACTGCGAGCTTGAAATTTTGTGATGCCAAGAACCACCTTGTCATTAAGCTGTGGCTTTATTAAACCTCTGCAAATGGTGTAACCAAAATACTTTACTTCTTCCATCCCAAGGCAACACTTCTTTGGGTTGGCTGTCAACACTGCTTGTACTCTGGGCAAATGAGACTGCCAATCAGGACTATGAATGACTACATCACCTAGACAAGCAGCAGCATACCATCTATGGGGTCTTACAATTCTGTCCATCATTCTTTGGAAGGTAGCTGGTGCCCCACGTAACCCAAAGGGCAACATCTTGTATTGGAACAACCCTTCTGGTGTCGAAAAAGCTGTCTTTTCTTTGGCATTCTCAGTTAACTGCACTTGCCAATACTCTTTGTATAAGTGTGGTTAAATACCTGGCTTTTCCTAGCCTTTCAATTAGCTCGTCCACCCTTGGCATTGGGTAGACATCGAACTTTGACACTGTTCAATTTTCTAAAATCGTTGCCGAAACTTACACTCTCGTCAGGCTTTGGAATAAGCACAATGGGACTTGACCACTCACTATGTGATTTTTCAATTACACCCAGTTCCAACATTTTTTTTTTATTTTCTTTCTTTCTAGACACTGATTCTCTTTGGGCTTCTGGTAACCTACAGGGCTTTAGGTTAATCTTAACCCCTGGGTCAGTGATTATGTCATGTTTAATGACTGTGGTTTTGCCCGGTACATCTGAGAACAAAACCCTATTTCTGATAAGAAACTATTAACTTCCTTCTGTTTAACAGACGACAGGGTTTTAGCTATTGTCACTTCAGGAACCAAAGGCCCAAAGTTTACTGGAGTGGCCGGGATGGCTGACAGAGCTGCTCTATCCTTAATAATACTTCCCATCTCAGTATTCTCTGGTTCACCAATCACGCTAGAAAAAGGGAACTTCTCAGACTTGGAAGAAAATTCCCCTGCTACTGCATCAGCAACCTTCTCAAATGGGTCGGTATTATTTACTTTGGTAACAAATCAGCTTTCCCACAACTTCCAGAAGTGAGCAAAGTCTCTCCCCAGCATTATATCATACTTCAAGCCAGGCACCAAACCCACAGAGACTATAGAGGAATCATACTGTGTTTCTATGTTCACTTCTGCAGTAACATAATACCAAGTATCCCCATGTATGCAGGTCACACCAACAGCTCCTCCCTTGCGCTTTAAGGAGTTCACCAGTTCAACGCTCATAAGTGTAACACGGCTGCCAGAATCTAACAGAGCCGCTACTTGATTGCCTTCTACAGTAACCTTACACATTTGCTTATCTGTCTCAGCCTGTCGGTCAGCAGTACAGGCAGGCTGTGTAAAGAAAGACATTCTGTGAGAGCCATAAGCAGTATCACATTGCACAGGTTCAGAGGTGAGTGGACAATTATCAGCAATATGGCCTAATTCACTACATCGAAAACATTGTATCACATTATTATCAAGTCTCTTATGGGGTAAGAACCTTCCTGGCCTGGCTGGCCTATCCCCAGGTTCCAAACCCACAGTCTTAAGTTCATTCCACCACCCAGCACCCTTCTCCCCAGGAACAGTCTTACCAGTGTCAATGGGAGTTCACGGATGCGCCATCGGGGCTCGGTGGAGCAGACTCATCAGCTCCTCAGCCATCACATACCTCTCCACCAGTTCAACTAACTGGTCTGCGGACTTAGGGTCTGCATGGTTCACCCACTTGCACAGAGTTGCAGGTAGCGATCGCAGATACTGGTCCATCACGACTCTTTGCACGATCTGTGGTCCTGTCAGCGTCTCGGGCTGTAGCCATTTTGTGGTTAGATGGACGAGGTCATGCATCTGTGAGCGTGGAGGCTTTGCCATTTGGAACTCCCAGCGGTGGATTCGTTGGGCCCGAACAAATGAGGTGACTCCCAAGCAAGTTAGGATCTCCCGTTTTAGCTTTGCATAGTCCTTGGTACCAGCCAGGCACAAATCATAGTAGTACTTTTGTGGTTCTCCAGACAGGAAGGGTGCCACAAGACTTGCCCACTGTTCCTTGGGCCAACTCTCCCTTTCTGCAGTTCTCTCAAAGGCCGCAAGATATGCTTCCACATCATCACTATCGGTCATCTTTTGAAGAAAGTGACTGGCCCATATGGAGCAAGTGTTTGGAAGTCCAGTGGAAGCATTTCCAGACCGGACTACTAGCTGTTGTACCACGTCTTTTAAGGCCTGGCGGGTTTCCTCTATGGCGACTTGCTGAGTCCTGTTTGTTTCCTGCTGAGCTTTGATAGCTCTTGCAGAGTTTTGTTAGACTGGAGCAAGGGCTTAACAATGTCCTCCATGTTGTCTTTAGGTGTAGGTTTGTAGCAAAACCTGGCTTCTCTAAGCATCTGTCGACGCCACATTCATGGACTTCACAGAACACGAGTTGATATCCAGCACAACAAATTGGCGTCTGTCACTTTAAATTTTAAATGTAGAACTTTTCCTCTTGCTGCAATTTCCAGTGTGTGATTGCCCGCATTCTCCACCAAATGTGACACAGTCAGGATAGGGGTCCCTCTCCTGGGGTAGATGGACTCCCTCTTTACACACACAGCAGCCGGAGAAACAGGACACAAGTCTGGGGTTCTCATACAAACTGGTCGGCGCCAGTCTTTATTGTACCAAACTTATAAACAAAATCCTAGCCCATCTGGGCTCTAACTAGACAGTAGGTTCCCTCACTACCAGAACACTAAAAGTAAGTTCACGTCCACAGTACTTACAGGTCTGTCACACAGTGTCTCTGGACATGCTAGCCTGCATGCCTACTTCCCCAGGTGTGAGAGACTGCATCAAAACTCTTACACAGCTATATTGCACCACTTCCAGATGTATTCCTTAATTAGCCTGCTCACAGGCTGGAAGGCCTAACACCTGAAATGGCCCTGTGGATGGAGCCCTCCCTTCTCTCTCACATCCACAGCCCCCAGGACCCATTCTCCGGCTTTTACATATACATGCCATCCCTAACTTCTCCAGTGCGTCTATCACACGTTACAGGCAAACTTTATAAACTATGCTCCAGATTTTTTGGTAATTAAAACACAGCTTCAGTCATCAATAAATCGAGCTTTGATTCTCTGGTATTATATTGTTAACCTGTATGTATATCAAGTTTAGGCCTAAATACTATTTATATTTTTATATTTAGAATGTTACCAAAATAAGAATTTGATAATAAAAAAACATGCACACCTGATTTATGGTTAGGAGTGTGTCCCTGTTCTCTAAGTGCAGTTTGTTTGCGTTTTTTCAATCCTTTTGTTTTGCGTCCAGACTCAACATTTATCCTAGATGGTCCTGCTGAAAAATGAGCCATGAAATTTAAGGTTATACAATTTGGAACAGATGTAATAAACAGAGTGCCAGTAACAAAACAAAAAAAATTACACAATCAAAATTATTGGGATGCATAGTATAGTCTTTTTTATCAATCCCTTCTGGGATGCCCATCACTGCATTTGGGGATAATTTATCTTGAATATTTTTCTCCCAATCACAAAAAAAGATTTTAAATGGTCCACCGCCTCCAGTTTCTCTTGTATGCTCATTTAGCGCTGACATAATTTTTTTCACTTTCATTTTGCAATCTGAATACCTCTTCTTACACACATAGATGGTTCTAGGAATATTTCCTACTGCAGACATGGCTTTAGCAATTCTATTCCAGACTACCTGTGTGTCTTCCAAACAATAGTTTATAATTTTTAATCACATCATATATAAGGGCTTCGTTTTCTGCAGCTTTGAATCGTTTCAGAATTTTTTTAATACTTCTTTCAGATAAACATGAGGGCAGCTGCAGGAAGAGAATCTTCCTGCAGCTGCTGCTCTCAGAGGAACCTTCCGGTCCCTCTGCTTCCTGCACCCTCTCCCCCTGTGTCTGCTGAGCTGCTGAGCACTGCTAGTTGGTCAGCAAGGCAAGACCCCTCACCCAGCGGATGCAATGATTAGCAGCCACTGGGAAAAAAACTCACCCCTCTTATGTACCTTGGTGCCTGAAACTGGTCTTAAATTGATGGTCACGATGTTTCTGATGTTCCAATGGTGGTTCTGATGTTTAAAAAAATTAGGAAAAAAAATTAAAGTTAAAATAGATGTTCCTCACCTAATTCACTCATAAAAAAATGACAATTGACAATAAATGTCAGTTAAGTGGTTAAAGAAGGAAAATGCCTTAATAAAAACCTGGAATAACCAGAAGGATAATTCAGCTTCAGATTTAAAGTTAAAGTCTACTTTCTAAAGGTTTTTTTTGGCAAAACCAAATCCAGATCCAAAACACGAGATACAGATCCAAAACCAAAACATGGGGGTCGGCACACATCCCTACTTTTACTGCCCTGGGCCAGAAAAAGCATTGGCGTCCCCCCATTTTTCAAATAGGGACACAAGGTGTACCCCTGAATAAAGGGGTGTGACTTAATGGGGAAGGGGCATGACATATCTGCAGGGGTGTATCTATAATGGGTGCAGGCCCCTGGGTCTAGGGAGGGCCACACCGCACACCCTGCACCCATATTTTTTATACTTACCTCTCCGAAGTCCCATTCGGCAGTAGCAGCGCTAAAAAAAAAACCCGGAAAATGGCCCCCACAGCCATTTCCCTGACATTTTACCCATGCACAGTAGGGAGATTGCATGTGCAGTAGACTCTGGGCACAGACTAGTGCCAGGGTCTCCCTGCTTCGTCAGTGCACTGCAGGTGCCGGGGAGAGATGAGGGGGCCCCAGACAAGAGATGAACACGGGCCCCCTCCTCTCTTAATACGCCCCTGCATATCTGGTTTGGCCGGTACAATGATTAAGGGGTACCGATCCTTTTGTACCACTGTTATCCAGGTGTCACTGCTAAATACAGTGTGAATCCAATAGCTGCAGTGATGATACAATAATTATGCAGTATATTTCACCAGCTCTAGATGTAGGAGAGCACTGGTGAAACTGCACATGCAGCAGGATTTGTCCATCAGAACGGTGTACATCATAACTGAATGTATAGAAAGAGTGCTACTTGTAGTGTATAGGTCGGTAACCTGTGTTCAGAACTGCCATCAGAAATTCAAAGGACAGATTGCTCCATGTGTAAGGTGTTTGACTGCCATGTGAGAGTTGGCTTGAGTCCCGGGTTATTTCCAGAGGTATATCCCTGTGGTCCTAACCCGACCTCAAACAGCACCAGGAACCACAGTAGATTACTGCTTAATTCTAGTATTTTGAAATGTGTGAGTTAAATAAAAGAGATGGGACTTCCGGTGGATGGGGCATCTAGTATGGCCGCTTTTTAACAGCTCTCCCAAGTGCAACAACTAAGATCACCGTTAAACCTCCACTGCTCTGGCTCATTCGGAGTCAATCTATACAGCTCTGTGTGGCTTAAATTGTGAGGGTTAACCTGGATCCAATATTGACTCGGGACATCGATAATTCACCGGGGTCTGGCCATTTATTGTGGTGGCCTGTATGACCGCCAGGTTTTGGCGCGAAAACTGGCATGGTTGTTGGAGCGGAAATATAGCTGCCTGTTGCCGAGGTATGATGCCTAACCCCCGATTTACCTAGTCTTCTGTGCACAAGCTTTCCCCAGGGCTGCCTTTGTCATTTTGGCCTCCCTAACACCATCATGTCACAGCACTGCGTTGGCAGCCTCCCCGGTGGTGTGGGCAAGCGGAGGGACCAAAGCTTACTTACCAACTCATGGACCTGAATCGTCTCCTGTTGCTCAGGACTGGATGGCTGTTGTGCACTGCTGGATGTCCTATCCGGGACTTGGTTGCAGGGGGTCCCTATTCTAGGAATCTTATATGCCTCCCGGTGTCTCCTTCTGCTCTGGTCCTATGTCCCTCCAGGTGGTGGATTCCCTGTTGCCGATTCTTGTCTGCACTACTCCTTGCCGTCCCAGCAAGGAGTAGTGCCCCCACGAATTGACTTGCTAATAAGGAGCGACTTACCTGAAACACTTGATGGGCATCCATCTCCCCTTTGGCTTGAGGTGGTGGCTGGTGACGATCCCGTCTGATGCTCCTCCTGACCGGTCTGCCTTTGGTGTAGGATCACTGGAGTGTTCCAACCCTGTTGCTGTTTGGAGGATAAATGTGGCTGCTGATCAGTGACCTCCTCTTGCTGCCGTTCCAGGTGCTTCCCTGGTCCCGCTGTCCATCTCCCACTGTCTAGGGGTGAGGTTTTGGCGGAGTGCTGAGTTCCTACTGCCCCTGGGAGTTCCTGGTGGTGGCCATCTGATGGTGCATTGCGGCAGATGCCTTCCTGACCTCCCTGGGCACTCTCTCTGACTGGTCGTCTGGTGGGAATACTGCGAGCTCCTTTCTGTCTTCTCTCCATCCTTACTGCACATGGCACGGGGATGCTGCACCCACATTGGGACATTGGTTCTCCCTGACTCCCACCGCACTTTGAAGCAGCAATGATGGGATATCAATGGCTGTCATTAACCTGCATGACACCAGAGCTGGGCTCAGCGGAGCCTCTCCAGCACCCAAAAACCACTCACTGCACTTGGCTGTTTGTCCTGCTGCTACTGGACTCTACTGTCCTGGAAATGCAACTCTGTTAAGTAATAATACTGTCTATGTCTACCCATTGCTCTTTTTGATTATGAATTTGAATATCTCTCTTCTCCCTTTCTCTGATCTTCCCTACATACTGTGTTGTCCATTCCCCCCGTTTGCCCTTTTCTTCCAGCTATCATATCTTTTCCTTTGCTCTCTCCCACTACCTTTTCTCTCTTTGGGGCTGAAAACATGTACATTGTTTAAAGGTCCTGGGCTCCATATTTGCTGGACATTTCCATTAAAAATTGGAAAGCTGAGGACAGTATATTGAGTTTCACTGCTTTAATTATTATCTAAGTTTTAGTTTCATTAGTTTTCCAGTATATAGAGGATAGTGTTTAAAACATGTTACCTGTGCTACAACAGTGCCACCTAGTGGTGTCTTTTATTATTGATCTCAATATTGTATTCACAGTTCAACTGGTATTATTTCCATTATATTATGTGATAATACTGAAACAATTCTCCATGTATGCTGTTTAACAACTTTTACCGCAAAATATTTTGAGAATTATGTAACTGTATTTTAATTTGTGGGCCTTTTAGCCTGTCTCAGGTGTAGGATATACTTCAGCGACATTTTTTTTTTTGCTGACACTAAGTGACCTTCTCAAGGGATTATTTTGACTTTGACCAGTTTACTCGGCTATGGATAGATTTGTGGATAGACCAGGAAGCTCAAACACGTCTAGTCACTCTGTCAATACAAATATGATGAGGAAGAGGCCACCTCCTCAAACTCCAAATCACTGTTCCCCTCCATATCCCCCAGCCTCATCCCCCTCATCTGTAGGGGACGACACCACTCACATAGTCAGGTTCTGGCAGGTATAACAATCCCATTATCAGCAGACCATGCTAAAGAGGTGATATCTATGTTAATGCCCCTAATGGACAAACGCTTTGAAGACCTTAATGGCCGGCTAGTTGCCTCATTAGCCAAGATTGATGCCAACACTGCCAGGATTGAGACTCTAGAGCAACAAACTAGTGTTACAGAGGATGATATTCATGCCTTACAGGCAACTGTTGCTTCCCAAATGCAGACTATTCACTCTATGTCTAAAAAACTTGATGACCTAGAAAATAGAAATAGACATAATAATCTGCGTTTTATTGGTATTCCAGAATCTATTAAAGATGCCCAATTGAATGAATATATAAGTATTTAGATTCCACAGGAGTTAGATTCTCCTGATGACGCAGTGATCCCTCAGATCGAGAGAGTACATAAAATAGGCCCAATGCATCAAAATGGTGACTTTCGACCTCGTCTGGTCATTGCCAAATTTCTTGACTATCGGGCTAAAAACCGAATGCTTTCGGCATATTGAGCTAAACAAAATTTAATGGTGAATGACCATCATAAACTTATAGTTCAAGATTTCTCAACTGTGGTCGCACAAAAAAGGAAAGCCTTTTCTGAGGTTTGCAAAATGCTGATTGACCAGAAGCATCGCTTTTCACTCCTTTATCCAGCAAATTTGAGGGTGATGATAAACGGCCATCCTATAATCTTTACAGACCCTCAAAGGGCAAAAGAACACTTTGAAAGAGGACGCCCACCCTCCCCAGCTAAATTCCATTGCTGGATCAAATGACTGAGTCAAAATATAATATCCTAAACTGTTGTAATACCTTGAATGTTAACTTCACATACATTGGTGTTTAAGCCCCCCCCCATTGTTCTCTTGATTTTGAGACTATATTTCTGATAAAAACTTAAATGGGCTTTGGATTCCTCTGAATTTCTGTTTACACTTAATGTATTATCTCTAGATGATATATTTCATGTACTAAGTAGGTTAAAGGCCCATTTTTCTCATTTTTCTTTGTTTATGTGTATTAATTGATTTATAATGTGTTTTATTTCTATTTGTTTTGTCTGGAGCATCCACTTATTTCAAAAGTGGGATCCTCTAGTCATATGGGTGGAGGAATGTACTGCCTCTTACCACTATTTGTTTAACTTAGATTGGAAAATGTTTGTACCATTTTGTGTCAATAATTATTTACCTCAAAAATGCACAAAGGTTGTCTAAAAACCCTTTACCAGTGCTAATTACAGTGAGATGTAAATAGAATTACCCAAATTAATGGGATAAATTGAACATACAGTAGCAGAATAGTAATAAAAAATTAAAACAGGATAGTGGTAAAAAATTATTACCATATTTATTTCAACACTCAAATGATAAAATGGATTAAAACATTAAATAAATAATAAAACAGAAAAAATTCAGATCATAAAGCTGGATAAGTCCTGTAAACATACCATCATTGGCAGGTGGTGTGTGTGAGATGATGTTATAAAAGCCCAGGTCCGGACAAAGGCTATATTTCAACAGCACACCACAAGCCTCAAAGCCTTATTTAGAGGTAGATCAGGAGTCCAGTTGCAGCAGCACGGCATCTGTGCAATGCATTTCGGAATTAATTGTCCTTTTTTCAAGCGCAGATGCCATGCTCTATTACTAACACACTATTTAAACTAAAGCAAAACCCTCCCTCCTCTCTGTGGGCCAATCCTTAACCGACAATCTTCTGTCGGGACCGGAAGTCAGATGCCGGAAGTTGCGTCTTGCGTATCACAGATAGTGGAGCCGGAAGTCTTCAGTGCGTGTTACCGGAAGCACCAGAAGTTATTTAGTGGAGGTGACATCTGCGTGTCATCAATGCTGGAATGGACGTCATATATGCGGGTCACCGGGAACAAACGGAAGTCACATGTGCATGTCATAGTTGAATCTGGAGACCATTTTATTAAAAAACAAATCATCACACGGAGAATAAATTAGCAGCACTTCATATCCATTTGATGTCTTCATGTATTACTCCCATTTATCAGATAGAGGTTGTTCTTAACTGACAGGGATATAATTTTTAGTATTCGTGCCACCTTCCTTTAAATACTAGTGTGGTACTTCAAATTCCCACAGTCTTACCCTACCTTTCAGGAAAGTGGATGAGTAATAAGGTGATATTAGATCTTCCGGTTCCAAGTACATAAAAACACGAATAAAGATAAAAAAAGGTTAAAACACAAGAATAAAAGTTTATTCTAAAAACCACTTAAGCTCAAATTCAGCATTTAAACCTTTTGGAGATAAAAGCTTTGAATGATGGAGTCCTAACGATACAGGAGAATGACTTTTTTAATATTAAGAATCCGGCACTACCAACAATATATGTATTGCCAAAAATTCATTAAAATGCCACTAAACCCACTGGAAGACCAATTATTTCCGGAGTTAACAGCATAACGTCAAACTTATCTGCCGTGATAGATCATTATCTGCAACCTTTAGTTGTCATTAACAAGTCATATTTACAGTATACCACAGACACTTTAAAAAAATTGGATGAAATAAAATGGCATAAAGGTTTTTTTATTGGCAACAGCAGATGTTAGTACATTATATACGATTATCAATTGGGAAAAAGGGCAAGAGGCAATTAAATATCATCTTAATAAGAGTACGTATTCAATTGAGCTTAAAGAATTTGTAATAGATGCCATCTCTTTTATCCTAAAGAATAATTATTTTTATTTCAATGGGAGTTTTTATCTACAAATTTTAGCAACAGCAATGGGTACCAGGTTTGCCCCTAGTTACGCGACTTTGTTTATGGCCTATTGGGAACATTTGACCATTGAATTGTATTTGACTAAAGGGGCAAACCTGGTATGCTGGTTCTGTTTTATAGATGATATTCTTTTTATCTGGAATGGTGAAATGGATCTTTTAAGTGATTTTTGCAGTTTTAAATATAATGATTTTAATATCAATTTTGTTTTTAATATTAGTCCTAGTGAAACCACTGTTTTAAACAGTAAATTACTATTTATATAGAAGATGATAAAATCTGCACTAAAATTTATAAAAAGGAAACAGATTCAAATTCTTATATAGACCAAACTCGTGAACACCATATAAAATGGTTGAGCAATATTCCGGTCGGTCAGTTTAAACGGATTAAAAGGAACTGTACAGATGAAAATATAGTCCAAACTGAAATGACGACTATGGAACAAAGATTTTTAGATAAAGGCTACTCTTTAGAAACTTTAGATAAAGCTAAGAAAATAGTCAATGAAACATCAAGTACAGAACTTCTTAAGAAAAGAGAAGAAATGTCGAGACTCTGATTATGAATGGTCTTTTATTAGTAAATATGGCTCCCATTTTAAACAACTAGAGAAGAGTTTCTCAAAAACTTGGGAGAAACTTATTAGAAGATCCAATGTTAAAACACCATTTACCTACTAAACAATCTTTTATCTTTAGAAGGGCAGATTCCCTCAAGAACAAATTAGTAAGGAGTAGTCTAAATGAAATTAAACCGGTAAGTGAGAGAACAAAAGTGTTCCACAGATGTGGTTTCTGTCTTATGTACAAAAGCACAATTAAAGGGAATCCCCTAAAAAAGACTCAATTTTTTCTACATAATGGGAAAAATCATAAAATAGAGAATTTTATCACATGCCATTCTAGGAATATCATTTACATACTAGAATGTACATGTGGGTTAATTTATGTAGGGAAAGCAAAGAGAAACCTAAAAACTAGATTATCTGAACATGTGTATAATATTAGAAAAGGTCTCCTAAGTCATCCTCTGTCCGAACATTTCAAAAATATCCATAACAAATCTGAAACATCCATTAAAATTTTTTTAGGTATTGAACAAGTGAAGGTAAACTGGAAAAGTAAGGACAGTGAAATTAGGTTAGCAAAAAGAGAAATGTATTAATTTTTTAATTTGGATACATTATCTTCAAAAGGTTTAAATACTGAATTTGAACTTAAGTGGTTTTTAGAATAAACTTTTATTCTTGTGTTTTAACCTTTTTTTTAATCTTTATTTGTGTTTTTATGTACTTGGAACCGGAAGATCTAATATCACCTTATTACTCATCCACCTTCCTGAAAGGTAGGGTAATTCGAGGTACCACACTAGTATTTAAAGGAAGGTGGCATGAATACTAAAAATTATATCCCTATCAGTTAAGAACAACCTCTCTCTGATAAATGGGAGTAATACATGAAGACATTAAATGGATATGAAGTGCTGCAAATTTATTCTCCGTGTGATGATTTGGTTTTTAATAAAATGATCTCCAGATTCAACTATAACATGTACATGTGACTTCCGTTTGTTCCCTGTGACCCGCATATATGACGCCCCTTCCAGCATTGGTGACATGCAGATGTCACCTCCACTAAATAACTTCCGATGCTTTAGTTGATATGCACTGAAGACTTCTGGCTCCACTATCTTTTATACGAAAGACACAACTTCCGGCATCTGACTTCCGGTCCCGGCAGAAGATTGTCGGTTAAGGATTGGCCCACAGAGAGGAGGGAGGGTTTTGTTTTAGGTTAAATAGTGTGTTAATAATAGAGCATGGCATCTGCGCTTGAAAAAGGACAATTAATTCCGAAATGCATTGCACAGATGCCGTGCTGCTGCAACTGGACTCCTGATCTACCTCTAAATAAGACTTTGATGCTTGTGGTGTGCTGTTGAAATATAGCCTTCGTCTGGACCTGGGCTTTTATAACATCATCTCACACACACCACCTGCCAATGATGGTATGTTTACAGGACTTATCCAGCTTTATGATCTGAATTTTTCTGTTTTATTATTTATTTAATGTTTTAATCCATTTTATCATTTGAGTGTTGAAATAAATACGGTAATAATTTTTACCACTATCCTGTTTTAATTTTTTAATACTATTCTGCTATGTTCAATTTATTCCATTAATTTGGGTAATTCTGTTTACATCTCACTGTAATTAGCGCTGGTAAAGGGTTTTTACACAACCTTTGTGCATTTTTGACGATTATATCAAGTATTTGTGTTTTTACTTGTTTGGAGTACCAACCCACCTGCTGCATATATTACAGCCTATTGCGCTCCATTTAAATATCTATAAACCACTATTCTGAATGATTATTTACTTAAAATATCTCTTTGTATGCTGTTCCTTTTGGTCACTCCCACGCGGTGGGTAGTCGCATGGGAGTGATTTGGCTCTGGACCTCTGGGGATTGTTCCTTTTTCACACATATTATGGTGGCACAGATGGATAATATCTGTCTCACAAACGCAGCAGGCCATCTCCTTTCTATACTGGAATGTGGGTGGACTCAACTTCCCAGTAAAGCTAAAAAGGTGCTTACGCACATCCGTAGACACCACTCTCAGGTAAGTTTTTTGCAGGAGGCTCATTGGGTGGCGGGGGATGGCTCCACTCTTCGGGCTTCTTGGGTTGGGGAGTAATGTCAACCCTGGGGAATTTTTTAGTGAATTAAGCCAAATGTTGGCTGGTCGTACTTTATATTCATTGATCATAGGTGGAGATTTTAACATGGTAGGCAACCCAATCATTGACAAATCTCCCCCAGCTTGTAGATTATCTTTGCAATGTTGGCAAAGTATCCAGGAATTGAAAGGTTTGCTCCATTTGGGGGATCCCCGGCATCTTATAAATATGACGGATAGATCTTATACCCACCATGCTACAGCACATTTATAACTACCTCGCTTCTAACTCAAGAAAATCAACAGATATAGGAGATATTGTAATCTCCGACCATGTCCCTATACATTTTTGCCTGTTTCTACAGACTACATTGTGGGACCGCTTTTGGCACTTCCCGGATTATCTTTCCAAGTCGGAAGATTTTAAAATTTTTCTTTTATATTCGTGGAAACATTTTCTGGATGACAATATAGACCATTGGGACAATCCAGTACTTTTCTGGGTGACATCAAAGGTGATGATGAGGGGTCACATAATAGGTTACATCACAACACTAAAAAGGGATAACACTAGAAAATTGCAATTACTGCCGGAGGCTACATCAAGTAGTTTTCATGAATGTCAACAATCCCTCCGACTCAAACTTAGAATAGAGTCATTACTAATTTATCAAATGAGTCTAGATTAGATGAAACACACCTATTACAGATGGGGCAGTAAGGCAGGCAAATTGCTATCTATGATGTCGAGGCCTCGGAAAAAACACTCATTTATATCCGCAATTAGAGATCCGACCTCTGGCAGAACCCTCCTTAACACTGCTGACATATTAAAGCAGTTTAATCAGTCTTATACGGATTTGTATGCTGCAAAAAATGTGGATGCAACTTTACAAGATAATCTATTAGAGGAAGCAAATCTCCCTAAATTGACTCAAACCCAAAAGGATCTTTTTTCTGCAGATATAACAAACAGTGAGTTAGAATCTGTATTTTAAAACCTACCATTGCATAAATCTCCTGGCCCTGATGGTTACACGGGGGCATATTTCAAACTTCTCCAAAACGAGATTACACCAACCTTACTTTAATTATTTGGTAGTCTCTTTTGTGATAACCCTCCTTTACTAATGCTTATACGACTCTGATTCCCAAAGATCTGACTCGGTAGATGCATACAGATCCATTTCTTTATAAAATACTGATGAACGGCCATTGCGGCTGTGATTGCTTCTTCCTAATCCTCAAATGCTGACTGTATGCTATTGAGCTTAGATATCCACAAGGCCTTCGACATTGTGGCATGGCCCCATCTGTTTCGGGTTCTTGAAGAGCGTGATTTTGACCCTTCATTCATACACCTTATCCGCTATTTTCATTATTTTCCTACTACATCTTTAAATGTTATTGGTTTGCGAGGCTCTCCAATAACAATCAACAGGGGAACACGGCAGGGGTGCCCCTTCTCCCCCTTATTATTTAATTTGGCAATTGAATTCCCTCTTTAGGATTCTTCAATCCTCCCCTCTTTTTCAGGGAATCCCGATAAGTGATGCCTAGGTTTGACTCATGGCATTTGCTGACGATGTATTGTTGTATATATCTCATCCTAAGGGCTCATTATCAGCAGTTCTAAATATTGTGAATGATTTTGGACGTGTTTCTGGTTTTGACGTAAACATGTCCAAATCTGTGGGTTTATTTTTGACGCAAGGGTGGTCCAACCGGTATGGAGTAGACATATTTCTTTGTTGTTGGCTAGATCTCACATAACATATTTGGGTATTCAATTACAGAGGTCGCCATCTGCTCTTTATCGGATAAATATTCCAAGGCAATCTCATCCATTGCGGTGGAGCTGGAGTGGTGGAGTCATCTCCTGTTGTCCTATTTAGGAAAGTCTAATAAAAATGGTGACTTTCCCAAGCTTACTTTATCTATTGCAGTCCTTGCCACTCCTACTTACGCATAAAGATGCTTTAAAAATGAACGCTTTAATTAGGAAATTCCTTTGGCAGGGAAAACGTCCTAGAATAGCCATCTTCAAACTACAGCAGGCCGGGAGCGATGGAGGAATTAATTTCCCGCCTTTAACTTATTATAACCAGGCATCTGTTTTGCGCTACTTGTGGGACTGGCTACACAAAACTAATATATACAGATCCAATTATTACACCAGCATGATGCAGAAGTTAGTCAGGAGGTGCAAGAAAACCCCCTGCTGTGGTCCACGAGGAGACTGTGGCATATATTACGCCACCGGCATAATCTTAATGCACAAATCATTGTTTTTGTTTTTTCTGTCCAATCCTGACTTCCACGATGGACTAGCATCCTTTCCTTTCACTTTATGGTGGAGGGAGTGAGTGAAGATATATGCAATGTCATAGATGTCCCTAATAAATGTCTATTAACCTTTGCTCAGGCTAGAGACAAATACACGATACTCCAGAGATTCCCATTAGCAATCTTTCAAGCACAACGTTATGCGAGTACTGTAATACATGGATTTTCTGATTTGGACTGGCGGAATGCTGTTGACGATATGCTGCAGTCTCCTCCACCTGCTAAGAAGGCAGTATAATTGCATTACAGTATTTTGAGAAAGCAAATGGATCACAAGATGGCGGTCTTCATTTCCCTCTCTTACAAGTGATGTCTTACTTGACAATTTGAATAGCTCATGTAAAATACTACCCGCGGTGCAGTATCAAGTTTTTAAACATCTTTCACAGATCTTATTTCACTCCCCATAGGCAATACTTTGCAGGAATGATTTCGTCACACAACTGCTTACGTTGTCAAACCCCTCAGGCGGATTTCCTCCATTGTTTCTGGTCTTGCCCATTATTACGCCAATTCTGGCTGGCGATTAGGAAGTTCTCCCTGACAACTAAGTTGATTATATCCCATTCACGGCAGAATGGGCTACATTTGGGAAGGTACCCGCCACCCAGAGAGTTGCAAGGGGATGTAAAAAGCTGCTCTTAGCTATTAGTGCTGCTGCCAGAAAAGTTATCTTACAAATTGGATATCGGCTTCTCCTCCTTCATTGCGGATATTTCAAAATAAACTATTCCATATTTTTAATATGGATGGGAAAGAAGCTTCATTGAACAAGGAGCGATTGGTCTCACGATTTTTCGACACATGGGAGAGCTACATCTCCATTTTACCTGGGGAATTTCAACACAGAATCGAAGATGCATTGAAAAATACCATGTGGTATGAGCAACAGCAAGGTTTGGGAGATTTTCACTTTAGTACGTGGTGATTCCATTAACTTTGAGGTGGCTCCTGGAGGTTGGGTTTTGTTGTCCCGCGTGGCTCCCCCCCCCCCTTTTTTTAATTTGTTTTTCTCTTTGCATTGGTTTATTATATCTAATGTCTCTCCATACCAATTTACTGTATTAGTTCATTATTTGTGGTGATATATATTCTATATATTATGGCTATCGATAGGTAATCATTTCTGCTTATAAATAAGTAAACTTTGCCATTTGTCTTCCGTTATGAGACATATAATTGTTTCTATGTCTATTTAAAGCCATGCATGGCCATTGCATACTAAATTTTGTATGTTGATACTTTTGGTGCTTTATACAATAAAAAATGTATTTGGCAAAAAATAAAATAAAAAAGATGGAGGAGATAAGGGCGGCTAGGAGATGCCGGGGATAAAAAAAAAGGAAGCTACAAGTGAGAATGATTATGTATAAACAGAAAATAGACAGGCCTATTTTTATGTGAAGGTCTGGAGCTGTGGTCCCATCCACCACAATGTTAATCTGGAATCGGTATGTAAAGCTGAATAACCACTGAATCAAATACCGTCAGCGGAAGACCGACGGTTTGAAATCCCAATGGGGGATGGCAAGTACCCTGACCCTCCCCTCTCCCTACCCTAACCCTCCCTTAGTGGTGCCTAACCCTAACTTACCACCTTAGTGCCTAACCCTAACCACCCCCCATTGGTGCCTAAACCTAACCCCTCCTTCCCGCACCCTAAACCTCCC
The DNA here is from genome assembly GCA_031769625.1 of Taudactylus pleione. Lineage (NCBI taxonomy): Eukaryota > Metazoa > Chordata > Amphibia > Anura > Myobatrachidae > Taudactylus > Taudactylus pleione. The sequence continues at coordinate 42,943 of JAUIMM010000455.1, read as the reverse complement.
ATGGTGGCATAGGTGGTTGACCCTAACCTTCCCCGGGGGTGCCTAACCCTAAACCCCCATTTCCCTACCCTAACCCTCCTGGGGGGCTGCCTAACACTAAGTCCCCTCGGGAGTCCCTAAACCTAACCCTCCCCTCCTCCCGTGGCTAGAACCTAAGACAACCGGCTAACCTTCGTTCAGTATGCTGGGAGTTGGGATTTCGTAGTGGGGCTAATGATAGGTGTCGGGATTTCGACACCTATCTTTAGTCTCCTGTCGGGCTTGCAGTGTCTGGATATCGGCGGGAAGGATAGCGCCCGGCAGTAACCTGACTGCATCCCATTCAGACCGCATGTAAGACCAGTGAAGTCAGAATACCCCCATTGTCCATGTATACATGAGGCTTTAGATCAGCATTCAGGCGTTAATTTTACACTGAAAATGTTTTAAATATATGTGTTTCAAGCGTGGCAGCTGTTATACTATACACCAGTGGTTTTCTTTGTGATTCATTTGATTTATTTTTTCCGTGAAGTTATTATTACTTTTTTGGCATATCCTTTTTCCCATGCCTTGAATAGTATAGCCACCTGTAGTTACAGCTGCAGTACTGTCTGCAGCTGTATTTGTGGCCACAATGTATATGGCATTACCTAGCCACAGACCAGGGGGCATTTTATCCCCACACATGTAGCAAGAAAAAAGAGGGGTAACTCCGCACTGGGTGAAACACTTTAAATATTCAAAATGTGTTCATGAAAAACCAACATATATATATATATATATATATATATATATATCAATCAATAGATTTTATAATTCCTAGTGTCAAAGGGGATTGGTATGAAATACCGCCGGACCTATGTCCATCAGTTCAAATCCCGACGCTGGAAGACGGGCAACAGTGAAGATCCTGACAGCTCCAAAGGTAAGTATTGACTAACCTTACCCTCCTTAACTCTCCTTCAGGGGTGTCTAACCCTTACAGCCCTCCCTAGTGCCTATCCCTCCTCTAAGTGCCTAAACCTAGCACCCCCTTCCCCGCAGCCTAAACCTGTCTCCTGGGGGGGTGCCTAACCCTAACCTCCCCGGTTTACCTTCATTCAGTATGCCTGGGCGTCGGGCTCCCGGCGTAGGTCTAATGACAGGCGTCGGGATTTCAACGCCTGTCATTAGTACCTTGCCAGGATTGTCGGCTTCCTGACTGCATACCTGTCAAAGGGTTGGTGATGCACCCCAGGAGTAATAATAACTGAAATACACTTGTACTTTAACTATCCTGTATAGCAGGGTAGTGTAGAAGACTCCTTGGTGGGGGCACTCTTATCTATTAATATCTATTTTAAAACTTAACCTTAAATTAATTTTATGCATCTAAAAATACACATACAAACATTTAAAATGTAGTACTCAGAAAGTCGACAGGCAAAATGCGCGTCCAGGACAGGAAGGAGAGAGGATCGGCTGTTCACGGCTGATCTCCCACAGGCGTCAGATAGCTCTCACTGAAACACACATCTCCCGCTGACACCTTGTCAATGGTCAGGTACATTTCTGCCATTTCTATGCTTTATCATGGTATCATAGCCTGCCGGGGTCATGCTGCAATGTTATAAACAACAGCGTGCCCTGCCGCTTCCCGGTCTGCAGCAGAAGCATCCTTTACTTTTTTCCACAATACTAGAGCACTGTGCTGTACTCTCGCAACCACTGATTTTCAAGTTGCCTAACAGCAGATGCAATATGAGGTTAATGGTGTTGTGAATGTTCACTTACTCTACTGTAACAATTTAATATGTATGATACAACTTAAAGTTTATGTGAAACAATTGCACTGAGTAATGTTTATTGAATTGAGTAGGGAGAATCGGTATGTAATAACGCCGGCCGCATGGCCGGTGGATCAAATACCGTCAGCGCTAGTCCGGCAGGGGTGAAGATCCCAACTGGCTAAAAAGATAAGTAACCCTAATCTCCTCCCCAACCCTTCTTTAAGGATGCCTATAACTAACCTCCCCCCCAGTGCCTAACCCCCCTCTAAGTGCCTAAACCTAACCCCCCTTCCCCACTGCCTAAACCTAATCCTCCGGGGGGGGGTGCCCAACCCTGACCCTCCCCCCGGGGCTGCTTAAGCCTAACCCCCCCTTCCCCTAATTAATTAATTGGCAAACAAAAAAGTCATGTGAATATCAGATATACTGTTGACAAGCATACAGAGAATTATATGTTTTTATCTTTCACCTACATTTTTTTCAATTTTTTTCTCTTTATACCTATAGGACTCTATAGGGAAGGAGTTATTAGATTTAGATTTTCTTTATTATTACATTTCCTTTTTTGTGTGAGTACTACAGCCATGGATTTTAGAATGACACAAGTATTGCCCATCTCATCTGCCGTCGTATCACCTACACATTGTCGCTGACCATTTTTACATAAGCTCAGCCCAAAGAACTCACTGTGCTATTTCATTTTGAAATAGAGAACAACAGATTTTAAAAACAAGATGCATCTAATTTTTATATACCTGTCAAGTTACTGCCTAAGTGGTTCACAAATAAATGCAGCTGTAGCATATAAGAAGTTTAAATTGATAGAGCCTCTAACAATTGTGCTGCATTTACTGTCAGTCAAAACTGCTCATTGTGATACTTATTTGTGACCCATTTAGGCTCTGCAATACACCGCTTTTTGGTTTCAATACTTTGGAGGCTATGGGCCGTATTAAATTTGAGGCGAAAAGCCGCTTTCCCGTGTTTTTGCCGAAAACTTTTCACCGGAAATTGGTGAAAACTTTTCGCCACATTCAATTTCGACTTTTCGCTAATAAAAAATGGAGCAAACTTTTCGCTGCTATGCCTCTTTGCTTGGGAATCCATCTTCTATTGAAATTAATTGGATTTGCCTGTTCCGTATTCAATTCCAAACCGGCGATAAAGTAAAAAACATTTCTAAAGGAGTTATTTGGAGTATTATATAAGCGTTTTTTATATTACCTCAGATCACTTCCTGCTTTTACCTCAGGAGTATTGATAGGAAGTCAATCACTCCTGGGTTGGGGCATTCAGGGAGAAGCAGAATATGTGTAGTCTGCTGTATTTACTTAATGTTTTTCATTGCTTTTGAAAATCTTACCACGAGCAAATTTTTTACACTAGCTACAAAGATGGAGCAGCATACTGACACCATCTGGATGTTTATGCTTCGAGCGTCAGTGGAGTCCTGTGCGGCCATGGTGGAAGGTGGTGATCAGGAGGCTGCTTTATCTCCCCGAGGTAGATGTGATAAGGTTTTATTGCTTATCTAGCTTGTCAATCTATTGACTGTATGAACTGATGGAGCCAGACCTGCAACCATGGAAGCGCACAAACAAGGCAGTCAGTGGCATGTCTAAGCTGCTGGCTGACTTGCATTTTTTTGCGTCAGGCATTTTCCAGTCGACCCTGTCAAGTCTCCGGGTATTCTCAGCCAACCTTTTCACGTATTTTAACATAGGTCCAAGGCGTTCCGTAAATTAATGACCCAGTACATTAAATTTCCAGATCAGGACAGTAAATGGAGGGAGACCAAATTTGGTTTTATCAATTTTCTCAGTTTCCCAACATTCTGGCTGTCCAACCACCAAGAAATTCGGAAGAATGTTTTCTGAACCAAAAACACTTTCATTCCCTGAATGTTCAAGTGATGTGCGACGCCAACCAAAGAATTATTGATCTTTTTGTGGGTTTCCCTGGGTCGGCCCACAACTCCTTCATCTTGAGTCAGTCGTCCTTGGCAAGGCAATTTGAGAGCAGCAAGTTTCAGAACGGCTGGCTGTTGGGTGAGTAGCATTTTTTTATCTCTATATTAAAATGTGAAGTGTAAATTAATTAATTAGGCATAAAAGTCCTCATCCTCAAGCAAGTTTTGCTGATCTTGGCTTATCGTGTGGTGAAAACGTAACGCCTACCTTAGTATGAGGCAGTTTTTGCCTACACAGTCAGACAATGTAATGTAATTATTTGTAATTATTTACCTTTTGAATAGTTTTTTGTAAGTGTTGCAAATTTTTTATTTTGGGGTGCAAAGATGGGGAGTCCACTCCGAAGCCCTGGCTCAGCTCCCCAAAGGATATTCTTTTGGCAAAAATGTTATTGAAATAAATAATTAGACCCCCAAAAAGTACTTTTATTATGTGGTTTTCAAAGTGGGTGGACAACTTTAAAACCTGTTCGAAATATACTTTTTGGGGGTCTGCAAGTATGGGTTTTGTGCTATTAAGATTGCATGATGCAACTTTGAGGTGTTTTTTTCATGTGTTTTTAAGAAATCACTGTAGAGTAGGGGTGAGCGGGTTCGGATTTCTGAAATCCGAACCCCCCCGATCCGAGGCAGATCCGAGTCAGGCTCGACTTTTCCCACCTGACTCGGATCTGAAATCGAGGCAAAACGTCATCATCCCGCCTTCCGAGTCTCGCGGGTTTTGGATCCTATATAAGGTACCCACGTCGGCGCCATTTTCTCACTCGGCTGTGGACAGTGAAGAGGGAGGGTGGGAGTTAGGGCTGTGTAGTGTAGTGTAGTGCTGCTGTTGTCCACTACTTCAAAGTCCATAGGGGCTGGCTGTGTTGTGCTGTGCTGCTGTTGTTAATAGGGGCTGTGTCCACTACTTCAAAGTCCATAGGGGCTGGCTGGACTGTGTTGTGCAGTCAGTTCTCCATAGGGGCTGTGTCCACTCCAAAGTCCTGTGCAGTGTCCCAGTCCTAAAGGGGTGCTGTAGTGTTGTCCAGGGGGTGCTCTGTCCATCAGGGGTGCTCTGTCCATCAGGGGTGCTCCCCCCAAGTGCTAAAAAAATAATATATTTTCTGTGTTTGTGAATTGTGTGCGCAGTAGCCGCACGTGCATCAACAAAGTAGTGCCAAGCGTGCGCCTGTGTCATAAGTAAAGGGCCGGCTGGCTTGACCGTTAAAGGGTGCTGTAACCCCCGAAAGTACACTCCAGTCCAAACCAAAAAAAAAATTATTTTCTGTGTTTGTTAATTGTGTGCGCAGTAGCCGCACGTGCATCAACAAAGTAGTGCCAAGCGTGCGCCTGTGTCATAAGTAAAGGGCCGGCTGGCTTGACCGTTAAAGGGTGCTGTAACCCCCGAAAGTACACTCCAGTCCAAACCAAAAAAAAAAATATTTTCTGTGTTTGTGAATTGTGTGCGCAGTAGCCGCACGTGCATCAACAAAGTAGTGCCAAGCGTGCGCCTGTGTCATAAGTAAAGGGCCGGCTGGCTTGACCGTTAAAGGGTGCTGTAACCCCCAAAGTACACTCCAAACCAAAAAAAAAATTTTGTTCTGTGTTTGTGAATTGTGTGCGCAGTAGCCGCACGTGCATCAACAAAGGAGCAGCGCCAAGCGTGCGCCTGTGTCCCATAAGTAAAGAGCCGGCTGGCTCATTTCTTAAAGGCTGGTGTAACCCACAAAGTGCACTACTCTCCAGCAAAAATAAAAAAATATTTTCTGTGTTTAGCCGCACGTATATATCAAATCGATAAAACATAAATGGAGGACCAAACTTTCTCCGATAAAAATAAAATAGAGAAAGATCAAGAACCACTTCCTCCTAGTGCTGAAGCTGCTGCCACTAGTCATGACATAGACGATAACATGCCATCAACGTCGTCTGCCAAGGAGAGTCCAAGTGTGGTGGTGGTTGCGATGCCTGACCTTCCCAGCACTGGACGGGAAGAGGTGGCTCTTTCCACCATTTGCACGCCCCCTGCAAGTGCTGAAAGGAGCACCCACAGTCCACTTGCTGATATGCAAATTGAAGATGTCACTGTTGAAGTACAACAGGATGAGGATACTGGTGTAGCTGGCGCTGAGGAGGAAGTTGGCGAGGAGGATTCTGACGGTGATGTGGTTTGTTTAAATCAGGCTCCGGGGGAGACAGTTGTTGTCCGTGGGATGAAAAAGCTCATCACGGTCATGCCTGGGCAGAAGACCAAACATTCCACCTCTTTGGTCTGGCAATATTTCTATCCAAATCCGGACAACAACTGTCTTGCCATATGTACCATATGTAAAGGTGAAATAAGTAGGGGTAGGGACGTCAACCACCTAGGAACATCCTCCCTTATACGGCACCTGCAGCGCGTTCATAAAAAGATACTGTCAAGTTCAGAAACTTTGGCTAAGACCGTAAGCAGTCCAGGGACACCTAAATCCCGTTGTCCTGTTGTATCCAAGCGCCTGCAAACCACACCGTCAACTCCCTCCTCGTCAATTTCCTCCTTAGTCAGGATCGGAAGTAGTCCTGCAGGCCATGTCACTGGCATGACTGACTCTCCTATCCGGGATTCCTCCGGAGGATCCTGCATTGCTACGCCTACTGCTGCCGTTGCTGCTGTTGCTGCTGCTGGGAGTCGTTCATCATCCCAGAGAGGAAGTAGGAACACCACTACTTTTACTAAACAATTGACGCTCCAACAGTCCTTAGCGAGGAGGATGAAGTACGACAGCAGTCATCCTGAAGCAAAACGTATAACTGAGGCCTTGACTGCTATGTTGGTGTTAGACGTGCGTCCGGTATCCGCCATTAGTGCAGTGGGATTTAGACAATTGATGGAGGTAGTGTGTCCCCGGTTCCAAATCCCGTCTAGATTCCACTTCACTAGGCAGGCGATACCGAGACTGTACAGAAACGTCAGAAAAAGTGTCCTCAGTGTCCTGAAAAATGCCATTGTACACAATGTCCACTTAACCACGGACATGTGGACAAGTGGAACAGGGCAGACTAAGGACTATATGACTGTGACAGCCCACTGGGTAGATGTATCACCTTACGCAGCAACAGCAGCAGCGTCACCAGTAGCAGCATCTCAGAAACGCCAGCTCGTTACAAGGCAGGCTACGCTGTGTATCACCGGTTTCAGTAAGAGGCACACCGCCGACAACCTCTTAGAGAAACTGAGGGAAATCATCGCCCAGTGGCTTACCCCACTTAGACTCTCCTGGGGATTTGTGATATCTGACAACGCCACCAATATTGTGCGGGCATTACATCTGGGCAAATTCCAGCACGTCCCATGTTTTGCTCACACAATAAACTTGGTGGTGCAGAATTTTCTGAAAAGCGACAGGGGCGTGCAGGAGACGCTTTGGGTGGCCCGAAAAATTTCTGGCCACTTTCGCCATTCAGCGACTGCGTGCCGAAGACTGGAGCGCCAGCAAACACTCTTGAACCTGCCCCGCCATCACCTGAAGCAAGAGGTTGTGACGCGGTGGAACTCAACCCTCTATATGCTTCAGAGGATGGAGGAGCAGCAAAAGGCCATACAAGCCTATACATCCACCTATGACATAGGCAAAGGAGGGGGTATGCACCTGACTCAAGCGCAGTGGAGAATGATTTCCGTGTTGTGCAAGGTTCTCCAGCCCTTCGAACTTGCCACACATGAAGTCAGTTCAGACACTGCCAGCTTGAGTCAGGTCATTCCCCTCATTAGGCTTTTGCAGAAGCAGCTGGAGAAAGTGAAGGAGGAGCTAAGACGGAGCGATTCCGCTCGGCATGTGGGACTTGTAGATGAAGCCCTTCATTCGCTTTGCCAGGATTCCAGGGTGGTCAATCTGTTGAAATCAGACCACTACATTTTGGCCACCGTGCTCAATCCTAGGTTTAAAGCCTATGTGGTGTCTCTCTTTCTGGTCGACACAAGCCTGCAGAGGTGCAAAGACCTGCTGGTGAACACACTGTCAGCTGAAGCGGAACGTGACACGTCAACGGCTCCTTCTTCATTTTCTCCCGCAACTGGGGCTGCCAGGAAAAAACTTAGGTATCCTAAGCAACCTGCTGGCGGTGATGCAGGGCAGGCAGGACCAAGTTTGGACATCTGGTCCGGACTGAAGGACCTGGCAACAATTTCTGACATGTCTACTGTAACTGCATATGATACTGTCACCATTGACAGAATGGTGGAGGATTACATCGGTGACAGCATCCAAGTAGGCATGTCAGGCAGTCCATACCTGTACTGGCAGGAAAAAGAGGCAATTTGGAGGCCCCTGTACAAACTGGCTCTATTTTACCTGAGTTGCCCCCCCTCCAGTGTGTACTCCGAAAGAGTGTTTAGTGCAGCCGGGAACCTTGTCAGCGAAAGGCGTAGGAGGTTGCTTCCACAGAATGTGGAGAAGATGATGTTCATCAAAATGAATTATCAGCTCTTCCAGGGAGACCAGCCTCCAGAAGGTACAGAGGGACCTGTGGTGGTGGATTCAAGTGGGGACGAGTTAATACTTTGTGAGGATGAGGATGTACACACTGAAGAGGGTGAGGAATCGGTGGATGAGGAGGATGAGGATGACATCTTGCCTCCGTAGAGCCAGTTTGTGCAGGGACACATTAATTGCCAGCTTGTTTTGTGGGGGCCCAAACGAACCAATCATTTCAGCCACAGTTGTGTGGCAGACCTTGGCGCTGAAATGATTGGTTTGTTAAAGTGTGCATGTCCTGTTTATATAACATAAGGGTGGGTGGGAGGGCCCAAGGACAATTCCATCTTGCACCTCTTTTTTTTCTTTGCATTATGTACAGTTTGGGGCCTAGTTTTTCAAATTGCCATCCTGTCTGCCACTGCAGTTTCACGCCTAGATGGGTCACGTGTTTGTGCCGCCCACTCGTGTCGCTTAGCATAGTCATCCAGCTACCTCGGTGCAACCTTTTGGACATAAAAACACTATTGTGAGGTGTGAGGTGTTCAGAATAGACTGGAAATGAGTGGAAATTAAGGTTATTGAGGTTAATAATAGCATAGGAGCAGAAAAACCTACAAATTCTGTGATTTTAGCTGTTTTTATGCTTTTTTTCAAAAAAATACAGATCCAAAACACAAAACCCAGAACCCAAAACACGGAAGGGTGGTTTTGGCAAAACCAATCCAGATCCAAAACACGAAGAAAGATCCAGATCCAAAACCAAAACACAAAACACGAAAAGTGGCCGGTGCACACCCCTACTGTAGAGTTTATCAAAGCTGATAGCATCCATTTTCATTGTCCTGCAAATGTGGCTGGACAACTAGGAAAGGATTTTTAAAAGGTTGAAAAAGTATCGTTGTGACCTCATTTAGTTTCACATATAAATAGAAGGTGAAAAAAAGTGCAGTTTTGGGTAACATTGGAAAACCTCTCTACATCCTTCTGACAGTCCCCCAAAGGTTAACTGTGTCAAAAAAGTTACCCTCAAAATTTGGGACACCCCAAAAAAAAAATTTGAAAGAGGGTGCAAAAGAGTACACATTGGTGGGATAAGTCTAAAAAGTTGCTAAATAGACCTCAGGGGGGGTACCCAAGTATGTTTTGGGGTTTGCTGGTGCTTGCAACAGGTGCATTATTTACCATTTTAAAAAATAACTTTAATAACTTCTAAAAAAGCTAGCACCCATTTACATGTACCCCCAATTTTCATGACAGTACTTATTTATGCCTAAAAATAAAGTAAAAAGCCAATCTTCTTATAGCAAGCAATTATAAAAAGTTAAGTATTCAAGTTATCTTTTGAGGGATACTTGAACTCATGTACTGTGATCCCCTATGTCAGTTCGTCTTTTGGTGGGGCCAAGCTTTATTTCATTTCTGATTGGTCTTTTTGCCTGTTCTTAAATGTATGGGTGATCATTTAACTTCATTTGGAATAGAATAGGGGGAAAAGTGGGGGCGCCCCTATTACTTTTCCGCATGCCAAACTGGTGATGTTGGAGGAAAGTTTTGCATGGGAAAAAGTGTGGCAACAGTGAAAAGAATTGAATACCGCCCCTAAATAGAACCAAAATGACTGGTTGATGCCAATACTTCTACATTTGTCCAAATATGTTAATAGGAGACATTTTACTCAAGGCATGATTATAAAATAGTTTCCTTTGTACAGTTTGAACACATATATTTATTCCCCATGTTAGTCCATGTTTTGGGGCTCCTCGTGGTTTTTTGCTCAATTCAGACACGACTTTATGCCTGTTCCGCATAAGCCGTTAGTTTTTTAACCCGGTTTAGGAATTAAGTAGGGTGAAAATTGGGGGTATGTTGTAAATCTTTTTACGTGTGATGTATTTTGGAGTTAATGGATCCTAAAATTAGCTTACTTTGGGGGGAATTCAATTCAGCGCGATGGTGAACAGCCGCGGGAGGGAGCTCCCGCAGCTATTCAATTCAACATGCTGTGTGGGCGGGCAAAGGATATCTTCTCGCACCCCTCTGGGGATGCGAGGAGAAATCTGGTAAAATTGCCGGGTACGCAGCTGTTTGCCAGCTTAGCGTGGCGCTGACAGCCACGTGCCTGGCACCTTAGTTAGAGAATACCGGTTACCGCGTCTTAACACCCAAGTTAAGTCACGAGGACCGCCATTCTCTGACTTACCTGCTTCCCGATAAGGCACACAGCGCATTGAATTGAATAGCTGCGGGAGCTCCCTCCCTCGGCTATTCACCATCGCGCTGAATCGAATTCCCCCCTATATCTGTATTAACAATGCAGACATGTCCATTTATTGGAAAATATTCTAAATATAGGTTTGTCATTGTTTAGAGTTACTTCCTCATTGCTTTACTTTTTTAATTTTTTAGGTGATGCGGGATACCCGAATAAGGCCTGGTAGTTAACCCCGTTATCCAACCCGAAAGTGATGCTGAGAAAAGGTACCAGGCAGCACACATAGCATCGAGGGGAGTAATCGAAAGAACCTTTTGTGCACTTAAAAGCCGTTTTCGGTGTTTAGATCCTAGCGGTGGTGTGTTGCTTTATTCCCCGGAGAAGGTTTGCAGCATCATCAATGCCTGTTGCATTCTCCATAAAATGTGTTGCAAACCGGTTTCCGGTGAATAATGATCCTCTGGTTTGCCAGGATGTTGACCTTTCCTCAGTACTCAGTATGGACGATGAAGCATCTACTCGCCAAGGACTGATTGAGGACTATTTAACCTGTAAGTATTATACTATTGTAATTGTTTTGTTTTACAAATTTGATAACACAGAAAATATTAACCATTTTTATTGTCGTTTTTCTTTTATTTTGGGTTCAGCTTGATGGTCCTTACGAATATTTCTTATTACGGCCGCCAGTTATGTCCACCAGTTGAGGCTTTTTCATTTTGTCCGCCAGTTGTGGGCTACTATTTTTGTTATGGTGGGTGTTATTATTATTTTTTTTCTGCTTTGAACACATTTTTTGTAGAATTTTTTTTAAATAAGATTTGTTTTATGGTTTATTTTGTAGTTTTGTTCCTGTTAAAAAAATTAATTTGGATGGCTGGTCCGAAGTATTTTAATAGGATGATAACCTGTGTGACCACGCTGGATGCCCGGAAACTACTTTTCATATTCACTCTCTGCGCTAATAGTACAGAAGATTTAGCAGATTGATGCAGGTTAGTTAAAAAACACTAGTGACTTCTTGCTTATGTACTTAAGAAATTTGTAATGTATATATTTTTTAATGTTGTTACATTTTCATTTACTTCCAAATTTTATATTATAGCTCAATTCAAAAATAATGTGACTGTCTGTGGTTTGACCAGTCAAAGTACCGTTTCCACTGTAGTTCTGCCACCAACTTGTTAAACTTGCCTCCATGAAGAGTTCTTATATGGCCATCCTGAACGGCACCAGAAACTATATGCGGCTGACTTCCGTCTGTGGTGATACCATAGAAGACGCAGCTTTCTGATGTAGGTGAGTTAAACTCCTAAAGACACCAACTGCATTTGTTCTGACCCAAATCTGTTTGTTTATTGTTTTCTTTTGTCATTTTTTTTTGGGGGGTAACTTTTGTATGTCAATCTTTTTGATTTCAACTGGTGCCTGTAACACACCCACCCTGGGAAATATTGGAATGTTCAATCACCTGACTAGCCTTTGCGGCACCGTTGAAACTACCCAGTTTCGTCGCTAGTTCTGCAATCAACATTTAAACCCTGATGTACTGATGACATCTCGTATGACCATCCGTGTGAGCCCCCTGACTCTGCATGCATGTGACTACCCTCTGTGCTGATAGCACAGAACAAGCAGCAGTTTGTTGCAGGTGAGTTAAAGTCCAATAGAGACAAGCTACTGTTGGTCTTAAGTAAATGAAAATGTTTTCTCTCTTGTTTTAGTGTATCTTGTTCCCTTTTTTTTTTTTTTCTTTGCCTGCTCTCCTATGTAAATATATTGCAGCTTACCTCCTTCCTTTGAAGACCCCTGCCCTGGGAGAGTGGAAGACATCTGATTCCAAGAATGACCTGTCTGGGCTTTGTGTGATGGGAGAAAGTGTCCTGATCCATCTATAGTCCCGCAACCAAGTTTCCTAACCTGCTTCCATGACTACATCTCGTTTAACCATCCAAGTGAGCCACCTAACCCTGCACGCATGTGACCACCAGGGCCGGATTATAGGGAAGGTGACAGGGGCGGTTGTCCCGGGACCCCCACACATAAGGGCCCCCCCACTCTGTCCCAGGCACCATCCCCAAGATTCACTGTTTCATTTTAATCTTTTAACGGAGCCGTGGCCTGCGATAAAGTCCTGCCCCCTGTATTTGGCTCCGTCACCTTATTCTGCTGCTGGCCTGCTGCCACTGAAGTAAGCAGCAGTAACATATATATGTGTATCTGTGTCTATGTGTTTGAATGTGTATATATATAATTATATATATATGTATACAGTCAGGTGCATAAATATTAGGACATTGACAGAATTTTCATATTTTGGTCTCTATTCACCACCACAATGGCTTTGAAATGAAACAAACAAGATGTGCTATAACTGCAGACTTTCAGATTTAATTTGAGGGTAGTTAACATCCAAATCAGGTGAACGGTGTAGGAATTACAACGGTTTCTATATGTGCCTCCCATTTTTAAGGGGCCAAAAGTAATGGGACTATCAACTCAAAAGCTATTTCATGGACAGGTGTGGGCTATTCCCTCGTTATTTCATTATCAATTAAGCAGGTAAAAGGTCTGGAGTTGATTCTAGGTGTGACATTTGAATTTGGAATCAGTTGCTGTCGACTCTCAATATGAGATCCAAAGAGCTGTCACTATCAGTGAAGCAAACCATCATTAGGCTGAAAATTCAAAACAAACCCATCAGAGAGATAGCAAAAACATTAGGTGTGGCCAAATCAACTGTTTGGAACATTCTTAAAATTAAAGAACGCACCGGAGAGCTCAACAACATCAAAAGACTCGGAAGACCATGGAAAACAACTGTGGTGGATGTGAAGAAAAACCCCTTCACAACAGTTGGCCAAATCAAGAACACTCTCCAGGAGGTAGGTGTATATGTGTCAAAGTCAACAATCAAGAGAAGACTTCACAAGAGTGAATATAGAGGGTTCACCTCAAGATGTAAACCATTGGTGAGCCTCAAAAACAGGAAGACCAGATTAGAGTTTGCCAAACAACATCTAAAAAAGCCATTACAGTTCTGGAACAACATCCTATGGACAGATTAGACAAAGATCAACTTGTACCAGAGTGATGGGAAGAGAAGAGTATGGAGAAGGATAGGAACTGCTCATGATCCAAAACATACCACCTCATCAGTGAAGCATGGTGGTGGTAGTGTCATGGCGTGGACATGTATGGCTGCCAATGGAACTGGTTCCCTTGTATTTATTGATGATGTGACTGCTGACAAAAGCAGCAGAATGAATTCTGAAGTGTTTTGGGAAATATCATATGCTCATATTCAGTCAAATGCTTCAGAACTCATTGGACGGCACTTCACAGTGCAGATGGATAATGACCCGAAGCATACTGCAAAAGCAACCAAAGAGTTTTTTATGGCTGAAAAGTGGAATGTTATGCAATGGCCATGTCAATCCCCTGAATCCGATTGAGCATGCATTTCACTTGATGAAGACAAAACTGAAGGGAAAATGCCCCAAGAACAAGCAGGAACTGAAGACATTTGCAGTAGAGGCCTGGCAGAGCATCACCAGGGATGAAACCCAGCGTCTGGTGATGTCTATGCATTCCAGACTTCAGGCTGTTAGATTTAGGATTGTTTAGTTTGTCCCCATTACTTTTGGCCCCTTAAAAAGTGGGAGCCACATATAGAAACCGTTGTAATTCCTACACAGTTCAGCTGATTTGGATGTAATTACCCTCAAATTAAATCTGAAAGTCTGCAGTTAAAGCGCATCTTGTTTGTTTCATTTCAAAGCCATTGTGGTGGTGAATAGAGGCCAAAATATGAAAATTCTGTCAATGTCCTAATATATATGCACCTGACTGTATATGTGTGTGTCTTTATATATATATATTAGGGGTGAGCGGGTTCGGATTTCTGAAATCCGAACCCCCCCGAGCCCCCCCGATCCGAGTCCGATCCGAGTCAGGCTCGACTTTTCCCGCCTGACTCGGATCTGAAATCGAGGCAAAACGTCATCATCCCGCCTTCCGAGTCTCGCGGGTTTTGGATCCTATATAAGGTACCCGCGTCGGCGCCATTTTCTCACTCGGCTGTGGACAGTGAAGAGGGAGGGTGGGAGTTAGGGCTGTGTAGTGTAGTGTAGTGCTGCTGTTGTCCACTACTTCAAAGTCCATAGGGGCTGGCTGTGTTGTGCTGTGCTGCTGTTGTTAATAGGGGCTGTGTCCACTACTTCAAAGTCCATAGGGGCTGGCTGGACTGTGTTGTGCAGTCAGTTCTCCATAGGGGCTGTGTCCACTCCAAAGTCCTGTGCAGTGTCCCAGTCCTAAAGGAGTGCTGTAGTGTTGTCCAGGGGGTGCTCTGTCCATCAGGGGTGCTCCCCCCAAGTGCTAAAAAAATAAAATTTTCTGTGTTTGTGAATTGTGTGCGCAGTAGCCGCACGTGCATCAACAAAGTAGTGCCAAGCGTGCGCCTGTGTCATAAGTAAAGGGCCGGCTGGCTTGACCGTTAAAGGGTGCTGTAACCCCCGAAAGTACACTCCAGTCCAAACCAAAAAAAAATTATTTTCTGTGTTTGTGAATTGTGTGCGCAGTAGCCGCACGTGCATCAACAAAGTAGTGCCAAGCGTGCACCTGTGTCATAAGTAAAGGGCCGGCTGGCTTGACCGTTAAGGGTGCTGTAACCCCCGAAAGTACACTCCAGTCCAAACCAAAAAAAAAATAATTTTCTGTGTTTGTGAATTGTGTGCGCAGTAGCCGCACGTGCATCAACAAAGTAGTGCCAAGCGTGCGCCTGTGTCATAAGTAAAGGGCCGGCTGGCTTGACCGTTAAGGGTGCTGTAACCCCCGAAAGTACACTCCAGTCCAAACCAAAAAAAAAATTATTTTCTGTGTTTGTGAATTGTGTGCGCAGTAGCCGCACGTGCATCAACAAAGTAGTGCCAAGCGTGCACCTGTGTCATAAGTAAAGGGCCGGCTGGCTTGACCATTAAGGGTGCTGTAACCCCCGAAAGTACACTCCAGTCCAAACCAAAAAAAAAATTATTTTCTGTGTTTGTGAATTGTGTGCGCAGTAGCCGCACGTGCATCAACAAAGTAGTGCCAAGCGTGCACCTGTGTCATAAGTAAAGGGCCGGCTGGCTTGACCGTTAAGGGTGCTGTAACCCCCGAAAGTACACTCCAGTCCAAACCAAAAAAAAAATTATTTTCTGTGTTTGTGAATTGTGTGCGCAGTAGCCGCACGTGCATCAACAAAGTAGTGCCAAGCGTGCGCCTGTGACATAAGTAAAGGGCCGGCTGGCTTGACCGTTAAAGGGTGCTGTAACCCCCAAAGTACACTCCAGTCCAAACCAAAAAAAATATTATTTTCTGTGTTTGTGAATTGTGTGCGCAGTAGCCGCACGTGCATCAACAAAGTAGTGCCAAGCGTGCGCCTGTGTCATAAGTAAAGGGCCGGCTGGCTTGACCGTTAAAGGGTGCTGTAACCCCCGAAAGTACACTCCAGTCCAAACCAAAAAAAAATGATTTTCTCTGTTTGTGAATTGTGTGCGCAGTAGCCGCACGTGCATCAACAAAGTAGTGCCAAGCGTGCGCCTGTGTCATAAGTAAAGGGCCGGCTGGCTTGACCGTTAAAGGGTGCTGTAACCCCCAAAGTACACTCCAGTCCAAACCAAAAAAAAAATTATTTTCTGTGTTTGTGAATTGTGTGCGCAGTAGCCGCACGTGCATCAACAAAGTAGTGCCAAGCGTGCGCCTGTGTCATAAGTAAAGGGCCGGCTGGCTTGACCGTTAAAGGGTGCTGTAACCCCCAAAGTACACTCCAGTCCAAACCAAAAAAAAAATTATTTTCTGTGTTTGTGAATTGTGTGCGCAGTAGCCGCACGTGCATCAACAAAGTAGTGCCAAGCGTGCGCCTGTGTCATAAGTAAAGGGCCAGCTGGCTTGACCATTAAAGGGTGCTGTAACCCCCAAAGTACACTCCAGTCCAAACCAAAAAAAAAATTATTTTCTGTGTTTGTGAATTGTGTGCGCAGTAGCCGCACGTGCAT
Source organism: Taudactylus pleione (assembly GCA_031769625.1). NCBI lineage: Eukaryota > Metazoa > Chordata > Amphibia > Anura > Myobatrachidae > Taudactylus > Taudactylus pleione. Next base: position 26,537 of record JAUIMM010000455.1, on the reverse strand, counting down.
CAACAAAGTAGTGCCAAGCGTGCGCCTGTGTCATAAGTAAAGGGCCGGCTGGCTTGACCGTTAAAGGGTGCTGTAACCCCCGAAAGTACACTCCAGTCCAAACCAAAAAAAAATTATTTTCTGTGTTTGTGAATTGTGTGCGCAGTAGCCGCACGTGCATCAACAAAGTAGTGCCAAGCGTGCGCCTGTGTCATAAGTAAAGGGCCGGCTGGCTTGACCGTTAAAGGGTGCTGTAACCCCCAAAGTACACTCCAGTCCAAACCAAAAAAAACATTATTTTCTGTGTTTGTGAATTGTGTGTGCAGTAGCCGCACGTGCATCAACAAAGTAGTGCCAAGCGTGCGCCTGTGTCATAAGTAAAGGGCCGGCTGGCTTGACCGTTAAAGGGTGCTGTAACCCCCGAAAGTACACTCCAGTCCAAACCAAAAAAAAATTATTTTCTGTGTTTGTGAATTGTGTGCGCAGTAGCCGCACGTGCATCAACAAAGTAGTGCCAAGCGTGCGCCTGTGTCATAAGTAAAGGGCCGGCTGGCTTGACCATTAAAGGGTGCTGTAACCCCCGAAAGTACACTCCAGTCCAAACCAAAAAAAAATTATTTTCTGTGTTTGTGAATTGTGTGCGCAGTAGCCGCACGTGCATCAACAAAGTAGTGCCAAGCGTGCGCCTGTGTCATAAGTAAAGGGCCGGCTGGCTTGACCGTTAAAGGGTGCTGTAACCCCCAAAGTACACTCCAGTCCAAACCAAAAAAAAAATTATTTTCTGTGTTTGTGAATTGTGTGCGCAGTAGCCGCACGTGCATCAACAAAGTAGTGCCAAGCGTGCGCCTGTGTCATAAGTAAAGGGCCGGCTGGCTTGACCGTTAAAGGGTGCTGTAACCCCCGAAAGTACACTCCAGTCCAAACCAAAAAAAAATTATTTTCTGTGTTTGTGAATTGTGTGCGCAGTAGCCGCACGTGCATCAACAAAGTAGTGCCAAGCGTGCGCCTGTGTCATAAGTAAAGGGCCGGCTGGCTTGACCGTTAAGGGTGCTGTAACCCCCAAAAGTACACTCCAGTCCAAACCAAAAAAAAATTATTTTCTGTGTTTGTGAATTGTGTGCGCAGTAGCCGCACGTGCATCAACAAAGTAGTGCCAAGAGTGCGCCTGTGTCATAAGTAAAGGGCCGGCTGGCTTGACCGTTAAAGGGTGCTGTAACCCACAAAGTACACTCCAGTCCAAACCAAAAAAAAAATTATTTTCTGTGTTTAGCCGCACGTATATATCAAATCGATATAACATAAATGGAGGACCAAACTTTCTCCGATAAAAATAAAATAGAGAAAGATCAAGAACCACTTCCTCCTAGTGCTGAAGCTGCTGCCACTAGTCATGACATAGACGATAACATGCCATCAACGTCGTCTGCCAAGGCCGATGCCCAATGTCATAGTAGAGGGCACATACAATCCCAAATGGCAAAGTTCAGGAAAATGACCTTGAAAAAGACATTTAAATCAGCTGAAGAGAAACGTAAACTTGCCAATATGCCATTTACGACACGGAGTGGCAAGGAACGGCTAAGGTCGATCCCTAGTATGTTCATGACTAGTGGTTCAGCTTCACATGACGATGGAAGCCCTCCTCCCACTAAAAAAATCAAAAGAGTTAAGCTGGCAAAAGCACAGCGAAGAACTGTGCTTTCTAAGAAGATATCACAAATCCCCAAGGAGAGTCCAAGTGTGGTGGTGGTTGCGATGCCTGACCTTCCCAGCACTGGACGGGAAGAGGTGGCTCTTTCCACCATTTGCACGCCCCCTGCAAGTGCTGAAAGGAGCACCCACAGTCCACTTGCTGATATGCAAATTGAAGATGTCACTGTTGAAGTACAACAGGATGAGGATACTGGTGTAGCTGGCGCTGAGGAGGAAGTTGGCGAGGAGGATTCTGATGGTGATGTGGTTTGTTTAAATCAGGCTCCGTGGGAGACAGTTGTTGTCCGTGGGATGAAAAAGCCCATCACGGTCATGCCTGGGCAGAAGACCAAACATTCCACCTCTTTGGTCTGGCAATATTTCTATCCAAATCCGGACAACAACTGTCTTGCCATATGTACCATATGTAAAGGTGAAATAAGTAGGGGTAGGGACGTCAACCACCTAGGAACATCCTCCCTTATACGGCACCTGCAGCGCGTTCATAAAAAGTTACTGTCAAGTTCAGAAACTTTGGCTAAGACCGTAAGCAGTCCAGGGACACCTAAATCCTGTTGTCCTGTTGTATCCAAGCGCCTGCAAACCACACCGTCAACTCCCTCCTCGTCAATTTCCTCCTTAGTCAGGATCGGAAGTAGTCCTGCAGGCCATGTCACTGGCATGACTGACTCTCCTATCCGGGATTCCTCTGGAGGATCCTGCATTGCTACGCCTACTGCTGCCGCTGCTGCTGGGAGTCGTTCATCATCCCAGAGAGGAAGTAGGAACACCACTACTTTTACTAAACAATTGACGCTCCAACAGTCCTTAGCGAGGAGGATGAAGTACGACAGCAGTCATCCTGAAGCAAAACGTATAACTGAGGCCTTGACTGCTATGTTGGTGTTAGACGTGCGTCCGGTATCCGCCATTAGTGCAGTGGGATTTAGACAATTGATGGAGGTAGTGTGTCCCCGGTTCCAAATCCCATCTAGATTCCACTTCACTAGGCAGGCGATACCGAGACTGTACAGAAACGTCAGAAAAAGTGTCCTCAGTGTCCTGAAAAATGCCGTTGTACACAATGTCCACTTAACCACGGACATGTGGACAAGTGGAACAGGGCAGACTAAGGACTATATGACTGTGACAGCCCACTGGGTAGATGTATCACCTTACGCAGCAACAGCAGCAGCGTCACCAGTAGCAGCATCTCAGAAACGCCAGCTCGTTACAAGGCAGGCTACGCTGTGTATCACCGGTTTCAGTAAGAGGCACACCGCCGACAACCTCTTAGAGAAACTGAGGGAAATCATCGCCCAGTGGCTTACCCCACTTAGACTCTCCTGGGGATTTGTGATATCTGACAACGCCACCAATATTGTGCGGGCATTACATCTGGGCAAATTCCAGCACGTCCCATGTTTTGCTCACACAATAAACTTGGTGGTGCAGAATTTTCTGAAAAGTGACAGGGGCGTGCAGGAGACGCTTTGGGTGGCCCGAAAAATTTCTGGCCACTTTCGCCATTCAGCGACTGCGTGCCGAAGACTGGAGCGCCAGCAAACACTCTTGAACCTGCCCCGCCATCACCTGAAGCAAGAGGTTGTGACGCGGTGGAACTCAACCCTCTATATGCTTCAGAGGATGGAGGAGCAGCAAAAGGCCATACAAGCCTATACATCCACCTATGACATAGGCAAAGGAGGGGGTATGCACCTGACTCAAGCGCAGTGGAGAATGATTTCCGTGTTGTGCAAGGTTCTCCAGCCCTTCGAACTTGCCACACGTGAAGTCAGTTCAGACACAGCCAGCTTGAGTCAGGTCATTCCCCTCATCAGGCTTTTGCAGAAGCAGCTGGAGAAAGTGAAGGAGGAGCTAAGACGGAGCGATTCCGCTCGGCATGTGGGACTTGTGGATGAAGCCCTTCATTCGCTTTGCCAGGATTCCAGGGTGGTCAATCTGTTGAAATCAGACCACTACATTTTGGCCACCGTGCTTGATCCTAGGTTTAAAGCCTATGTGGTGTCTCTCTTTCCGGCCGACACAAGCCTGCAGAGGTGCAAAGACCTGCTGGTGAACACACTGTCAGCTGAAGCGGAACGTGACACGTCAACGGCTCCTTCTTCATTTTCTCCCGCAACTGGGGCTGCCAGGAAAAAACTTAGGTATCCTAAGCAACCCGCTGGCGGTGATGCAGGGCAGGCAGGACCAAGTTTGGACATCTGGTCCGGACTGAAGGACCTGGCAACAATTTCTGACATGTCTACTGTCACTGCATATGATACTGTCACCATTGACAGAATGGTGGAGGATTACATCGGTGACAGCATCCAAGTAGGCATGTCAGACAGTCCATACCTGTACTGGCAGGAAAAAGAGGCAATTTGGAGGCCCCTGTACAAGCTGGCTCTATTTTACCTGAGTTGCCCCCCCTCCAGTGTGTACTCCGAAAGAGTGTTTAGTGCAGCCGGGAACCTTGTCAGCGAAAGGCGTAGGAGGTTGCTTCCACAGAATGTGGAGAAGATGATGTTCATCAAAATGAATTATCAGCTCTTCCAGGGAGACCAGCCTCCAGAAGGTACAGAGGGACCTGTGGTGGTGGATTCAAGTGGGGACGAGTTAATACTTTGTGAGGATGAGGATGTACACACTGAAGAGGGTGAGGAATCGGTGGATGAGGAGGATGAGGATGACATCTTGCCTCCGTAGAGCCAGTTTGTGCAGGGACACATTAATTGCCAGCTTGTTTTGTGGGGGCCCAAACGAACCAATCATTTCAGCCACAGTTGTGTGGCAGACCCTGGCGCTGAAATGATTGATTTGTTAAAGTGTGCATGTCCTGTTTATACAACATAAGGGTGGGTGGGAGGGCCCAAGGACAATTCCATCTTGCACTTCTTTTTTTTATTTGCATTATGTACAGTTTGGGGCCTAGTTTTTCTAACTGCCATCCTGTCTGCCACTGCAGTGTCACTCCTAGATGGGTCACGTGTTTGTGCCGCCCACTCGTGTCGCTTAGCATAGTCATCCAGCTACCTCGGTGCAACCTTTTGGACATGAAAACACTATTGTGAGGTGTGAGGTGTTCAGAATAGACTGGAAATGAGTGGAAATTAAGGTTATTGAGGTTAATAATAGCATAGGAGCAGAGAAACCAACAAATTCTGTGATTTTAGCTGTTTTTATGCTTTTTAAAAAAAAAATACAGATCCAAAACACAAAACCCAGAACCCAAAACACGGAAGGGTGGTTTTGGCAAAACCAATCCAGATCCAAAACACGAAGAAAGATCCAGATCCAAAACCAAAACACAAAACACGAAAAGTGGCCGGTGCACACCCCTTATATATATATATATATATATATATATATATATATATACGTGTGTGTGTCTATATATATATATATATACACTGTATATATATGTATATATATATATATATTAGGGGTGTGCACCGGCCACTTTTCGTGTTTTGTGTTTTGGTTTTGGATCTGGATCTTTCTTCGTGTTTTGGATCTGGATTGGTTTTGCCAAAACCACCCTTCCGTGTTTTGGGTTCTGGGTTTTGTGTTTTGGATCTGTATTTTTTTGAAAAAAAGCATAAAAACAGCTAAAATCACAGAATTTGTAGGTTTTTCTGCTCCTATGCTATTATTAACCTCAATAACCTTAATTTCCACTCATTTCCAGTCTATTCTGAATACCTCACACCTCACAATAGTGTTTTTATGTCCAAAAGGTTGCACCGAGGTAGCTGGATGACTATGCTAAGCGACACGAGTGGGCGGCACAAACACGTGACCCATCTAGGCGTGAAACTGCAGTGGCAGACAGGATGGCATTGAAAAACTAGGCCCCAAACTGTACATAATGCAAAGAAAAAAAAGAGGTGCAAGATGGAATTGTCCTTGGGCCCTCCCACCCACCCTTATGTTGTATAAACAGGACATGCACACTTTAACAAACCAATCATTTCAGCGCCAGGGTCTGCCACACAACTGTGGCTGAAATGATTGGTTCATTTGGGCCCCCACAAAACAAGCTGGCAATTAATCTGTCCCTGCACAAACTGGCTCTACGGAGGCAAGAAGTCGTCCTCATCCTCCTCATCCACAGATTCCTCACCCTCTTCAGTGTTATGTACATCCTCATCCTCACAGAGTATTAATTTGTCCCTGCTGGAACCACAGGTCCCTCTGTACGTTCTGGAGGCTGGTCTCCCTGGAAGAGTTGATCATTCATTTTATGAACATCATCTTCTCCACATTTTGTGGAAGCAACCTCCTACGCCTTTCGCTAACAAGGTTCCCGGCTGCACTAAACACTCTTTCGGAGTACACACTGGAGGGGGGGCAACTCAGGTAAAATAGAGCCAGTTTGTACAGGGACCTCCAAATTGCTTCTTTTTCCTGCCAGTACAGGTACGGACTGTCTGACATGCCTACTTGGATGCTGTCACCGATGTAATCCTTTAACAGACAGACGCACGCTTGTCGCTGCTGCTTTGAGGATTCAAGTGCGGCTACAGTCCACACAATTCACAAAGACAGAAAAAAAAAAAGAATATTTTTATTGTTTGTGGAGCACACTTTGAGGGTTACACCACCCTCTAACAGACAGACGCACGCTTGTCGCTGCTGCTTTGAGGATGCAAGAGCGGCTACAGCCCACACAATTCACAAAGACAGAAAAAAGAACAATATTTTAATTGTTTGTGTAGCACACTTTGATGGTGTCACCACCCTTTAACAGACAGACGCACGCTTGTCGCTGCTGCTTTAAGGATGCAGGTGCGGCTACAGCCCACACAATTCACAAAGACAGAAAAAAGAAGAATATTTTTATTGTTTGTGTAGCACACTTTGAGGGTGTCACCACCCTTTAACAGACAGACGCACGCTTGTCGCTGCTGCTTTGAGGATGCAAGTGCGGCTACATCGCACACAAGTCACAAACACATTAAAAAAATAGTTTTTTATTTTTTGGAGCACTTCGTGAGTTACACCACCCTTTAACAGACAGACGCACGCTTGTCGCTGCTGCTTTAAGGATGCAGGTGCGGCTACAGCCCACACAATTCACAAAGACAGAAAAAAGAAGAAGAATATTTTTATTGTTTGTGGAGCACACTTTGAGGGTGTCACCACCCTTTAACAGACAGACGCACGCTTGTCGCTGCTGCTTTGAGGATGCAAGTGTGGCTACATCGCACACAAGTCACAAACACATTAAAAAAATAGTTTTTTATTTTTTGGAGCACTTTGAGAGTTACACCACCCTTTAACAGACAGACGCACGCTTGTCGCTGCTGCTTTAAGGATGCAGGTGCGGCTACAGCCCACACATTTCACAAAGACCGAAAAAAAAAGAACAATATTTTAATTGTTTGTGTAGCACACTTTGAGGGTGTCACCACCCTTTAACAGACAGACGCACGCTTGTCGCTGCTGCTTTGAGGATGCAGGTGGAATCTAGACGGGATTTGGAACCGAGGACACACTACCTCCATCAATTGTCTAAATCCCACTGCACTAATGTCGGATACCGGACGCACGTCTAACACCAACATAGCAGTCAAGGCCTCAGTTATACGTTTTGCTTCAGGATGACTGCTGTCGTACTTCATCCTCATCGCTAGGGACTGTTGGAGGGTCAATTGTTTAGTAAAAGTAGTGATGTTCCTACTTCCTCTCTGGGATGATGAACAACTCCCAGCAGCAGCAACAGCACTAGTAGGAAGTGGTTCTTGATCTTTCCCTATTTTAATTTTATCAGAGAAAGTTTGGTCCTCCATTTATGTTATATTGATATATATACGTGCGGCTAAAGCGCACACAAACACAGAAAATATTTTTTTATTTTTGCTGGAGAGTAGTGCACTTTGTGGGTTACACCACCCTTTAAGAAATGAGCCAGCCGGCTCTTTACTTATGGGACACAGGCGCACGATTGGCGCTGCTCCTTTGTTGATGCACGTGCAGCCACAGTGCACACAAGTCACAAACACAGAAAATATATATTTTTTTGGTTTGGAGTGTACTTTGGGGGTTACAGCACCCTTTAACGGTCAAGCCAGCCGGCCCTTTACTTATGACACAGGCGCACGCTTGGCACTACTTTGTTGATGCACGTGCGGCTACTGCGCACACAATTCACAAACACAGAAAATAATTTTTTTTTTGGTTTGGACTGGAGTGTACTTTCGGGGGTTACAGCACCCTTAACGGTCAAGCCAGCCGGCCCTTTACTTATGACACAGGCGCACGCTTGGCACTACTTTGTTGATGCACGTGCGGCTACTGCGCACACAATTCACAAACACAGAAAATAATTTTTTTTTTGGTTTGGACTGGAGTGTACTTTCGGGGGTTACAGCACCCTTAACGGTCAAGCCAGCCGGCCCTTTACTTATGACACAGGCGCACGCTTGGCACTACTTTGTTGATGCACGTGCGGCTACTGCGCACACAATTCACAAACACAGAAAATAATTTTTTTTTTGGTTTGGACTGGAGTGTACTTTCGGGGGTTACAGCACCCTTAACGGTCAAGCCAGCCGGCCCTTTACTTATGACACAGGCGCACGCTTGGCACTACTTTGTTGATGCACGTGCGGCTACTGCGCACACAATTCACAAACACAGAAAATAATTTTTTTTTGGTTTGGACTGGAGTGTACTTTCGGGGGTTACAGCACCCTTTAACGGTCAAGCCAGCCGGCCCTTTACTTATGACACAGGCGCACGCTTGGCACTACTTTGTTGATGCACGTGCGGCTACTGCGCACACAATTCACAAACACAGAAAATATATTATTTTTTTAGCACTTGGGGGGAGCACCCCTGATGGACAGAGCACCCCCTGGACAACACTACAGCACCTCTTTAGGACTGGGACACTGCACAGGACTTTGGAGTGGACACAGCCCCTATGGAGAACTGACTGCACAACACAGTCCAGCCAGCCCCTATGGACTTTGAAGTAGTGGACACAGCCCCTATTAACAACAGCAGCACAGCACAACACAGCCAGCCCCTATGGACTTTGAAGTAGTGGACAACAGCAGCACTACACTACACTACACAGCCCTAACTCCCACCCTCCCTCTTCACTGTCCACAGCCGAGTGAGAAAATGGCGCCGACGTGGGTACCTTATATAGGATCCAAAACCCGCGAGACTCGGAAGGCGGGATGATGACGTTTTGCCTCGATTTCAGATCCGAGTCAGGTGGGAAAAGTCGAGCCTGATTCGGATCGGACTCGGATCGGGGGGGCTCGGGGGGGTTCGGATTTCAGAAATCCGAACCCGCTCACCCCTAATATATATATGACACACACACATCAGGCAGGCAGCCCGATGTATGTTTGTGTGTGTGTATATATGCGTGTGTATGTATGTAAAAGTTATGTAATCTATACACATACTGTAGTATATATACATATAAAATTGTGTGGGTGGACAGGCACTTGCAGAAATGATTGAATGCTGGGTGCCTTCAGTGAAGAAGTATGCACAGAAAGAAGGAAAGCTGCGACACTCTAAATTTTAGTAAATAAATTAAAGTTGTATTGGCATATAAAGCTTTATATGACAATACAACTTGCATTTATTTACTAAAATTTGGAGTGCCACAGCTTTCCTTCTTTATATATATATACATACACACAACTTTTATCGATAGGGGCCCCCACACGTTTATTGCCCAGGGGCTCCCACAGTCATTAATCCGGCCCTGGTGACCACCGTCTGTGCTGACAGCACAGAAGACGCAGCAGTTTGATGCAGGTGAGTTAAAAGTCCAATAGAGACAAGATGCTTTTAGTCTTAATCTATTCATAAGTTCTAATTCATAAATTTTATTTACTTCATATTTTTTTTTTCCTTTTTGAGCTTGGTTGATGTATCTAAATCTCCTGCTTTGGGAATGTTAAACATGTGATTTTTTGTTGTTGTTGTTCTTTTAACGCTCATAAGGTACCGTGGCCCTGATTCAGAGCCGGACGCTTTGACAGAGCGCTCGCTTTGAATCAGGGCCGGGCTATTTCTTTTTTAGAACGGCCTCCTGGCCGCTCGCAGTGCTGTGGGTGACCACCCACAGCTATAGCGAGCGGCCAGGAAGATGGTCACGATGGTCAAGACCATTGCGACCATCGGGCTTGCGATGAGACCCTTGTGGTAGGGTCTCGTTGCCGCAAGCCCCAGAGAGATTTCGGCTCTACCAGAGCCGAAATCTCTCCCACCGACATCACTCGTGATGTCAGTAGGGCCGCCCCCAAAGGAAGGCGTTCACATGGGAATGCCTCCGTCTGGGCAGCCACCCCCCCGGCCCACCCACCAAAGGGGGCGTGCTGTCACTCAACATCAACAGCACGCCCCCTTTGGTACGAGATCTGGAGTGACGGATTGCCCGTCGCTATCCGGGTCTCGTGCATGCGCACAATGGAGCCAGCTCCGTCGTGAGCATGCGCTCTGGGCCACCATCGACCCGGTTGAGAGCGCTCAGCGCTTGCGACTGGGTCTGAATCAGGCCCTGAGTTTCTAGTAACAGTTACCTCCTGGCGGAAACACATCAGTTTGTGTGACCATCCTGAACGACCAGAACCTAAATGCTGTAACGATGTTCAAAAATGATAGTTTCGCATTTGCTATAGGTAAGTTTCAAAACTAATTATCAATGTGATGTTGAATTTAAGCAGTGTCCAATGCAGCTCTCATGAGGGACCATTTTTCATTGTATTTTTGCTGTTAAATCCTTTAAAACACACATTTTCAGCATTGTTACCTCAAATATTAGGTGTCCCCCAGTTGTATCATGGAGGGACCGCATCAGGTATCTGCAATACCTCGTGTGATTCCTCCAGTCACACCGGTAGCCGCTTCCCCCATAGGTTTATATGGAGGATTGCGATGCTGCCCAATGTACCAATATTGGAAATTCTAAGCATAGTTGATTTTGGCCCCTGAATGTGGAGATAAGTAGCCTATCGGTAGTTACCTAATTTCATACCGGCAGAGGGATCCCCAGGATCCCTCCGGGGGCAAAGGACATGGCTCAGAAGCAGTCCCCGGGCATGCACATGTGCGGCACCCATGCATGCTCTTTGCCTACATCATAGGGACGGGCTCAAATTGGAGGCCATCTTGCTGCACGTGCTTATATATACATCCATCTGCTATGATGAAATTGTGCAATGTAAACATGGCCGGTACTGACACGACCTGATCGCATTGCAAAATGCACTGTCATTAATGAGCTCTATGATAACATAACAACTAGGAAATGTTGACTTTGGCTGTGCCGTGGCACTTTTTAGCCAATCCCCGCCGATTAGAATTTTGAACCAATAAACCACAGGTTGAGCCAAATATATTGTAAATATGTATATTTTAATTTTTTCTTTCTTTTTTTTGAGACTAACTTTATGCAATCTAATAAAGAATATAGCGATGTTACAGCCGTACATGCTGAACATAGAGGAAATCATACAATACCAACCTTTCTACATTTTTTGAGAGCTTAAAATAAATCAGAAATACTTTTTCAGTTTTGCAAATAATGCTGTTCTTCCTCAAACCTCCAGGAAATAAAATAAATATACTAACCTTGACTGTGTGTACCCAATAAACTTAAATACTAGAGACAAAAAGTTTTGTTGTATTTACTTTTATTAATTGGTTATTTCCTTTATTGATAATCCTTTGGATGATTGTTTCTGTATATCTTAATTAACTATTGTCTTTCCATTAGGATGTTTGATTAAAGTTGAACTAACATTGTGTGGCATAATGTTTCAATGGGGTATGAGGATGTCTTCACTTGGGTACACACTGAAAGATAAATTGGGTGATAAATTGATCGGAAAATATATCGTTACCTGATCGGCCAGTGTGTATATACGATATGTCTGTGAACAACGTTGTTCACAGACATATTGCGTTGGCTCTCCTGCACAGCCGATGGTCAATACATCTGAAGATATATTGGGGCATCGTTCTGTGTGTAAGGCCGAACAGCCGAGCAATGATTGGTTCGCCATTCAGCTTTTCACCAGGAGGGCTGGCTTATTCAAATTATCATCCTTGGCATGTGTTTGTGAATTGTGTGCGCAGTAGCCGCACGTGCATCAACAAAGTAGTGCCAAGCGTGCGCCTGTGTCATAAGTAAAGGGCCGGCTGGCTTGACCGTTAAAGGGTGCTGTAACCCCCAAAGTACACTCCAGTCCAAACCAAAAAAAAAATTATTTTCTGTGTTTGTGAATTGTGTGCGCAGTAGCCGCACGTGCATCAACAAAGTAGTGCCAAGCGTGCGCCTGTGTCATAAGTAAAGGGCCGGCTGGCTTGACCGTTAAAGGGTGCTGTAACCCCCGAAAGTACACTCCAGTCCAAACCAAAAAAAAATTATTTTCTGTGTTTGTGAATTGTGTGCGCAGTAGCCGCACGTGCATCAACAAAGTAGTGCCAAGCGTGCGCCTGTGTCATAAGTAAAGGGCCGGCTGGCTTGACCGTTAAAGGGTGCTGTAACCCCCAAAGTACACTCCAGTCCAAACCAAAAAAAAAATTATTTTCTGTGTTTGTGAATTGTGTGCGCAGTAGCCGCACGTGCATCAACAAAGTAGTGCCAAGCGTGCGCCTGTGTCATAAGTAAAGGGCCGGCTGGCTTGACCGTTAAAGGGTGCTGTAACCCCCAAAGTACACTCCAGTCCAAACCAAAAAAAAAATTATTTTCTGTGTTTGTGAATTGTGTGCGCAGTAGCCGCACGTGCATCAACAAAGTAGTGCCAAGCGTGCGCCTGTGTCATAAGTAAAGGGCCGGCTGGCTTGACCGTTAAAGGGTGCTGTAACCCCCAAAGTACACTCCAGTCCAAACCAAAAAAAAAATTATTTTCTGTGTTTGTGAATTGTGTGCGCAGTAGCCGCACGTGCATCAACAAAGTAGTGCCAAGCGTGCGCCTGTGTCATAAGTAAAGGGCCGGCTGGCTTGACCGTTAAAGGGTGCTGTAACCCCCGAAAGTACACTCCAGTCCAAACCAAAAAAAAATTATTTTCTGTGTTTGTGAATTGTGTGCGCAGTAGCCGCACGTGCATCAACAAAGTAGTGCCAAGCGTGCGCCTGTGTCATAAGTAAAGGGCCGGCTGGCTTGACCGTTAAAGGGTGCTGTAACCCCCAAAGTACACTCCAGTCCAAACCAAAAAAAAAATTATTTTCTGTGTTTGTGAATTGTGTGCGCAGTAGCCGCACGTGCATCAACAAAGTAGTGCCAAGCGTGCGCCTGTGTCATAAGTAAAGGGCTGGCTGGCTTAACCGTTAAAGGGTGCTGTAACCCCCGAAAGTACACTCCAGGCCAAACCAAAAAAAAATTATTTTCTGTGTTTGTGAATTGTGTGCGCAGTAGCCGCACGTGCATCAACAAAGTAGTGCCAAGCGTGCGCCTGTGTCATAAGTAAAGGGCCGGCTGGCTTGACCGTTAAGGGTGCTGTAACCCCCGAAAGTACACTCCAGTCCAAACCAAAAAAAAATTATTTTCTGTGTTTGTGAATTGTGTGCGCAGTAGCCGCACGTGCATCAACAAAGTAGTGCCAAGAGTGCGCCTGTGTCATAAGTAAAGGGCCGGCTGGCTTGACCGTTAAAGGGTGCTGTAACCCACAAAGTACACTCCAGTCCAAACCAAAAAAAAAATTATTTTCTGTGTTTAGCCGCACGTATATATCAAATCGATATAACATAAATGGAGGACCAAACTTTCTCCGATAAAAATAAAATAGAGAAAGATCAAGAACCACTTCCTCCTAGTGCTGAAGCTGCTGCCACTAGTCATGACATAGACGATAACATGCCATCAACGTCGTCTGCCAAGGCCGAAGCCCAATGTCATAGTAGAGGGCACATACAATCCCAAATGGCAAAGTTCAGGAAAATGACCTTGAAAAAGACATTTAAATCAGCTGAAGAGAAACGTAAACTTGCCAATATGCCATTTACGACACGGAGTGGCAAGGAACGGCTAAGGTCGATCCCTAGTATGTTCATGACTAGTGGTTCAGCTTCACATGACGATGGAAGCCCTCCTCCCACTAAAAAAATCAAAAGAGTTAAGCTGGCAAAAGCACAGCGAAGAACTGTGCTTTCTAAGAAGATATCACAAATCCCCAAGGAGAGTCCAAGTGTGGTGGTGGTTGCGATGCCTGACCTTCCCAGCACTGGACGGGAAGAGGTGGCTCTTTCCACCATTTGCACGCCCCCTGCAAGTGCTGAAAGGAGCACCCACAGTCCACTTGCTGATATGCAAATTGAAGATGTCACTGTTGAAGTACAACAGGATGAGGATACTGGTGTAGCTGGCGCTGAGGAGGAAGTTGGCGAGGAGGATTCTGATGGTGATGTGGTTTGTTTAAATCAGGCTCCGGGGGAGACAGTTGTTGTCCGTGGGATGAAAAAGCCCATCACGGTCATGCCTGGGCAGAAGACCAAACATTCCACCTCTTTGGTCTGGCAATATTTCTATCCAAATCCGGACAACAACTGTCTTGCCATATGTACCATATGTAAAGGTGAAATAAGTAGGGGTAGGGACGTCAACCACCTAGGAACATCCTCCCTTATACGGCACCTGCAGCGCGTTCATAAAAAGTTACTGTCAAGTTCAGAAACTTTGGCTAAGACCGTAAGCAGTCCAGGGACACCTAAATCCTGTTGTCCTGTTGTATCCAAGCGCCTGCAAACCACACCGTCAACTCCCTCCTCGTCAATTTCCTCCTTAGTCAGGATCGGAAGTAGTCCTGCAGGCCATGTCACTGGCATGACTGACTCTCCTATCCGGGATTCCTCTGGAGGATCCTGCATTGCTACGCCTACTGCTGCCGCTGCTGCTGGGAGTCGTTCATCATCCCAGAGAGGAAGTAGGAACACCACTACTTTTACTAAACAATTGACGCTCCAACAGTCCTTAGCGAGGAGGATGAAGTACGACAGCAGTCATCCTGAAGCAAAACGTATAACTGAGGCCTTGACTGCTATGTTGGTGTTAGACGTGCGTCCGGTATCCGCCATTAGTGCAGTGGGATTTAGACAATTGATGGAGGTAGTGTGTCCCCGGTTCCAAATCCCGTCTAGATTCCACTTCACTAGGCAGGCGATACCGAGACTGTACAGAAACGTCAGAAAAAGTGTCCTCAGTGTCCTGAAAAATGCCGTTGTACACAATGTCCACTTAACCACGGACATGTGGACAAGTGGAACAGGGCAGACTAAGGACTATATGACTGTGACAGCCCACTGGGTAGATGTATCACCTTACGCAGCAACAGCAGCAGCGTCACCAGTAGCAGCATCTCAGAAACGCCAGCTCATTACAAGGCAGGCTACGCTGTGTATCACCGGTTTCAGTAAAAGGCACACCGCCGACAACCTCTTAGAGAAACTGAGGGAAATCATCGCCCAGTGGCTTACCCCACTTAGACTCTCCTGGGGATTTGTGATATCTGACAACGCCACCAATATTGTGCGGGCATTACATCTGGGCAAATTCCAGCACGTCCCATGTTTTGCTCACACAATAAACTTGGTGGTGCAGAATTTTCTGAAAAGCGACAGGGGCGTGCAGGAGACGCTTTGGGTGGCCCGAAAAATTTCTGGCCACTTTCGCCATTCAGCGACTGCGTGCCGAAGACTGGAGCGCCAGCAAACACTCTTGAACCTGCCCCGCCATCACCTGAAGCAAGAGGTTGTGACGCGGTGGAACTCAACCCTCTATATGCTTCAGAGGATGGAGGAGCAGCAAAAGGCCATACAAGCCTATACATCCACCTATGACATAGGCAAAGGAGGGGGTATGCACCTGACTCAAGCGCAGTGGAGAATGATTTCCGTGTTGTGCAAGGTTCTCCAGCCCTTCGAACTTGCCACACGTGAAGTCAGTTCAGACACAGCCAGCTTGAGTCAGGTCATTCCCCTCATCAGGCTTTTGCAGAAGCAGCTGGAGAAAGTGAAGGAGGGGCTAAGACGGAGCGATTCCGCTCGGCATGTGGGACTTGTGGATGAAGCCCTTCATTCGCTTTGCCAGGATTCCAGGGTGGTCAATCTGTTGAAATCAGACCACTACATTTTGGCCACCGTGCTTGATCCTAGGTTTAAAGCCTATGTGGTGTCTCTCTTTCCGGCCGACACAAGCCTGCAGAGGTGCAAAGACCTGCTGGTGAACACACTGTCAGCTGAAGCGGAACGTGACACGTCAACGGCTCCTTCTTCATTTTCTCCCGCAACTGGGGCTGCCAGGAAAAAACTTAGGTATCCTAAGCAACCCGCTGGCGGTGATGCAGGGCAGGCAGGACCAAGTTTGGACATCTGGTCCGGACTGAAGGACCTGGCAACAATTTCTGACATGTCTACTGTCACTGCATATGATACTGTCACCATTGACAGAATGGTGGAGGATTACATCGGTGACAGCATCCAAGTAGGCATGTCAGACAGTCCATACCTGTACTGGCAGGAAAAAGAGGCAATTTGGAGGCCCCTGTACAAGCTGGCTCTATTTTACCTGAGTTGCCCCCCCTCCAGTGTGTACTCCGAAAGAGTGTTTAGTGCAGCCGGGAACCTTGTCAGCGAAAGGCGTAGGAGGTTGCTTCCACAGAATGTGGAGAAGATGATGTTCATCAAAATGAATTATCAGCTCTTCCAGGGAGACCAGCCTCCAGAAGGTACAGAGGGACCTGTGGTGGTGGATTCAAGTGGGGACGAGTTAATACTTTGTGAGGATGAGGATGTACACACTGAAGAGGGTGAGGAATCGGTGGATGAGGAGGATGAGGATGACATCTTGCCTCCGTAGAGCCAGTTTGTGCAGGGACACATTAATTGCCAGCTTGTTTTGTGGGGGCCCAAACGAACCAATCATTTCAGCCACAGTTGTGTGGCAGACCCTGGCGCTGAAATGATTGATTTGTTAAAGTGTGCATGTCCTGTTTATACAACATAAGGGTGGGTGGGAGGGCCCAGGGACAATTCCATCTTGCACTTCTTTTTTTTTCTTTGCATTATGTACAGTTTGGGGCCTAGTTTTTCTAACTGCCATCCTGTCTGCCACTGCAGTGTCACTCCTAGATGGGTCACGTGTTTGTGCCGCCCACTCGTGTCGCTTAGCATAGTCATCCAGCTACCTCGGTGCAACCTTTTGGACATGAAAACACTATTGTGAGGTGTGAGGTGTTCAGAATAGACTGGAAATGAGTGGAAATTACGGTTATTGAGGTTAATAATAGCATAGGAGCAGAGAAACCAACAAATTCTGTGATTTTAGCTGTTTTTATGCTTTTTAAAAAAAAAATACAGATCCAAAACACAAAACCCAGAACCCAAAACACGGAAGGGTGGTTTTGGCAAAACCAATCCAGATCCAAAACACGAAGAAAGATCCAGATCCAAAACCAAAACACAAAACACGAAAAGTGGCCGGTGCACACCCCTAATATATATATATATATATATATACGTGTGTGTGTCTATATATATATATATATACACTGTATATATATGTATATATATATATATATATATGACACACACACATCAGGCAGGCAGCCCGATGTATGTTTGTGTGTGTGTATATATGCGTGTGTATGTATGTAAAAGTTATGTAATCTATACACATACTGTAGTATATATACATATAAAATTGTGTGGGTGGACAGGCACTTGCAGAAATGATTGAATGCTGGGTGCCTTCAGTGAAGAAGTATGCACAGAAAGAAGGAAAGCTGCGACACTCTAAATTTTAGTAAATAAATTAAAGTTGTATTGGCATATAAAGCTTTATATGACAATACAACTTGCATTTATTTACTAAAATTTGGAGTGCCACAGCTTTCCTTCTTTATATATATATACATACACACAACTTTTATCGATAGGGGCCCCCACACGTTTATTGCCCAGGGGCTCCCACAGTCATTAATCCGGCCCTGGTGACCACCGTCTGTGCTGACAGCACAGAAGACGCAGCAGTTTGATGCAGGTGAGTTAAAAGTCCAATAGAGACAAGATGCTTTTGGTCTTAATCTATTCATAAGTTCTAATTCATAAATTTTATTTACTTCATATTTTTTTTTACCTTTTTGAGCTTGGTTGATGTATCTAAATCTCCTGCTTTGGGAATGTTAAACATGTGATTTTTTGTTGTTGTTGTTCTTTTAACGCTCATAAGGTACCGTGGCCCTGATTCAGAGCCGGACGCTTTGACAGAGCGCTCGCTTTGAATCAGGGCCGGGCTATTTCTTTTTTAGAACGGCCTCCTGGCCGCTCGCAGTGCTGTGGGTGACCACCCACAGCTATAGCGAGCGGCCAGGAAGATGGTCACGATGGTCAAGACCATCGCGACCATCGGGCTTGCGATGAGACCCTTGTGGTAGGGTCTCGTTGCCGCAAGCCCCAGAGAGATTTCGGCTCTACCAGAGCCGAAATCTCTCCCACCGACATCACTCGTGATGTCAGTAGGGCCGCCCCCAAACGAAGGCGTTCACATGGGAATGCCTCCGTCTGGGCAGCCACCCCCCCGGCCCACCCACCAAAGGGGGCGTGCTGTCACTCAACATCAACAGCACGCCCCCTTTGGTACGAGATCTGGAGTGACGGATTGCCCGTCGCTATCCGGGTCTCGTGCATGCGCACAATGGAGCCAGCTCCGTCGTGAGCATGCGCTCTGGGCCACCATCGACCCGGTTGCGAGCGCTCAGCGCTTGCGACTGGGTCTGAATCAGGCCCTGAGTTTCTAGTAACAGTTACCTCCTGGCGGAAACACATCAGTTTGTGTGACCATCCTGAACGACCAGAACCTAAATGCTGTAACGATGTTCAAAAATGATAGTTTTGCATTTGCTATAGGTAAGTTTCAAAACTAATTATCAATGTGATGTTGAATTTAAGCAGTGTCTAATGCAGCTCTCATGAGGGACCATTTTTCATTGTATTTTTGCTGTTAAATCCTTTAAAACACACATTTTCAGCATTGTTACCTCAAATATTAGGTGTCCCCCAGTTGTATCATGGAGGGACCGCATCAGGTATCTGCAATACCTCGTGCGATCCCTCCAGTCACACCGGTAGCCGCTTCCCCCATAGGTTTATATGGAGGATTGCGATGCTGCCCAATGTACCAATATTGGAAATTCTAAGCATAGTTGATTTTGGCCCCTGAATGTGGAGATAAGTAGCCTATCGGTAGTTACCTAATTTCATACCGGCAGAGGGATCCCCAGGATCCCTCCGGGGGCAAAGGACATGGCTCAGAAGCAGTCCCCGGGCATGCACATGTGCGGCACCCATGCATGCTCTTTGCCTACATCATAGGGACGGGCTCAAATTGGAGGCCATCTTGCTGCACGTGCTTATATATACATCCATCTGCTATGATGAAATTGTGCAATGTAAACATGGCCGGTACTGACACGACCTGATCGCATTGCAAAATGCACTGTCATTAATGAGCTCTATGATAACATAACAACTAGGAAATGTTGACTTTGGCTGTGCCGTGGCACTTTTTAGCCAATCCCCGCTGATTAGAATTTTGAACCAATAAACCACAGGTTGAGCCAAATATATTGTAAATATGTATATTTTAATTTTTTCTTTCTTTTTTTTGAGACTAACTTTATGCAATCTAATAAAGAATATAGCAATGTTACAGCCGTACATGCTGAACATAGAGGAAATCATACAATACCAACCTTTCTACATTTTTTGAGAGCTTAAAATAAATCAGAAATACTTTTTCAGTTTTGCAAATAATGCTGTTCTTCCTCAAACCTCCAGGAAATAAAATAAATATACTAACCTTGACTGTGTGTACCCAATAAACTTAAATACTAGAGACAAAAAGTTTTGTTGTATTTACTTTTATTAATTGGTTATTTCCTTTATTGATAATCCTTTGGATGATTGTTTCTGTATATCTTAATTAACTATTGTCTTTCCATTAGGATGTTTGATTAAAGTTGAACTAACATTGTGTGGCATAATGTTTCAATGGGGTATGAGGATGTCTTCACTTGGGTACACACTGAAAGATAAATTGGGTGATAAATTGATCGGAAAATATATCGTTACCTGATCGGCCAGTGTGTATATACGATATGTCTGTGAACAACGTTGTTCACAGACATATTGCGTTGGCTCTCCTGCACAGCCGATGGTCAATACATCTGAAGATATATTGGGGCATCGTTCTGTGTGTAAGGCCGAACAGCCGAGCAATGATTGGTTCGCCATTCAGCTTTTCACCAGGAGGGCTGGCTTATTCAAATTATCATCCTTGGCATGTGTTTGTGAATTGTGTGCGCAGTAGCCGCACGTGCATCAACAAAGTAGTGCCAAGCGTGCGCCTGTGTCATAAGTAAAGGGCCGGCTGGCTTGACCGTTAAAGGGTGCTGTAACCCCCAAAGTACACTCCAGTCCAAACCAAAAAAAAAATTATTTTCTGTGTTTGTGAATTGTGTGCGCAGTAGCCGCACGTGCATCAACAAAGTAGTGCCAAGCGTGCGCCTGTGTCATAAGTAAAGGGCCGGCTGGCTTGACCGTTAAAGGGTGCTGTAACCCCCGAAAGTACACTCCAGTCCAAACCAAAAAAAAATTATTTTCTGTGTTTGTGAATTGTGTGCGCAGTAGCCGCACGTGCATCAACAAAGTAGTGCCAAGCGTGCGCCTGTGTCATAAGTAAAGGGCCGGCTGGCTTGACCGTTAAAGGGTGCTGTAACCCCCAAAGTACACTCCAGTCCAAACCAAAAAAAAAATTATTTTCTGTGTTTGTGAATTGTGTGCGCAGTAGCCGCACGTGCATCAACAAAGTAGTGCCAAGCGTGCGCCTGTGTCATAAGTAAAGGGCCGGCTGGCTTGACCGTTAAAGGGTGCTGTAACCCCCAAAGTACACTCCAGTCCAAACCAAAAAAAAAATTATTTTCTGTGTTTGTGAATTGTGTGCGCAGTAGCCGCACGTGCATCAACAAAGTAGTGCCAAGCGTGCGCCTGTGTCATAAGTAAAGGGCCGGCTGGCTTGACCGTTAAAGGGTGCTGTAACCCCCGATAGTACACTCCAGTCCAAACCAAAAAAAAATTATTTTCTGTGTTTGTGAATTGTGTGCACAGTAGCCGCACGTGCATCAACAAAGTAGTGCCAAGCGTGCGCCTGTGTCATAAGTAAAGGGCCGGCTGGCTTGACCGTTAAAGGGTGCTGTAACCCCCGAAAGTACACTCCAGTCCAAACCAAAAAAAAATTATTTTCTGTGTTTGTGAATTGTGTGCGCAGTAGCCGCACGTGCATCAACAAAGTAGTGCCAAGCGTGCGCCTGTGTCATAAGTAAAGGGCCGGCTGGCTTGACCGTTAAAGGGTGCTGTAACCCCCAAAGTACACTCCAGTCCAAACCAAAAAAAAAATTATTTTCTGTGTTTGTGAATTGTGTGCGCAGTAGCCGCACGTGCATCAACAAAGTAGTGCCAAGCGTGCGCCTGTGTCATAAGTAAAGGGCTGGCTGGCTTGACCGTTAAAGGGTGCTGTAACCCCCGAAAGTACACTCCAGTCCAAACCAAAAAAAAATTATTTTCTGTGTTTGTGAATTGTGTGCGCAGTAGCCGCACGTGCATCAACAAAGTAGTGCCAAGCGTGCGCCTGTGTCATAAGTAAAGGGCCGGCTGGCTTGACCGTTAAGGGTGCTGTAACCCCCAAAAGTACACTCCAGTCCAAACCAAAAAAAAATTATTTTCTGTGTTTGTGAATTGTGTGCGCAGTAGCCGCACGTGCATCAACAAAGTAGTGCCAAGAGTGCGCCTGTGTCATAAGTAAAGGGCCGGCTGGCTTGACCGTTAAAGGGTGCTGTAACCCACAAAGTACACTCCAGTCCAAACCAAAAAAAAAATTATTTTCTGTGTTTAGCCGCACGTATATATCAAATCGATATAACATAAATGGAGGACCAAACTTTCTCCGATAAAAATAAAATAGAGAAAGATCAAGAACCACTTCCTCCTAGTGCTGAAGCTGCTGCCACTAGTCATGACATAGACGATAACATGCCATCAACGTCGTCTGCCAAGGCCGATGCCCAATGTCATAGTAGAGGGCACATACAATCCCAAATGGCAAAGTTCAGGAAAATGACCTTGAAAAAGACATTTAAATCAGCTGAAGAGAAACGTAAACTTGCCAATATGCCATTTACGACACGGAGTGGCAAGGAACGGCTAAGGTCGATCCCTAGTATGTTCATGACTAGTGGTTCAGCTTCATATGACGATGGAAGCCCTCCTCCCACTAAAAAAATCAAAAGAGTTAAGCTGGCAAAAGCACAGCGAAGAACTGTGCTTTCTAAGAAGATATCACAAATCCCCAAGGAGAGTCCAAGTGTGGTGGTGGTTGCGATGCCTGACCTTCCCAGCACTGGACGGGAAGAGGTGGCTCTTTCCACCATTTGCACGCCCCCTGCAAGTGCTGAAAGGAGCACCCACAGTCCACTTGCTGATATGCAAATTGAAGATGTCACTGTTGAAGTACAACAGGATGAGGATACTGGTGTAGCTGGCGCTGAGGAGGAAGTTGGCGAGGAGGATTCTGATGGTGATGTGGTTTGTTTAAATCAGGCTCCGGGGGAGACAGTTGTTGTCCGTGGGATGAAAAAGCCCATCACGGTCATGCCTGGGCAGAAGACCAAACATTCCACCTCTTTGGTCTGGCAATATTTCTATCCAAATCCGGACAACAACTGTCTTGCCATATGTACCATATGTAAAGGTGAAATAAGTAGGGGTAGGGACGTCAACCACCTAGGAACATCCTCCCTTATACGGCACCTGCAGCGCGTTCATAAAAAGTTACTGTCAAGTTCAGAAACTTTGGCTAAGACCGTAAGCAGTCCAGGGACACCTAAATCCCGTTGTATCCAAGCGCCTGCAAACCACACCGTCAACTCCCTCCTCGTCAATTTCCTCCTTAGTCAGGATCGGAAGTAGTCCTGCAGGCCATGTCACTGGCATGACTGACTCTCCTATCCGGGATTCCTCTGGAGGATCCTGCATTGCTACGCCTACTGCTGCCGCTGCTGCTGTTGCTGCTGCTGGGAGTCGTTCATCATCCCAGAGAGGAAGTAGGAACACCACTACTTTTACTAAACAATTGACGCTCCAACAGTCCTTAGCGAGGAGGATGAAGTACGACAGCAGTCATCCTGAAGCAAAACGTATAACTGAGGCCTTGACTGCTATGTTGGTGTTAGACGTGCGTCCGGTATCCGCCATTAGTGCAGTGGGATTTAGACAATTGATGGAGGTAGTGTGTCCCCGGTTCCAAATCCCGTCTAGATTCCACTTCACTAGGCAGGCGATACCGAGACTGTACAGAAACGTCAGAAAAAGTGTCCTCAGTGTCCTGAAAAATGCCGTTGTACACAATGTCCACTTAACCATGGACATGTGGACAAGTGGAACAGGGCAGACTAAGGACTATATGACTGTGACAGCCCACTGGGTAGATGTATCACCTTACGCAGCAACAGCAGCAGCGTCACCAGTAGCAGCATCTCAGAAACGCCAGCTCGTTACAAGGCAGGCTACGCTGTGTATCACCGGTTTCAGTAAGAGGCACACCGCCGACAACCTCTTAGAGAAACTGAGGGAAATCATCGCCCAGTGGCTTACCCCACTTAGACTCTCCTGGGGATTTGTGATATCTGACAACGCCACCAATATTGTGCGGGCATTACATCTGGGCAAATTCCAGCACGTCCCATGTTTTGCTCACACAATAAACTTGGTGGTGCAGAATTTTCTGAAAAGCGACAGGGGCGTGCAGGAGATGCTTTGGGTGGCCCGAAAAATTTCTGGCCACTTTCGCCATTCAGCGACTGCGTGCCGAAGACTGGAGCGCCAGCAAACACTCTTGAACCTGCCCCGCCATCACCTGAAGCAAGAGGTTGTGACGCGGTGGAACTCAACCCTCTATATGCTTCAGAGGATGGAGGAGCAGCAAAAGGCCATACAAGCCTATACATCCACCTATGACATAGGCAAAGGAGGGGGTATGCACCTGACTCAAGCGCAGTGGAGAATGATTTCCGTGTTGTGCAAGGTTCTCCAGCCCTTCGAACTTGCCACACGTGAAGTCAGTTCAGACACAGCCAGCTTGAGTCAGGTCATTCCCCTCATCAGGCTTTTGCAGAAGCAGCTGGAGAAAGTGAAGGAGGGGCTAAGACGGAGCGATTCCGCTCGGCATGTGGGACTTGTGGATGAAGCCCTTCATTCGCTTTGCCAGGATTCCAGGGTGGTCAATCTGTTGAAATCAGACCACTACATTTTGGCCACCGTGCTTGATCCTAGGTTTAAAGCCTATGTGGTGTCTCTCTTTCCGGCCGACACAAGCCTGCAGAGGTGCAAAGACCTGCTGGTGAACACACTGTCAGCTGAAGCGGAACGTGACACGTCAACGGCTCCTTCTTCATTTTCTCCCGCAACTGGGGCTGCCAGGAAAAAACTTAGGTATCCTAAGCAACCCGCTGGCGGTGATGCAGGGCAGGCAGGACCAAGTTTGGACATCTGGTCCGGACTGAAGGACCTGGCAACAATTTCTGACATGTCTACTGTCACTGCATATGATACTGTCACCATTGACAGAATGGTGGAGGATTACATCGGTGACAGCATCCAAGTAGGCATGTCAGACAGTCCATACCTGTACTGGCAGGAAAAAGAGGCAATT
The DNA here is from genome assembly GCA_031769625.1 of Taudactylus pleione. Lineage (NCBI taxonomy): Eukaryota > Metazoa > Chordata > Amphibia > Anura > Myobatrachidae > Taudactylus > Taudactylus pleione. Next base: position 2,127 of record JAUIMM010000455.1, on the reverse strand, counting down.
TGGAGGCCCCTGTACAAGCTGGCTCTATTTTACCTGAGTTGCCCCCCTCCAGTGTGTACTCCGAAAGAGTGTTTAGTGCAGCCGGGAACCTTGTCAGCGAAAGGCGTAGGAGGTTGCTTCCACAGAATGTGGAGAAGATGATGTTCATCAAAATGAATTATCAGCTCTTCCAGGGAGACCAGCCTCCAGAAGGTACAGAAGGACCTGTGGTGGTGGATTCAAGTGGGGACGAGTTAATACTTTGTGAGGATGAGGATGTACACACTGAAGAGGGTGAGGAATCGGTGGATGAGGAGGATGAGGATGACATCTTGCCTCCGTAGAGCCAGTTTGTGCAGGGACACATTAATTGCCAGCTTGTTTTGTGGGGGCCAAACGAACCAATCATTTCAGCCACAGTTGTGTGGCAGACCCTGGCGCTGAAATGATTGATTTGTTAAAGTGTGCATGTCCTGTTTATACAACATAAGGGTGGGTGGAGGGCCCAGGGACAATTCCATCTTGCACTTCTTTTTTTCTTTGCATTATGTACAGTTTGGGGCCTAGTTTTTCTAACTGCCATCCTGTCTGCCACTGCAGTGTCACTCCTAGATGGGTCACGTGTTTGTGCCGCCCACTCGTGTCGCTTAGCATAGTCATCCAGCTACCTCGGTGCAACCTTTTGGACATGAAAACACTATTGTGAGGTGTGAGGTGTTCAGAATAGACTGGAAATGAGTGGAAATTACGGTTATTGAGGTTAATAATAGCATAGGAGCAGAGAAACCAACAAATTCTGTGATTTTAGCTGTTTTTATGCTTTTTAAAAAAAAATACAGATCCAAAACACAAAACCCAGAACCCAAAACACGGAAGGGTGGTTTTGGCAAAACCAATCCAGATCCAAAACACGAAGAAAGATCCAGATCCAAAACCAAAACACAAAAAGTGGCGGGTGCACACCCCTAATATATATATATATATATATATATATACGTGTGTGTGTCTATATATATATATATATATACACTGTATATATATGTATATATATATATATATATATATGACACACACACATCAGGCAGGCAGCCCGATGTATGTTTGTGTGTGTGTATATATGCGTGTGTATGTATGTAAAAGTTATGTAATCTATACACATACTGTAGTATATATACATATAAAATTGTGTGGGTGGACAGGCACTTGCAGAAATGATTGAATGCTGGGTGCCTTCAGTGAAGAAGTATGCACAGAAAGAAGGAAAGCTGCGACACTCTAAATTTTAGTAAATAAATTAAAGTTGTATTGGCATATAAAGCTTTATATGACAATACAACTTGCATTTATTTACTAAAATTTGGAGTGCCACAGCTTTCCTTCTTTATATATATATACATACACACAACTTTTATCGATAGGGGCCCCCACACGTTTATTGCCCAGGGGCTCCCACAGTCATTAATCCGGCCCTGGTGACCACCGTCTGTGCTGACAGCACAGAAGACGCAGCAGTTTGATGCAGGTGAGTTAAAAGTCCAATAGAGACAAGATGCTTTTGGTCTTAATCTATTCATAAGTTCTAATTCATAAATTTTATTTACTTCATATTTTTTTTTTCCTTTTTGAGCTTGGTTGATGTATCTAAATCTCCTGCTTTGGGAATGTTAAACATGTGATTTTTTGTTGTTGTTGTTCTTTTAACGCTCATAAGGTACCGTGGCCCTGATTCAGAGCCGGACGCTTTGACAGAGCGCTCGCTTTGAATCAGGGCCGGGCTATTTCTTTTTTAGAACGGCCTCCTGGCCGCTCGCAGTGCTGTGGGTGACCACCCACAGCTATAGCGAGCGGCCAGGAAGATGGTCACGATGGTCAAGACCATCGCGACCATCGGGCTTGCGATGAGACCCTTGTGGTAGGGTCTCGTTGCCGCAAGCCCCAGAGAGATTTCGGCTCTACCAGAGCCGAAATCTCTCCCACCGACATCACTCGTGATGTCAGTAGGGCCGCCCCCAAACGAAGGCGTTCACATGGGAATGCCTCCGTCTGGGCAGCCACCCCCCCGGCCCACCCACCAAAGGGGGCGTGCTGTCACTCAACATCAACAGCACGCCCCCTTTGGTACGAGATCTGGAGTGACGGATTGCCCGT